>OY804576.1:147604193-148804193 GCA_963680875.1 Bathymodiolus brooksi
GGGATGTATAAATAGCAATGTGGCAGACATGTCAGTAAGTAAATAAAAATATTAGCCACCGAGGATGTATAAATAGCAATGTGGCAGACATGTCAGTAAGTAAATAAAAATATTAGCCACCAGGATGTATTAAATAGCAATGTGGCAAACTTGTCAGTAAGTAAATAAAAATATTAGCCACCAGGATGTATTAAATAGCAATGTGGCAGACATGTCAGTAAGTAAATAAAAATATTAGCCACCAGGATGTATTAAATAGCAATGTGGCAGACATGTCAGTAAGTAAATAAAAATATTAGCCACCAGGATGTATTAAATAGCAATGTGGCAGACATGTCAGTAAGTAAATAAAAATATTAGCCACCAGGATGTATTAAATAGCAATGTGGCAGACATGTCAGTAAGTAAATAAAAATATTAGCCACCAGGATGTATTAAATAGCAATGTGGCAGACATGTCAGTAAGTAAATAAAAATATTAGCCACCAGGATGTATAAATAGCAATGTGGCAGACATGTCAGTAAGTAAATAAAAATATTAGCCACCAGGATGTATTAAATAGCAATGTGGCAGACATGTCAGTAAGTAAATAAAAATATTAGCCACCAGGATGTATAAATAGCAATGTGGCAGACATGTCAGTAAGTAAATAAAAATATTAGCCACCAGGATGTATTAAATAGCAATGTGGCAGACATGTCAGTAAGTAAATAAAAATATTAGCCACCAGGATGTATTAAATAGCAATGTGGCAGACATGTCAGTAAGTAAATAAAAATATTAGCCACCAGGATGTATAAATAGCAATGTGGCAGACATGTCAGTAAGTAAATAAAAATATTAGCCACCAGGATGTATAAATAGCAATGTGGCAGACTTGTCAGTAAGTAAATAAAAATATTAGCCACCAGGATGTATTAAATAGCAATGTGGCAGACATGTCAGTAAGTAAATAAAAATATTAGCCACCAGGATGTATAAATAGCAATGTGGCAGACTTGTCAGTAAGTAAATAAAAATATTAGCCACCAGGATGTATAAATAGCAATGTGGCAGACTTGTCAGTAAGTAAATAAAAATATTAGCCACCAGGATGTATAAATAGCAATGTGGCAGACATGTCAGTAAGTAAATAAAAATATTAGCCACCAGGATGTATAAATAGCAATGTGGCAGACTTGTCAGTAAGTAAATAAAAATATTAGCCACCAGGATGTATAAATAGCAATGTGGCAGACATGTCAGTAAGTAAATAAAAATATTAGCCACCAGGATGTATTAAATAGCAATGTGGCAGACATGTCAGTAAGTAAATAAAAATATTAGCCACCAGGATGTATTAAATAGCAATGTGGCAGACATGTCAGTAAGTAAATAAAAATATTAGCCACCAGGATGTATAAATAGCAATGTGGCAGACATGTCAGTAAGTAAATAAAAATATTAGCCACCAGGATGTATAAATAGCAATGTGGCAGACATGTCAGTAAGTAAATAAAAATATTAGCCACCAGGATGTATAAATAGCAATGTGGCAGACTTGTCAGTAAGTAAATAAAAATATTAGCCACCAGGATGTATAAATAGCAATGTGGCAGACATGTCAGTAAGTAAATAAAAATATTAGCCACCAGGATGTATAAATAGCAATGTGGCAGACATGTCAGTAAGTAAATAAAAATATTAGCCACCAGGATGTATAAATAGCAATGTGGCAGACATGTCAGTAAGTAAATAAAAATATTAGCCACCAGGATGTATTAAATAGCAATGTGGCAGACTTGTCAGTAAGTAAATAAAAATATTAGCCACCAGGATGTATTAAATAGCAATGTGGCAAACTTGTCAGTAAGTAAATAAAAATATTAGCCACCAGGATGTATAAATAGCAATGTGGCAGACTTGTCAGTAAGTAAATAAAAATATTAGCCACCAGGATGTATTAAATAGCAATGTGGCAGACATGTCAGTAAGTAAATAAAAATATTAGCCACCAGGATGTATTAAATAGCAATGTGGCAGACATGTCAGTAAGTAAATAAAAATATTAGCCACCAGGATGTATAAATAGCAATGTGGCAGACTTGTCAGTAAGTAAATAAAAATATTAGCCACCAGGATGTATAAATAGCAATGTGGCAGACATGTCAGTAAGTAAATAAAAATATTAGCCACCAGGATGTATTAAATAGCAATGTGGCAGACTTGTCAGTAAGTAAATAAAAATATTAGCCACCAGGATGTATTAAATAGCAATGTGGCAAACTTGTCAGTAAGTAAATAAAAATATTAGCCACCAGGATGTATAAATAGCAATGTGGCAGACTTGTCAGTAAGTAAATAAAAATATTAGCCACCAGGATGTATTAAATAGCAATGTGGCAGACATGTCAGTAAGTAAATAAAAATATTAGCCACCAGGATGTATTAAATAGCAATGTGGCAGACATGTCAGTAAGTAAATAAAAATATTAGCCACCAGGATGTATTAAATAGCAATGTGGCAGACATGTCAGTAAGTAAATAAAAATATTAGCCACCAGGATGTATTAAATAGCAATGTGGCAAACTTGTCAGTAAGTAAATAAAAATATTAGCCACCAGGATGTATAAATAGCAATGTGGCAGACTTGTCAGTAAGTAAATAAAAATATTAGCCACCAGGATGTATAAATAGCAATGTGGCAGACATGTCAGTAAGTAAATAAAAATATTAGCCACCAGGATGTATAAATAGCAATGTGGCAGACATGTCAGTAAGTAAATAAAAATATTAGCCACCAGGATGTATTAAATAGCAATGTGGCAGACTTGTCAGTAAGTAAATAAAAATATTAGCCACCAGGATGTATTAAATAGCAATGTGGCAAACTTGTCAGTAAGTAAATAAAAATATTAGCCACCAGGATGTATAAATAGCAATGTGGCAGACTTGTCAGTAAGTAAATAAAAATATTAGCCACCAGGATGTATTAAATAGCAATGTGGCAGACATGTCAGTAAGTAAATAAAAATATTAGCCACCAGGATGTATTAAATAGCAATGTGGCAGACATGTCAGTAAGTAAATAAAAATATTAGCCACCAGGATGTATTAAATAGCAATGTGGCAAACTTGTCAGTAAGTAAATAAAAATATTAGCCACCAGGATGTATAAATAGCAATGTGGCAGACTTGTCAGTAAGTAAATAAAAATATTAGCCACCAGGATGTATAAATAGCAAAGTGGCAGACTTGTCAGTAAGTAAATAAAAATATTAGCCACCAGGATGTATAAATAGCAAAGTGGCAGACTTGTCAGTAAGTAAATAAAAATATTAGCCACCAGGATGTATTAAATAGCAATGTGGCAGACATGTCAGTAAGTAAATAAAAATATTAGCCACCAGGATGTATTAAATAGCAATGTGGCAGACATGTCAGTAAGTAAATAAAAATATTAGCCACCAGGATGTATTAAATAGCAATGTGGCAAACTTGTCAGTAAGTAAATAAAAATATTAGCCACCAGGATGTATAAATAGCAATGTGGCAGACTTGTCAGTAAGTAAATAAAAATATTAGCCACCAGGATGTATTAAATAGCAATGTGGCAGACTTGTCAGTAAGTAAATAAAAATATTAGCCACCAGGATGTATTAAATAGCAATGTGGCAGACATGTCAGTAAGTAAATAAAAATATTAGCCACCAGGATGTATTAAATAGCAATGTGGCAGACATGTCAGTAAGTAAATAAAAATATTAGCCACCAGGATGTATTAAATAGCAATGTGGCAGACATGTCAGTAAGTAAATAAAAATATTAGCCACCAGGATGTATTAAATAGCAATGTGGCAGACATGTCAGTAAGTAAATAAAAATATTAGCCACCAGGATGTATAAATAGCAATGTGGCAGACATGTCAGTAAGTAAATAAAAATATTAGCCACCAGGATGTATTAAATAGCAATGTGGCAGACATGTCAGTAAGTAAATAAAAATATTAGCCACCAGGATGTATTAAATAGCAATGTGGCAGACATGTCAGTAAGTAAATAAAAATATTAGCCACCAGGATGTATAAATAGCAATGTGGCAGACATGTCAGTAAGTAAATAAAAATATTAGCCACCAGGATGTATTAAATAGCAATGTGGCAGACTTGTCAGTAAGTAAATAAAAATATTAGCCACCAGGATGTATTAAATAGCAATGTGGCAGACATGTCAGTAAGTAAATAAAAATATTAGCCACCAGGATGTATAAATAGCAATGTGGCAGACATGTCAGTAAGTAAATAAAAATATTAGCCACCAGGATGTATTAAATAGCAATGTGGCAGACTTGTCAGTAAGTAAATAAAAATATTAGCCACCAGGATGTATTAAATAGCAATGTGGCAGACATGTCAGTAAGTAAATAAAAATATTAGCCACCAGGATGTATTAAATAGCAATGTGGCAGACATGTCAGTAAGTAAATAAAAATATTAGCCACCAGGATGTATAAATAGCAATGTGGCAGACATGTCAGTAAGTAAATAAAAATATTAGCCACCAGGATGTATTAAATAGCAATGTGGCAAACTTGTCAGTAAGTAAATAAAAATATTAGCCACCAGGATGTATTAAATAGCAATGTGGCAGACATGTCAGTAAGTAAATAAAAATATTAGCCACCAGGATGTATAAATAGCAATGTGGCAGACATGTCAGTAAGTAAATAAAAATATTAGCCACCAGGATGTATTAAATAGCAATGTGGCAAACTTGTCAGTAAGTAAATAAAAATATTAGCCACCAGGATGTATTAAATAGCAATGTGGCAGACATGTCAGTAAGTAAATAAAAATATTAGCCACCAGGATGTATAAATAGCAATGTGGCAGACTTGTCAGTAAGTAAATAAAAATATTAGCCACCAGGATGTATAAATAGCAATGTGGCAGACATGTCAGTAAGTAAATAAAAATATTAGCCACCAGGATGTATTAAATAGCAATGTGGCAGACTTGTCAGTAAGTAAATAAAAATATTAGCCACCAGGATGTATTAAATAGCAATGTGGCAGACTTGTCAGTAAGTAAATAAAAATATTAGCCACCAGGATGTATTAAATAGCAATGTGGCAGACTTGTCAGTAAGTAAATAAAAATATTAGCCACCAGGATGTATTAAATAGCAATGTGGCAGACTTGTCAGTAAGTAAATAAAAATATTAGCCACCAGGATGTATTAAATAGCAATGTGGCAGACAAGGTAGTCAGTAAGTAAATAAAAATATTAGCCACCAGGATGTATTAAATAGCAATGTGGCAGACATGTCAGTAAGTAAATAAAAATATTAGCCACCAGGATGTATAAATAGCAATGTGGCAGACATGTCAGTAAGTAAATAAAAATATTAGCCACCAGGATGTATTAAATAGCAATGTGGCAGACATGTCAGTAAGTAAATAAAAATATTAGCCACCAGGATGTATTAAATAGCAATGTGGCAGACATGTCAGTAAGTAAATAAAAATATTAGCCACCAGGATGTATTAAATAGCAATGTGGCAGACATGTCAGTAAGTAAATAAAAATATTAGCCACCAGGATGTATTAAATAGCAATGTGGCAGACATGTCAGTAAGTAAATAAAAATATTAGCCACCAGGATGTATTAAATAGCAATGTGGCAGACATGTCAGTAAGTAAATAAAAATATTAGCCACCAGGATGTATTAAATAGCAATGTGGCAGACATGTCAGTAAGTAAATAAAAATATTAGCCACCAGGATGTATTAAATAGCAATGTGGCAGACATGTCAGTAAGTAAATAAAAATATTAGCCACCAGGATGTATTAAATAGCAATGTGGCAGACATGTCAGTAAGTAAATAAAAATATTAGCCACCAGGATGTATTAAATAGCAATGTGGCAGACATGTCAGTAAGTAAATAAAAATATTAGCCACCAGGATGTATTAAATAGCAATGTGGCAGACATGTCAGTAAGTAAATAAAAATATTAGCCACCAGGATGTATTAAATAGCAATGTGGCAGACATGTCAGTAAGTAAATAAAAATATTAGCCACCAGGATGTATTAAATAGCAATGTGGCAGACATGTCAGTAAGTAAATAAAAATATTAGCCACCAGGATGTATTAAATAGCAATGTGGCAGACATGTCAGTAAGTAAATAAAAATATTAGCCACCAGGATGTATTAAATAGCAATGTGGCAGACATGTCAGTAAGTAAATAAAAATATTAGCCACCAGGATGTATTAAATAGCAATGTGGCAGACATGTCAGTAAGTAAATAAAAATATTAGCCACCAGGATGTATTAAATAGCAATGTGGCAGACATGTCAGTAAGTAAATAAAAATATTAGCCACCAGGATGTATTAAATAGCAATGTGGCAGACATGTCAGTAAGTAAATAAAAATATTAGCCACCAGGATGTATTAAATAGCAATGTGGCAGACATGTCAGTAAGTAAATAAAAATATTAGCCACCAGGATGTATTAAATAGCAATGTGGCAGACATGTCAGTAAGTAAATAAAAATATTAGCCACCAGGATGTATTAAATAGCAATGTGGCAGACATGTCAGTAAGTAAATAAAAATATTAGCCACCAGGATGTATTAAATAGCAATGTGGCAGACATGTCAGATACACGTCTGTAAATAAAAATATTAGCCACCAGGATGTATTAAATAGCAATGTGGCAGACATGTCAGTAAGTAAATAAAAATATTAGCCACCAGGATGTATTAAATAGCAATGTGGCAGACATGTCAGAAAATATTAGCCACCAGGATGTATTAAATAGCAATGTGGCAGACATGTCAGTAAGTAAATAAAAATATTAGCCACCAGGATGTATTAAATAGCAATGTGGCAGACATGTCAGTAAGTAAATAAAAATATTAGCCACCAGGATGTATTAAATAACAATGTGGCAGACATGTCAGTAAGTAAATAAAAATATTAGCCACCAGGATGTATTAAATAGCAATGTGGCAGACATGTCAGTAAGTAAATAAAAATATTAGCCACCAGGATGTATTAAATAGCAATGTGGCAGACATGTCAGTAAGTAAATAAAAATATTAGCCACCAGGATGTATAAATAGCAATGTGGCAGACTTGTCAGTAAGTAAATAAAAATATTAGCTACCAGGATGTATAAATAGCAATGTGGCAGACTTGTCAGTAAGTAAATAAAAATATTAGCCACCAGAATGTATAAATAGCACGATGGCAGAAATATAAATATTAACCATCAGGATACAATATAAATAACAAAGTGGCAGATTTGTCAGTAAGTAATATAGAATAAAAATGTTAGCCAACAGTTTGTATAAATGGTAGATTGTAGGTACAAGCCCTGGTTGGGTCAAACCCTGGGTCAAACCCTGGGTCAAACTCTGGGTCAAACCCTGGGTCAAACCCTGGGTCAAACTCTGGGTCAAACCCTGGGTCAAACCCTGGGTCAAACTCTGGGTCAAACCCTGGGTCAAACCCTGGGTCAAACCCTGGGTCAAACTCTGGGTCAAACCCTGGGTCAAACTCTGGGTCAAACCCTGGGTCAAACCCTGGGTCAAACTCTGGGTCAAACCCTGGGTCAAACTCTGGGTCAAACCCTGGGTCAAACCCTGGGTCAAACCCTGGGTCAAACCCTGGGTCAAACTCTGGGTCAAACTCTGGGTCAAACCCTGGGTCAAACCCTGGGTCAAACTCTGGGTCAAACCCTGGGTCAAACCCTGGGTCAAACTCTGGGTCAAACCCTGGGTCAAACCCTGGGTCAAACCCTGGGTCAAACTCTGGGTCAAACCCTGGGTCAAACTCTGGGTCAAACCCTGGGTCAAACCCTGGGTCAAACTCTGGGTCAAACCCTGGGTCAAACCCTGGGTCAAACCCTGGGTCAAACTCTGGGTCAAACCCTGGGTCAAACTCTGGGTCAAACTCTGGGTCAAACCCTGGGTCAAACTCTGGGTCAAACCCTGGGTCAAACTCTGGGTCAAACCCTGGGTCAAACTAAAGACTATTAAATTGGTATTTGCTGCTTCTCCAAAAAGTGTGCATCATTAAACAATATAATCAAGGACTGGGTGGCTCACTATCAGGATAATGTTTGCCAGTGGTGTGACATGTCTATCTGCTGACTGTTGTATCAGTGAGCTAGCACATTGAAAAGTAACATGTTCTTGCTATGATATAGATAGAAAATTGCTGAGTTAGTGTTTAACAACAATCACTCGTTATGTTCATAATTGAAGACATTACAGTTGTTATAGGGAAGGAAAGCAAATAAAGTAATTTATCTGATAAACACTAGAACACAAGACAGATTTTATTTAAGATGTACACTGTAAACACTATGCAGATTTTAAGTTGGATTTATACGATTTAGTGGAGTTCTATTTTGTTCACTGACATCCATATCACTTCAGTCATGAAATACAATCTATTATTTATTTATAGATGAGTGGTCCAGACCTATCTTCAGTTTAACAGCCAATCACAAATCAATGTCTAAAGAAGAAAGAGAACAAAGAGATTATGACCATTTACCAAAGAGAAGAAGAATAAGGTATGTTTGTATGGTTTGTGCAGAGATACTTGTGTAGCAATTCAATTTGAAATAATTGTCCAGAAAACATTGCTGAAACTTTTGGTGAAGTCCCACCATTGTTAGAATCTAAAATTTGAAAACTTTGATGAATCCCAACTGAAAATGGTGAGTCTAGGACTCGTCTAGGTTAGTTACAAGGATCTCTGTTTGTGGTTTTTATATTAATAGTTACAAAACCCTAAACAATATTAAACTTGATTGTAAATAATTTTATGCAATATTCAGTATGATTAGGTGTGAGATACCCTGTTAAACTCCTACAGATTGTTTTATATGCTTAGATGTATATCCTGTGAGACTCCTGTAGAATGTATTTGTATGCTTAGGTGAAACCCTTATACTGTATAAACTCTTATACAAGATAGTTCTACATACAAATATGTCTGACTGATTCCTATTGTTCCTGAATTATATCAAACAACATGTAATTTACAGCTTTGTGTGACTTTTGTTGTTTAAAACATGTCAAAAGGTAATGGTTAATAAAAAAAAGTTTTATTTAAAAGTCTTGACATGACTTGATTGCACAAAACAAACACTCTTTAAACCAACTTATGTGTTTAGAATAGACAGGTGTTCTGATTAAACAGGTTAAATTTTAAAAGATATTAGATCTAAGAACACCTGTCTAATAAGAATTCCAGTTTATTTAGGTTTAAACATGTATCACTGTACCAAAATTGATTATTATTATTTTTAAACTGAATTAAATGGTCGTTTGTGCAGCCAAGTCCTGGTATGAAATTAATTGTTTTACAGAACTATCAATGAAATAAATTCTCATAACATTTTTTTAACTTCTTCATCATGACAGTAAATTTTTGACAACAGAAATGTATTCTTTAACAAGGAAATTCAGACTTTTTTTTATCATTTATTGTCTCAACAAAATACTTAGGCACATTTTCATTAGGAAGTTCTGTAAGATAATTAATTAAAAAAAACATTGGTGTTTAATTTTGTTTTTATATCAAAATTTTGTTTTACATACTTTGTACCATTGATGAAACTGAAGTAACTTAAACTGTAATTTTGACAATTTTATAGTAAATTGTAATCTGAAGAAAAATGTTTTCATGGTAAAATTTTATATTGCTTTGTGGATATTTATAGAAGTTTTGGTAATCTGTGGTAAACACTTCTATTATATATATGTACCAACATTAAAGTTATGACTTCTAGATTTTATGTTTTGTAAATTTACGATTGTAAAATTTCTTTTAATACAAGTTAATTGAAATTGAATAAATGTTAATTTAACCCACAGATCATAGTCAAGTTTGAAAGTGTGTTCATGGTTTGTGCAATTTGAACTTAATGATATAATATTCATTTCAGCTCAAGAATAGATTGTTAATTAAAGTTAAATGGTTAATTGAAAACATGCACCAGTTTAATACAAATTCATGATTTGTAAGATTCTTTTTAAAGTCATGTATTTTGAAGTGTCTTTGTTCAGGTGGTATGTGTCTGTTTCAGGGGCGAAATTCTTAAAATTGTTTGAAAGGGTTCAATGAACACTCGGAGAGTTTTGAAAGAATTTGCAGTGTTTTTCTTGCTATCCAAGTACCAATAATGGATATCTGAAAGTATAAATTCTGTCCTTTTTATCATACAGTGACAGACTTGCCAAAAACGCAAAAGCGCCCTATCACCTGCCCCCGATCATGACCTGCGGCGGGTCATCGTTTTCATCTGCAAAATCACACACCAAAAATTGATGCCTAATGGGTAAAGAAAGATAACTCTAATTCAATTAAAATCGGATGTACATTCGCTAGATGGCGCTTTTCTTAGGAACGTATGTAATCAGCAAAAAATCGCCGCAAGACAATTTGGCGAGTTGTTTTTATAATCATGATGAATTAGATTTAAGAAATGGCTTCTTCAGGGAGGAAGAGGTCTTTGTCTGGGCCCTGTACAAGTACACCATCAAAACACAAGAAATATGTATGCAAATATCAGCAGTTCTGGGAGAAAGAGTTTACGTGGTTAAAAAAAAGCGATACTGGTGAAGACATGGCACACTGTAAACTTTGTAATACCAATTTTTCAGTCGCTGCCGGTGCCCTTTATGATGTTAAATGACATGCCAAGAGGTCCACTCATGTTACTGCTGTAGAGACGTCCTCAAAAACCAAGAGTATAACCAACTTTGTTGATGATAAGAAATCATCCAGTGTTATATTATATATATCTGAGACATTATTCAGCAATTTTGTGGCTGAACACAATTTACCTTTTTCACTAGCAGACCACTTCACAAAATTACTACAAAAACTATGTAAGTGACTGTTACGACTTTAAGCCATCACCTGATGTTCTTAAAAGTGCTAAGATGGCATGTGTTAATTACAATCTGAGTCTGAAATAAATTGTGTAACTGGTATTATATCATTCTTTCTATAACCCTTTCTATATATGTATGAACATATTTTCCAACATTACGTAAATTTTCTTCAAAATGGCGGGTTACACACTATAACCCACCATCACAGTCCTGGGTCATGACCCACCATAGCATATCAAGAGGTTGGCAGGTCTGCAGTGATTGACAGTTTAATGTTTGATTGATTGATTATTGTTCAATGTCCAGTGAGAATTATTTCAGCTCTATTCAGGACGAGAACAAGTTCAATAATATATAAAAAGTATATGGAAATGAAGGACAGGATGGGTCAAACAGGTCAACGATTTTGACTGATACTGGCATGGAGAGTTGGGTAGGGATGAAACATTAAGTCTTTTGTAGTGACTACATTGGCCTACTCTTTTTCGAAATCTACGAAAGAGGTTTTTAGCATGCAGGGAGCGAGGCACTCTCTAAACATGTTACCCACTATGGTCCACAGTCAGGCTTTCTGTATTATAACCTGACTACTGAAAAACATATTTGACTTGAGGACGAAATTTCAGATATGAAATGTAATTGGCAATTACAAATTTGTGTTTACAGTGCTGAAGGTATGGCACCCAAAAGAGATATTGACAATGCTTTAGCAGGAGAAGATAAGTAAGTTCTGTATTAACTATGTCTTAGCAGAGTTTTCCCTAAAATTTGAAGTAACAGGCAATTGAATGTTTTGAAGATACCTGGAGTTTTAGTAGCCACATTTGCCCCTACTCTACTTATATGTAAAAGCGATCAAGATGAAATGTTTAACTAATTTTTTTAAATTTGTGAAATTTTAACCAGCCATTTTGGTGTTTGAAGCGATTAAATTAGTTGGCATCTGTTTCTTAGGGAAAACACTGCTTAAGACATTAAAATCTAGTAATATTTACATTTCAATCTGTTCAAGATCAGGTACAATAATCTGGATATGTTTTGATTTTAATTTTAATTGATTTAAGATAATTGAGCAACTTAGTAAGCTTGAAGTAAACTATTATTGATGGGGTGATAGAACTCTGAAACAACCCATTAAAACTGAATATAGTTTATTCACTTAATTTTTCATCAATATTGAAACATAGAATACTTTTATATATTTAACGTTAACACATATCAGATTTTAATTTAGTGATACAATTGTTAACACCAGACTCTTAATTACTATAATTATGAATATCTTCATATCTTGGCAGACATCATTTGCTGGATGGTGATTGGTTATGTCATATTACAGATAAACCAATCACATTCAGTGTAATCAGATATAGTATTATAAACCCACTCCTTCTAAATGCCACCTCTCTTATCAGACCAGATTTGAGATACACTGAGATAGTAAATCACTATTAAATGATCCCCTTCAGGAAAGCCCTCCCCTCTTATAAGACCACTTTTTATTTGCAGAAGGGGTTTCCTATATAAGGACTACTTCAGTTGACTACAATAGATTCAAACTGTTTACCACAACTGTTAGTTATCTTGTCAATTTTTTATTGGTAAAAAACATGAAAAGATGTCCAATTAAATGTATTTAATCATTTTTGAATAGAACCATGAGACCTGGAGAAAAAGGCTTTGTTATGAGAGCTAGAGTACCTATGCCATCTAATAAAGACTATGTTGTACGACCTAAATGGAACTCAGAATATGAGATGGAAACAAAGGTTTGTCAATAATTTGACTAATATTTTACTCTCTAGAAATTATCAAATATATTGTATAGATAGACAAAATTGATTTCTGGTTCAATGAGATTGTCATCCATCATTGTTGGTGATGAAAGGATTGTCGCAGATGATCGGTTTTTGGTTGTATCAAGGGCAACAATGCTTATTTAGTTTTTGTGGAAAAATTGTTTTGATTTTCCTCTTGTAATTTAAAATGGTTTAATTGCATTATCCAGTATTGCACAAATAATTGTTTTTAATTGAATAATTGAAAAATCTTATTTAAATAATCGATTAACAATCGATTATACTTCGCTGATTATTGCGGATAATAGATTAATGTAAATAAAACTAATCGCCCATCACTAATCATAGTTTGGTAATATCAGTTTGGTGACAGATAGAGAAGTGGTAATATTATGAAAACAATTTTACACACAGATTTTCGAGGTTTATAATTGTTTGTATAACAGTACAATTTGAAATGTTTCTTTTTGCAATTTTAGAGCTCAAGGAGTAAAAAAGATATTTCCAGATATGAGCGACATGTCAGAGCATTTGCTGACAAGAAAAAGTTTGGAAAGACTCAAAGAGCTGTGGCAATCAGCATAGAGGGGAAAAATATGGCTCTGTGAAAATTAGACAAATAATGCTTTTAAAACAATGTCAGGACTGTGCTAACCCATGTGATTCATGGACAGATCATATGACTTTGTATTCGATTTACATCATGTGACTTCTATGAAGTTAGCTGAGAGTTGAGGTTAATACTAAACACACACAGTTTGTAAAAAAGATGAAGATTTTTATTGATATTTTGTGTGGTAATGTTAAATTTAAGAGTACAGTTGACTCTCGTTATCTCGAATTCGATGGGAGCATGGAAAAAATTTGAGTCAACCGTAGTTCGACTCAAGAGGAGCTACGAAAATACCGGAAGTGTAGTTTGTTTAACGACGAAAGGGAGACAACTCGAGCGAAATTTTGAAGAGCTAAAACCAGCATCGCATGTGCCTATTCTCCCCGAACGATTTTAAACATATTCAATGTTTTTGTTGCTGTTTTTTTTCTCTCTGTTAAATTCTTTGAATCTTGTGGAACGACATAACTTCTAGATATCTTTTTTTGTGTGTATGAATATGTTTATCTGTTTTGTTTATGTTTTTCAGCTGTTGCATTGTCATTAAACTTCACCCATCATGACATATTTTTCTTTGTGTAATACTGTTTATTTACAATAAATTGTGTGTTTTTATTATTCAATAAAGTGTAGAAGAAAACTATTCTTCTTTAATCAAAATTAATTTCCGACAAATAATTCAATAGATAAAATGCTTCCTTTGTGTACTTCTCATAATCATTGATGTATGCCGACCCAAGTGCACTTATTATGAATCAATAATTTTTGATTGTACACATCTAACCTGTGTCATAATACCAAGCCAATTCAAATATTATCACTAATTAATTTGACAGATTGTGAAATAAACATGTGAAATAGCCTAAGGTAAAAATGTCAAAGTCAATGACCGGATGTTTCACCTGTGATCCAATTTTAATCCCAAAGTAATACACATGTTTTGACAGGTAAATTTGACTTAACGAATGTAAATAATATGACTTTCTACATCTCGGGACCAAAACTTTTATTCGAGACAACCGAAATTTCGACTCAACAGGAGTCAAATTATATATATTTATACACAACGAAGTTCAGGACTTCGATAAATATTCGACTCAACCGGAAATTCGAGTCAACCGAGTTCGAGACAATGAGAGACTGAGAGTCAACTGTATATAATATGTATTGTTGATATTTATCAAGGTTTTACATATAATTTTTTTATTGGCCAATGATACATGTACTACAGAATTGTATTGACCAATAATATTACAGTATTCTTTGGGAAGGTCATGTGTCCAATATATATTATTTAAATATATGCAACACTTGATGTTACTTTATTTTCTCATCATATGAAGGTACCATACAACTATATTAAGTTATTAATTTGTAAGCATTCAGTTGAATTGACAAACATGTTATCCTTATGATCATGTCCAGTTACTTGGGTACCCTCCCACACTATGACTCATCTAATAGATTAAAACCAAAAGCCCATATTGTCTGTAGTTATACAATTCAGCCCACACTATATATTACAATCATGTGTAACATGTCAAAAATGAATATCATGACAAACACATTATGTTAGTGTCAAACACTATCAGTTATCTACGTGTTTACCCGTGGGCATTGAGATTGTACCACCCTGAAGTACTTCTGTATAGTGGTGCTGAAGGGTGGTACAATCTCAATGCCCATGGCTAGACACGTAGATAACAATTTTATCCCCGGTTTGAAGAAAAAAAAGGACTAAAATAGCATATTTCAGGAGAAACTTTGGGTGCATTTTGAACAAGTGTAGGGAGATACCTAACTAATTTTTAACGTTTGTCAGTTTTGTTTTGTTGTGATTCA
The DNA here is from genome assembly GCA_963680875.1 of Bathymodiolus brooksi. NCBI lineage: Eukaryota > Metazoa > Mollusca > Bivalvia > Mytilida > Modiolidae > Bathymodiolus > Bathymodiolus brooksi. Next base: position 147,619,357 of record OY804576.1, read on the forward strand.
GTTTGTTTTGTATTTGCCGCGTATTGTCATGTGGATAGCGTTACAATATTAATGACGTCACCAGAAATAGGTTCAAGAATTCTATTGATAAATACAAATGTGTCATACACTTATAGTACGATAAAGCGAATGACGAATTCATGTGATAACAATAATGTGAAATAATTTTAAAATGCTTGTATTCAAGCAACTTGACAATTTCTATGAAGACACAGATTTGAAATAACATCAAAATCAATGTTTCATGTAGCATGAATCAACAATTTGCTGCATTATTATTTTTTGTTTGTTTGTGTATTTATAAGGACTTTTTTCATATTTTTGTTTCAAGAATTTCGTCCTCCCTTTGTGTGGGTTCAAAGTGTTTTGATATTATGAGTTTGACATGCATAGCAACATAAAGACCCCCCGTGATGTTTCGTGACTACAAGCCGGGAGCATGGGTTTTGTACGCACGGGTCATTGACCAATCAAAAGCCGACAATTTTATCAAGCTGGGGATAAATTATTGTGTCCACACTTAATTCAGCTAACATTACAAAAGTTATTAAGTAAAATAACATTACAAAAAGGAAATTCAGTGAGTGGTGGTTGGTGTCAAACACATTATTATACCCATACTTAACAATTAATAGGCTAAGATTTAATGAAATGAAACCTGTAATCTCTACCTATTTTATACTTGATACAATATTATGTGATAAAGTTTGACAGTGACTTGCAACAGGTCGGTGGTTTTCTAAGGGAACTACGGTTTCCTCCACCAATAAAAATAATCGTCACGATATAACTAAAATATGGATAAAAGTGGCATTAAGCACCATAATCGTAATCCATATTTAGTGTTGTCATCTCATACATTCACATCAGAGTGTTTATATACAAATTTCACATTTTTTTGTATATTGCAAATCGATCATTTTTTCATGAGAGAACATGTTTTTTCATTAATCAACTCCAACCACATTTTCTACCCGGATGCTATAATTTAATATATATATACATTGATTAGAATGCAAGCCTGCCAATTGAGGCTTATGCCCATTTTTTATAAGATGTGTAGACATGTAAGTTGTCTTGTTATATATATATATATATATAATGCAATGAAACAGATGACATCATTTATATATAATCAAAATAATGTGTTACATGGAAGAGAGTGAATGAATCTGTTGAATGTGTAAATAAAAGAAAAATTGTCATATCTCAAATTTGTTTCTGTTATTCCATTGCCATATCACAGAAAAGTCCATACAAAAGTTAACACCTGTGGAACAGAGAAATTTTCAAATTTTTTAAATGTCAAGTGAACTTTTGCCATCATTTGGCATCTGTTGTGGCTCATCCATCCTTCTGTCAACTTTTCATATTACTTATACCTCGAAATACACAGTGAGGGTCGGTGATGAACTAAACTTTACGACAAAAGAGATGATTTCAATTTTCCCATTGTGAACTTTCCATTTATTTGTAGCAACATTCCAGCAGCACCTGCATGTGGGGTATATATCTCTCAGATTATCTGATATTCCAGAGCTTGTGGTGCCTATCAGGATTTCCTTGATAGAGGGTTGCTGCTATCAAGAAAGCTACTGAATCAAGGGTTCCTATTGGTTAAGTTGAAGTCATCACTTTGAAAGTTTTACTGTTGCCACCATGACTTTGTTAACCGTTACAGAATCTGTCACAAATGACCACGGATATGTTCCATTTGTCTTAAGCACTTCCCGGTCCTTTCCTCATTCATGACTTATAACTGGGTTTGTAACTAGAGTAACATGACAGGTGCCACTAGTGGAGCAGGAACTGCTTACCCTTCGATTTTAGATTTCTGAGTAGTGTTTTATGGATCGTTGTTTGTCCATTTGGATTTACTGTTTATATTGTAGCACTTAATATGTATTAAACCCCCTTCTTTGAAATCAATAGACTGTATGAAAGGAAACTTATTAATGTTCCTTGTACAATCTTCTGATAAAATGTTTTTGTGTCAATCAGAAGTTCAGAAGATGACTACTACCAATGGATTAGAACCTCGTCTGTGGTGTAATAGTTACCTCGAGTGCAGTAGATCGTGTGTACGAACTGCAATCGAGTCAAACGAAACACAATGAAATTGGTATTTGTTGCTTCTCCTAATCACGCAGCATTCAGAAGTCATAGCAAAGACTGGTTGGCTCGGAATCAGGATAATGTGTCCGAGTGGAGCAACATGTGTATCTATGGACTGTTGTTTCAGTGAGCTACACAATTAACTTGTTCTTGCCATGATATTACTGAAAAATTGCTGATTTGCTGTGAAACAACAATCACTCACTCTCCCAATGGATTAGATATGAGCCTATGAGAAAATATTGAAAGACCATTTTCTCTAAAGTTAACATATTGACATTTGTAATATTATAAACGGAATCGCTGAAATTCCACATGGATCCAATTAATGATGGCAAGATCATATATAAAGATAGTGATGACAACATATATTATTTCTCTGTTTATCAAATCAGGAATGTGCCATGTAAATAGAAATTAAATACAAATATTGGTTCTGTTAATTCATATTTAACTTTCAAATATCATTCATGATCCTTCTCTACCAAATAAAAGAGTACAGAATAGCATGGCTTATTTAGAAGTATTCCCAGCATCCATCAGAATGGGCGATCCTGTCATACTATCTGCACCAGCCGAACAAAGAAAACCAACCAGTTCAGATATCTGTATTAAACAAATTTCTTATATATTTCTTTATTTGCTTAACAAAATGTAAACTCCATGTAGTTGCAAAATTTATTGTTTTCAAAACCCCTGTCACACCCTAGTCAGGTGGTGATGTAAGGGAATTATAAAATCCTGACTATATGAAAAAATAATTTTAAAAAATCTTACACAAACCTATCTTTCTAAGTACATTTTTATAAATGGTTAAAACAAATAACTTTTAAATTCCAGAACTGATACAACTTTCTTCCATTCTGAATGTGCATGGTTGCTATATAGAATTGGTACAGATGTCAGTTGTACTTAAGGTGTATTCAAAAACTCTAAACTGTTCTCACTCGTCCAAAACTACATTCTTAAGGGAACGACCATTTAACTTGAAGGGGGGGGTTATGGTTTTTTTCTAAAAAAATATTCTGATTTTGGTGGAGGAAAAAAAAAAAAATCTGATTCAGAGTTTTTGTCATATAAACCGTGCGCGACAAAAAAAATAAATATCCTAACTCTCGCGATGTCCGAAAAAAATGTTCTGAAAGAAACAAAAAACCATACCCCCCCCCCCCCCCCCTTCAAGTTAAATGGTCGGTCCCTAACTGGAAAATATTTGTCTTGTAAATTTATGTATTGCATATACATCTTGCATCAGATGACAACGACCATTTATATAATATACGTTCCTGCATTTTTTAAGATAAATATACAAAACCTTACTTTTTATACTCCAGGCAACAGAACAGTTTCTGTCCTGTTATGTTATCTTCAATGTTTGCAATAGTATTTGTTCATAGCATCTGAATTTGCAATATATTGTCATTGCTGATATTTATATGTACTGGAGAAGACTTCATAAGTTTGCAACTTTTTTTAAGACAATAAATATGTTTAAGGTGTATTTGAATTAATGAATATGCAGCATCTTACAGTATCAATTTATCCTGAAATTGTTTTAAGTATGGAAAATGTATCATTATTGAAATAAACAATATATATTTGTTTATATCTTGACATTGACCTTATAAAGCTCGAAAATAATTTAAATGCAAAGAACAAACAATAGAATAAAATGTACAAACTGCCCTCAAACACAGCAAAAAGAAGAGTTTGAAGATACCAAAGGGGTAATCGAAATATACATGTAGATGAACATGATGTTACAATTAGTTCTGAGAGTTGGCCGTTGATTGTCTGATACTATCCGTTTTATCATCTTGTTTTACTGTGCCATTCTAAACATAAACCCATCCTAGTGTCACATTTTACTTTACCTACATGACTGTTTATCAACTTGCCATGAATATAACTGGATGATTATACACCTTGATACTAACAGTCCAGCAGTAGCTGTATCAATTCAGATGTGTATTTTTGTATTTAAAATCTTCAGTAGTACTGGATACAAAGTAATGAAAATGTTACTGATAAATGTATTCATATCCAATGGATGAACTCATGGATTGTACTCCTAACTTTTTGAAATCCGATAATGTTGAAATAAATTATCATTTCCGATGGTCACTTACATGTGCGCACATGAAAAGGGATGTATTCTTTAAAACGTTTTATGTGGTGGAATAATTGACATCGAATTAGATCTTGAAGACAATAAAATATAATTACCTCCATTACTGTGATTGGCTTCTTATGTGGATTAAGTGTACTGAACAATTCTTTCTACAACAGACAAATCGTATATTTTATCATATGGTTTCAAACTGCTGCTTTTGACGAATTAGTTCAGGATACATGATGATAACTTTCACCAATCTACACTGTTTGCGTACTCGATCATGCTCAGTGATACCTTTAATCTACACTGTTTGTTTTGGGTACTTTAATTTACATAGTTTGTTTGTTTATTTGAAGTATGTTTTCCTTGGCCTTTGGGATTTGTTTTCTGTGCATTTTAATGTTTGTTTTCGGTTTGTTGTCCATACCCTTTGGAAATTGTTATCTGGCATTTGTGGTTATTGTTTTTCGTGCCTCATGGAGTTTGTTTTTCGTGCCTCTTGAAGTTTGTTTTACGAGCGTGTTTTCTTGTCATTACTTTAAACGTTTGCTTTGGATGAATTTGGTGGTTGCTTTGTGTGTAGTTAGGGAAAGGGGTATTAGTTTCCCTTCCATTTGATGGTCTGTTATCTGTGACTTTGTGTGTAGTTAGGGAGGGGTATTAGTTTCCCATCCATTTGATGGTCTGTTATCTGTGACTTTGTGTGTAGTTAGGGAAAGGGGTATTAGTTTCCCTTCCATTTGATGGTCTGTTATCTTTGACTTTGTGTGTAGTTAGGGAAAGGGGTATTAGTTTCCCTTCCATTTGATGGTCTGTTATCTGTGATTTTGTGTGTAGTTAGGGAAAGGGGTATTAGTTTCCCTTCCATTTGATGGTCTGTTATCTGTGACTTTGTGTGTAGTTAGGGAAAGTTGTATTAGTTTCCCTTCCATTTGATGGTCTGTTATCTGTGACTTTGTGTGTAGTTAGGGAAAGGGGTATTAGTTTGCCTTCCATTTGATGGTCTGTTATCTGTGACTTTGTGTGTAGTTAGGGAAAGGGGTATTAGTTTCCCTTCCATTTGATGGTCTGTTATCTGTGACTTTGTGTGTAGTTAGGGAAAGGGGTATTAGTTTCCCTTCCATTTGATGGTCTGTTATCTGTGACTTTGTGTGTAGTTAGGGAAAGTTGTATTAGTTTCCCTTCCATTTGATGGTCTGTTATCTGTGACTTTGTGTGTAGTTAGGGAAAGTTGTATTAGTTTCCCTTCCATTTGATGGTCTGTTATCTGTGACTTTGTGTGTAGTTAGGGAAAGTTGTATTAGTTTCCCTTCCATTTGATGGTCTGTTATCTGTGACTTTGTGTGTAGTTAGGGAAAGGGGTATTAGTTTCCCTTCCATTTGACGGTCTGTTATCTGTGACTTTGTGTGTAGTTAGGGAAAGTTGTATTAGTTTCCCTTCCATTTGATGGTCTGTTATCTGTGACTTTGTGTGTAGTTAGGGAAAGGGGTATTAGTTTCCCTTCCATTTGATGGTCTGTTATCTGTGACTTTGTGTGTAGTTAGGGAAAGGGGTATTAGTTTCCCTTCCATTTGATGGTCTGTTATCTGTGACTTTGTGTGTAGTTAGGGAAAGGGGTATTAGTTTCCCTTCCATTTGATGGTCTGTTATCTGTGACTTTGTGTGTAGTTAGGGAAAGGGGTATTAGTTTCCCTTCCATTTGATGGTCTGTTATCTGTGACTTTGTGTGTAGTTAGGGAAAGGGGTATTAGTTTCCCTTCCATTTGACGGTCTGTTATCTGTGACTTTGTGTGTAGTTAGGGAAAGGGGTATTAGTTTCCCTTCCATTTGATGGTCTGTTATCTGTGACTTTGTGTGTAGTTAGGGAAAGGGGTATTAGTTTCCCTTCCATTTGATGGTCTGTTATCTGTGACTTTGTGTGTAGTTAGGGAAAGGGGTATTAGTTTCCCTTCCATTTGATGGTCTGTTATTTGTGACTTTGTGTGTAGTTAGGGAAAGGGGTATTAGTTTCCCTTCCATTTGATGGTCTGTTATCTGTGACTTTGTGTGTAGTTAGGGAAAGGGGTATTAGTTTCCCTTCCATTTGATGGTCTGTTATCTGTGACTTTGTGTGTAGTTAGGGAAAGGGGTATTAGTTTCCCTTCCATTTGATGGTCTGTTATCTGTGACTTTGTGTGTAGTTAGGGAAAGTTGTATTAGTTTCCCTTCCATTTGATGGTCTGTTATCTGTGACTTTGTGTGTAGTTAGGGAAAGGGGTATTAGTTTCCCTTCCATTTGATGGTCTGTTATCTGTGACTTTGTGTGTAGTTAGGGAAAGTTGTATTAGTTTCCCTTCCATTTGATGGTCTGTTATCTGTGACTTTGTGTGTAGTTAGGGAAAGGGGTATTAGTTTCCCTTCCATTTGATGGTCTGTTATCTGTGACTTTGTGTGTAGTTAGGGAAAGGGGTATTAGTTTCCCTTCCATTTGATGGTCTGTTATCTGTGACTTTGTGTGTAGTTAGGGAAAGTTGTATTAGTTTCCCTTCCATTTGATGGTCTGTTATCTGTGACTTTGTGTGTAGTTAGGGAAAGTTGTATTAGTTTCCCTTCCATTTGATGGTCTGTTATCTGTGACTTTGTGTGTAGTGAGGGAAAGGGGTATTAGTTTCCCTTCCATTTGATGGTCTGTTATCTGTGACTTTGTGTGTAGTTAGGGAAAGGGGTATTAGTTTCCCTTCCATTTGATGGTCTGTTATCTGTGACTTTGTGTGTAGTTAGGGAAAGGGGTATTAGTTTCCCTTCCATTTGATGGTCTGTTATCTGTGACTTTGTGTGTAGTTAGGGAAAGGGGTATTAGTTTCCCTTCCATTTGATGGTCTGTTATCTGTGACTTTGTGTGTAGTTAGGGAAAGGGGTATTAGTTTCCCTTCCATTTGATGGTCTGTTATCTGTGACTTTGTGTGTAGTTAGGGAAAGGGGTATTAGTTTCCCTTCCATTTGATGGTCTGTTATCTGTGACTTTGTGTGTAGTTAGGGAAAGGGGTATTAGTTTCCCTTCCATTTGATGGTCTGTTATCTGTGACTTTGTGTGTAGTTAGGGAAAGGGGTATTAGTTTCCCTTCCATTTGATGGTCTGTTATCTGTGACTTTGTGTGTAGTTAGGGAAAGGGGTATTAGTTTCCCTTCCATTTGATGGTCTGTTATCTGTGACTTTGTGTGTAGTTAGGGAAAGGGGTATTAGTTTCCCTTCCATTTGATGGTCTGTTATCTGTGACTTTGTGTGTAGTTAGGGAAAGGGGTATTAGTTTCCCTTCCATTTGATGGTCTGTTATCTGTGACTTTGTGTGTAGTTAGGGAAAGGGGTATTAGTTTCCCTTCCATTTGATGGTCTGTTATCTGTGACTTTGTGTGTAGTTAGGGAAAGGGGTATTAGTTTCCCTTCCATTTGATGGTCTGTTATCTGTGACTTTGTGTGTAGTTAGGGAAAGGGGTATTAGTTTCCCTTCCATTTGATGGTCTGTTATCTGTGACTTTGTGTGTAGTTAGGGAAAGGGGTATTAGTTTCCCTTCCATTTGATGGTCTGTTATCTGTGACTTTGTGTGTAGTTAGGGAAAGGGGTATTAGTTTCCCTTCCATTTGATGGTCTGTTATCTGTGACTTTGTGTGTAGTTAGGGAAAGGGGTATTAGTTTCCCTTCCATTTGATGGTCTGTTATCTGTGACTTTGTGTGTAGTTATGGAAAGGGGTATTAGTTTCCCTTCCATTTGATGGTCTGTTATCTGTGACTTTGTGTGTAGTTAGGGAAAGGGGTATTAGTTTCCCTTCCATTTGATGGTCTGTTATCTGTGACTTTGTGTGTAGTTAGGGAAAGGGGTATTAGTTTCCCTTCCATTTGATGGTCTGTTATCTGTGACTTTGTGTGTAGTTAGGGAAAGTTGTATTAGTTTCCCTTCCATTTGATGGTCTGTTATCTGTGACTTTGTGTGTAGTTAGGGAAAGTTGTATTAGTTTCCCTTCCATTTGATGGTCTGTTATCTGTGACTTTGTGTGTAGTTAGGGAAAGGGGTATTAGTTTCCCTTCCATTTGATGGTCTGTTATCTGTGACTTTGTGTGTAGTTAGGGAAAGTTGTATTAGTTTCCCTTCCATTTGATGGTCTGTTATCTGTGACTTTGTGTGTAGTTAGGGAAAGTTGTATTAGTTTCCCTTCCATTTGATGGTCTGTTATCTGTGACTTTGTGTGTAGTTAGGGAAAGTTGTATTAGTTTCCCTTCCATTTGATGGTCTGTTATCTGTGACTTTGTGTGTAGTGAGGGAAAGGGGTATTAGTTTCCCTTCCATTTGATGGTCTGTTATCTGTGACTTTGTGTGTAGTTAGGGAAAGGGGTATTAGTTTCCCTTCCATTTGATGGTCTGTTATCTGTGACTTTGTGTGTAGTTAGGGAAAGGGGTATTAGTTTCCCTTCCATTTGATGGTCTGTTATCTGTGACTTTGTGTGTAGTTAGGGAAAGGGGTATTAGTTTCCCTTCCATTTGATGGTCTGTTATCTGTGACTTTGTGTGTAGTTAGGGAAAGGGGTATTAGTTTCCCTTCCATTTGATGGTCTGTTATCTGTGACTTTGTGTGTAGTTAGGGAAAGGGGTATTAGTTTCCCTTCCATTTGATGGTCTGTTATCTGTGACTTTGTGTGTAGTTAGGGAAAGGGGTATTAGTTTCCCTTCCATTTGATGGTCTGTTATCTGTGACTTTGTGTGTAGTTAGGGAAAGGGGTATTAGTTTCCCTTCCATTTGATGGTCTGTTATCTGTGACTTTGTGTGTAGTTAGGGAAAGGGGTATTAGTTTCCCTTCCATTTGATGGTCTGTTATCTGTGACTTTGTGTGTAGTTAGGGAAAGGGGTATTAGTTTCCCTTCCATTTGATGGTCTGTTATCTGTGACTTTGTGTGTAGTTAGGGAAAGGGGTATTAGTTTCCCTTCCATTTGATGGTCTGTTATCTGTGACTTTGTGTGTAGTTAGGGAAAGGGGTATTAGTTTCCCTTCCATTTGATGGTCTGTTATCTGTGACTTTGTGTGTAGTTAGGGAAAGGGGTATTAGTTTCCCTTCCATTTGATGGTCTGTTATCTGTGACTTTGTGTGTAGTTAGGGAAAGGGGTATTAGTTTCCCTTCCATTTGATGGTCTGTTATCTGTGACTTTGTGTGTAGTTAGGGAAAGGGGTATTAGTTTCCCTTCCATTTGATGGTCTGTTATCTGTGACTTTGTGTGTAGTTAGGGAAAGGGGTATTAGTTTCCCTTCCATTTGATGGTCTGTTATCTGTGACTTTGTGTGTAGTTAGGGAAAGGGGTATTAGTTTCCCTTCCATTTGATGGTCTGTTATCTGTGACTTTGTGTGTAGTTATGGAAAGGGGTATTAGTTTCCCTTCCATTTGATGGTCTGTTATCTGTGACTTTGTGTGTAGTTAGGGAAAGGGGTATTAGTTTCCCTTCCATTTGATGGTCTGTTATCTGTGACTTTGTGTGTAGTTAGGGAAAGGGGTATTAGTTTCCCTTCCATTTGATGGTCTGTTATCTGTGACTTTGTGTGTAGTTAGGGAAAGTTGTATTAGTTTCCCTTCCATTTGATGGTCTGTTATCTGTGACTTTGTGTGTAGTTAGGGAAAGTTGTATTAGTTTCCCTTCCATTTGATGGTCTGTTATCTGTGACTTTGTGTGTAGTTAGGGAAAGGGGTATTAGTTTCCCTTCCATTTGATGGTCTGTTATCTGTGACTTTGTGTGTAGTTAGGGAAAGTTGTATTAGTTTCCCTTCCATTTGATGGTCTGTTATCTGTGACTTTGTGTGTAATTAGGGAAAGTTGTATTAGTTTCCCTTCCATTTGATGGTCTGTTATCTGTGACTTTGTGTGTAGTTAGGGAAAGGGGTATTAGTTTCCCTTCCATTTGATGGTCTGTTATCTGTGACTTTGTGTGTAGTTAGGGAAAGGGGTATTAGTTTCCCTTCCATTTGATGGTCTGTTATCTGTGACTTTGTGTGTAGTTAGGGAAAGGGGTATTATTTTCCCTTCCATTTGATGGTCTGTTATCTATGACTTTGTGTGTGGTTAGGGAAAGGGGTATTAGTTTCCCTTCCATTTGATGGTCTGTTATCTGTGACTTTGTGTGTAGTTAGGGAAAGGGGTATTAGTTTCCCTTCCATTTGATGGTCTGTTATCTGTGACTTTGTGTGTAGTTAGGGAAAGGGGTATTAGTTTCTCTTCCATTTGATGGTCTGTTATCTGTGACTTTGTGTGTAGTTAGGGAAAGGGGTATTAGTTTCCCTTCCATTTGATGGTCTGTTATCTGTGACTTTGTGTGTAGTTAGGGAGGGGTATTAGTTTCCCATCCATTTGATGGTCTGTTATCTGTGACTTTGTGTGTAGTTAGGGAAAGGGGTATTAGTTTCCCTTCCATTTGATGGTCTGTTATCTTTGACTTTGTGTGTAGTTAGGGAAAGGGGTATTAGTTTCCCTTCCATTTGATGGTCTGTTATCTGTGATTTTGTGTGTAGTTAGGGAAAGGGGTATTAGTTTCCCTTCCATTTGATGGTCTGTTATCTGTGACTTTGTGTGTAGTTAGGGAGGGGTATTAGTTTCCCTTCCATTTGATGGTCTGTTGTTTGTGACTTTGTGTGTAGTTAGGGAAAGTTGTATTAGTTTCCCTTCCATTTGATGGTCTGTTATCTGTGACTTTGTGTGTAGTTAGGGAAAGGGGTATTAGTTTCCCTTCCATTTGATGGTCTGTTATCTGTGACTTTGTGTGTAGTTAGGGAAAGTTGTATTAGTTTCTCTTCCATTTGATGGTCTGTTATCTGTGACTTTGTGTGTAGTTAGGGAAAGTTGTATTAGTTTCCCTTCCATTTGATGGTCTGTTATCTGTGACTTTGTGTGTAGTTAGGGAAAGGGGTATTAGTTTCCCTTCCATTTGATGGTCTGTTATCTGTGACTTTGTGTGTAGTTAGGGAAAGTTGTATTAGTTTCCCTTCCATTTGATGGTCTGTTATCTGTGACTTTGTGTGTAGTTAGGGAAAGGGGTATTAGTTTGCCTTCCATTTGATGGTCTGTTATCTGTGACTTTGTGTGTAGTTAGGGAAAGGGGTATTAGTTTCCCTTCCATTTGATGGTCTGTTATCTATGACTTTGTGTGTGGTTAGGGAAAGGGGTATTAGTTTCCCTTACATTTGATGGTCTGTTATCTGTGACTTTGTGTGTAGTTAGGGAAAGGGGTATTAGTTTCCCTTCCATTTGATGGTCTGTTATCTGTGACTTTGTGTGTAGTTAGGGAAAGGGGTATTAGTTTCCCTTCCATTTGATGGTCTGTTATCTGTGACTTTGTGTGTAGTTAGGGAAAGGGGTATTAGTTTCCCTTCCATTTGATGGTCTGTTATCTGTGACTTTGTGTGTAGTTAGGGAAAGGGGTATTAGTTTCCCTTCCATTTGATGGTCTGTTATCTATGACTTTGTGTGTGGTTAGGGAAAGGGGTATTAGTTTCCCTTACATTTGATGGTCTGTTATCTGTGACTTTGTGTGTAGTTAGGGAAAGGGGTATTAGTTTCCCTTCCATTTGATGGTCTGTTATCTGTGACTTTGTGTGTAGTTAGGGAAAGTTGTATTAGTTTCCCTTCCATTTGATGGTCTGTTATCTGTGACTTTGTGTGTAGTTAGGGAAAGGGGTATTAGTTTCCCTTCCATTTGATGGTCTGTTATCTGTGACTTTGTGTGTAGTTAGGGAAAGGGGTATTAGTTTCCCTTCCATTTGATGGTCTGTTATCTGTGACTTTGTGTGTAGTTAGGGAAAGGGGTATTAGTTTCCCTTCCATTTGATGGTCTGTTATCTGTGACTTTGTGTGTAGTTAGGGAAAGGGGTATTAGTTTCCCTTCCATTTGATGGTCTGTTATCTGTGACTTTGTGTGTAGTTAGGGAAAGGGGTATTAGTTTCCCTTCCATTTGATGGTCTGTTATCTGTGACTTTGTGTGTAGTTAGGGAAAGGGGTATTAGTTTCCCTTCCATTTGATGGTCTGTTATCTGTGACTTTGTGTGTAGTTAGGGAAAGGGGTATTAGTTTCCCTTCCATTTGATGGTCTGTTATCTGTGACTTTGTGTGTAGTTAGGGAAAGGGGTATTAGTTTCCCTTCCATTTGATGGTCTGTTATCTGTGACTTTGTGTGTAGTTAGGGAAAGGGGTATTAGTTTCCCTTCCATTTGATGGTCTGTTATCTGTGACTTTGTGTGTAGTTAGGGAAAGGGGTATTAGTTTCCCTTCCATTTGATGGTCTGTTATCTGTGACTTTGTGTGTAGTTAGGGAAAGGGGTATTAGTTTCCCTTCCATTTGATGGTCTGTTATCTGTGACTTTGTGTGTAGTTATGGAAAGGGGTATTAGTTTCCCTTCCATTTGATGGTCTGTTATCTGTGACTTTGTGTGTAGTTAGGGAAAGGGGTATTAGTTTCCCTTCCATTTGATGGTCTGTTATCTGTGACTTTGTGTGTAGTTAGGGAAAGGGGTATTAGTTTCCCTTCCATTTGATGGTCTGTTATCTGTGACTTTGTGTGTAGTTAGGGAAAGTTGTATTAGTTTCCCTTCCATTTGATGGTCTGTTATCTGTGACTTTGTGTGTAGTTAGGGAAAGTTGTATTAGTTTCCCTTCCATTTGATGGTCTGTTATCTGTGACTTTGTGTGTAGTTAGGGAAAGGGGTATTAGTTTCCCTTCCATTTGATGGTCTGTTATCTGTGACTTTGTGTGTAGTTAGGGAAAGTTGTATTAGTTTCCCTTCCATTTGATGGTCTGTTATCTGTGACTTTGTGTGTAATTAGGGAAAGTTGTATTAGTTTCCCTTCCATTTGATGGTCTGTTATCTGTGACTTTGTGTGTAGTTAGGGAAAGGGGTATTAGTTTCCCTTCCATTTGATGGTCTGTTATCTGTGACTTTGTGTGTAGTTAGGGAAAGGGGTATTAGTTTCCCTTCCATTTGATGGTCTGTTATCTGTGACTTTGTGTGTAGTTAGGGAAAGGGGTATTATTTTCCCTTCCATTTGATGGTCTGTTATCTATGACTTTGTGTGTGGTTAGGGAAAGGGGTATTAGTTTCCCTTCCATTTGATGGTCTGTTATCTGTGACTTTGTGTGTAGTTAGGGAAAGGGGTATTAGTTTCCCTTCCATTTGATGGTCTGTTATCTGTGACTTTGTGTGTAGTTAGGGAAAGGGGTATTAGTTTCTCTTCCATTTGATGGTCTGTTATCTGTGACTTTGTGTGTAGTTAGGGAAAGGGGTATTAGTTTCCCTTCCATTTGATGGTCTGTTATCTGTGACTTTGTGTGTAGTTAGGGAGGGGTATTAGTTTCCCATCCATTTGATGGTCTGTTATCTGTGACTTTGTGTGTAGTTAGGGAAAGGGGTATTAGTTTCCCTTCCATTTGATGGTCTGTTATCTTTGACTTTGTGTGTAGTTAGGGAAAGGGGTATTAGTTTCCCTTCCATTTGATGGTCTGTTATCTGTGATTTTGTGTGTAGTTAGGGAAAGGGGTATTAGTTTCCCTTCCATTTGATGGTCTGTTATCTGTGACTTTGTGTGTAGTTAGGGAGGGGTATTAGTTTCCCTTCCATTTGATGGTCTGTTGTTTGTGACTTTGTGTGTAGTTAGGGAAAGTTGTATTAGTTTCCCTTCCATTTGATGGTCTGTTATCTGTGACTTTGTGTGTAGTTAGGGAAAGGGGTATTAGTTTCCCTTCCATTTGATGGTCTGTTATCTGTGACTTTGTGTGTAGTTAGGGAAAGTTGTATTAGTTTCTCTTCCATTTGATGGTCTGTTATCTGTGACTTTGTGTGTAGTTAGGGAAAGTTGTATTAGTTTCCCTTCCATTTGATGGTCTGTTATCTGTGACTTTGTGTGTAGTTAGGGAAAGGGGTATTAGTTTCCCTTCCATTTGATGGTCTGTTATCTGTGACTTTGTGTGTAGTTAGGGAAAGTTGTATTAGTTTCCCTTCCATTTGATGGTCTGTTATCTGTGACTTTGTGTGTAGTTAGGGAAAGGGGTATTAGTTTGCCTTCCATTTGATGGTCTGTTATCTGTGACTTTGTGTGTAGTTAGGGAAAGGGGTATTAGTTTCCCTTCCATTTGATGGTCTGTTATCTATGACTTTGTGTGTGGTTAGGGAAAGGGGTATTAGTTTCCCTTACATTTGATGGTCTGTTATCTGTGACTTTGTGTGTAGTTAGGGAAAGGGGTATTAGTTTCCCTTCCATTTGATGGTCTGTTATCTGTGACTTTGTGTGTAGTTAGGGAAAGGGGTATTAGTTTCCCTTCCATTTGATGGTCTGTTATCTGTGACTTTGTGTGTAGTTAGGGAAAGGGGTATTAGTTTCCCTTCCATTTGATGGTCTGTTATCTGTGACTTTGTGTGTAGTTAGGGAAAGGGGTATTAGTTTCCCTTCCATTTGATGGTCTGTTATCTATGACTTTGTGTGTGGTTAGGGAAAGGGGTATTAGTTTCCCTTACATTTGATGGTCTGTTATCTGTGACTTTGTGTGTAGTTAGGGAAAGGGGTATTAGTTTCCCTTCCATTTGATGGTCTGTTATCTGTGACTTTGTGTGTAGTTAGGGAAAGGGGTATTAGTTTCCCTTCCATTTGATGGTCTGTTATCTGTGACTTTGTGTGTAGTTAGGGAAAGGGGTATTAGTTTCCCTTCCATTTGATGGTCTGTTATCTGTGACTTTGTGGGTTTGTTTTTTCATACCTTTCATGATCTTTGGATGTTTTTCGTGTCTTTAGAAGTTTGTTTTCTATGCCTCTACGTATTATGTTTACCTTGGCTTCATCAAAAGTCATCGAGTTTGTCCTGGCATACTTTTCAACTTTATGATAGAAAACTAGAAAATAAAGAACACAAAGTTTAAAAAGCATTAATACACGCTCGTTTAAAAATAACCCTTCAATTAACTAGTCAATAACAATAGACAAATTATACAGTCAGAAAGTTCGGTTCTGATGATATGTGTATATGTTTACATCATATCGTATTGTGATGGTTGGTATTGAAGGAATCCCGTAGTATGGAAACACGAAAGCTCATTACCACGCTCATGCCCGTAAAGCACAACTTGCAACAGCTTCTAATTAGCAACCATTGTTAGGGATGAGCGCATGTGGTCCATTGCAGCGCACCATTTTCAGATCCATCTCTTTTACATGGGACAATCTAAACATCCGTCAAGAGAACCATCTTAATGCTACTCTTTTAATTGCATGATTTATAATTTGTGAAATTGTTGGACTCCACGAATAAAATGAACGATTGTCAATTTGGCAGTCAATTAATTAATATTCTGATTATAATATCATTACATTGTCAAACATAGAGCATAACGGACAACAGAGAATGTCCAGCGAAACCATTGAACTACCGAATACCATCGATAAGCTTTATCACACGTGGCTGTATCGAGTACACCTCGTCATTGGTGAGAATCGAACTCCGTGGCAATAGGTATAAATCCAACTACCGCATCTTATCATTTACAACAACGACCATCTCCTAATATTTGTCATGCACAAAATCTTATGGCCAATTTTAATACGTGAAAACAGAAAAAAAGGAGCTACATCAATTTCCCATCCTGGTTACATAACATTTCGTGTTCCCTAGATATGAGATATACTAGTTGTCATGAATACGTTACTCTAGAAAACGTTCTAATCATGAACTACCAAATAATTACATAAAGATATATAGAATTTTTAATTTATGTAATGTACAGGATTTATTTTTATGTATTTGAGAAAACTTAGTGGGGTTTGTGTTGTTCCGTCTTTAGTTTTCTGTGTAGTGTTTTATAGATCGTTGTTTGTCCTTTTGTCAATTTTCTTTTGGCCATTATGTTGTCTGTCCTTTTGTCAATTTTCTTTTGGCCATTATGTTGTCTGTCCTTCTTAGATTTACGGATTCTGCTTTCCCCTTTGGTATCTTCAAAAATTTTTGTATAAAAGAAAGTATTGTGGTAATTTATGTTTGATATGCGCAACATACTTGATGCATGCATTTCCAGAACATTAACGTTAGAAGTTTTCAGTTAATCGACACCTACTTGGCTCATCTGAATATAAAGTACATTATACGTTATCAGTCATGACAGGTCGGATGTGGCGCTTTTGGGGACAATTATATCCGTTAAACGGTGAGACGCATTTCCACAAGAACGTCAGATAAATAATGTTATGCGTCACGTCATGAATACACAGGACATATGATATAAATGTAATACTATGAATATCTTTGAGGTCTAGGATATAAAATATGTCTCAACAAGAATATCCAGGAAAACGTACTTGGTGCATCTGAATACCCGGGACATATAACGTTACACGTCACACCATATGGAGCAGCTTCCAGTGCCACGCCCTTAAATGAGAACACTAATAATTTAGTATTATGACTAGAATTCGACATGTCTCTCAAATCTCTTGTCTTTTGTGAAATGACCATGGCATTGTTTATAAAGGATTTCGTGTTGTATTTTGTTTATCCCTGTTTCAGAATCAGATAAATATTTTAAATTTTTTGCTGAAAGTTAATAAAACAATCATGCAATCCAAAGGATACAGTTTTTTTCAGTTATTATTAACGTTTCGTCAAACCAGCTTTAACTTATTTATGGTTAGAAGTTAGCCAAGCATTAATAAAAGGCAGTCATGCCATCCTTCTGACGAGAACACACAAATCTTACATACCTTTGTTAATCCAATCATACCAGACTTACAAGCACTATACGGAGCTAATCCTGGACCACTTATCACACCCATCATGGAAGCCATGTTTATAATTCTACCCCAGCCTGAAATATATTAAATCCAAAAGTGTCTGGTATATACTGCATTTTACATCATTTACGTTAAAGTACGAAAGGGAGATAAGCTTATCAATACTTTTTCAAGAAAGAAAGTGATGCACCCAGTTCTAGGTAAGACATTTTGATGTTCAATTATAGGCAATACTTATTGGTGAGAAAATATGTTGACATCTTTGTCTGTTATCGTTTTAAAGTCATTTATCATATTAATGTGAACCTTTACATCATGAAATGTGTATTTGAATTTAATAAAATAATGTGGAACTTCCATAGTTCTAACTATACATGTACAAGATGACTTTTGGACTGATTAAATCTCATCAGTATTTCCCAAACAGACTAAAATTAAAGCTAAATTTAGTAACATGACGGGTGGCACTAGTTGAACAGTGACTGCCTACCCTTCCGGAGCACCTGCGTTCACCGCCGGTTTTTAGTGTGGTTCGTGTTGCTCGAACTTTAGTTCTCTGTGTAGTGTTTAGTAGATCGTTGTTTGTCCCTTTTCTTTTGCCCATTGCACGTTGTCTGTCCTTCGATTCACGGATTGTGATTACCCCGTTGGTATCTTCAAACTCTTATTTAGCAAACGATACAGAGGAAGTAATTACCTTTTTTCTTCATACTTGGTAAACAAGCCTTTATTAAAAGAAATGGCGCTGTTAGACCAACAGCCATCATATTGTTCCATGTTTCTATTGGGTAATCCTCTATATGAGTTGTGAACTGTATACCTAAACCGAAATAAGGATACTTGTATCAGAAAAGGGGTAAAGCCAAAGCTTCTCCATTTCACTAGCTCCTTTAAATATATACACATTTTATTCACAATAAATTCTGACACGTTTGTTTAAATGTTTAGCTGAAGGTCATATTTCCATCGAATAATTTTTTCTTTGTATTTGAAAAATTTAGAGTTATGAGTTTTGAGGGTGTCATTTGTATCTATGACCAATCAATTTTTGGACTTCACTGTATTTATTCTATTTAAATAGTTATTTATAAACAAGCAACGCATTTGTTTTAACTTTCATAAATGTTTATTGTTAACTAAAATTAAACATCAAGCATTATTCTATCATGTAAATTATATATGAGAACATAATATAGGAAAAAATGAGCCAATACTTGCTGGGACATTGCTGGAAGACTGGCTACGATCGTTAGCCTCGGACCACTAACGTTACACCAATGACACTCTTCTTAAGTATTCATTGATAAATGCTTCGTCCGTTAATTATGACTGTCCAGGGTTTTCTCCACACACAAATCTGTCAGTGACGATATAGCTGAATAATTGATGAATACGAAAAACTCCAATAACTTCAAACCACATACATTGTACTTACTATATAACATACGGATCTCATACCTGCGTTGTTAACTAATATATCTACGCCTTCTGGATAAATTATGTCAACTCTGTCACAAAATATTTGTATCTCTTGCTGTTTTGTAAGATTACATGGGATGAAGTTTACATTGCCCTTATATTTCCTGAAATAAAATATACAGAATTTAGTTTTTCCATATAGCTATCGTTTAGATTATATGCAATTCTTATTAAAATTATCAACAACAAAAAAAGAATAGCATACCATTTTGAGATGCTACAGCAGAAATGCAAAGCAATTATGGAATTCAACTAAAATAAATAATAGTGTGTGTTCTGACGTAAAATGTTTTGACGATGTAACAACTTTTAAAAGGAATTTTTATCTTGATATCCTAGTACCATTAAAAACAATATACCTTTTGAAGTCTTTTATTAAATCATCTATGACAGTCTGATCTGTTAGACCTGTTAAGACGACATTACACCCTTTACTGGCCAGATGATGTGCTATTCCTAATCCTATACCAGAGGTAGATCCAGTCACAACAGCTGTTTTGCCTTCCATATCTGATTAAAATTATTTAGAATTCATAAACAAGCGTATAACGATGTAACCAAATGAAATGATGTACATTTTTTTTTTATCTCAATCACAATAGTATGACCCTTTAATCTGATGGAAATATGTGGTTCCTAGCCTGAATATGAGATGTATTCTATATTTGATCATATTCTGCATATGAAGAGTCCTCTCATGTCGATGTGTGTTACCTCTAGCCTGCAGATGAGATGTAACCCTTAACCTGCATTAAGTGTACAATCTGGTCGTTTTATTATGCGATCCCTAGTCTGTGGTTAATTATTTGTTTGTCCTTTACAGAGAGATCATGCAAGGATGTTCTTCTGTTTGTATCTTGCTCTCTGATAGGCCTTCTGAAAAACATTCATACCGCAATGTAATTTGTCTGTTAGGAAAAAGAACCCGTTAAGAAATGGAAGTGCTTCACATATTAAAGGTACTGTGGAGAATAAAAAAGAAGTATCAGTATGTATACAGAAGTTTTGAAGTCCCTTCTATGTATATCCATATCAAACCGATAAGTGAATTGTCTTGTCATATAGTTTATTCTATAGAGGTTTCACGTTAGACTATTAATCAACAAAGAGGTCATACAATTGAGATAAGTAATCGTGATTACAACGATAAGTGTGATTATAACGATTGATTTTATGTTAAGTTGATAAAAGTGACACAAATAAACATCATACCAAAAGGGTAAACAGAAGCCAGAAATCAGTAAGACTGACAATACATATATGTACATGGCTATATGAAAAAACAAGAAAAACAATAATTCATAATACACTACACAAAGAAATGAACAATACGAATCCAAATGGAAACTGATGATGAACTACTGTGTTCAGGAAGAGTAAGCAGTCTTAGTAAACTGAGGATGAACTACTGTGCTCTGGAAGGGTAAGCAGTCTTAGTGGCACACATCCTGTTACTGTTAAACGACAAGAACATGATCTTAGGAAATCGTGCTCGACACCAATAAATGTAAATAAATACAAATAAAACATGATCCCATACGTATACAAAACAAGTGGGATTTAAGACGAACCTAACTAACACCATTATAAGTGGATATTGTAGCCGACATCAAAATATGATGAAATGCCTATTTACTCACCCACTGTAATAATGTATATGTATATAAATGTGTGTCTAATCAAGTTCAAAGCCAGTTGAGATCACTATCTTATTTATTCTATGGCAGGTCTTAGTACAACATTATATCGGCCAAACTTCTATCATGCATTGTCTGCCTTTATATATGACAGAAAAAATGAAATGAAGAAAAAGAATACCACACTGTCGGGACAGTTCTAAGAATACCACACTGTCGGGACAGTTCTAAGAATACCACACTGTCGGGACAGTTCTAAGAATACCACACTGTCTGGACAGTTCTAAGAATACCACACTGTCGGGACAGTCCTAAGAATACCACACTGTCGGGACAGTTCTAAGAATACCACACTGTCGGGACAGTTCTAAGAATACCACACTGTCGGGACAGTTCTAAGAATACCACACTGTCGGGACAGTTCTAAGAATACCACACTGTGGGGACAGTTCTAAGAATACCACATTGTCGGGACAGTTCTAAGAATACCACACTATCGGGACAGTTCTAAGAATACCACACTGTCGGGACAGTTCTAAGAATACCACACTGTCCACTGTTGAAACAGTTCTAAGAATACCACACTGTCGGAACAGTTCTAAGAATACCACACTGTCGGAACAGTTCTAAGAATACCACACTGTCGGGACAGTTCTAAGAATACCACACTGTCGGGACAGTTCTAAGAATACCACACTGTCGGGACAGTTCTAAGAATACCACTGTCGGGACAGTTCTAAGAATATCCCACTGTCGGGACAGGTCTAAGAATACCCCACTGTCGGGACAGTTCTAAGAATACCCCACTGTCGGGACAGTTCTAAGAATACCTCACTGTCGGGACAGTTCTAAGAATACCACACTGTCGGGACAGTTCTAAGAATACCACACTGTCGGGACAGTTCTAAGAATACCCCACTGTCGGGACAGTTCTAAGAATACCCCACTGTCGGGACAGTTCTAAGAATACCTCACTGTCGGGACAGTTCTAAGAATACCACACTGTCGGGACAGTTCTAAGAATACCACACTGTCGGGACAGTTCTAAGAATACCCCACTGTCGGGACAGTTCTAAGAATACCCCACTGTCGGGACAGTTCTAAGAATACCACACTGTCGGGACAGTTCTAAGAATACCACACTGTCAGTACAGTTCTAAAAATACCACACTGTCGGGACAGTTCTAAGAATACCCCACTGTCGGGACAGTTCTAAGAATACCCCACTGTCGGGACAGTTCTAAGAATACCCCACTGTCGGGACAGTTCTAAGAATACCACACTGTCGGGACAGTTCTAAGAATACCACACTGTCGGAACAGTTCTAAGAATACCACACTGTCGGAACAGTTCTAAGAATACCACACTGTCGGGACAGTTCTAAGAATACCACACTGTCGGGACAGTTCTAAGAATACCACACTGTCGGGACAGTTCTAAGATTACCACACTGACGGGACAGTTCTAAGAATACCACACTGTCGGGACAGTTCTAAGAATACCCCACTGTCGGGACAGTTCTAAGAATACCCCACTGTCGGGACAGTTCGAAGAATACCCCACTGTCGGGACAGTTCGAAGAATACCCCACTGTCGGGACAGTTCTAAGAATACCACACTGTCGGGACAGTTCTAAGAATACCACACTGTCGGGACAGTTCTAAGAATACCACACTGTCGGGACAGTTCTAAGAATACCACACTGTCGGGACAGTTCTAAGAATACTCCACTGTCGGGACAGTTCTAAGAATACCCCACTGTCGGGACAGTTCTAAGAATACCACACTGTCGGGACAGTTCTAAGAATACCACACTGTCGGGACAGTTCTAAGAATAACACTGTCGGGACAGTTCTAAGAATACCCCACTGTCGGGATAGTTCTAAGAATACCCCACTGTCGGGACAGTTCTAAGAATACCCCACTGTCAGGACAGTTCTAAGAATACCCCACTCTCGGGACAGTTCTAAGAATACCACACTGTCGGGACAGTTCTAAGAATACCACACTGTCGGGACAGTTCTAAGAATACCACACTGTCGGGACAGTTCTAAGAATACCACACAGTCGGGACAGTTCCAAAATCTAATCGAAAATAGAGGTAACATCGATATTGCTAGATACACACATATACACGACCGGCCACTTTTCTGGCTTGGTACAGGCACTTCAATCATAAGTTGCGGCGTTAAACTAGTTTTATGGACCCAAACCTCTCTATTAGTGAAACGATGCGGTCATGGACGTGCTTCCCGCATGCGAGTAAAATGCCAAAACGCACATGTTTTAAACTGGGTGACCAGTGTTGTTGTAATGAAAGCGGAGTCCTTATATTGAACTTTATAAATGATATATATTCTTCTACTTCTTTATAGTGCAGAACTCCATCAACATACTGATGATAACGTGCCGGGTACTGATGTTGCTATGCCGCGCGTGCGTGGGGTCTAATTTGATATATACAGCCAAATATGTACAATCTTGAGATAAAATTTCAGAAGTTACTTCCTTTTATATATTATACATTTTAGGTTAAAACTATTTACAAGTGTAATGTTTAGATGTTGAGGTGTTGTTCGAGAACATATATTGGGATCTGCTCTCTGAAACTGTCTAGTGTAGTGCATTGTACTGCAGCTACAGGTAGGAGGTTCCATTGTGCTATTGTTCTTGGAAAAAAATGAGTATTTGTAAGAATCTTTAGTTGTTTGTATTAGTCTGTAAGAATAACTGTGTGGATATTGTCTTGTTCTTGGATCAGATTGAATAAGTAAATTTGTAGGGTATATGGCTACAAGGTGGTGTATGAGTTTGTAGAGAAAGATGATGCGTGTTCTTATTCGCCTTTTCTCTAAAGTTGACCAATTGAGTGTTCGTAGCATTTCAGTAACTGAGCTGGTATTGTGGTATCTGTTGCATGTGTACCTAGCTGCTCTGCACTGGACCATCTCAAGTTGGTGTATTTTTGATTTTGTATGTGGGTCCCAGACGCAGCTGCTGTATTCTAGCTTTGGTCTTACTAGTTAAACTATTAGTGACACATGTCATATGTATAACATTAGTTCTACATAAGAGAGCTGATGGCCTCAACCATCATTCAAATATTAGATAGCATGCATAGCTATTGGAAGACGTAATAGGGAAACAATAGTCAACCAAAAATGTCATTTTTATATCTCGTCTTTCGTCATCTATACGCAAGTGACAGAATACTTTTCTGAACTTTTTTGAAAGATAAAACGATTTTTCAAAACTTCTTGAATTAATAACTTGGTGCTTCAGAATACGGTGACGTTTTAATAAGTCTGAATACAAATTGCAAGCTCGAGCATAGCGTATGAGTTGTGAAATATAAACTTCATATGTGGAAGTGGTTGGTATTTCACAGTTGTGAAAAATTTATTTGTTTGAGTCTGGTAGAAAGTTGACAACTGGTGTCAAATTTGAGGTAAGTGTCAAGAAATGGAGTGAGGAAACTGCTAAGCTGTCTTTCTATTGTTTCTTTTATCTCAAGTTCTTTGGGTATGTTAATGGAATCCAGTTAGCAAAAAGTTATAGACTCTGTCTAATAGGATCGGCAAGGAGAGTGGCACAGTTCGTTTACATGGGGATGCCGATGATTTGTTGAAAAATGTGCCCTCCGAATTCGACAAATATTTTATCGATAAGCAACTCCAACATACCGATGGCTTCATGTTCTGTGTAGCACATTTTGTGTTTTTCCGTCCTTGACCTAAAACTATAAACCTGTAAAGTTGCTCACCATTTAAAAAAAAAAAATGTGAATGATTTATGTTAAACGGGTTGGTAGTGTAAAGTGTGGAAAAGTCAAAATGTTTGGATAGATGAAATTTCGAAGAAATTTTTTTAAAATTATCCAGGTCAGTAGAGTTTGTTAGTATCCACATTGATTGGTGCTTAGTGAATAGACTTGTCATAGTTATAGACATTTCTATTGTTGAACAAGTAGAAGAACTAGCAGTATATCTTTCTTTATATGGATGCTTCTGAGGTTTTGGTATTGAATAAGTTGGTAAGTCACCATTAATCCGAATATTCATTGATGACATTAATGACATATGATTTTCGAAACATTTCTTTTTCATCCATCAAAACTAGTATTTTGGTCAACAGGATTACCAGAATCATTGGAAATAAGAAGATCTTTGGTTATATTTATATACAAACAGTAACAAATTTTTTTCTGAAGCAAATCTGGTTTTCAGGTACACCACATTTGTAATGAAAATAAGACAAACACTCGATTGTCTTAAAACATTTCCCTTTTTATCCTTCGGTAATGCTTTTGGCCGAGCATTCATACATTTTAAATTGTGAATTCGACGGAGCATTAATGATCTACTTGATTTAACCCATTCAGATAATATGTCTAGTTCGACCTCTTCTCTCATGTTCTGGTGTATTTCTCAAAAGAATCCATCATTATTTCAAAAATATATTCCCAGTCGATATATTGTGGTTCCCTGAATTTATGTCAATGGAGGATGATCTTTCGGAGATTATAATGGTTGATTTTATTCAGCTCACCCTAAATGACATGTTCAGATGGGTTATAGTTGAAAGGAGAATAGGAATAATTACATTTTGGGGAGTTTGGTAAGTGTTCCCTAACCTCAAAGTTCTTCGATGCCTTTTTGTCGGAGTTGCCGTATCTTTTGCTCCACTTGTTGAAGTTGTCCTGCAATTGTTAGTTGGCGCTTGTCCGATATTTTATTCCTATGGCTATGTAGGTGTTGTCTAATCTGGTCTTCCATTTCTTTGGTGGCAAATATGATGTACTTTCTGTCAGTTGTTCGGTGGGAGTTGTTCGACCGTTTCTTTCATTTGTCAGTGGGAGATATCATGTATTTTCTGTCAGTTGTTCGGTGGGAGTTGTTCGACCGTTTCTTTCATTTGTCAGTGGGAGATATCATGTACTTTCTGTCAGTTGTTGGGTGAGAGTTGTTCGACTGTTTCATTCATTTGTCAGTGGGAGATATCATGTATTTTCTGTCAGTTGTTCGGTGGGAGTTGTTCGACCGTTTCTTTCATTTGTCAGTGGGAGATATCATGTACTTTCTGTCAGTTGTTGGGTGGGAGTTGTTCGACTGTTTCTTTCATTTGTCAGTGGGAGATATCATGTATTTTCTGTCAGTTGTTGGGTGGGAGTTGTTCGACCGTTTCTTTCATTTGTCAGTGGGAAATATGATGTATTTTCTGTCAGCTATGTGAGATTTATATACTAGTATCCCATTGTCTCACTGTTGTTGGGTATAAGTTGTTCATCACGTCAATTAGAAGAGTTTATTAACAGGTTATATTTACTTACATTATATAGCAACATTTTTGTTTGATTAGTCGTCCTCGTATTGCAGTACTATATGTAATTAGAATAATTCGACGAAATATTTATTTAAATATAAATGTACAATGATTGCTATGGACAAAAAAAGTATGATTAAATTCATTTCCTCTCAATACAGTTATGTTTATTAAAGATGTTCTCTATTCCTATTTCTAAGACTGATTAAAACATGAGATATAAATATACTGTTGGTGTTGTGTTTTTACGTCAACTATCTTGCAGTATTGCCACCATCCATTAAAAGGGAAGTTCCTGTGATACTGTCGGCTCCAGATGAACAAAGGAACAGAGCAAGCTCTGATATCTGAAATAAGTCACAATATATAGGTTATTCTTCATTCAAATACAATTGTTGTATACTATATAATTTGACTAGCTGAAGTTTTGTGTAGAATTTACAATCTACATGTCGTAACTAAAGCTGTCCAACTTTTAACCGGCTGTCGTATTGAAGTCTTAAAGTCGAATACTAGATACCAGGTAAATACAATGTAATAGAATATAAGAGAATTGCACAAGAATGAGCTTGATTAAAATGTTATTCATCTTTGAAGCGTAAATAGGTAGTGACAAGACAACTAACATTTAAGTTTTACTCTGGAAGCAAACACGTGATGTTAAATCTTTACTATAATGTTCATGCAGTGAAGACGTCAACTACATCTCCTATTAGTTGTGCTACATTCAATATCACAATCGAAACTTGTTTTGCAACGCATAAGAATTGCAATGCTGAAACCAGACATAACACCACAAAAACGGAATTAGAGATGAAAACACAATATGTCGAATGGTCAGACATGTTTACCTGTTTTATTGTGACTGGTTTCTGGGTAGGGTGAGCCGTTTTGAATATTTCAGCCTGAAAAATATAATTATTATCACGTTTTTACATCAAACATAAAAAAAAACAATTACAAAGATAAAATCCAACATAAAGTATTACTTCTTAAAAACCACAAAAAACCAACTTCAGTCCATTATCAAGTTTCGCTTGTTCCTTAACAACTTCTAGATTAAACAGGGACTATAAGATTTGTGTTTTCAACAACTACAGCCATGAATGAATTCAGATGCAACATGTGACATAGAAATACCATAGGTCACTATGGAATATTGGTTAGGATTGAATATTGGTCACAGCGATATATTGGTCAGGCAGAACTCATGCATTGACGACGAAGACAAATTGTAAAGAAAAATCAAAGCATACATATAATTGTGATACAAAATGAAGTAAACTTACCATAGCTTGATCATAGCTCAAACTGTGTTGCTGTGCATAAGTTCTTATCTGATTATGGAAAACTGAAATAAATCAGGAGTAAATTATATGAGTAACATGGTGGGTTATAATAAACAGGCTTCATGTGCACCTGGGTTCATCCTCGGTTGTTGGTTCGTGTTGATCGTGTTTTCTGTGTTGTATTTGTTTGTTTTCTTTGTCTTCGTTCTGTGTCTTGTATCCCATGTTGCCTGTATCTCTGAATTGACCATTCTTAATTGTCCCTTCGGGTTTCGCTAACCTTTATTATTGTCGTAGGAATACCATTCTACCATATTGTATAGGAACTACCAACATATATTGTACTCTTAACAGATAGTGTACTCCAAACGGACATTGCACTGCCGACATATATTACGCTGGGTCTTTCTACTTTACTCATCATTATTTCCCATCTAATGAGATGTTACCATGAGGACTGTACCATTAATATTATATTACGTCGAGGTCATGAACTGGATTACCCTGTCTACACTAATTTCAAACATACATGTATACATTTTTTTTGTATGTATATCCATGAGTAATGGCTAAATTCGTATGGAAATATACACCATATATATAGGGAGTGGATGTGGTCGAGTGGTCTAGGGCGCTGGACGTAAGGCTAAGCGAATGGTGCTGCAGTGTATCAATGGTGTGGGTTCACATCCCGTCGAGGGAAGAACAAAAATTTGACAGCTCTAAAATCTAATTCTGACACTGTTTGGTTTAATATTCAGACATATATATATATATTAATGGTTGACATATGTGGATACACGTTCATCAATTCTGTCAGCTATAACGTGACTACCAGATATATTCGGGAGGAAAACCTGAACAGATATAAAGAACTGACCGGGTGAAACCGGCATTGGGGAAATGTCTGGAAACATAAAATCGATGCATGAATCCACTGAGTGTAAAGCTTGTGGTCATATGTCGACGAACTTATCCACCCGATCACCATGGCCCTAATGGAGCTATGTAATGTTCATGTATTGTAGAACATGATATTAAAGCATAATGAAAATGATGCTAGGAAACATCGCTTATTATGTGTAGAAAGAGAAGAGATGAAATAATCGCTACAAAAATAGATCTGACGAAATACCGGGTAATACATTCTTACTTGGTGCATCCGCAAATCCAGGGCATATCGCATTACATGTGATACCATGGGGAGCTGTTTCTAAAGCAACGCCCTGTAATTGAAATCATATTGATTTACAACATTTTTGAAAGAGTCTAAGAATATATTCACTAAAAGCTCAAGCCTTGTTTTTAAGTAATACAATGAAGTCTGTGTTATACAATACGCCAATTTTACATTTTATACATCTAAGGGTGTTACAGTAAGTAAGGGGTGTGGTTTGTGTAAAGATTCCGACAGCGTGTGGTATCTTTTGTTTTCATATTAAATAAGGATATTTATATTTAAGGACACATTCTGTGTTATTCCGGTTGAAGTGTTGTTTCATATTTGTATCGTGTTTTTATTCAAAGATAAATTCTATGTTGTACTGTTTTGATGTTCTATGCTTTCATCTTACACACAACATGTCTTTAGTAGCATATTACACCATGTCTATAGGACCGTATTGTCTATTTAGTGTATCTTACTTAATCAAATCAAACTACTTCTATCAGTACAATACAATGAGCCACATACCTTAGTTAAGCCTATCAAGCCAGCTTTAGCAGCACTGTATGGTGCCTTTTCAGGAGCACTTATTATCCCCATTTGTGAGGACATATTTATGATTCTACCCCAACCTGAAAAATAGTGTTAAATCCGCTTTTACCTCTTCGTTAATATAAGCATCCTAATGTATCTTAATAAAGCTCTACTAAAACATGTAATTCTTCTTTTTACTGTTAAAACAAAGATGGTGAGGTTTTTAACCAGACTAGATACTGCTATTTAATTAGTAATGTGAAATTATCGTTTAATTTAACTCGGAGCTATCTATATAATAATAGGTTTTAATAGTTACCCTTTTTCTTCATGTCGGGTATGAATTCCTTCATCAACATATAAGGAGCAGTCATTGTTATACCAATCATCATGTCCCACTGGTCTTTAGGGTAGTCCTCTATAGAAGCAGTATACTGGATACCTATTGGAAATAAAGATATAACGTGTGCAAATAATGCATAGATTATAAAGTAAATTCCTACAACTTAACGTTTGATTACTTGTTTGATTATGTAGCTATTGATACCAGTATTTCTGATCCAGATTTAACTAGAGAATATTGGCAAAGATCAAAGAGGACTATTGAAGTAAGAACTTAGTATCAGAATGGTATGGATACAATAACAACAAAGGTAGATGGGTGACGTACATAGAATAAGGCCTTACCAGCATTGTTGGTTGTTATTTTCACGACATACAGAGAGCGTAGTTTTATCAGAAAAGCTTGATGATACCAAAAGGACAATCATCTCTGTTGGTAGATGGGTGACTTACATAGAATGAAGTCTTACCAGCACTTTTGGTTGTTATTTTAACGAATTACAAGGAACGATGTCTTATATAAGCTTTGTGGTTTGTTGGTAGTTAGGTGACATACAAAGAACTAGTTCTTACCCTCAATGTTGGCAGCTAAACTACTTACAGAGAACGAAATATTATCAGCATTGCTAGCATTTATTATTGCGACATCTTAAGAATAAATTCTTATCGCAATTTCTAATTCCA
This sequence comes from Bathymodiolus brooksi, assembly GCA_963680875.1. Classification (NCBI taxonomy): domain Eukaryota; kingdom Metazoa; phylum Mollusca; class Bivalvia; order Mytilida; family Modiolidae; genus Bathymodiolus; species Bathymodiolus brooksi. The sequence continues at coordinate 147,648,822 of OY804576.1, forward strand.
TCAGTATTAAAAAAAAAATTGCAATAGACATTGATTTCTTACCAGCATTGTTGACAAGTATATCAATTCCATCAGGGTACAGGCATTTTACAGCCTTACAAAATCCTGTTATTTCCTCTGTTTTCAGCAAATCACAAGGCACATAATTCACTTTTATATTTGTGTATTTCCTGAAATAAACATAAAGATACATTTTACAATAACGACAAGAACTGTGTGTTTACTTATAAATAAATGTTTATTCTACTATGCGATATAACCCTGCCCGGCGGCAATGTGGCATCAACTAATAGTGTGTAGTAAACAATAACTTTGTAATATAGATATTTTTGGTGTTTAATTTTGTCACTTTTTTGGCCATTGTGTTGTCTGTCCTTCGATTTACGGATTCTTCAAATTCTTTTTCCATGAGCTCCTGTCGTTGTTTTTTTGTATTTTGCGCAATCTGATGAAAATTAGAATTTTGTTATTTATTAATATTTGTTTGTGATAGCACACTAACATCTAACAACATCAAGTTTGGGCCATAATGATGTTTCTAAATTAAGAAAAATGCTGTTACTTTTTAAACTCTTCCACCAAGTTATCAATGGTTGTTTGTTCTCCTAACCCTGTCAGTATAACATGACATCCTTTATCAGCTAGATGATGAGCTATCCCTAGTCCTATGCCACTAGTAGATCCAGTTACTACAGCTACTCTGTTCTCCATTATTTACCTATAAATGAATATAAACAACCATTGTATTACCTGAAACTTTTATACATACTCCTCTCTGTAAATAGCTTGGACATGGACGTTATACTTTGTATGCCTCATATTCCATTCTTCCACACAAAAGTACCTATTTATTACAATTGTATATCACAAACCGTCATTAGGCATGGCATGTGTATCACGTGACATTAGAGCAAAACATTTTCAGGGCTCATGGAAAACGTGATAAATATTATAACTGAACAAATTACATCTGTATTGCTGTTGGAAATCCAATTACCAAGAGGGGAGGTCTGCGATCCTAATTAACAGGTTAAACCCTGTTACATGTTTGTGTCTGGTCAAGCTTAGAGTTTATTACTTCCAGGCTCAAGCAAGGACCTGTAGAATTTCCATCGCCATATGTTGTGGTTTTTTTGGCTTCAAAATTAGAGGTGAGAGGTGATTGTTTGTTTTGTCAATATTGGTGGAATTGTAGACCATCAATATTTTTAACTCTCTTTTCACAATGGAAGGACACGAATTAATTCATCAGTGTTTAAACATATATCACATGTCATTAAACAATGTCAGATTATCTGTAACTCGAACAACCACAAAAAACACTCGAAATCTTTAATTAGTAAGTCGTAATTTTTTTCATTACTATTCAACAATAAGAGGTAGAAAAGAATGGTCAGCCGTAAAGTTGTTCAGATTCGAGTATGCAAAATTTAGGTTGAAATACTCTTAAACATACATCAAGAATGTTATATTTTCTAATTGTTAATTATTTTTGCTTAAAGTCCGGTCCTGTGTTTTTATTTCAAATTTTCATCATAGCCCCCCTCCCCCTCCCAAGGGATATAAAATTGTATCATTAATAATAAATTAATAAATAATAAATTTAGATTTTCTATTTAAAATAAATCTCATTTACAAAACCACTGATATTTGTTCAATTTATAACGCTGATTTAAGCTTTAGTCGTAACAAATTTTTATTTTTCTCTTTAAACTGTCGAAACATAACATTTATTTAACTGTAAAATTCACAAATAAAATTCACCCCTCCCTTTTCCCCCTTTTTTCTTGTTTAAATCAATGATTAACAATATTCCAGAATGAAACAAATGAATAAATATAACATAGATTTCTTTTACATGCATCTTTTTACCATGCGGAGTCAGTGTGTTTTAAATCGGTCATCCAATCAGGACGCTCATTATTCTTGTCCAAGATAAAAATACATCGCTAAAATTACCAGTGGGTGTTTCCCCACTTCAACTCGTAAATTTACATAGAAATCGGAGATATTTCGTCATAACACTCCACACATGGTTTTGTCTATCATATTTCTTGAAGACAAACATAAAATGTTATTGCATTTATCAATATTTCATGAGTATCAAGTTTTTTCAACACCGTATCTGTTTCTCGATACAGCCGCAACTTCAACTCGTAAATTTACATAGAAATCGGAGATATTTCGTCATAAAACTTCACACATGGTTTTGTCTATCATATTTCTTGAAGACAAACATAAAATTGTATTGCATTTATCAATATTTTATGAGTATCAACAATTTTTTCAACACCGTATCTGTTTCTCGATACAGCCGCCCGATTACAGTGACCCGTGACCCAGATTAGCATGTTCCAGCAGTTTTTTCTTAATACTGTTGTTTAAATATCTTAGTGATGCCTAATATTATCATGGTCGTGATCGTATGGTAGTTTGATTTACACACTAAAGTTGTGAGTTCGAATCGCGTTCATGTTCATGGCGAGGTGTATTCGATACTACATTATGTGTTAATTTGATAAAGTTTGTAAGTGACTTGTGACAGGTCGGTGATTGCTCCGGTTTCATTCACCAATAAAACTGACTGCCACGATATAACTGAAAATTGTTGAAAGTGACGTTAAGCACCATAAACCAAACAACCAAACCAACCTAATATCGTCATATTGAATTTTGCTGACGCCTCACATACAATCATAATCTTCATTATAGTGATAAGACCTTGGTAAGGAGAAGTGAATGCCTACATTGTATCGTTTTAACCACATACCACCGTCCACTGTCTGTTGATTTAAATCAATTATGTCACTGTCCCCGACAGGTAGAAACCAATTGTTTTAATATAAGCGTCTCTATGTTGCTAATAAACTAAGGAGAATTTGATTTTTAATTGTACCAGTAGTTTAGCAACCATGTAAGTACATTTGACAAAATTGTATCACGTTACGCGCGATGTTCGTACGCTTAACCATAATTAAGCTTGCCGCTTAATGAAGACCGTGCAGCCAAGATAGAAAAGAAATATTGCATTGAGAAATGTATATTTATGGAAAGTCTAAGTCCGTCCCCATTACTCTTTGTAATTAATTCCGATTTAAAATGTGTTACTTTGTAATTATAAGCCGTGAAATGTTGATTTCGGTGAAAACAGTCGTTGTCCCGTGTAACATTTTACACTACAAATAAAAGTTGAAGCATTGTTAACGTTTTAATTTCTTGTCCGATTTCTTATTTTTTTTGCCAAAAAGTGCCCAGAATGACAATCTTTGATGACGTAACTTATGATGTCATTATGACGTCATTTGCCGATTTGCCAGGCAAGTTCGAGAACAGTTACATTGTGTCCCATTCATCCAATCACAACTCAGACTTCACAAACAAGACAAAAATACAGCTTTATCATGAAAATTAGTGAGTAAATAATGTAACTATCAAAATGTTGTTTTTAAGGAGTTCAAAATTTGAAAAGGACAAATAGAAAAAAGACAAAATCCGAAAAAAATATTTTATTTTCATTTTGGGTGAACAAAATGTCCCGAGTCTGATTTTTGAATAAAATAATATAATGTAGGCAACCGTTTTCCGGATGGTTTTGTTAATGCCAATTCAAGGCATAGAGCATTCAAAAATAAATGATGAAATGTTGTTTTTCTCTTCTTTTTAAATCTGCAAAAATTATAAACATAGGAATCACGTTCACAATGGTCTTTTTTAATATGGATCGTCATGGGGCTTTCAAAAAGATAGAACAGAAACGAGTGATGTAATATTATAAATACAATATCAATATATCAAATGTCGCTATTATAAGTCAAAATAAGGAATGCATATATCGACATAGCCGAAAAGGGTAGACAATTCAAATGAATAAAGGGTCACAAATGAGTTGAAGGGTTGAGAAACTGAAGAAAAATCAAACAAACTTTCATGATCAATTTTTTTGCTCACAATGAGAAAATAATACATCAACACACTAAGAAAATCGTAATGATACTGTAATTAAAAGTGGAACATGGCAACACATATATAACATTAAAGATACATTAAAGATAAAGATAAAAAAGATAAAAGATACTTGTATAAAGTTAAAATTCTGATTTACCATTTCAAGACTGCACAAAATAATCCAAAAATAAATTAATTTATATAAAACTCATTCAGTGTTAGATGACTAAATAAACATGAGTTAGTTAATTATCACTGGTCATTTACTGCTTAAAAGTTATTGACAATTTTTTTTTTTTTTAAAGCAACATTCTTTTATATGACATTGAATCATCGGGACCAGATGATTCTACAAGGAGATATCCGGGCAATATATTATCAGAGATATATTACCGGTCTCTTGTATTATCAGACAGGGCTGAATTGGATAATTTTTTGTACCACGTTTTTTTTATCCAACCCGGAAATGCAAAAACTTCAATTCCGGTATTGGTTCTATATTTTATAAAGAAAACGAAAACGATGGACAACTCAACATTGTTGGAGAAAGCAGTGCAGATTCTTGTACCACAACCATGCTTCGACAAAATCTTTGTCGACTTAAACTTCTTTGACGGTACAGTATCATAAATATTACAGATAAAAACATATAACATGTGAATACAACTTTACCTGAGAGCAAGAAGTTAGAGAAACTAGTGGTGACGATGGAGTTTGAACTTTTGACAACCATATAAATATAAAACATTATCTGAATGGACACGATACTGTTTCGGTTTTGAAAACTTATTTTAATTAATAGATGGTTTCTCTGTGTTCTCTCATTGATGAATGTTCCACAAGCACTTGTTTCTATCAATTGGAAGCCAATGTCGACTATCTATGTAGTATAACAGAGTCTATCTATCTATGGTGTTGACTTGAAAAAGGTCGTTGTCCCATCACTCAAGACGTCAAGTATTTGTGACGTCCTCCAACATGACAAAATTATTAGTATATACAGTAAAGTCCCAAAAGTGTGTGTATTTACAAGTGATTAAAATCTGGATAAACTAAAGAGAATTTGATTCAATTGTACCAGTAATTTAGCAACCATGTACGTACATTTGACAAAATGAGTCAACACTCAATATAGAGTATTCTCCTGACGGGAAGAAGAAGAAGAAGATGGCAACTATTTTAATAACTGACCTTTTATATAAAAAAATAATTCATTCTATTTGTCACTATGTAGTATGTATGATGCTCTCTTCATTATGCTTTCAATGTTTAAAATTAATTGCAAAAAGAGGTTAGGTAATACACCTTCACCATGCAAAATATTAAACAAATGTTTACAAATAATGCCACCATCAATGACAGAATCCTTAGGTGCTTCTAAAAGACCAACAGCATTGTACAAAACAAATGTACCAAACAAATGTACCATTTTGTGCATCATAAGGGAATTAACTACTATTAAAGTATATGAAAGCATATTGTGTTAGAATAAAATCTGGAACATGCAAATGGTCTATTGACCAATCAAAACCATCTTGAATTTGTTCCTATGGCTTCTAATAACATTGAAAATTAACCCATTTTTGTCATTTTGAAAATCAATCTTCTTTAAAATTGTGGAACGTCTAGCTTATAGTTATAACACAACAATCAGAATGGGTCTTGTGCATACAGTCACGTCTAGCTTATAGTTATAACACAACAATCAGAATGGGTCTTCAGTCTTCAGTAAAAAATTTAGGACTTGCAATTAATCACGAAGATGCATTTGAAAGTATTTTGATTAAAATCTGAGAAATTTTGTATGTTATATTTCAGGCCTGGGTATTGAAACTTGCAGAAATCTGTGAAGACTATACATTAATTTAACATTTTTAATTGAAAAAATAGAACTTATGCAATGATATATGTTATATATGCATACAATGTGGCTTTATGACTTTATAATGTGACTTTTGTTGAAAATTTGTTAAGTTTGGTTAGTTTGATTCAGGAACAATGAGCAAATGGGAGAACTAATTATAACTAGGAAGAACTGTTTTAGATACCTAAAACTTATGTCTCCCCTTAATGCGGCCATCTGTACAACAATAAGTTACACATTATGAGTTGAATGATACTATTTAAAAAACAATTATTTGACCTTGAGGTCAAGGTCCCATGAAGGTCATTACAGTACGCGACACACCACCTTATGGTCATGCACCCACATACCAAATATCATTGACCTATCTCGAAAGACAAAAATGTTATGGCCCGGACAAGAAAATACTATTTAAAAAACAATTATTTGACCTTGATTGACATTGAGGTCTCACGAAGGTCATTATGGTACGCGACACACCGCCTTATGGTCATGCACCCACATACCAAATATCATTGACCTATCTCGAAAGACAAAAATGTTATGGCCCGGACATGAAGATACTATTTAAAAAACAATTATTTGACCTTGAGGTCAAAGGTCATTACAGTACGTGACACACCACCTTATGGTCATGCACCCACATACCAAATGTCATTGACCTATCTCAAAAGACAAAAATGTTATGGCCCGGACAAGAAATTTTTTTTTTTTTTTTTTTTGACCTTGAGTTCAAAGGTCAAGGTCCCACGAAGGTCATTATGGTACGCGACACACTACCTTATGGACATGCACCCACATACCAAATATCATTGACCTATCTGGAAAGACAAAAAAGTTATGGTCCGGACAAGATTCGCTGAGAAGAAGCAGAAGAAAATATCAGACTAAAACAATATGTCTCCCTTCGTTCGAAGGGGAGACATAATAATATAATTTCAATCATAGATGAACTGTATATTATATAGATTGGGATACACAATACAAGATACCTTTTGTATTTCTAAATTTGTGTCTTGTGATTTTAAATATTATTACTATTATTATCTTCCCATTGATTACAATTGTTTTGACAATCAGCTTTACCATAAAACGAAGATTATTTGCAAGAAAAGAGTGACTTGCAAAAAGAAACAAGGCGACTTTAATTTCGCTTTATAGTCGAGGGAGAGCGACTTCAGCCGATATAGGGCAAGAATTTCGCCCACTTCGCCCACTTCGCCTGGTTTGGTGAGCCCTGATATTAGGTGTGGTATGATAATTCAATTGAAACAACTACTTTATAAGGGTGACAAATCTTTATTATATATATTTGTTTTGTTTATTTTAGTTGAATGTGCCAAGATAGTCATCAGTAAATGTTTAGGGTTTGCTATCATAGTAGGATCAGTGCTAGGTAAGATTGTAGATATATGTACTTTATTGTAATCCTATTATAATACTGGAAATTTGAATCAATTTGCATTCAATTATAACACATAAATGACATGTGATTTGTTCTCCAGACTCTTATAAAGCATTCATGAATAATAAGTATATTATTAAGTAGCTTAGCGTCTTAGGAGTTGTCATATATTTACAATGCATCATGGTCACGATTAGTGCAGCATTGATGAACTCTGTAATGTAATTCATATCTTGTATTGCTACATTTAGTGTACTGGTTCATATCTTTTATTGCTACATTTAGTGTACTAGTTCATATCTTGTATTGCTACATTTAGTGTACTAGTTTCATATCTTGTATTGCTACATTTAGTGTACTGGTTCATATCTTGTATTGCTACATTTAATGTACTAGTTTCATATCTTGTATTGCTACATTTAGTGTACTGGTTCATATCTTGTATTGCTACATTTAGTGTACTAGTTTCATATCTTATATTGCTACATTTAATGTACTAGTTTCATATCTTGTATTGCTACATTTAGTGTACTGGTTCATATCTTTTATTGCTACATTTAGTGTACTGGTTCATATCTTGTATTGCTACATTTAGTGTACTAGTTCATATCTTGTATTGCTACATTTAGTGTACTGGTTCATATCTTGTATTGCTACATTTAATGTACTAGTTCATATCTTGTATTGCTACATTTAGTGTACTGGTTCATATCTTGTATTGCTACATTTAGTGTACTGGTTCATATCTTGTATTGCTACATTTAATGTACTAGTTCATATCTTGTATTGCTACAATTAGTGTACTAGTTCATATCTTGTATTGCTACATTTAGTGTACTAGTTTCATATCTTGTATTGCTACATTTAGTGTACTAGTTTCATATCTTGTATTGCTACATTTAGTGTACTGGTTCATATCTTTTATTGCTGCATTTAGTGTACTGGTTCATATCTTGTATTGCTACATTTAGTGTATTAGTTCATATCTTGTATTGCTACATTTAGTGTACTGGTTCATATCTTGTATTGCTACATTTAATGTACTAGTTCATATCCTATATTGCTACATTTAGTGTACTAGTTCATATCTTGTATTGCTACATTTAATGTACTGTTCATATCTTGTATTGCTACATTTAGTGTACTAGTTCATATCTTGTATTGCTACATTTAGTGTACTAGTTCATATCTTGTATTGCTACATTTAGTGTACTTGTTCATATCTTGTATTGCTACATTTAGTGTACTAGTTCATATCTTGTATTGCTACATTTAATGTACTAGTTTCATATCTTGTATTGCTACATTTAATGTACTAGTTTAATATCTTGTATTGCTACATTTAGTGTACTGGTTCATATCTTGTATTGCTACATTTAGTGTACTGGTTCATATCTTGTATTGCTACATTTAGTGTACTAGTTCATATCTTGTATTGCTACATTTAGTGTACTGGTTCATATCTTTTATTGCTACGTTTAATGTACTAGTTCATATCTTGTATTGCTACATTTAGTGTACTAGTTCATATCTTGTATTGCTATATTTAGTGTACTAGTTTATATCTTGTATTGCTACATTTAGTGTACTGGTTCATATCTTGTATTGCTACATTTAATGTACTAGTTCATATCTTGTATTACTACATTTAGTGTACTGGTTCATATCTTTTATTGCTACATTTAGTGTACTGGTTCATATCTTGTATTGCTACATTTAGTGTATTAGTTCATATCTTGTATTGCTACATTTAGTGTACTGGTTCATATCCTGTATTGCTACATTTAATGCACTAGTTCATATCTTGTATTGCTACATTTAGTGTCCTGGTTCATATCTTTTATTGCTACATTTAGTGTACTGGTTCATATCTTGTATTGCTACATTTAATGTACTAGTTCATATCCTATATTGCTACATTTAGTGTACTAGTTCATATCTTGTATTGCTACATTTAATGTACTAGTTCATATCTTGTATTGCTACATTTAGTGTACTAGTTCATATCTTGTATTGCTACATTTAATGTACTAGTTTCATATCTTGTATTGCTACATTTAATGTACTAGTTTCATATCTTGTATTGCTACATTTAGTGTACTGGTTCATATCTTGTATTGCTACATTTAGTGTACTGGTTCATATCTTGTATTGCTACATTTAGTGTACTAGTTCATATCTTGTATTGCTACATTTAGTGTACTGGTTCATATCTTTTATTGCTACGTTTAATGTACTAGTTCATATCTTGTATTGCTACATTTAGTGTACTAGTTCATATCTTGTATTGCTATATTTAGTGTACTAGTTTATATCTTGTATTGCTACATTTAGTGTACTGGTTCATATCTTGTATTGCTACATTTAATGTACTAGTTCATATCTTGTATTACTACATTTAGTGTACTGGTTCATATCTTTTATTGCTACATTTAGTGTACTGGTTCATATCTTGTATTGCTACATTTAGTGTATTAGTTCATATCTTGTATTGCTACATTTAGTGTACTGGTTCATATCTTGTATTGCTACATTTAATGCACTAGTTCATATCTTGTATTGCTACATTTAGTGTCCTGGTTCATATCTTTTATTGCTACATTTAGTGTACTGGTTCATATCTTGTATTGCTACATTTAATGTACTAGTTCATATCCTATATTGCTACATTTAGTGTACTAGTTCATATCTTGTATTGCTACATTTAATGTACTAGTTCATATCTTGTATTGCTACATTTAGTGTACTAGTTCATATCTTGTATTGCTACATTTAGTGTTCTAGTTCATATCTTGTATTGCTACATTTAGTGTACTTGTTCATATCTTGTATTGCTACATTTAGTGTACTAGTTCATATCTTGTATTGCTACATTTAATGTACCAGTTTCATATCTTGTATTGCTACATTTAATGTACTAGTTTCATATCTTGTATTGCTACATTTAGTGTACTGGTTCATATCTTGTATTGCTACATTTAGTGTACTGGTTCATATCTTGTATTGCTACATTTAGTGTACTAGTTCATATCTTGTATTGCTACATTTAGTGTACTGGTTCATATCTTTTATTGCTACATTTAGTGTACTGGTTCATATCTTGTATTGCTACATTTATTGTACTAGTCCATATCTTGTATTGCTACACTTAGTGTACTGGTTCATATCTTTTATTGCTACATTTAGTGTACTGGTTCATATCTTTTATTGCTACGTTTAATGTACTAGTTCATATTTTGTATTGCTACATTTAGTGTACTAGTTCATATCTTGTATTGCTATATTTAGTGTACTAGTTCATATCTTGTATTGCTACATTTAGTGTACTGGTTCATATCTTGTATTGCTACATTTAATGTACTAGTTCATATCTTGTATTACTACATTTAGTGTACTGGTTCATATCTTGTATTGCTACATTTAGTGTATTGCTTTTTTATTGTCAGATATACATTTGTGTAAATTTCATGTCCTGTACTTTATAAATTATCAATCGTGAACCAAAGTTGTGAGTTTTAATCCCACTCATGGCAACGTGTACTCAATACAACTTTTTCAGTGACTTGTGGCAGGTCGGTGGTTTTTGCCTGGTACTCAGGTTTCCTCCACCAATAGAACTGACCGCCACGATATTACTGAAATATTGTTGAAAGCGGCGTTGAATACCATAACCCTAATCTAATCATATCAATGCTGAACACCTGTCATTTACTACACAAAGAATTGACATTCATGTAAAAAAATCACTGATATATTTCTTTGGTACAGAAATAAATACAAATACCTCATTATCTAGTACTCTGATCATAAATCAGTTTCATGGATTACTCAAGTAAGAATATAATCCAATCATACCTATTGTGCTGGTAGTCATTTATGTAATAATTTGCCCAGATACAAGTAACTCACATACTCAGTTAATTAGAACTAAAATTGTTGGTCACTCGTGTAAGATCCTATTTAGTTTTGATTTTGACACAAGGTCCAATTGTAAAATTGATATTTGGTAATCAGTAGGTTTTAAATATAAAATTGATATGTATTACCGCTGGAAGATTTGCTTAAGAAATGCCAAGATGTCAGAAAGTAATGAGTGATTGAGTGAATGTTGTTTAACATCAAGGGAGCAATATCATGGTGAGAACACGTTACATTTCAATGAAATGATGGTATGTTAAAGTTGAATATTATAACATTAATGTTTTATATTTCAGTAAAACTGCCACAGATCATCAAGATCGTAAATGGTAAAAGTGGAGAGGGTATCAGTATGGCTAGTGTTATATTTGAATTAGTCGCTATATCTGCCACTCTGTCCTATGGATATGCTAAAAGTTTTCCATTTAGGTAAATAACAGTATAGTACATGTACTTATAGTGTAACTACTCTCTGCATTCCTAATATCGTAAATAAATCATGAGTAACCAAAGAACGCAGTGATTTACAATGTGTGTTAACACATGAGTGAACTGTTGTCGTTGCTTGGTTACTGTTGATTTATTTTCTATGCTATTTATTACATAGATTTCACACTTTTGCTTGCGGTAATAAAACATTGAAAAAAGGTACTTGTTTTTCATTGTCGGATGCTCAATGAATTTTTTTATTGTGATGATTATCAGTGAAGTCACAGTGAAATAAAACATTTTTATTTCACTGTTTGAAATTCCAGTTTTTATTTCACTTTTATCATAACTCTGTTTTTATTACTATCACTGGGTGGATACCTCTGTTGGTGGACTATTAGTCCCTGAGGGTATCATTCACTCAGTAGTCTGGGCTTCTATCACTGGGTGGATACCTCTGTTAGTGGACTATTAGTCCCTGAGGGTATCATTCACTCAGTAGTCTGGGCTTCTATCACTGGGTGGATACCTCTGTTAGTGGACTATTAGTCCCTGAGGGTATCATTCACTCAGTAGTCTGGGCTTCTATCACTGGGTCGATACCTCTGTTGGTGGACTATTAGTCCCTGAGGGTATCATTCACTCAGTAGTCTGGGCTTCTATCACTGGGTGGATACCTCTGTTGGTGGACTATTAGTCCCTGAGGGTATCATTCACTCAGTAGTCTGGGCTTCTATCACTGGGTGGATACCTCTGTTGGTGGACTATTAGTCCCTGAGGGTATCATTCACTCAGTAGTCTGGGCTTCTATCACTGGGTGGATACCTCTGTTAGTGGACTATTAGTCCCTGAGGGTATCATTCACTCAGTAGTCTGGGCTTCTATCACTGGGTGGATACCTCTGTTAGTGGACTATTAGTCCCTGAGGGTATCATTCACTCAGTAGTCTGGGCTTCTATCACTGGGTGGATACCTCTGTTGGTGGACTATTAGTCCCTGAGGGTATCATTCACTCAGTAGTCTGGGCTTCTATCACTGGGTGGATACCTCTGTTGGTGGACTATTAGTCCCTGAGGGTATCATTCACTCAGTAGTCTGGGTGGATACCTCTGTTGGTGGACTATTAGTCCCTGAGGGTATCATTCACTCAGTAGTCTGGGCTTCTATTACTGGGTGGATACCTCTGTTGGTGGACTATTAGTCCCTGACGGTATCATTCACTCAGTAGTCTGGGCTTCTATCACTGGGTGGATACCTCTGTTGGTGGACTATTAGTCCCTGAGGGTATCATCCACTCAGTAGTCTGGGCTTCTATCACTGGGTGGATACCTCTGTTGGTGGACTATTAGTCCCTGAGGGTATCGTTCACTCAGTAGTCTGGGCTTCTATCACTGGGTGGATACCTCTGTTGGTGGACTATTAGTCCCTGAGGGTATCGTTCACTCAGTAGTCTGGGCTTCACCACTGACATGGTTTATTAGATACATTTATTATTGAAATCTACTGTTCTTAAATAATATGATTATTAATGAAACTAAGGTTGTCTTCCCTCAGACATAGTTGACCTTAGCTGATTTTGGCTATCCTGTTTAGGCCTATTGGTTCTCCTCCCTCAGACATAGGTGACCTTCCCGCAGACATAGGTGACCTTCCCTCAGACATAGGTGACCTTCCCTCAGACATAGGTGACCTTCCTGCAGACATAGGTGACCTTCCCTCAGACATAGGTGACCTTCCCTCAGACATAGGTGACCTTCCCTCAGACATAGGTGACCTTCCCGCAGACATAGGTGACCTTCCCTCAGACATAGGTGACCTTCCCTCAGACATAGGTGACCTTCCCTCAGACATAGGTGACCTTCCCTCAGACATAGATGACCTTCCCGCAGACATAGGTGACCTTCCCTCAGACATAGGTGACCTTAGCTGATTTTGGCTCTACTGTTTAGGCCCTTTTGTTTACCTGCTCCAAATGACTTATATATTATTTGGCTTTCATATATTTTGGCTTTGAGTGCACCTGATGAAGGTTATACCAGAAACGTGTCACGCACACTAAATTCGATATCTACATTTTTTATAAACAAGAGTTATTCACAACATAAAACAGAGATAATCAGAACCATAGTTAAAGTTAAACTGATCACATATTAAAAATAAAATAAAATAATATTATATTCTTTTTTAGTTCTTACAGTGAAGGATTGTTTCTAGCCATACAGACAGCCCTGGTAGCACCATTAGTATTGTTCTATGGTTAAACTGTCATATCTCACATATCTTGTAATTTAAAACAGTATATATTATTGTGTTTTAGTTCTTATGGTGAAGGATTGTTTCTAGCCATACAGACAGCTCTGGTAGCAGCATTAGTATTGTTCTATAGTTAAACTGTCATGTCTCACATATCTTGTAATTTAAAACAGTATATATTATTATGTTTTAGTTCCTATGGTGAAGGATTGTTTCTAGCCATACAGACAGCTCTGGTAGCAGCATTAGTATTGTTCTATGGTGGTAAGACAATACAGTGTGCCTTGTTTACAGTACTGTATACACTGATCATGTCATATCTGTTGTCACCATTAGTATCCATTCAAATCTTAGCTGTCTTCCAGAGTATTAACATTGGTATTGTTATCCTTAGTAAGGTAATGTGTAGTAATTATATATTAAAAAAAGCTCCATACACTTACACAATCCTATCTTTTATCTAGTGAGGTTCACAATTTCTGGTTAGACACTGAAAAACGAACTTGAAAAATGAACATCCTCAATCCTGTCTTTTCGCTAATGAGGTAGACAGTGTTTAGGTTAAACATTGAAAAATGAACATCCTCAATCCTGTCTTTTCACCAATGAGGTAGACAATGTTTAGGTTAAACATTGAAAAATGAACATCCTCAATCATGTCTTTTTGCTAATGAGGTAGACAGTGTTTAGGTCAAACATTGAAAAATGAACATCCTCAATCCTGTCTTTTCACCAATGAGGTAGACAATGTTTAGGTTAAACATTGAAAAATGAACTTCCTCATTCATGTCTTTTCGCTAATGAGGTGGACAATGTTTAAGTTAAACATTGAAAAATGAACATCCTCAATCCTGTCTTTTCACCAATGAGGTAGACAATGTTTAGGTTAAACATTGAAAAATGAACATCCTCAATCCTGTCTTTTCACCAATGAGGTAGACAATGTTTAGGTTAAACATTGAAAAATGAACATCCTCAATCATGTCTTTTTGCTAATGAGGTAGACAGTGTTTAGGTCAAACATTGAAAAATGAACATCCTCAATCCTGTCTTTTCACCAATGAGGTAGACAATGTTTAGGTTAAACATTGAAAAATGAACTTCCTCATTCATGTCTTTTCGCTAATGAGGTGGACAATGTTTAAGTTAAACATTGAAAAATGAACATCCTCAATCCTGTCTTTTCACCAATGAGGTAGACAATGTTTAGGTTAAACATTGAAAAATGAACATCCTCAATCATGTCTTTTTGCTAATGAGGTAGACAGTGTTTAAGTTAAACATTGAAAAATGAACATCCTCAATCCTGTCTTTTCATCAATGCGGTAGACAATGTTTAGGTTAAGCATTGAAAAATGAACATCCTCAATCATGTCTTTTCGCTAATGAGGTAGACAGTATTTAGGTTAAACATTGAAAAATGAACATCCTCAATCCTGTCTTTTCACCAATGAGGTAGACAATGTTTAGGTTAAACATTGAAAAATGAACATCCTCATTCTTGTCTTTTCACTAGTGAGGTAGACAATGTTTAGGTTAAACATTGAAAAATGAACAACCTCAATCCTGTCTTTTCACCAATGAGGTAGACAATGTTTAGGTTAAACATTGAAAAATGAACTTCCTCATTCTTGTCTTTTCACCAATGATGTTCATAATCTTAGGTTAGACATTGAAAAATGAACATCCTCAATCATGTCTTTTCACCAATGAGGTAGACAATGTTTAGGTTAAACATTGAAAAATGAACATCCTCATTCTTGTCTTTTCACCAATGAGGTAGACAATGTTTAGGTTAAACATTGAAAAATGAACATCCTCATTCTTGTCTTTTCACCAATGCTGTTCATAATCTTAGGTTAGACATTGAAAACAAATATACACAATACTGTCTTTTTACTAATGAGGCTGACAGTCTTAGTAATAAAATGAGGTCAGATATTGGAAAAGAACCATACACAGTCCTGTCTTTTTTACCAATGAGATTCATAATCTCAGTTGGAGGTGTGCTCGCCATGTTATTTAAGTGATAAAGTTTAACAAATACTCAGTAATCCTCAGTGATTTTCTCCTAATAACCAGAACTAGGTTGCACAAACCTTAATTAAATGTAAGTTTCAATTAAAACTTAATTGACAATAAAAATCCTTGAAATGTACATGCAATTAACCTACACTTAAGGTTTAATTGAGATTTAAATTTAATTGAGGTTTGTGCAACCCTGTCCTTGCTTCTTCATCCACCAGATGAAATTTTGAGTATTTAAAAAGATCCAAAAAGATTTTCAAGTGAAGATATGACCCAATCTAATTAAAATTAAATCTCCGCACTTACTCCCTATTTTCTATCAGTTGTTTTGAAGTCGCCGCATGGAAGATCTAACAACACCCTGTTAAGGGGCACGTCAGGTGTCAGCATGAATGCATTATAAACTGACCAATCAGTGGATTAAAAGGGATCTTAAATTCCACTAACAGTAATGAGTCAGAGGCTAATAATGAACATCAAATAGCAAAGTCAGAATACATTTGTAAGTTAAAGAAGGATATGGATGGAAAAACACAATTTATTTTATCTGAGATCAGGTGATTGTGAAGGGATAGAATCTCCTGCCTCATTGGTGGAATCTTTCGCCATCTGTGCAGTTATTAAGAGCCATCTTTATCATTATGTATCAACTGGTGTAGACAAATACATTTAAAGTGAGGTAGAAATGTTGTTTCTTTAGAAAGAAACTATAATAAACAAGGGCAACGCAAAGCATGGTGTATCCCCTTGCCTACAAATTTGACCCGGTGACCTTGACCTTTGACCTATGACCTTGAAAATCGATTTGATAGGGTTCCAGATTCTCTTAATGACTAAGTATGTACCAAGTTTGGTCAAAATCCATTGAAGAATGTTGATTCTAGAGTGTTCACAAGGATGTGGCATGGTAAAAATTTGACCCGGTGACCTTGACCTTTGACCTTGAAAATCAATAGGGATCCAGACTCTCTTAAGGATTAAGTATGTACCAAGTTTGGTCAACATCCATTGAAGGATGTTGATTCTAGAGTGTTCACATGGATGTTACGTGGTAAAAATTTGACCCTGTGACATTGACCTTTGACCTTGAAAATCAATAGGGCCCCAGACTCTCCTAAGGACTAAGTATGTACCAAGTTTGGTCAAAATCCATTGAAGGATGTTGATTCTAGTGTTCACAAGGAAGTTATGCGGTGAAAATTTGACCCGTTGACTTTGACCTATGACCTTGAAAATCAATAGGATTCCAGACTCCTAAGGACTAAGTATGTACCAAATTTGGTCAAAATCCATTGAAGGATGTTGATTCTAGAGTGTTCACAAGGATGTAAAAATTTGACCTGGTGACCTTGACCTTTGACCTATGACCTTGAAAATCAATAGTGTTCCAGATTCTCTTAAGAACTAAGTTTGTACCAAGTTTGGTCAAAATCCATTGAAGGATGTTGATTCTAGAGTGTTACGGAAGGACGGACAGACGATTAGCGTTACTGCATATGTATATCCCTTCGAAACTTCGTTGGCGAGGGGATAATTATTATAGGAGTAACATACAGGCCTCAGATTAATACAAGGGATAGTCATTCTTGAATAAAAAAGTCTTGGGCAAGAATCTGATATTTGATATTTCAGTGTATTTTTAATCTATTTTTCAGATGATCCAAATCATAGCTAATTTTAGAAGCAGTAGTACAGGACAGTTGTCAGCTATTACAATATTCCTGTTATTCACCGGTTCTATAACCAGAATATTTACCTCTATGCAGGAGACAGGAGATAACTTAGTTATCATGTCGTATGTCATGTCTAGTTTATTTAATGGTATCCTGGCAGCTCAAGTTGTATATTACTGGAACGTCAAAACAAAAACTGAGTAAACATCGGACCATTTACACATATATTTGTTATAGAATACCTGTTGAATTCTTCTTATGCAAATTGTTAAACATAATATAAAATATTAATCTTTTGTTATTTACGCCTCTTTAAAAAAACCAATGCAGGCATCTGGAATTGTTTTGTTAAAGCAGACCGGTGATTATAATGTTGATGTCTAATTCTGAAAAACAAAATATTGGAAATAGAAAGGTCCACGTGGCAGAATTTTAGCCATCTGGCATTTTGTAAGATACAAATGATTTGGTTTTTGATTCTTTTATTTTCTAGTTACTTTTGATGCATTTAAATATATTTGATGCTTTATGCACCAAAATAAATATAATGATTTGACATGATATAATGCCTAATTAAACAGACAAACTTTTTTTCACATTAAATAGTTCTACAGAAATTATTTATTCATAATGGACGCTTCATACAATAGATACATGTTAGAGTGCCTGCTATAATTCACTTAATTCTCTGTGATAAAGATTTATTGATTCCATTTGTATAATACTTATGTTATGACAAATTTTGTTTGAAAGATTATATTAAGTACTTATTGTTGCAGTTATAATTTTTTTATCATATATCGTAAAGTCACCCATTTTCGATGGTCTCCTGTTTTCGACGGTTGATTTCACATGATAAAATCTCATGATATTTTGATCGGTTCAATAGGTCAGAGGTTATGGTATGATCCTGAAACAATGTAAAGCGATCTCATGAAATCTGAGCTTGAAAAATTTTCTTTGAAGGTATGAACTGCAATATCTATTATTTGAGGTTGGAAGACATACTTTTTCGTTATTCCATTTTTTTCTATGCAGTCCGAATTTGGTTTCATCTACTAAATTGTCATTAATTATGTAAATATTGAAGTCGTATACCCACTGATTAACAAGTACTTCATGTTTTATATACCTTGATCGTCAAAAACTGGTGACATGGTACTGTACACATGGTTTATGAATAAGCATGTGTTGTTTTTTAGGCCACCATTTTGAAACGGAAAGATAATACTTTAATTTAATGTAGTAAATTAAGCACAAATGACAAATATTTCATTTTATATATGATAAATCTGCAATTCTGGTCACTCTACTGAAATATTTATATTTGTGTTTTAGACTGTTGAAAACTGGTGAAACCAGGATATAAATTGAGATGTATAGGGTTGATAAAGACATGCTCATCATTGTTTGATTGATGAATACATTATTTCTTAAATAGCAGCAGTTAATATAATTCCAAAACTTAGTACTACAGTTTCATCTACCAATAAAACTCACCCCCATGATATAACTAAAAGTTTATATTTTCTGGTGAGTAACAGGGCCTTGTTGAAATGATAATCAAAGTTTGTCAACAAGATATTACAAACATCAATATCTACTTTGTATGACCAACAATAATGCTTACATACCGGTAAACACAATGGAAGTCACATTTTCTCTATAATCATTTTTCAACTCAGAATTTTTTATCATCTCAAACCTTGAAACAGTCACCTTTTTTGCAATGTTCACTCCCAGACAAATGTTACCTTTGAGAGGAACTAACCTACAATAGATATTTTAGGTCCTAACGTCATAATGATATCTTGTTTTTAAATCTGCCAGAGATAGAAAAAAAAATGACCGCAAATGCAGTTTTTTTTGTGTGGATATTCTCAAGTTTGTAGATGCATTGGTAGTTTGTCTAGAGAATACTAAATATGAATTCCCCAAAAAATGAACGAACAGCAATCAAATACTTTTTATTTGGTTGTTTTACATTGACTCACTCTAATACATTCTGAAATTGTGTCTGATCCTTTCTGTATTTCTGGTGCATTAGATAAAAGATGATTATTAGGTTATTAAGCTTTCATGAACATTAAGTTCTTGAGGATGGATTATGGTTATTGATATTTATCTGTTTTTTTCAGCAATATTTATCTACACGACGGGTGCCACTAATGGAGCAGGAATTGCAATCTTTAGTTTTCTGTGTATGTTTTGTATATCGTTGGTTGTCCTTTTCTACTTTTTCTTTTGGCCATTGTGTTTTCTGTTCTTCTTGATATACAGATTCTGATTACCCCTTTGGTATCTTCAAACTCTTCTTTAGTTTTCTGTGTAGTATTTTTTAGATAATAAATAAAGGTTGGAGAATACCGAAGGGGCAATAAAAAAAAATGGGGGGCAATCCAGAGAAACTGGCAACATAGGGTACACCATTCAAAGAAAAACACAACAGAATATGTGTTATACACCACTATATGTAAACAAACACATACAATGCAAACAAGACATGAGCCGTCCCAGAAACAACTGGAGGTAAATTAAAGACAATCGAACATCGTTTTTATGCGGAAATCGTAACAGACATATCACAACACGGAACTCAGAATGTAAAGGCACATAAATGCACAACAAATGTGGTCACTGTATTGTCTGACCTTCTTTGATTTACAGCTTCTGATTAACTTCAAACTGTCCTTTAATGCTAATGTGTTGGTTGATATGTTTGAAGGTTTATCTTCATGAAACTTGTAATTTTGACTATATATTGACGAAAATGCAAATTAAGCCTATTTTAACCAAAAAGAATATTTTGAAGATCATCTTGGCCTGAATCATCAATTTGTTATGAATCCAATGATCATGCCAACCAATCAGCATGACTGCATTTACAGAAAATAGAACACTGGGAGTAAAACACTAATGAGTAGTTTCACATTTTGTTGTTCATTGCCTATATAAATTATGTGAGTAATACAGACTCTTGATAGACCCTGGTTCAGGTATGTGGTGACTATCAAACTATGGCGATAGAAAGTGCTATAATGAGATGACCGGTGAAAACCTCGTCAATGGGTAGGTGTCTGGAAATATTGAGACTTGAGATGGTATCAGATCGCTAGATCCACAAGCATGAAATTCTGCAATAAAAACATAGATATCTAATATAGTGTGCACGGCACGTTTTTGGAATAACTTGCCAGGTAGCTCAAAGTAAAATAATTGGAAAACCAAGTGATTTAAGTCTTTGGGAACTAGAAAATCGCAAGAACAAAATCAGGATAATCAAGTCCACCTATGCCCGAGGGAAGAGAACCTTGGTTTTAATGATAATTACTTTATTTAGGAACTGTAAATCTCAATGATAATTACATTAATGAACCTTGCCATTGACGAAGCACTGGGTACTGGGCCGAACATACTCTCGGGAAAATAGTCCACTAGCAGAGGTAGCGACACAGTAACAGTAATAAAACCGTAGATATTTTATTTAATGCACACGACGCGTCTCTGGAATAACCTTCATCAGGTACAGGCCAAGTCAAAAGATTGGAAAGATAAATAATTTAATAGTCTTTGTGATCAATAAAACAAAAGAATCTAAACATTATACTAAAATTGACTAAGGTGATCACCGTCTGTGTAAAATATAACTTTGAAGACAGGTCTAGTAATACGTTGATTATATTAACTTTTTGTGGTCCTGTTGTTTTCCAGTTTTAACAGGAAAATACTTCATTTCATGTTCAATGTATTCATGGTTACATAATATTGAGATAATAACTTTTATTTCAACTATATATGAGTTATTTCACCATTTTCTATCCATTGCAAGTTCATTTGAACAATTTTGAGGTGTATTTCGACATTTTCTAAGTGTATTTCGGCTTTCACAAGTGTATTTCGGCTAATGACAGTGTATTTCGGCTTTTCGAGTTCCCCTAATAAAACCGAAGGAAAAGTAAGCAATAAAATGTTAATTAAAATTATATAAATATAATGTATATGTGCGGAAAATCTATATTTCTCCAGTGTTTTATCTAGAAAGGTATTCAACTTGGGAGTAATGGGTAAACATAGTTTTATGTCTGTAAAGGTATTCAACTTGGGAGTAATGGGTAAACATAGTTCTATGTCTAGAAAGGTATTCAACTTGGGAGTAATGGCTAACCATAGTTCTATGTCTGGAAAGGTATTCAACTTGGGAGTAATGGGTAAACATAGTTTTATGTCTAGAAAGGTATTCAACTTGGGAGTAATGGCTAACCATAGTTCTATGTCTGGAAAGGTATTCAACTTGGGAGTAATGGGTAAACATAGTTTTATGTCTAGAAAGGTATTCAACTTGGGAGTAATGGCTAACCATAGTTCTATGTCTGGAAAGGTATTCAACTTGGGAGTAATGGGTAAACATAGTTTTATGTCTGGAAAGGTATTCAACTTGGGAGTAATGGGTAAACATAGTTTTATGTCTGGAAAGGTATTCAACTTGGGAGTAATGGGTAAACATAGTTCTATGTCTGGAAAGGTATTCAACTTGGGACTAATGGGTAAACATAGTTTTATGTCTAGAAAGGTATTCAACTTGGGAGTAATGGGTAAACATAGTTTTATGTCTGGAAAGGTATTCAACTTGGGAGTAATGGGTAAACATAGTTTTATGTCTAGAAAGGTATTCAACTTGGGAGTAATGGGTAAACATAGTTTTATGTCTAGAAAGGTATTCAACATGGGAGTAATGGGTAAACATAGTTTTATGTCTGGAAAGGTATTCAACATGGGAGTAATGGCTAACCATAGTTCTATGTCTGGAAAGGTATTCAACTTGGGAGTAATGGGTAAACATAGTTTTATGTCTAGAAAGATATTCAACTTGGGAGTAATGGGTAAACATAGTTTTATGTCTGGAAAGGTATTCAACTTGGGAGTAATGGGTAAACATAGTTTTATGTCTAGAAAGGTATTCAACTTGGGAGTAATGGGTAAACATAGTTTTATGTCTGGAAAGTTATTCAATATGGGAGTAATGGGTAAACATAGTTTTATGTCTGGAAAGGTATTCAACATGGGAGTAATGGGTAAACATAGTTTTATGTCTGGAAAGGTATTCAACTTGGGAGTAATGGGTAAACATAGTTTTATGTCTGGAAAGGTATTCAACTTGGGAGTAATGGGTAAACATAGTTTTATGTCTGGAAAGGTATTCAATATGGGAGTAATGGGTAAACATAGTTTTATGTCTGGAAAGGTATTCAACTTGGGAGTAATGGGTAAACATAGTTCTATGTCTGGAAAGGTATTCAACTTGGGACTAATGGGTAAACATAGTTTTATGTCTAGAAAGGTATTCAACTTGGGAGTAATGGGTAAACATAGTTTTATGTCTGGAAAGGTATTCAACTTGGGACTAATGGGTAAACATAGTTCTATGTCTGGAAAGGTATTCAACTTGGGACTAATGGGTAAACATAGTTTTATGTCTGGAAAGATATTCAACTTGGGAGTAATGGGTAAACATAGTTTTATGTCTGGAAAGGTATTCAACTTGGGAGTAATGGGTAAACATAGTTTTATGTCTGGAAAGGTATTCAACTTGGGAGTAATGGGTAAACATAGTTCTATGTCTGGAAAGGTATTCAACTTGGGACTAATGGGTAAACATAGTTTTATATGTCTGGAAAGGTATTCAACTTGGGAGTAATGGGTAAACATAGTTTTATGTCTGGAAAGGTATTCAACTTGGGAGTAATGGGTAAACATAGTTTTATGTCTGGAAAGGTATTCAACTTGGGAGTAATGGGTAAACATAGTTCTATGTCTGGAAAGGTATTCAACTTGGGACTAATGGGTAAACATAGTTTTATGTCTAGAAAGGTATTCAACTTGGGAGTAATGGGTAAACATAGTTTTATGTCTGGAAAGGTATTCAACTTGGGAGTAATGGGTAAACATAGTTTTATGTCTGGAAAGGTATTCAACTTGGGAGTAATGGGTAAACATAGTTTTATGTCTGGAAAGGTATTCAACTTGGGAGTAATGGGTAAACATAGTTCTATGTCTGGAAAGGTATTCAACTTGGGACTAATGGGTAAACATAGTTTTATGTCTAGAAAGGTATTCAACTTGGGAGTAATGGGTAAACATAGTTTTATGTCTGGAAAGGTATTCAATATGGGAGTAATGGGTAAACATAGTTTTATGTCTGGAAAGGTATTCAACATGGGAGTAATGGGTAAACATAGTTTTATGTCTGGAAAGGTATTCAACTTGGGAGTAATGGGTAAACATAGTTTTATGTCTGGAAAGGTATTCAACTTGGGAGTAATGGGTAAACATAGTTTTATGTCTGGAAAGGTATTCAATATGGGAGTAATGGGTAAACATAGTTTTATGTCTGGAAAGGTATTCAACTTGGGAGTAATGGGTAAACATAGTTCTATGTCTGGAAAGGTATTCAACTTGGGACTAATGGGTAAACATAGTTTTATGTCTAGAAAGGTATTCAACTTGGGAGTAATGGGTAAACATAGTTTTATGTCTGGAAAGGTATTCAACTTGGGACTAATGGGTAAACATAGTTCTATGTCTGGAAAGGTATTCAACTTGGGACTAATGGGTAAACATAGTTTTATGTCTGGAAAGGTATTCAACTTGGGAGTAATGGGTAAACATAGTTTTATGTCTGGAAAGGTATTCAACTTGGGAGTAATGGGTAAACATAGTTTTATGTCTGGAAAGGTATTCAACTTGGGAGTAATGGGTAAACATAGTTCTATGTCTGGAAAGGTATTCAACTTGGGACTAATGGGTAAACATAGTTTTATATGTCTGGAAAGGTATTCAACTTGGGAGTAATGGGTAAACATAGTTTTATGTCTGGAAAGGTATTCAACTTGGGAGTAATGGGTAAACATAGTTTTATGTCTGGAAAGGTATTCAACTTGGGAGTAATGGGTAAACATAGTTCTATGTCTGGAAAGGTATTCAACTTGGGAGTAATGGGTAAACATAGTTCTATGTCTGGAAAGGTATTCAACTTGGGACTAATGGGTAAACATAGTTTTATGTCTAGAAAGGTATTCAACTTGGGAGTAATGGGTAAACATAGTTTTATGTCTGGAAAGGTATTCAATATGGGAGTAATGGGTAAACATAGTTTTATGTCTGGAAAGGTATTCAACATGGGAGTAATGGGTAAACATAGTTTTATGTCTGGAAAGGTATTCAACTTGGGAGTAATGGGTAAACATAGTTTTATGTCTGGAAAGGTATTCAACTTGGGAGTAATGGGTAAACATAGTTTTATGTCTGGAAAGGTATTCAATATGGGAGTAATGGGTAAACATAGTTTTATGTCTGGAAAGGTATTCAACTTGGGAGTAATGGGTAAACATAGTTCTATGTCTGGAAAGGTATTCAACTTGGGACTAATGGGTAAACATAGTTTTATGTCTAGAAAGGTATTCAACTTGGGAGTAATGGGTAAACATAGTTTTATGTCTGGAAAGGTATTCAACTTGGGACTAATGGGTAAACATAGTTCTATGTCTGGAAAGGTATTCAACTTGGGACTAATGGGTAAACATAGTTTTATGTCTGGAAAGGTATTCAACTTGGGAGTAATGGGTAAACATAGTTTTATGTCTGGAAAGGTATTCAACTTGGGAGTAATGGGTAAACATAGTTTTATGTCTGGAAAGGTATTCAACTTGGGAGTAATGGGTAAACATAGTTCTATGTCTGGAAAGGTATTCAACTTGGGACTAATGGGTAAACATAGTTTTATATGTCTGGAAAGGTATTCAACTTGGGAGTAATGGGTAAACATAGTTTTATGTCTGGAAAGGTATTCAACTTGGGAGTAATGGGTAAACATAGTTTTATGTCTGGAAAGGTATTCAACTTGGGAGTAATGGGTAAACATAGTTCTATGTCTGGAAAGGTATTCAACTTGGGACTAATGGGTAAACATAGTTTTATGTCTAGAAAGGTATTCAACTTGGGAGTAATGGGTAAACATAGTTTTATGTCTGGAAAGGTATTCAACTTGGGAGTAATGGGTAAACATAGTTTTATGTCTGGAAAGGTATTCAACTTGGGAGTAATGGGTAAACATAGTTTTATGTCTGGAAAGGTATTCAACTTGGGAGTAATGGGTAAACATAGTTCTATGTCTGGAAAGGTATTCAACTTGGGACTAATGGGTAAACATAGTTTTATGTCTAGAAAGGTATTCAACTTGGGAGTAATGGGTAAACATAGTTTTATGTCTGGAAAGGTATTCAACTTGGGAGTAATGGGTAAACATAGTTTTATGTCTGGAAAGGTATTCAACTTGGGAGTAATGGGTAAACATAGTTCTATGTCTGGAAAGGTATTCAACTTGGGACTAATGGGTAAACATAGTTTTATGTCTAGAAAGGTATTCAACTTGGGAGTAATGGGTAAACATAGTTTTATGTCTGGAAAGGTATTCAACTTGGGAGTAATGGGTAAACATAGTTTTATGTCTAGAAAGGTATTCAACTTGGGAGTAATGGGTAAACATAGTTCTATGTCTGGAAAGGTATTCAACTTGGGACTAATGGGTAAACATAGTTTTATGTCTAGAAAGGTATTCAACTTGGGAGTAATGGGTAAACATAGTTTTATGTCTAGAAAGGTATTCAACTTGGGAGTAATGGGTAAACATAGTTTTATGTCTGGAAAGGTATTCAACTTGGGAGTAATGGGTAAACATAGTTTTATGTCTAGAAAGGTATTCAACTTGGGAGTAATGGGTAAACATAGTTTTATGTCTGGAAAGGTATTCAACTTGGGAGTAATGGGTAAACCTAGCTTTATGTCTGGAAAGGTATTCAACTTGGGAGTAAAGGGTAACCATAGTTTTATGGGCTAAAACTTCCCCTCTTGTGAAATGATGACGTCATGCAAGTTCTTTCCACATGTGAGTAAAATGTCAACCCTCCCATTTAATTGGGCGAACAGAGTTATTACAAAGAATGTTAAAGTTTTGAACATTTTGCATAATGTATTTAATCTTCGTGACACAGAAGTTGTCATATGTATATATAATATTCTAACATTACGTCCTTCTTTCGCTTTGTAAACAAACGAGAAATTTATAGATTGGGTATAATCTCATTAGCACATGCGCCGGTGCATGTGACTGACTTTTCCGTCGTAAATGTACATGTTGATGAATTATCGTCTGGTCGAATTTGGCAACATAAATTGTGTGCGACATTGTCCGCAAACGTAAATATAAATTACCGTCTTCCAATCAAAGTATACTACCGTATTTGTACTCTTAGACATATCAGAATCGAAATAAATCATGGAAGCCAGAATAATAATATCCACCAACCCATGTTAAAACTCAAAACACATTCTGGCTTCCATGATTTATTTCTTAATTAGTTCTATTAAAGAAAGTCGATTTCCTCAACCATTATCTAAATATTAGATAGTATACAAGGCTATCGTATGACATAAAAGTGAAGCAATAGTCTATTTCGAACCAAAATCTAATTGCCAATACCATCTTTCGTCATCTGTATGCAACTGACAGAATACAAGGTGTTGATATCTTCCGAACTAACACTTTGAAAGATAAGATGAGTCGATTCATTAGAAATCCTTGATTTAATAGTTTAGTACTGAGAATACGGTGACATTGTAAAAAGTCTGAATACAAACTGCAAGCTCGAGCAGGATCCACTTTGTTGGGTCCATCAACAGATTTTTTTTCATGACAACAGACAAAGGTGATATTGGTTGGGTCTATGGACGGATCTTTTCATGACAACAGACAAAGGTGTCATTGGTTGGGTCTGTTGACGGATGTTTTCATGACAACAGACAAAGGTGTCATTGATTGGGTCTATGGACGGATATTTTCATGACAACAGACAAAGGTGTCATTGGTTGGGTCTATTGACGGATGTTTTCATGACAACAGACAAATGTGTCATTGGTTGGGTCTATTGACGGATATTTTCATGACAACAGACAAAGTTGTCATTGGTTGGGCCTATGGACAGATGTTTTCATTAGAACAGAAAAAGGTGTTGTTTGGTCTGGGTCTATGGACTTTTTTTTTTTTTTATTATTATAGTAGGTAATGCTGCTATTGGGTAAGGGATTGTGAACGGAAATTCCCATTATCACAAGTAAAGGTGTAATTGGGTTGGGCTATGTGATGACGTTTTCACTATTACAGGTAAAGGGTTCATTGGGTTGTGTCTATCGACAGATGTGTTCACTTACTACACGGTAAAGCGTCAGTGGATTAGGTCTGTGGACGAACGTTTCCCCTATAACTGGTAAAGGGGTTATTGAGTTGGATACATGGACGGACTCTATCACTACAACCTTTGAGCCGTAGTGGTGTATTTATACAAACACATGTAGGAGTGATACCCTAACGTCTGATAATCTACAGTATATATCTATAGGTTACCTTCAGTTTTTCTATGTATGAATTGTATTATCTATATTTATCTTATTTACTATTTATAATATAACACATCCATGCCTTTGCTTACATTAAGCCACATCATAAAGATAATGCATATTCATTTTACAGTTTAAGTAGAGTTTTACTGAAGTTAGAATTTACATTGCTATGCTTTGTAATAATTATCAATAGTTGTTTTACAACATTCAACTTAACAAAGAGAAAGAACCATGAAAATGTGATGAATTCTTAAGAAAGAGAAATATGCATGATACAGATACATACTGGAGCTGGGTTGTTACTTTTTCTAGTTGCGTAGGTCTAATGTTGACACTCGCACTACGAAGTACTTCTGGTATATTTTATACTTACATGATCGATGAGTTTAGTTTAGACATGACAACTCTTACATTTATAGGATCGACTAGTACTACAATATCATATATAGGAGGTTGGTATTACACATTACATAATATCACTTGCTTTTCTGTACTTATTCGGTTTGTCAGTGTCTTGCGACGGGTCGATGAATTCTCCGGACACTCCGGTTTCGTCCACCAATAAAACTGACAGCCACGATATAGCTGAAAAATTGTTGAAAG
The DNA here is from genome assembly GCA_963680875.1 of Bathymodiolus brooksi. Lineage (NCBI taxonomy): Eukaryota > Metazoa > Mollusca > Bivalvia > Mytilida > Modiolidae > Bathymodiolus > Bathymodiolus brooksi. The sequence goes on from OY804576.1 coordinate 147,677,392, forward strand.
TGGCGTTAAATACCATCAGCCTAAACTTAAACCTGTACTTATTCGTCTACCATTCTTTATATTTTTATTTCAACAATATTTCAGATATATCGTGGCGGTCAGTTTTATTGGTGGAGGAAACAGGAGTACTAAGACAAAACCACCGACGTGTACACCTCGACATGAGCGGTTTTCGAACTCTCAACTTTAGTGGTGATAAATCCAACTATCATACGATTACGACCGTTCCTCGCGAGTATATGTAAATAGTTACAAATAACAAATAAAACATGAACACTACACAAAACAAATGTGAGTGAAGACAATCCGAACATCAGAGGAAGTCGTAGCAAACAACACTACACAAAACAAATGTGAGTGAAGACAATCCGAACATCAGAGGAAGTCGTAGCAAACAATACTACACAAAACAAATGTGAGTGAAGACAATCCGAACATCAGAGGAAGTCGTAGCAAACAACACAACACAGAACATAAAACGTCAAGTCATATAATTTGACAAAATGAACAACACGAACCCCATTAAACAAGTTAAAGAACGGGGTAAAACTCAGGTGCTCCGGAAGACATGGGTAAATATTGTGGGCTTGTCATGATGACAAATTACAATCTTTTGTGTGAATAGGAGAGATATAGAGTTTTCCTCAGACAAATCATAATCATCGTTTTATCTTTTATTTAGCTGTGACAATTACAGGTTTGTCTGCTATAAAATACAATCATTATTTTATAATTCATTTTAGCTATAATAGTTGTGCCTTTAACAGAGAGATTTGGAATCAGGCCAGTTCTAATTATGGGTGGACTTCATCTATTTCTTGGTTGTTTATTATCATCGTTTGTTTCATCGTTTCTGTTGCTGTTTATATCCATGGCAATTATTTCTGGTAAACACTTAATATTATTATGATTTATAATTGTAAAGACAAACATCATGAGAGGCGTATGTTTTTTGTTTCATAAATATCATTCCTCGTAAAAACAATATATGTATCTATACATATACATAGTATTAATGGTAAAAATATAAACATCTTTACAGGCGAGTAATGTTCACAATAAAAAACATATACAATAATCAAGTAATTGTTGTTCATAATAAGAAATATATATATTAGTAGTGTTCATGGTAAAAATAGGATACAAATAAGATAAAAATTAAATTAGTGTTTATTATAAAAAATATTTACTTCCGTCAACGAAATTGTGCTCAAGAATTGCAATCAAGAATAGACAATCAAGAGACACAAGCAACACTGGACACAAGCAACACTGGACACAAGCAACACTGGACACAAGACACAGAACAAACACACACAAAACAAACAACACAATTCAGAAAACTAAATAGATGACTTAACTCGCGAACGGTCCATGTTTCTTATACCACACCCGTTGATAGAGGAAAACATATACGTAAAAGAGAAAAGATTCATTTGCCATTTGAAAAATTGATACTTCACAACGGTGAACCAGTTCGTGTTGACGTAGCAACTGAGTTTTGTCAAGAAGATGACTGTACTAGAGAGCAAGCCCTCTAGAATAACGTTGTGAATGTTAATTACATACGCTTGTGCTGCTCGTATATTGCTACTGATGAATAAGAAAGTGATAATGGTAAAAATGAAGGCATGCCATTTGTCTTAGAATTTTGTTTTTGATATTCATCGATTTCAAGGTCAAAGTCAAGGTATGAAACATGCCTTTGAGTGTCAGTAGTATCTTATTTCAGGCTCATTCGACAGTGTGACTTTTGTGTTTGTTTTCATTTTATTGTATAGATGAGATGCAGATAATCACCGAATTTAGAATTGTTCATTTACAGAACATCATCTATATAACGGAAACTGGAAATAAAGATTTGGGTTGATTTTCTGTCTTCGTTCTTGGGAAACCATATATACATGTGCATATATATAATGGAATTAACCGAGGGGACTAAATCGTTCGTCATTATGCTAAGCGAATCGGTGCAGTAGTGTACCAACAGCATGGGTTCGAATTCACTTAGGTAGGAACAAACCAAATGTCACCTAAAAAAGATTAACTCTATCACAATAATTGTTAGAATGTATATAGAAAGTATTTAATACAGTCCGGTATCCTTTGGGAACCAGTGGGATAGATACATTATGAGGGTTTTATTTGTTTGAGACGATTGTAATAAATATATGAATATATTTTGTGTTGCTCGATGTTATATGTTACTTATATATAGCTGTACGTTTCATTGGCTTATTTTACCTTTCTGAATTGTGATTCTACTTTTTGTTCCCTATAATATGTGTGGATGGTTCTGCTTTGTCTATCAAGATTGTAATTATTGTGCTTTCCCCACTAATATGTATATAGGCGGGGCGTGCTCTGCTTTGTCTATCAAGATTGTAATTATTGTGCTTTCCCCTCTAATATGTATATAGGCGGGGCGTGCTCTGCTTTGTCTATCAAGATTGTAATTATTGTGCTTTCCCCTCTAATATGTATATAGGCGGGGCGTGCTCTGCTTTGTCTATCAAGATTGTAATTATTGTGCTTTCCCCACTAATATGTATATAGGCGGGGCGTGCTCTGCTTTGTCTATCAAGATTGTAATTATTGTGCTTTCCCCTCTAATATGTATATAGGCGGGGCGTGCTCTGCTTTGTCTATCAAGATTGTAATTATTGTGTTTATTGGTCTATCAGGATTTTGACTTTTGTACTGTTCTCTCCAAACATTATTTTATGTGTTGATTGTGTTGTTTGCCTATCCCGATGTAATATATTAATTACTATTAGTATTTTATCGTTATCTTACAGGAATAGGAACTGCATTTTCATTCGCTACATTTTTCTTGGCCGTGGACATGTATTGTGATAAAAATAAATCGATTGCAATGCCACCGGCGTCTGTGGGAGCTTCGTTATCAGTGACCCTATTTTCACCTCTATCAGAACTTCTGCTTAAAATATACAGTTTTAATGGAGCCATGTTGATTTACGCGGCCATCATGTTAAATATTGTGGTGTGTGGAGCTGTAGTGTTCCCTATAAAGTCTAAAGGTAATTAAACTTATGCTGTTTAATAGAAAGAAAACAAAGAAACGGTGATGGTCAACAATTCTACCAATATCAACAAATCGAACAACTACCTCTCACATCAAATAGTAGTTCACAATAAAGAACATGACATGTGACGATGGGGATGGGACAGGCATATAAAAGTGGCGGAAATAAACGATTAATGTGATCTAAGCACTTCTCTCTTGATAATTGGATCTTCAATGGTAATACAGATACAAACAAATAAACAAACAAACAAACAAATAAACAAACAAACAAACAAAAACAATAATTTTGTATGTTACTAGTTTGTACTCTAATAACATTCAATGTACTATAAAACATTCTTATGAACGACAAAACAGGAAGCGACCACATTACTACCCAGAAAGTCTTATTTCTAAATATCATACACCCCTTGTTAATTGGTTGTTTATATACTTACTTATTAGGAAAATTGCTAGAAACAAAATCTTACAACGGAACAAAAGATATGTGATACTTAAGGAGACAACTTAACTATCGGAGGCACTCTATGAATGAGAGTATAAAATTTACAAAAATAACAACAAAAAGAGTCACAATGTAGCCCACTTTAATAACATTATACAGTTAGTTATACATGTAGCTGTCTATAAAGACTAGTTTGGGCCCATAAAACTAGCTTAACTCCGCCACTTTATTGAAGTACATGTACTAAACCAGGGAACTGATCTGTCATGTATAATATGTGTGTTAGGTGTGTATATATGTGTTATGTGTGTATATATATGTGTTAGGGCTATATATTTTACCTCTGTTTCTATGATTTTACCTCTGTTTCTATGATTTTACCTCTGTTTCTATGACTTTACCTCTGTTTCTATGATTTTACCTCTGTTTCTATGATTTTACGTCTGTTTCTATGATTTTACCTCTGTTTCTATGACTTTACCTCTGTTTCTATGATTTTACCTCTGTTTCTATGATTTTACCTCTGTTTCTATGACTTTACCTCTGTTTCTATGATTTTACCTCTGTTTCTATGATTTTACCTCTGTTTCTATGATTTTACCTCTTTCTATGATTTTACCTCTGTTTCTATGATTTTACCTCTTTCTATGATTTTACCTCTGTTTCTATGATTTTACCTATTTCTATGATTTTACCTCTGTTTCTATGATTTTACCTCTGTTTCTATGATTTTGTCTCTGTTTCTATGATTTTTCGATTAGATTTTGGAACTTTTCCGACATTGTGGTATTTTTTGTTTTTCATTTTGTTAGTAAATTGTATTTATTTTTTTGATTTGATTGTTGGTGTTTAACGCCACTTTCAACACTATTTCAGCTATATCATGGCGACCAGTTTTAGTGGTGGAAGAAGCCGGAGTACACGGAGAGAACCACCGACCATCGGCAAGCAAATGGTAAACTTCATCACTTGCGCTGCGAGTCGACTGCATTAAATTGTATTTATATGTGTTGATTGTAGATATTCACAGAGAAAATTCATCACAAGAATCATTTAGCATTTCGTTCTGTAAAACACCTGAATTTATTTTCTACTTGATTGTAAACTTTCTGTATACCACTGCTTATTTCATTCCAACGGGGTTATTACCCGACACTGCGGTGTCGAAAGGAGTAGACCTCGATGAATTTGCTTTAACGTTTGCATTCAGTGGACTCACACAAGTAGCAGGACGTCTGGTATTTGGATTCCTTTCTCACATATATCCATGTCAGATAACTAGACTGTGGAGTGTATATCTTTTAATGATTGCCGTTACTATGGTAATTGTTCCATTTTCCAGCGAAACGTACCATTTCTTATTCTTTAATTTATCAAATGGATTCTTTTTAGGTAAGTATGTAAGAAGAATTAAATATGTTGTAGAAACATGAAAGTAAGAAGAGTTTGAAGATACCAAATCAATCCGCAAATCGAAGGACAGACATTGCAATAGACAAACAAAACAGGACAAAAGGAAAAACAACGATCTACAAAACACTACACAGAAAACTAAAGATCGAGCAACACGAACACCACCAAAAACCAACCAAAAAACGCGGGTGAACTCAGGAAGTGAAGTGGCACCCGTCGTGTTACTCTTGTTATAAACCTGGTGATAAGTCATGAATGAGGAAAGGATCAGGAAGTATTTTTCTTGTGTCAACGTTTAGTTTCATTCTTTTGTTGTAATGTCGGTCATTTGTTATGATATTTTAAACACGTATTATGTGATAATATTTCTAATTGATAAAAATATTTTATTGTCCAAGTAAAAACATTCACAACATAATTAGCATAATAATTAATAATAAACTGCAAACCCGGCATTCGTTTGTCTGTTAGAAGTAGTTTAACCGTTTTACTGTTCAAGAATGGTCTCTCATTCATTGTGAGGTGTGTATATGCTCAAATGTTGAAAGTATTTCTTGAATAAATTTTAATCTAAATACTTCAGCAGGACTTGAACGTTAAAAGTTGAATAAATATTATCATGCGACAGTAGAAAATCGAGCTTACTATAGTAATAAAGGAATATTACTTACACAACACAAAATCATCAGAACGATTAAGCAAATGGAAACAAAATATTCTGAGTGTTGTAGCGTAATGTCACTCATATATATACAGATCAAACCTAATACAACACAACAACAAAATAAATGAGCTGACAGCCTTACATTCAACGATCTGTAATGTTAACGTAGAAAACCTACAATCGTAGAAACACGTGCGCCAAGAAAGGAACCATTATAGAACGGAGATAAAATACACATCCGTGGGAACGACACACACAATTATAATCTTAATGAATAAATATACACCAGTAAAATATAAAATACCAATATAAGAGAAAAGAACAAACAATCACGGTCTACAACAGTGAAAAATCAAGTCAACAGAAATAAAACAATGAGATAGGTTAACATCAACTGTGACATAAACACATGACTTGTTAATACTGTACTTTTGAGGCTTCTCCTGATGAAATCATGACATTCCTTGTACACAATATCACCATAGAGGTGACCATTTATATACAAGATTATTTTTATTTTATTTATTTTTGTTCACGGAATTTTTATAAGTGAATTTTGTGTTTTTGTAGGAGGAGGAAATCTTGGATATAATTTATCTCTGAAAAATATTGTTGAATCCAAGTATTTCGGACGAGGTATTAGTTTGGCATTTGTAATGCAAGGCTTGGGCAGTCTAGTAGGCAACCCTATAGCAGGTACAATTGTCATATATAGAAATATTAGGCCCTGTAAGTAACCGGTTAGCAGGTAATTGTCACATGTCTAAACAGGAAGCAATTCACATGTGTAGAAATGTTATATAGGTAAGAATGATAGCCTGGAAAGCAGCTCTCTAGCAGGTACATCTTTAGATTTTAATTCAAGGCTTGGGCATGCTCATTGTCAATCCTCTGACCGATAAGCTTTACAAATGTTTAAAGTAGAAATTGAAAACTAGGTAGGCAACCCACTAGCAGGTAATTATTGCATAGGTATAAGTTAAAGGCCTGGTAGACAACCCTCTAACAGGCAAGTGGTAATAAGGGACCTGGTAAGCGACCCTCTCGCTGGGAAGCGTTATATAGGTAGAAATTGGAGACCTGGTAGGTGACTCTCTCACTGGGAAGCGTTATATAGGTAGAAATTAGAGACCTGGTAGGTGACTCTCTCGCAGGGAAGCGTTATATAGGTAGAAATTGGAGACCTGGAAGGTGACTCTCGCTGGGAAGCGTTATATAGGTAGAAATTGGAGACCTGGTAGGTGACTCTCTTACTGGGAAGCGTTATATAGGTAGATATTGGAGACCTGGTAGGTGACTCTCTCACTGGGAAGCGTTATATAGGTAGACATTGGAGACCTGGTAGGTGACTCTCTTACTGGGAAGCGTTATATAGGTGGAAATTGGAGACCTGGTAGGTGACTCTCTCGCTGGGAAGCGTTATATAGGTAGAAATTGGAGACCTGGTAAGCGACCCTCTCACTGGGAAGCGTTATATAGGTAGAAATTGGAGACCTGGTAGGTGACCCTCTCGCTGGGAAGCGCTATAGAGATAGAAATTGGAGACCTGGTAGGTGACCCTATCGCTGGGAAGCGTTATATAGGTAGAAATTGGAGACCTGGTAGGTGACCCTATCGCTGGGAAGCGCTATATAGGTAGAAATTGGAGACCTGGTAGGTGACTCTCTCGCTGGGAAGCGCTATATAGGTAGAAATTGGAGACCTGGTAGGGGACCCTCTCGCTGGGAAGCGTTATATAGGTAGAAATTGGAGACCTGGTAGGCGACCCTCTTACTGGGAAGCGCTATATAGGTATAAATTGGAGACCTGGTAGGTGACCCTCTCGCTGGGAAGCGTTATATAGGTAGAAATTAGAGACCTGGTAGGTGACTCTCTCGCTGGGAAGCGTTATATAGGTAGAAATTAGAGACCTGGTAGGTGACTCTCTCGCTGGGAAGCGTTATATAGGTAGAAATTGGAGACCTGGTAGGTGACTCTCTCGCTGGGAAGCGTTATATAGGTAGAAATTAGAGACCTGGTAGGTGACTCTCTCGCTGGGAAGCGCTATATAGGTAGAAATTGGAGACCTGGTAGGCGACCCTCTTACTGGGAAGCGCTATATAGGTAGAAATTGGAGACCTGGTAGGTGACTCTCTCGCTGGGAAGCGTTATATAGGTAGAAATTAGAGACCTGGTAGGTGACTCTCTTACTGGGAAGCGTTATATAGGTAGAAATTGGAGACCTGGTAGGTGACTCTCTCGCTGGGAAGCGTTATATAGGTAGAAATTGGAGACCTGGTAGGTGACTCTCTCGCTGGGAAGCGCTATATAGGTAGAAATTGGAGACCTGGTAGGCGACCCTCTTACTGGGAAGCGCTATATAGGTAGAAATTGGAGACCTGGTAGGCGACCCTCTCGCTGGGAAGCGCTATATAGGTAGAAATTGGAGACCTGGTAGGGGACCCTCTCGCTGGGAAGCGCTATAGAGATAGAAATTGGAGACCTGGTAGGTGACTCTCTCACTGAGAATCGATATATAGATAGAAATTGAATACCTGGTAGGCGACCCGTTTATTTATTTTTTGTTCTAGCGAGTTGATAGTATTCAGCTAAATTAGAGTAAAAAAGTTTTATAATACCAAAAGATTAATCAGAAGCCGTAAATCGAAGAAGGACAGAAAATACAATGGCCAAAAGAAAAAGGACAAACAACAATATACAAAACATTACACAGAAAACTAAAGATCGAGCAACACGAACCCCAGTTATACCGGGGATAGTAGTTCCTGCTCAACATGTGACATCCGTCGAATTACTCTTGTTACACACATCTGTCAATAAGTCATACCATGTTCTTTAGATATACATGCATGCGATTTATTGTCTCTCAATTTGTTCTAATCAAGAAGTTAGTAGAAATACTGATCAACAATAATGAATTAATCACTAATCCAGACCAACAAGACCAACATAGTGCTTAAGTCACAACGTAAAGTTTAAGAAAACAACAGGAAACACAGTATGAATGTTAACAAGATGAATACGTAGTATCCAAGGATATCGTGTATGTATAATTGATTATATAGTAACCAAAGCAAAAGGTGAAAACAGAGTCTGAAATGGGAAAGGGAAGATGGTGATACAAATAGCAAAAATGCATGTTGACAACCATAAAATGTCAGCATCGATGACTTTATTATTACGTTTCTTAAAACTCATGTTGAATAATTTTTCTCATTTTACTTCCAAGATTATGCAGAATGTAGTTTACTGTGAATATGCTTATGCTGCGTTCACACGTACATTTAATTCGAATTAAATTTACATCTAATGCGAATCGAATACGATAATCGCATTCACACGTAATTATTTTTTTAATACGCATCGAATTCGAATCGGCTAATTCGCATTATCCAATTCGCTTCAGGAATACGTTTTCGTTCATGCAAATTCGTTAATTCGTATTCGATTCGCATTAAACTGTCGTGTGGACACATACTATTGCAAAAGCGAATTATCCGAGCAATTGCTTGTGCGGAATTTGTTGGAATTAAAAAAAAATGATTAACATTAGCATGTGTTGTAAGACATAATAGTGTCCTGTGAAATTATGTCCGGTTGTGTTATATTTACAATGAAAAACCTTACAGACCGAACAAAGTCATTGCTGTGCTTTATTCCGTCCTCGGACTTTTTCATAGGAGACAATTGTAAGGGCGGACACTATTTCACGGCGGACACTATTTAATGTTACAATCAAATCAATAAAGCTGGTTTGGAGTATATCTTTTTAATTGTTGATAATTCGGCTTTTAAAATTATTTTCTTTAAAATTAATATTGTGTAATGTCGTTTTGTTTTAAATTAAAAGTTAATTGATATTGCGAATTAAAGTTAACATCGTTCGGATAGTGAAGCGTATACTCTATTTGATGCGCGTTGCAATTCCCATTAAAATGTACGTTCGGACAAGAATGCCCATTAAACTATTTCACATCCGATAATGCGACTCGAATTCGAATTACAAGTGAGCGCAGCATTAGAGATTATACTGTTAACTACCACCACGCTCAGTTCATGGAATGCAATAGTGACGTGGTATTAAGTATGTCTGCGAGTGAAACTTGATTAATTTTTCATTTTCTATAAAAACCATATAAATGATAAATTCATATCTATTTTTTTTTATTTACGAAGACCATCGCAAAGAGAGAGCATCGGTCGGTTCTATTGTTTAGCAAGTACTGTTAAAAATAGTAAACGGCTAACATTATTAGAATTTATAGGTATATATTTGTTTGTCATTCATGGTATTGTCGCGGTGCCTATTACAGTTTTTATTTTTTCGTTTCAATATAAATATCGCGTTAACCTTTCAGGTAGTACCGTTCAAACTAGCGAACAATTAGTTAAATCAAAATCGCTGGAATATGTGAATAATTACGCCTTCTTGTGCATTGTGATGTGTATTTTGCTTATAATATCAGGAATAGAAATGAATCCTGGTCCCTCTGATTCAGACTTATCAAGTAGCTTCGGTAGTATCAGTTCAACTTCAACGACTGTAAGTAATTTTATACATAATTCCGTTTCTTTTCTTCATTTGAATATTCAAAGTATTACACCAACATTAGACCTAATAGCCGCAGAATACTCTTGTCATGAGATACTCTCATTTACGGAAAGCTGGTTGCGCCCTCATGTAAGTGACGATACGCTTAAAATTCCTGGATACAAATTTCCCCCATTTCGACGAGACAGAGTAGGCAAAATGGGCGGCGGAGTGGTGGTTTTTGTAAAAGACCATATCAACTGTAAGCATAGACCTGATCTACAAATAGAGAATCTTGAATGTATATGGCTTGAGATAAAAATCAAGAACAAAAAATACTTATATGGAACATTTTATATTCCTCCCAATAGCAATCTGCAAACTTGGGATGAACTAGACCAATCAATTGATCTGGCATTAAACAATACCCATGACATCATCATTACTGGTGATTTTAATATAAACCAATTAAGTGACAATCATAGGAACAAAATTAGTTCATTACTGACCCAATACAGCTTTCAACAGTTAATTACGGAACGCACTTACATGACTGAGCATAGCTCATCTTTATTAGATTTGGTTATGGTAAATAATCCCACGAGTGTTTTGTATACGGAAGTCGGCCCCCCCTTGTTGAACCAAGTAAGATATCATTTACCTATTACTGGTGTCCTAAATCACCCGACTATAGTCAATGCTTCATTTAAGAGGAAAATATTCCTTTACGACAAAGGGGACTATGAATCTTACAGAAATATCCTTTCTGTTGTTGACTGGGATGGAATCTTTAGAAACGACGACATTGATATCATAACTAATACTATTACAAACACAATTTTAGATGCAGCGAATAAAACTATTCCAAATAGATACATAAAGGTAAAGAAAGATAATCCACCTTGGATCACTACAAAAATAAAAAAGTACATACGCCGTAAAAATCGAATTCACAAAAAAGCAAAGAAAACTAATACTATCGGTCAATGGGAAAAATTTCGGAAAATTCGTAATAAATGTAATAAACTTATATTAAATGCAAAACAATCATATTTTGATAAAATTTCTGAAAAAATAAACACGGAGACAAACGGAAGTAAAAATTGGTGGAATTTAGTCAAAAGTCTTCTTCACAGTGATTCAGGTGGTGATCGATCTATACCGCCACTTCAAGTTGAAAATGACATGATACAAGACGATAACAAAAAAGCTGAATTGTTTAATGACTATTTTTGCAAACAAGCTGACCTTAATGATTCTGAAACCTCTGTGCCTGATATTACCGATATATTGATCAATGATCTTGAACAAATTACTGTTACAGAAAACGAAGTGGAAGATATATTGAGGATATTTGATACATCTAAAGCTATTGGGCCTGATCTGTTAAACCCTAGGCTCCTTAAAGAAGCAGCATCTATACTTAAATATCCCTTATGTACACTGTTTAATTTATCATTAACACTTTCTACCTTTCCATCAGAATGGAAATATGCTAATGTGACCCCCGTTTTTAAAAAAGATTGTCCCAGTAACTTGAAAAACTACAGACCAATTTCCCTCATTAGTATACTTGCCAAGGTAATGGAGCGATTAGTCTATAAACATATTTATAACTATTTAATTGACAATAACTTAATTACTTCCCATCAATCTGGTTTTACTCCTGGAGATTCTGCCGTTAATCAACTCCTGTACATCACAAATGAATTTGGTAGAGCGTTGGACGAAGGTAAGGAAGTGAGGGTTGTTTTTTGCGATATAAGTAAAGCATTTGACCGAGTTTGGCATAAGGGATTACTTCGTAAGCTTGAATCAATAGGGATTAGAGGGTCATTATTATCATGGGTGAAAAACTACTTGTCTGAAAGAAAACAACGTGTCGTAATTAATAATTCAACTTCTAGTTGGCGTGACATAAATGCTGGTGTACCCCAGGGATCGATTCTAGGTCCTCTTTTGTTCATTGTTTTCATAAATGACATACTGACCGATATTAATTCGACTATAAAATTATTTGCCGATGACACTAGTCTGTACTTAATTGTAGACGATCCACAAGAAACAGCACAAACACTCAATGATGACCTAGTGAAATTACATGCATGGTCTACAAAATGGCTGGTAAATTTTAATCCACAGAAAACTGAAACCATGACTATCTCTCGAAAATTAAATAAACCCCATCAACCTAACCTTATTATGAATAATACTATCATTAGTACTGTTACTGAACATAAGCACCTTGGACTACAACTTTCTGACGATGGTAATTGGAATAAACATATTGACATGATAACTAAAAAAGCATTCTCACGTGTTAACATTTTAAGGAAATTCAAATTTATACTGGATCGGAAAACTCTAGAAACAATTTATATTACTTTTATAAGACCATTACTAGAATATGCGGATGTTGTTTGGGATACCAAGACTCAAGTACTAATTAACAAACTAGAAAATGTTCAGGTTGAGGCTGCTAGAATCGTGACTGGGGGTACCAGACTTGTATCCTTAAGTAATCTATATATTGAAACCGGGTGGGAAAAATTGAAAGATAGAAGGGAAAGGCATAGAACGATTCAATTTTATAAGATGTCAAATAATCTAACTCCTCAATATCTTAGTAACTTAATTCCGCAAAATTTCGGCATGATCCATGACCACAATACTCGTCATACCTCACGTATTCCTCCAGTACGCACTCGAACATCGCTCTACGCAAGCTATTTCATACCCTCCAGTGTACAGCTATGGAACAAACAGCCAGAAAATATTAAATCAAGCAGATCTGTTCAGATAATTAAATCAAATCTTCAACCCCAAAACAATACTAAACCCATTTATTATTATATTGGTACTCGACTGGGACAAATTTTACACGCTAGGTTGCGTATGCAATGCAGCTCTCTCAATCATCACTTATTTCGTAAAAACATTGTAAATTCCCCATTTTGTCAATGTGGGGCAACAGAAACCACGGCCCATTTTCTGCTACATTGTCCCCGTCACAATGCAACAAGACTGAGATATATTCACACCATTAATTTACCAATTAACTTAAATACGGATTTATTATTGTTTGGCTCTACAGACTTAACGAATACTCTAAATACAGATATATTCTTAAACGTGCAGAAGTTCATCATAAGTAGTAAACGATTCACCTCCTAACCATATTCACACAACTTAAAAAAAAAAGAAAAAAAGCACTTGCACTTTTACACTTCATTTGTTTGTTTCTTTTTATTTATTTATTTTTTTCTTACTAAAGCACACCAAATAACATTGACAACGACTGATTAACACTTGATAATTCTCAATACACTTCTACCTTTCGATACTAATTAAACCTTGAACACCAGATAACAACAGGGATACGGATTAATATAAGTTTAACCACTTGTTTCCGAATCCTATTGATTAATTTAAATGTATATATAATTTATATGTGTATTATCATAATGTGTAATATTGAATTAATTAATAAAATATGTTTATACTAAAGATTCATTATGATGTGATAAACAACCGATCTTCTAGTTAGTGGTCTTCGTAAATAAAAAAAAAATATATATGAATTTATCATTTATATGGTTTTTAAAGGTTAGACCTATATTTTCACTGTTTATTGCGATTTATTTTGCCGGCACAAAATATAATATCGGATACTATTAGCCATAATGTACTAATAGTTTTTCAGTTTGACATTTTCGACAATATTCTCAATTATTAATAAACCTTGTTCGGTGACATACATTTGTTTAGAAGGGAGTTCATGTTTCGCTTGCTATTTGTATTTATTTACATATACTGGTAGCCATCGTGATATCCATATCACATAATGTCCGTGTCGTTAAATAGTAACACGACAGGTAACCCTAGTGGAGCAGGAACAGTTTACCTTTCCGGAGTAGCTGAGTGCACCACCAGTTTTAGTGGGATTCGTGTTGCTCGATCTTCAGTTTTCTATATAGTCCTTTGTAGATCATTGTGTGTCTCTTTAATTTTGGCCAATGCATTGACTGTTCTTCGATTTACAGCTTTTAATTACTTATTTTGTATCTTCAAAATTTCATTAGAGAAAACTAAAGTGGCAATCAAAAAAGAAAATCAAGAGACACGGTCAATATTAGACTCAAGACACAGAACGAAGATAAACAACAAAAACAAAACACAAAAAACTAAAAAAAGATGGGAAACACGAAGACCGCCAAGACACGAAGACCGCCAAGACACGAAGACCGCCAAGCAAAAACCCATTTTAAGACACCCGCAGTGTTGATCATAGTCAAGAATATTCTTAAGATACTAATGGGGTAATCAGAATCTGTAAATCGAAGAAGTACAGACAACAAAATGTCCCCAAAACAACGATCTACAAAGCACTACACAGAAAACTAAAGATCGAGCAACACGAACCCTATTAACAACCTAGGGTGAACTTGTGTGCTCCGGAATGGTAAGCAGTTCTTGTTCCACTAGGGGCACCCGTTGTCTTACTCTAGCTAGAAACCCAGTGACAAGTCATTAATGAGGAAAGGATCGGGAAGTTATTACAAGTAGAACATATCTGTGTCCGGAAAATGTCTTGTTGATGATAGAGGAAAGAAAAATCTATATAAATATGAAAAAGATTCATTGATATTTTGAAAAATGGATATTTCATAGTGACGAACCAGTTGGTGAAGATGCTGTATATTTTAAGAGCGATAACTGCAACCTAGAAGAAACGTAGCCTCAGGCATAGGTGCCCTTTGACGATTTTGGCTATCATGTTTATACTCTTTGGTTTTTATTGCTCCCAAACACTTTTAAATTGTTTGGCTTTCAATATTTCGAAAATGAGCGTACCTGATAAAGGTTATTCCAGAAACACATCGCGCGGACTAAGTTTATGTTATTCCAGAAACACATCGTGCGGACTAAGTTTATGTTATTCCAGAAACACATCGTGCGGACTAAGTTTATGTTATTCCAGAAACACATCGTGCGGACTAAGTTTAGGTTATTCCAGAAACACATCATGCGGACTAAGTTTATGTTATTCCAGAAACACATCGTGCGGACTAAGTTTATGTTATTCCAGAAACACATCGTGCGGACTAAGTTTATGTTATTCCAGAAGCACATCGTGCGGACTAAGTTTATGTTATTCCAGAAACACATCGTGCGGACTAAGTTTAGGTTATTCCAGAAACACATCGTGCGGACTAAGTTTATGTTATTCCAGAAACACATCGTGCGGACTAAGTTTATGTTATTCCAGAAACACATCGTGCGGACTAAGTTTATGTTATTCCAGAAACACATCGTGCGGACTAAGTTTATGTTATTCCAGAAACACATCGTGCGGACTAAGTTTATGTTATTCCAGAAACACATCGTGCGGACTAAGTTTAGGTTATTCCAGAAACACATCGTGCGGACTAAGTTTAGGTTATTCCAGAAACACATCGTGCGGACTAAGTTTAGGTTATTCCAGAAACACATCGTGCGGACTAAGTTTAGGTTATTCCAGAAACACATCGTGCGGACTAAGTTTATGTTATTCCAGAAACACATCGTGCGGACTAAGTTTATGTTATTCCAGAAACACATCGTGCGGACTAAGTTTATGTTATTCCAGAAACACATCGTGCGGACTAAGTTTATGTTATTCCAGAAACACATCGTGCGGACTAAGTTTATGTTATTCCAGAAACACATCGTGCGGACTAAGTTTATGTTATTCCAGAAACACATCGTGCGGACTAAGTTTATGTTATTCCAGAAACACATCGTGCGGACTAAGTTTATGTTATTCCAGAAACACATCGTGCGGACTAAGTTTAGGTTATTCCAGAAACACATCGTGCGGACTAAGTTTAGGTTATTCCAGAAACACATCGTGCGGACTAAGTTTATGTTATTCCAGAAACACATCGTGCGGACTAAGTTTATGTTATTCCAGAAACACATCGTGCGGACTAAGTTTAGGTTATTCCAGAAACACATCGTGCGGACTAAGTTTAGGTTATTCCAGAAACACATCGTGCGGACTAAGTTTAGGTTATTCCAGAAACACATCGTGCGGACTAAGTTTAGGTTATTCCAGAAACACATCGTGCGGACTAAGTTTAGGTTATTCCAGAAACACATCGTGCGGACTAAGTTTATGTTATTCCAGAAACACATCGTGCGGACTAAGTTTATGTTATTCCAGAAACACATCGTGCGGACTAAGTTTATGTTATTCCAGAAACACATCGTGCGGACTAAGTTTATGTTATTCCAGAAACACATCGTGCGGACTAAGTTTATGTTATTCCAGAAACACATCGTGCGGACTAAGTTTATGTTATTCCAGAAACACATCGTGCGGTCTAAGTTTATGTTATTCCAGAAACACATCGTGCGGACTAAGTTTAGGTTATTCCAGAAACACATCGTGCGGACTAAGTTTAGGTTATTCCAGAAACACATCGTGCGGACTAAG
The DNA here is from genome assembly GCA_963680875.1 of Bathymodiolus brooksi. Classification (NCBI taxonomy): domain Eukaryota; kingdom Metazoa; phylum Mollusca; class Bivalvia; order Mytilida; family Modiolidae; genus Bathymodiolus; species Bathymodiolus brooksi. Next base: position 147,693,972 of record OY804576.1, read on the forward strand.
TTTAGGTTATTCCAGAAACACATCGTGCGGACTAAGTTTAGGTTATTCCAGAAACACATCGTGCGGACTAAGTTTAGGTTATTCCAGAAACACACCGTGCGGACTAAGTTTAGGTTATTCCAGAAACACATCGTGCGGACTAAGTTTAGGTTATTCCAGAAACACATCGTGCGGACTAAGTTTAAGTTATTCCAGAAACACATCGTGCGGACTAAGTTTAGGTTATTCCAGAAACACATCGTGCGGACTAAGTTTATGTTATTCCAGAAACACATCGTGCGGACTAAGATTATGTTATTCCAGAAACACATCGTGCGGACTAAGTTTATGTTATTCCAGAAACACATCGTGCGGACTAAGTTTAGGTTATTCCAGAAACACATCGTGCGGACTAAGTTTAGGTTATTCCAGAAACACATCGTGCGGACTAAGTTTAGGTTATTCCAGAAACACATCGTGCGGACTAAGTTTAGGTTATTCCAGAAACACATCGTGCGGACTAAGTTTAGGTTATTCCAGAAACACATCGTGCGGACTAAGTTTATGTTATTCCAGAAACACATCGTGCGGACTAAGTTTATGTTATTCCAAAAACACATCGTGCGGACTAAGTTTAGGTTATTCCAGAAACACATCGTGCGGACTAAGTTTATGTTATTCCAGAAACACATCGTGCGGACTAAGTTTATGTTATTCCAAAAACACATCGTGCGGACTAAGTTTATGTTATTCCAGAAACACATCGTGCGGACTAAGTTTATGTTATTCCAGAAACACATCGTGCGGACTAAGTTTAGGTTATTCCAGAAACACATCGTGCGGACTAAGTTTATGTTATTCCAGAAACACATCGTGCGGACTAAGTTTATGTTATTCCAGAAACACATCGTGCGGACTAAGTTTATGTTATTCCAGAAACACTTCGTGCGGACTAAGTTTATGTTATTCCAGAAACACATCGTGCGGACTAAGTTTATGTTATTCCAGAAACACATCGTGCGGACTAAGTTTATGTTATTCCAGAAACACATCGTGCGGACTAAGTTTATGTTATTCCAGAAACACATCGTGCGGACTAAGTTTATGTTATTCCAGAAACACATCGTGCGGACTAAGTTTATGTTATTCCAGAAACACATCGTGCGGACTAAGTTTATGTTATTCCAGAAACACATCGTGCGGACTAAGTTTATGTTATTCCAGAAACACATCGTGAGGACTAAGTTTATGTTATTCCAGAAACACATCGTGCGGACTAAGTTTGATTACTACTTTTCATTGAGTAGTGTTTGTATCAGCAGATGAGCTCTGTCAAGACAATTACTGTATTGGGAAGACGCCTTAGAATAACATATGAGCTGTGAAATGTAAAGTCATAATGCTGTTGGGTTCCTATTTAAATACTAACAGTACCAGATAGTATGTATAACGCAGGGTCACTACACATGTCGAATTGTTTCAAATTAAAGAATCTTCCTATTGTAGGTGTCGTCCTGACTCGGTTTAACATGTTTTTGGTGACTTGGCCTTGTGCCTACATATATTTTGCTTTCCACGAGAGTGTACAGATTAGGTAGTTGATCTCTGACAACAACCCTAGTATATTACTGAAGTTTGTTCGTATCTAGATACCCACCTCAATAGTGAATGTGTCCAGACATCCTCTCATGGATGGGAGTGTAACCGGTCATTTCGTTTTAACAATTCGAGTTCTTCCACCCCCCATTACTATATAGCTGACAAATTAAAGAAATAAAACATAAAAAAATACCACACTGAAGGAACAGTTTCAGAATCCAATCAAAAAACACACGCATATGTCCGCTCACGTCCCTGGTGTGGCAAAGTCACTTCACTAGAAGTAGTAGGGATAAGTTAATTGTAATGGCCCAAAACATCCCCTCTTCGTGAAATGATTCGGTCATGTAAGTATTTTCTACATACAAGTAAAATGCCAACCCTCTCATACACCTGGACGAGCAACGTTGTAGTCAGTAATCTTGAACTTTATAAACCTGGACGAGCAACGTTGTAGTCAGTAATCTTGAACTTTATAAACCTGGATGAGCAACGTTGTAGTCAGTAATCTTGAACTTTATAAACCTGGATGAGCAACGTTGTAGTCAGTAATCTTGAACTTTATAAACCTGGACGAGCAACGTTGTAGTCAGTAATCTTGAACTTTATAAACCTGGACGAGCAACGTTGTAGTCAGTAATCTTGAACTTTATAAACCTGGACGAGCAACGTTGTAGTCAGTAATCTTGAACTTTATAAACCTGGACGAGCAACGTTGTAGTCAGTAATCTTGAACTTTATACATAATGTATTTAATCGTCGTGACATAGAAGTTGCTATATGTATAATGTTAGTTCTAGAAAAAGAGCAGATGGCCTTGGCCAACATTTAAATATTAGATAGTACACAAGGCCATCAGAAGACATATTAATAGTGAAACAATAGTCAACCTTGAACCAAAATCTAATTACCAATATCATTTCTAGACATCTGTACGTGACAATAAACACCAATATGACAACACGTTTTACCATAAGTACTATTAACACAACACAAGTACATACAACTGTATCATTACACTAACATAACCTGGCCTTGAATCTTATAGTAATTATCATAATAACTGTGTACACATATATAGCAGTATGTTCTCATTTTCGTCCATCTTTGTGCATAAATTTTAATTATTTTAAAGTTATAAATATATTTCAACTATTTCTGGTTACCTTTAAAACCAGTCGACACCACATTAAGTTTGTTTCGTTATCAAATAACAATACACCACCCCTATATTATTTACTCTTTTCATTTTAAACTTGAAATATGACTGTGGAGTGGAAAGTGGATTCTCAGCAGGATAAGATCATGAAAAGAAGAAATAAAAGTGATATTGATGGGGTATGGGGCTGGGTTGGGAGTTTCGCAAGCTGTGTTGGTTTGGTATTGGCGCTTTAACTGACCAGTAATTCGGGGATATTTTATGCTTATATGATTAAGGAATTTAATATCGAACTGACAACTCTTACATTCATTGGATCGATCAGTACTACAATATCATTCACTGTAAATTCATTCTCGTTTCTTTGAAACTCAAAATTTAGACATATAAAACGTGTTCAAATGCTGGTAATTTCGAAAGTATTCTTGAATTGTTTTTTTTTTACCAAATGTCGAAGTTTTTTTTTAATTGTTGGGATGCCTGTATATTTTTCACCTGTCAGTGGTTAAATGTTGGCTCTTTTATTTGTCAGGTGTCGGTGGTAATATTGTTGGAGTCGTATAAGTACACTCAATCCCCGTTGAGCTGGAACAAATTAGTTTATACTATAGATAATTTCATTTCCATTTTTTACCTGTTAGGTATGTATCATTCAGGATTAAGAGCAGCGACTGATAAGCCCGTAGTCAGCATCATCTTTCGTGATGTAATGGACGACTGTACCTACTATCGGCTATAATCTCAATGAGTGTGCATATGACTAGTACAAATCATACATCATCATTTCAAGGTCGTTATGTCCGTTAACAATGTTATTGATTCTCAAAAAAAGAACTCGCTTGAGATATTATTGACATATATCTTATATGAAAATCTAATCAAAATCTAAAATCAAAATGAAAGTGATATAGTGCTGACAATAACAGCTTACTCATTTTGATGGTTGTTAAGGGGAATAGCGAGAAAAAAGTTCAAACAGGAATTATGAAAAGAGTTCATTCCAAAGTTTCTATTAAAACTATAATCATAATAATCTGATATTAAATGTAATTGCTACAGTTCTTATAATTCAGATGGACGTACTGACAGACAGTGGATTGACTGCATAGACCGATGCACTGACAGACAGACATACGGACACACGCCATCCATTACCATATTTCACCGCGCCCGTAGTGGGGTTCTCAGTTCCATAGTGTGTACTGTGAAAATAAAGTAACATTATGATCATATTAATCTAAACATCGGGTACATGTCCGGCGACATTTTAAGACATGAATCTCCGTAATGAGGAATAACTAATAATTAACATAGTTGATTGTACGTTATGAGAGATCATTTTGGATTAAGCAGTTGATATCGCTGTATAATTTAGTTCATAGTTAGAACACTGTTTATAATTTCCTCATAGCGATAACATGCTCAAAATAAACCTTAGAGAATACCGAAGGGGCAATCAAAAACGGACAATCCACAAAACCCGGCAACATAGGACAAACAAGACGAAGACAAACGAACCAAAAACACAACACAATGTGTTGGAAACTCCGCATATAAACATATATAACATAAATAAGACATGCACCCTTCTACAAACAACTGGAGGTTAAGACTTATTAAACAGTGACTCTCAACAATTTCACCGAGAGCAAGAAAACGAACAACTACCTCTACAACTACCTCTACAACTACCTCTCACCGCAAATCACAGGAGCAAGAAAACGAACAACTACCTCTACAACTACCTCTCATCGTAAATCACAGGAGCAATACAACGAACAACTACCTCTACAACTACCTCTCACCGCAAATCACAGGAGCAATACAACGAACAACTACCTCTACAACTACCTCCCACCGCAAATCACAGGAGCAATACAACGAACAACTACCTCTACAACTACCTCTCACCGCAAATCACAGGAGCAAGAAAACGAACAACTACCTCTACAACTACCTCTCATCGTAAATCACAGGAGCAATACAACGAACAACTACCTCTACAACTACCTCTCACCGCAAATCACAGGAGCAATACAACGAACAACTACCTCTACAACTACCTCCCACCGCAAATCACAGGAGCAATACAACGAACAACTACCTCTACAACTACCTCTCACCGTAAATCACAGGAGCAATACAACGAACAACTACCTCTACAACTACCTCTCACCGTAAATCACAGGAGCAATACAACGAACAACTACCTCTACAACTACCTCTCACCGTAAATCACAGGAGCAAGAAAACGAACAACTACCTCTACAACTACCTCTACAACTACCTCTCACCGTAAATCACAGGAGCAAGAAAACGAACAACTACCTCTACAACTACCTCTCACCGTAAATCACAGGAGCAAGAAAACGAACAACTACCTCTACAACTACCTCTCACCGCAAATCACAGGAGCAAGAAAACGAACAACTACCTCTACAACTACCTCTCACCACAAATCACAGGAGCAATACAACGAACAACTACCTCTACAACTACCTCTCACCGTAAATCACAGGAGCAAGAAAACGAACAACTACCTCTACAACTACCTCTACAACTACCTCTACAACTACCTCTCACCGTAAATCACAGGAGCAAGAAAACGAACAACTACCTCTACAACTACCTCTCACCGCAAATCACAGGAGCAAGAAAACGAACAACTACCTCTACAACTACCTCTCACCGCAAATCACAGGAGCAAGAAAACGAACAACTACCTCTACAACTACCTCTCACCGCAAATCACAGGAGCAATACAACGAACAACTACCTCTACAACTACCTCTCACCGTAAATCACAGGAGCAAGAAAACGAACAACTACCTCTACAACTACCTCTCACCGCAAATCACAGGAGCAAGAAAACGAACAACTACCTCTACAACTACCTCTCACCGTAAATCACAGGAGCAAGAAAACGAACAACTACCTCTACAACTACCTCTCACCGTAAATCACAGGAGCAAGAAAACGAACAACTACCTCTACAACTACCTCTCACCGTAAATCACAGGAGCAAGAAAACGAACAACTACCTCTACAACTACCTCTCACCGCAAATCACAGGAGCAAGAAAACGAACAACTACCTCTACAACTACCTCTCACCGCAAATCACAGGAGCAAGAAAACGAACAACTACCTCTCACCGTAAATCACAGAACACAAAAGAGGTCACGGCATATGTTTAGCTCACCCCCGATTTTTAGTGGGTTCGTGTTACTCGATCTTTAGTTTTATATGTATGTTTTGTAGATTGTTGTTTGTCCTTTTGTCCTTTTCCGTTTGGCCATTGCTTGCCCTTCTTCGATTTACGGATTATGATTAACCCTTTGGTATCTTCAAACTCTTCTTAAGCTTCAAACAGGCATACACATATTAAACAGGTTAAAGTTATCCACACTCTGTATTCCTCCTCGTCATAATCATACGACAATACAGATATAGAAAATTAATAAATAAAAACATGCACAAATTCGCTTCCATTCAAAAAGATCCCTTATTATCAGAAAGATGAACGCCAGGATAAACCAGGACAGTACAGGGTCTATGATTACCCCTTAGTTAACTGACGATTATAGCTAAGAAAGTAGAATATGTTAAAAATCATCACTTTAAGAAGAAAAATATGAGAACTGATACTTCTATCCGTCTGTGTTCTTTTTTTCTTTCTTACTAATGAAAAAAACTTAAAGAGTGATGGTCAACAATTCCATCAATATCAACAAAACAAACAGTCATCTCTCACCTCCACTTATTGACCATAAAAAGAGACCATTTGAAGTGAGAAATACAGGTCTTGGCTTGGAACAGGCATAACAATGTGGCGAAGTTAAACCGCTTCACAACACTCCAACGGCTTCTTCTGACAAAAATCACATACTATCATCAAATGAATGACAACATAAACAACACAATAACAGACCTATGGTGAATGAATTCTCGTAGTTAACTGACTATTAGCTTGGAAGATAGAATCTCTTGATTAAAGACCAAATCATATGATTACTTGTAGTAGTACTACTTTACGAATATATTCGGTATTAGAGTTACATATATATTTTTTTAGCTTTAAATGGATCAGATTGCTATCAAGACTGTATTCGATTTTTAGCAACAACAGTGGTAACGGAACACACCCGTGTTCATTTCTGACACAGATTTTCCGTAGCGTTTAATCAAGTCATGGTGGCAACAGTAAAGCTTTCGAAGTGATGACTTCAACTTAACCATTAGGAACCGTTGATTCAGTAGATTCCTTGTTAGTAGCAGCTCTCTATCAAGGAAATCATGATCGGATAGGAATCTAGCTCTTGAATATCGGATCAACTGAGAGATATATACTCCATAGGCAGGTGTTGCTGGAGTGTGGCTGCACATAAATGGAAAAATCATCTCTTTTGTCGTACGGTTTCGTTGTTAACCGGCCCTCAATTTCTAACTATGTCTGTGGTATCTTTATTTCAAGCTCAGTGGGATAGATCCGATCTAAAAAAAAATCACCAAACTTAGAATTATTTAGTGACAGGACATGATCTATATAGCACAACGTGAAATTAAAGAATCTGGCTAGCTTCTTTCCGTTTATTATTTTTGTTTAGAAACCACTGTATGAAGAAGTCTTCCTCGTACGAATAAAGGAACAAGTCGTCGAGAAGAGGATCATAGTTGAAACCCATTTGAATGTCAACTGTCAGTAGAAAAACACGTCAGCCAAGCATATCAAATATAGTTTCTGATTACCCTTTTCCCTTTTGGTATCTTCAAACTTGTTCAAGGTAACTGACATAGGCAATTGTTAAGATAACAGGAACATGGCTAAATGATAAGATAATTTGCAAAGGGCTTGGATAATATAATTGGAATCATAACACTCAGTACTTTTAAATAGATATATAAACTTATCATCATCAGATAAAATAATAAAATGTACATTACTCCTTTTAACTTCATTAAATAAACTTTCACGCAAATCTGCATATAAAGGGCAGTCTAATAAAATATGTTTCTCATCTTCTATCTGATCATAACATATAAAGCATACTCGTTCATTTACATTCTTGGTTTCGTAGCGACCTGTTTCTATTCGCAGAGGAGCCCCACCACACCTAAATTTAGCAAAGGCACTTCTGTATCGACCTGGAATGTTCTTACTTAAATACATCTCTGTTTTTGTTATTAGAATAATAAACACATCTCTGTTTCAAAACCTCTTAAAACAATTTATAAGTTCGTAATTTCTTTCCAACTTTTTGTGAAAACATTCTATTTTGCCAGTTTACTTTATGACGAATCTACTATGAAACTAATGAAGCTTAAGTCCATACTCCCGGAGAGGCACCTGAAGCAATTTTATTCAATTAGTGAATTTTTCAACAAAATCGATGAATTGTTATTAGAATAATGCTATTTACGTGATATAATCATCAGCCAACCGATCAAAGTTCTTAATATTGACCTTACAATATGCTCTAATGCCAATTTCATATGTCTTCAAATTGTTCCTATATTTGGTCAAATTTCAAATGGGGGGGGGGGGGGGGGGGGGGGATTGCAGCCCCTGGACCCTAGCTGCATAGGCTCTTTGAGCTTAGGCTAGATCCAAATGCATCCATAAAAATGCATCTAAAATCTCGATTCAGGCTGCACTCGTCTCGCTTGTACATTTTGGCGCCAAAATGCAGGTGATCTACCATGGAACAACCCCATTGAAGAAGATAACAGCGGTCATAAAGGCCTAGTTGCTGGTGGGAAGTGACTCAAGGACTCCACCCCATTACCCCGTTTTCCGCCATTTGGTTCTTGCGAAGGCAGTAAGTTACTTTGGATCTTCTTAGATGTTTCCGTATTGTTGCTGCTTGCAAAGGGATCCTATAACATTACAAGCTTCACGTTGATAGGACAACTGACCTACTTTATGTATAAGATAACTGTCATATCTAAAAGTACACATAGCTAGGCATAGAAATAAATACACCATTGAGAAATAAGACTTTCTATATGATGATGCATATGATTAAATATTGTTATATACATCCAGTTTAAACCAGAATTACCAACACTATTATGATGACTTGTTAATGTTTAGTCTGATCTACTGTCAAGCTTTATGACTGTAGTAATTTTTTTTATCTGAATATGACATTTAACAAACATATAAAGCCAAAGCGAAATGACAACATTAAAAGAAGTCAACCAAAACCTGTCCCTGACGGGGGATGGGGTTGGATTGTTACTATGGCCAGCTCTATCGGAATCATGTTGACTTTTTCACTTGTAAATAACTTCGGAATATTTAATACATATATTATGGACGAACTTGGATTTGAACTAACGACTGCTACAGTCATAGGATCAACAAATACTGCCATTTTACTGGCAGCAGGTAAGTCTTAATAAACATAAAACACAAAGAATGGAAGAAAAGCTTGAAAATACCAAATAGGTAATCAGAAGCCGTAAATCTAAGATACCAAAGGGGTAATCAGAAGCCGTAAATCTAAGATACCAAAGGGGTAATCAGAAGCCATAAATCTAAGATACCAAATAGGTAATCAGAAGCCGTAAATCTAAGATACCAAATAGGTAATCAGAAGCCGTAAATCTAAGATACCAAAGAGGTAATCAGAAGCCGTAAATCTAAGATACCAAATAGGTAATCAGAAGCCGTAAATGTAAGATACCAAATAGGTAATCAGAAGCCGTAAATCTAAGATACCAAATAGGTAATCAGAAGCCGTAAATCTAAGATACCAAAGAGGTAATCAGAAGCCGTAAATCTAAGATACCAAATAGGTAAGCAGAAGCCGTAAATCTAAGACACCAAATAGGTAATCAGAAGCCGTAAATCTAAGATACCAAATAGGTAATCAGAAGCCGTAAATCTAAGATACCAAAGAGGTAATCAGAAGCCGTAAATCTAAGATCCCAAATAGGTAATCAGAAGCCGTAAATCTAAGACACCAAATAGGTAATCAGAAGCCGTAAATCTAAGATACCAAATAGGTAATCAGAAGCCGTAAATCTAAGATACCAAAGAGGTAATCAGAAGCCGTAAATCTAAGATACCAAATAGGTAATCAGAAGCCGTAAATGTAAGATACCAAAGAGGTGATCAGAAGCCGTAAATCTAAGATACCAAATAGGTAATCAGAAGCCGTAAATCTAAGATACCAAATAGGTAATCAGAAGCCGTAAATCTAAGATACCAAATAGGTAATCAGAAGCCGTAAATCTAAGACACCAAATAGGTAATCAGAAGCCGTAAATCTAAGATACCAAATAGGTAATCAGAAGCCGTAAATCTAAGATACCAAAGAGGTAATCAGAAGCCGTAAATCTAAGATACCAAATAGGTAATCAGAAGCCGTAAATGTAAGATACCAAAGAGGTGATCAGAAGCCGTAAATCTAAGATACCAAATAGGTAATCAGAAGCCGTAAATCTAAGATACCAAATAGGTAATCAGAAGCCGTAAATCTAAGATACCAAATAGGTAATCAGAAGCCGTAAATGTAAGATACCAAATAGGTAATCAGAAGCCGTAAATCTAAGATACCAAAGAGGTATTCAGAAGCCGTAAATCTAAGATACCAAATAGGTAATCAGAAGCCGTAAATGTAAGATACCAAAGAGGTAATCAGAAGCCGTAAATCTAAGATACCAAATAGGTAATCAGAAGCCGTAAATGTAAGATACCAAATAGGTAATCAGAAGCCGTAAATCTAAGACACAAAATAGGTAATCAGAAGCCGTAAATCTAAGATACCAAAGAGGTAATCAGAAGCCGTAAATCTAAGATACCAAATAGGTAATCAGAAGCCGTAAATCTAAGATACCAAATAGGTAATCAGAAGCCGTAAATCTAAGATACCAAATAGGTAATCAGAAGCCGTAAATCTAAGATACCAAAGAGGTAATCAGAAGCCGTAAATCTAAGATACCAAATAGGTAATCAGAAGCCGTAAATCTAAGATACCAAAGAGGTAATCAGAAGCCGTAAATCTAAGATACCAAATAGGTAATCAGAAGCCGTAAATCTAAGATACCAAATAGGTAATCAGAAGCCGTAAATCTAAGACACCAAATAGGTAATCAGAAGCCGTAAATCTAAGATACCAAAGAGGTATTCAGAAGCCGTAAATCTAAGATACCAAATAGGTAATCAGAAGCCGTAAATGTAAGATACCAAAGAGGTGATCAGAAGCCGTAAAGAAAAGAAAAACACACAACACAATGGCCAATAGACAAAGGGATAACACAATTATCTACAAAACACTACACAATACGAACCACACTAATAACTGGGGGTTAACACCTGCTTCACATGTGACACTCGTGTTTACTTTTGTTACAAGCCCCGTGATAAGTCTTGACTGGAGAAAGGATCGGATTGTGATTACGACAAACGGAATATTTACGTGGTAATATGTAGCACATATACTCCATAACGGTTAATCAGGTAATAAGGCGACCGTAAATCTGTCGACGTGATGACTTCAACTTAATCACTAGGAACCTTGGTTCAGTATGGTGTCCTTTATTTCAAGCTCAATGTGATAGATACGATCAACACAATCACCAAAATTTGGAGCTAACGAGAACTTTAAAAAAGACACTGGAAGATAAACTAACATATAGTGACAATGCAATTATAGATAATACAATACTAAATAACGAAATAGATAAGTTAGAAAAAATAGTTAGAACAAATTTACGAGCAAAAGGCCAAAGCCGCGCAGATCAGATCTCGGGTGAAATGGGTGGAATATGGCGAAAAAAACAATGCTTATTTTTTAGGTTTAGAAAAGAAATGACAAATTAAAAAGTCGATCACAAAATTATTAGATGATGAGGGAAATATGATTACAAACCAAAGAGACATTTGGATAAAATAAAATAATATTACAAAAAGTTGTATACATCAACAAACCCAGATAAACAGAACTTAAATGATTATATTTATAGAACAAAATTAGAAAGTAAAGTCAAGCAAGAAAATATGAAGGTATGCGACGGGCGGTTGAAGAATATACAGAGGCTATTATTAAAATGATGCTAAATAAATCTCCCGGCATAGACGGATTAACGCTAGAATTTTATAGCACATTTTGGGAAAGTATTAAATATTTGATAGTCTTTATTTTAAATAAGTGTCACAAAGATAATCAACTGTCTTTTTCCCAAAGAACAAGTGCACTAACTCTTTTATCTAAAAAAGATGACCCATTGAAATTAGATAAGTGTAGACCAATATCTCTATTGAATGTTGATCTAAAACTCCTTTCGTACACTTTAGCTCAACGTTTGAAGAAAATTCTACCGAAACTCATCAATGAAGACCAAACCGGTTATATTAAAAATAGATTTATAGGTTTTAATCTTAGACAGATTCAGGACATTATAGATTATTCAAATATTTATAAGATAGAAGGGGCAATTATCTTTTTAGATTTTTCTAAAGCATTTGATTCTTTAGAATGGGATTTTATGTTTTCAACACTAAAACATTATGGATTCAATGATTCTTTTGTAACTTGGGTGGAAACATTATATAATAATATACAAACCTGTGTGATAAATAATGGATGGTTATCTGAAATTTTTAAAAACACTAGAGGAAACAGTCAGTGATATCCTTTATCTGTCCTTTTATTTGTTATTTCCGTGGAATTTATGGCGTTAAGGCTAAGAGAAAATGAAAATATTAACGGGATAAAGGTAAAAATAGATGATAAAGCACACATTATTAAAATCTCACAATTAGCAGACGACACAACGTTATTTATGAGTTCCAAAACTGATATAGTTTTAGCCATGAATGAAATAGAAATATTTGAATCATTTTCAGGGGTAATTCTAAATAGAAATAACATAGAGGGTATATGGATCGGTAAGCTGAAAAACTTTAAAGACAAAATTGAAGGTATCAAATGGACACAGAATCCGGTTAAAGCATTAAGTATAATCTTTGGACATAATAAGGAAGAATGTCAAAAACTTAACTGGGAGAAGAAAATTGGAGAAATGACAAATCAATTTACAGCATGGGGAAAAAGAAATCTTACAATTATGGGAAAAATTTACTTTCTTAGCCAGTTCATGTGTAGTTCCAAAGATGTACATAAAAGAAATTGAATCTTGTTTTTACCGTTTTATTTGGAATGGAAAACCGGATAAAGTTAAAAGATTAACTTTAATAGAGGATTATGAAAAGGGGGGGGGGGGGTCATGGGTCAAAAGACTGCTAAGTTCAGAAACATCATACTGGAAAGTTTTACCAAGAAAGTATTTAGTTAAATTTGGAAAAAAATGGTTAATTTTTAAAATGAATATAGACAATGGTAAATCTATTGAAAATTTTAATGATATCTCAGAGTTCTATAAAGTTATAATATACTGTTGGGTAGAATTTGGGGATGGAAAAGCAAAAACACCAACTAATTTTAGAGAGATAAGAAACCAAAATATTTGGGGAAATAAATATATAAAATTTAATAATAAAAGTTTAATTTATAAAAACTGGATTGATAGCATCCTGTTGTATGTGAATGACATAATTGAGGAAAATGGAAGGGTATCGCAAGATTATTTGTTAGAAATATTAAAAAATTAAATATTTTTTTTTAGTGAATTTTGTCGACTGAAAAAGGCAATTCCTAGATAGTGGTATTTGCTATTATCAGAAGAAAAATATCTAAAAACTACTATTAATATAAAAAAAGAAAATATTATTTCTGCTGGTAAGGTGATTAATATTGATACATTAGTTAACAAAGATTTTTTTACAATATTATCAAAAACAGGGTTTTCGTAAAACCTATAGGAATACATTTTTGGACAGCTAACTTGGAAATCCAGGATTTTCCTTTTATAAGGAATATCCTGGATTTATATGGATTTATTTTTAAAATTTTGCTAGAAAACAAATTGAAAATATTTAGATGGAAACTATTCCAACCAAATCACATCTGTTCAAATGAAAAATATCAACAGACAATTTATGTAATGTTTGTAAAGTAGAAGAAGATTATGATCACTTTTTTATGTCATGTAAATATTTACACATGCTTTGGAATAAAATTAATGATATGCGAAAAAAAATCAAATTTGAAAACAATATCAGACTTCAACATTTAGTATTTGAATACAACATTTTTGACAAAGAATACTTTCACATAAACAATTATTTACAATTTACAAATCTTATTATGTATCAGAAAAAAAGACAAACAAAATTGATGTTTATCTGTTATTTAAAAATGAATTTCAAAGAAATATGAAGGAAAATAAAATACTAGGAAAAAATTCATTGCTCAAGAATATATTAAATAAACTGTGATAATATTGTATGTAATAGAATATATTGAAGTTATATAGTATAGCTTTATAGGTAATTATAGTTTTGAATATTTCCCTGGATAGTCAAAACAGAATTTCACAGGGATGTTTCAGAGGAACTTGGACTCTGAAGTAAAAATGCAACAAGATATATATTGAATAAAATCTGTGATACTGGCGTTAAAAAAAAAATTTGAATTATTTGGTTAAAGTACATGCTCCATGTAGCAAAACGTGAAATTAAAGGATCGGAGTAGCATATTTTCGTTTTTCTTGAGAAATCCCTGTATTAAGTCTGCGTCGTACTGTCAATTTTTAATACAAAACCTTCACCCTTAAGATCTGTGGTATTCAATGTCGTCTCCACTTTCTATATCTTACACAACATCACCGTTAGCTGATTAAATGTTCAGTAAAAGTCTAATCTTTCTATATTCAACATTACTAAATTTGATATATACGATTTTATTACTATCACTGGGTCGATACCTCTGCTGGTGGACTATTTACCCCCAATGGTATCATTCGCTCAGTAGTTAGTGATTCGGCACTGACATGATTTATTGGATATTATATTTAAGGAAATTTACAGTTCCTAAATCATGTAATTATGTCCCCCAAACATATTGTGCTTGCTCCGTTTCTTATTATTATCATTATTATTATTATTATTATTATTCTTTCTTTCTCCTTTCCTCCAAAAGTTTGTCCGACACATTTCTCGGCGACGACTGAACGGAAATCAATGAAACTTCACAGGAATGTTAAACACTATGAGTAGATGTGCAGACTACTTTCGGAATTTTCAAAATGGCCGCCGTTGCCACGGAAACGGCCAAAATGCTAAAAAAAATTGAAAAACACAAACATGATGTTGCGAATTGATATCCATCGTTTGGGAGCCATATTATGATCCTTAAGATCATATCATATCTTGTTATGTCTTGCTATGTTCTCACACTATTCTTCATTCATACCACTGGTACTTGTAATGTTCGTTTGGGGGACATTTGTAGCGCCCTGCGTTACAGTAACCATTATTTATTATTAAAACTAAGGTTCTCCTTACTCAGGCTTAGTTGACCTTAGCCGATTTTGGCTATCCTGTTTAGGTCCTTTTTGCTTGTGTGCTACCAAAGACTTTCCTATTGTTTGCCTTTCAAATATTTTGACCTTGATAACTTGATAACTGAAGGTTATACCCGAAGCATGCTTTGCGCACTAAAATTAATATCTACGTTTTTATTTTTAATACCAAGATCATCCATTAGATCTGTGGTGTGCAATGCTATCTTATTTTCTATATTTAACACAAGAGGAGCTTGAAAATACCAAAATGGTAATGAAAATCCGTAAATCGAAGAAGGACAGACAACGCAGAGGCCAACAGAAATCATCACCCATCACGGCATGTAGTGTGGTGACATTCTGTATTGAATACAATGTTACACATTGAGTCTTGACTTTGGCTATTTAGCACAACAACACACATTCGGTTCTTTGGTGACCAATGATGCTTAGAGTTCTATGTGTTTTGGGTCTTTTAGTGGCTAATGATGTCTAGCTTTTCTATATTTCATTCAATGTCACCCATTTGGTTATGTGGTTGCAAGTAATGTGTAGGTTTTATTATATTTAATAAGCGTTTCCCATTGTGTGGTGTTCAATGATGTGCAGGCTGTATATATTTAATAAAACGTCACTCATTGAGTCATGTGGTGTTCAATATTGTCTTGATTTTCCATATTTAGCACAATGTTACCAAATTGGTTATGTGGTTGCAAGTAATGTGTAGGTTTTATTATATTTAATAAGCGTTTCCCATTGTGTGATGTTCAATAATGTGCAGGCTGTATATAATTATGAGTTTTGACTTTCCCTTTGTAAGATTGTTCGGAGTTCGGTAATTTTGTTATTACCCTTATTTAATAAAACATCACTCATTGAGTCATGTGGTGTTCAATATTGTCTTGCTTTTCTATATTTAGCGCAATGTTACCCAATTGGTCAACAATGATGTCTATACTTTATATATTTACCACTATGTCACCCATGTTATGTAGCTGTGTGCATGGTCTCGTAAGTTTGTGTAAGAGTTATCTCCGTTTGTACTTTGTCCGGAATTGTTTGATGTATTATATAGCGCTTGAATAAATGTATGAAATGGCAGCAGACGTGTTTTTTGTTTGTTGTTCGTATAATGTCGTGTCCTGCTACATCATTACATGGTGGAGAACCCATATGATCTCAGTTCCCCCAATGAGATTCTTATATATTTTCATCTGGAATGTTAATTGCGAAATATGCTGCTCAAGTGGATTTTTTTTCTCGTTTTTAATGTCGACTGCGTGTTGGACTTATCTGTGTGCTAAATAGTCAAAATCGACCTGTGTGAATTTTGATGTATCCCGTCTTTTCAGAAGCCGTTAAACCTGTATGTATTCTAAAATATTCATCATGGATAGAGAAGGATATAAATCACTGAAATGTTGATGTGGATTGATTTGCTACAGTTTGAGTGGTCTGTTGAAAACTTCATTGGAGTGGGAAGGATTACCTTTCCAATTTCAAACTTTGCTAAATTGTTGCTTTCAATATTTTCCGTTTTAAATTTACCCTGGACACCAGATATAATGCATTGATGACACTATATATATTTTTTTCATATTGCGATTATACGTTGAATATTTCGTCCGTCAGTTATGTCCGTTATCAGCGAGTTTTCTTTAATTTCAACTACTGATTATTAGATATGAACTTTGTTCTCAATCTTGAAATTTTACACATGTGACACATTTGTGATATCGACGAAAAGATATGAGAAACCTAGCGATAATACCAGCACGGTAAATCGTGATGCCTGGTATTGTACGTGCGGACGGTTCGGGATATCTGGAGCGTATCAACGTGATCTTTCATCTGTGAAGTTTCGAAATCAAATTAAGCCATGGCATGATTGATGCGTTAGTATTTTGACACCAGGTGAAGATTGCATCGCCGGTGGTGCGATTTATTTCAGAAATAAAACCTGTTCGTTTCTTGTGAAACATTTAGGAGTTTGTGGTCTCCGCTGAATTCATCGTATTGTGACGTAGATGTCCGGCCACTTGATGTATAACTTTCCCGTCAAAGCTGAATATTTGTTATGCCATGTACATATTCTGACTTCATATTTAATGTACACTACAATGTACCTGTATTGTGAAATATTGGATTTGATAGTAATATAAATTTACAAAAACTTTCGGACCATTGTAAAAAAATTTCTTTGTGAGGTGGGATGTTATGTAGTTGTTTGTATGGTCTCGTAAGTTTGTGCAAGAGTTATCTTCGTTTGTACTTTGTACGGAATTGTTTTATGTATTATATAGCTCTGGAATAAATGTAAGAAATGGTAGCAGACGTGTTTTTGTTGTTCCTATATTTTGTGATTGTTGCAGGGCAAGAGTTGTATCCTGCTACATCATTAATACACCCGTTGGGTCATGCCTTGTTCAATGATGTCTCTATTTTTTATATTTAATACGACATAGATCATTGGATCATGTGATGTTCAATGTTGTCTTGAGTTTCTATATTTAATAAAACGTCATTGATTGGATCATGTCGTGTTAAATGATGTCTAGATGGACATATAGTGTACAATGTTGTCTACATCTTCATATTTAACCATATCACTGATTGGGTCATTTTGCAGCCAGTGACTTGTAGAGTTGTTATGTTGCTACGTAGCAATCTTGCATGGTTTATTTATGTTTATGTCTATCTAATATACATAGTTCTTCCTATCTTTCAGCTACACTTGCAGTGGTGATGACTGAAAGATTTGGGTTAAGACCGGTTCTAATCACTGGTGGACTATTTCAGTCTTTAGGATGCTTTGTTGCATCATTTGTGACTACATTTCCGACTTTATTTCTTTTCATTGGGATTGTTAATGGTACGTAAGTGCATAATAAATATTTACCTGCATTATAAAATCAAATGAATTACCAAATTTTAAGCATAAAATATAATACAGAGCAAAAAGCCATTGTCCAAGTTTTAGCATAAAACATACAACAATTAATTCACTAATTTCAAGAATAAAATGTCGGACAACGTAAAAGCAAGATTCCAACCATAGTATTGAATCAGAATATATAAAGATAAGACCCTTAATTTGGAAATAAATACAATTGTAGGATTGTGACATGTAGACAAGACGGCATTCCCAGCTTCGTCTTACAACATGTGCATATAGAGAGATTTGTGACATGTACATACGAGGGATTTGACAACGCCGTCCTGCGCCATGTGCTGATGCAAGCATTCAAAATGTGGTGTTGTGTCATGTATTGATGCGGACATTCACAATGCCGGCTTGTGGTATATAAGGGTAATAACAAAATTACTGAACACCGAGCAATCTTCCAAAGGGAAAGGCAAAACCTATAAGTCAACAAACAGAAAAAATCAGTCAACAACCGGAAAACTGGGAAAACCGCAATGGCCCTGACTTGGTACAGGCATTTCTAAAGAAATGGTGGGTTGAATCAGATTTTACGGCGCCAAACTTCCCGCTTCCATTACGGTTAAAAGGTTCCGGTTGTCACTATAACAGCATTTTTAACAATACTGGGACAAATTAGGTATAATAGTAGTCAACACAGTACTTTATGAAAATCTATCAAGTAAGGATATTCTTGCTTTTTAAATTATTTGGCTTTCAAATCTTTTGACTATGATCATACGCGATGAAGGTTATTCCAGAAACGCCTCTATGTCTACGTTTTCTATTATCTCAGAATAATGCAGGATGGTATCACAGAGTTCTTTGGGTTTTTTCAGGTTTTGGAGCTGCAATTTCTTACGCTACCATATTGATATCTGTGAGAAAATACTTCGATAAGAAATTGCTTATTGCAATGCCTCTAGCGACTATTGGTGGCTCAATAAATGTTATAGCGTTTCCTCCTACAATTAGATGGATACTAGGAACGTACGGATTGAGTGGAGGATTGCTGATAATGTCTGCCATTCTGTTGAATAATGTGGTGTGTGGATCAGTTGTCTTTCCACTACAGAAGAAATGTAAGAATTCCGTCTTCAGATAATTAACCACTAATTATGTTATAAATTTTTCTTGTATCATTATTATTTTATATATATTTGTCACATATTCAGACACACCACGTTGTATCCAATCAGAAGACCGTTGATTTTATTATCAATATTCCAGTAACCCTGGGTAATGAGGCTTAAAGTTACTTCGACCGAACCAATGCTTACATTAAGGTAAGAATAGTTTGAAGATACCAAAGGGATAATCAGAATCCGTAAATCGAAGAAGAACAGACAACACAATTGCAAAAAGAAAAAGCACAAAGGGACAAACAAAGATTTACAAAACATACACATCAAACTAAAGATCGAGTAACACGAACCACACATAAAACCGGGGGTGAACTCAGGTTCTCCGGAAGAGTAGGCAGGTTCTGCTCCACTATTGGTACCCATCGTGTTAATCTAGTTACAAATCCGGTGATAAGTCATGAATGAGGAAAGAACGACAAGTAGAACATATTCGTGGTCATTTGTGACACAGATATTCCATAACGGTCTACCAAGTCATGGTGGTTTTATCTGTGTTCCTGATAATGAGGTTCAAATGTAGAGTACCGAATAGTGAATGAGAACTAGAAGACTTAGCATTCTTACTTGTAGGAAATATGTGTAACCAAGACCAATCAACTGATCCATCCCAAAAGCTAGCCTAGCTATAATATTTCGTCTAGTCTATGGCCTAGGAATGTGCAGTTGTGAGCTAAGAATAGGTTAAAATACTAAAGGGGTATTCTAAAGCCATAAATCGGGGAAAGACACACTACAATAGCCAAATGAAAAAGTACAAACGAAAATCTACAAAATAGTACACAAAAAACTAAAGATTGAGAAGCACGAACCCCACTAAAAACCGGAGGTGAACTGATATGCTTCGGATTTTGTTAGCAGTGCCTGCTTCCCCTACTGACACCCGTCGTGTTACTGTTAATTGACACGAGCATCATCCGATATGGAAATCGTGTTGGACATCAGTATACGTAAATAAATACAAATAACATGAACATAATATGAACTCCTACATAACAAATGGGATTAAAGACGAACGGAACATCGTTTTTACACGGAACTCGTAGCCTACATCACAACACCGAAATAAAGACGTGAAGACATGTAATTTGACACATGCTAGCTGAATGACTTGTGTTACTTTTCATTGCAGGTCTAAAAACAAAGACGGAAGAGCACGATAACGAACCACTCGACTTGTCGTTTTGTAAGAATCCAGGATTTATTTCATATTTAGCTACCAACTTTTTATTCTCCCTGGGATATTATATTTCATCTGGTTTGCTACCGGACACGGCGTTATCAAATGGAGTGGATTTGGACGATATTTCACTAACATTTACTGTGAGTGGTATCGTTCAGATATTTGGAAGGTTTTCATTAGGATTCCTCTCGTACAGATATCCACACTATCTTACTAAGATTTGCAGTTTTTACATGATCGGGATGGGATTGTCTATGATAATTGTTCCTTATTCCACTACATTTTATCACTATTTAGCTTTTAATATGATTAGCGGATTCTTTCAAGGTAAATATTGATTGATTTATTGGTTTTACACCACTTCCAATAATATTCTATGTTAATCATGTTTGTTTGTTTGTGTTTAACGCCACTTTCGTTATATCGTGGCGGTCAATTTTATTGGTGGAACAAACCGGAGGACCCGGAGAAAACCACCGATCTGTCGCAAGTTACTGACAATTAATCACGAAGAACATACTTTGTGTAGAGGTAGGAGGCGTCGTATGGTAGTTGGAATTACAACTACTTGTGTAATCAATACCTATCACCACTAAAGTTGTGAGTTCGAATCCCGCTAATGGCGGGGTGCAGTCGATACAACATTATTTCATAATGTTTGCCAGTGTCTGGCGACAGTTCGGTGGTTTTCTTCGGTACTCTAGTTTCCTCAACCAATAAAACTGACCGCCACGATATTACTGAAATATTGTTGAAAGTGTCGTTAAACACTATAACCCCTAACCCCTTTTGCCATAAAATACAAAGCTGTCACTAACTATACTGTATATCATACTTAAAAGGTCAAATCGAACACGTCTACTCCTAATAGAATAAGCATTATTTGCATCCTGAAAATTATTTTTTCAGTCTTGAAACATTGGTCTTCCTTTGTAATACGATTGATAATTTAGCAAGTTATTTTAAGAAATATTGTATGTGTCATGTGGCCTCACTTTGTTAGTCTTTACTATCATTTCACCGATTAATTACATGGCCATCAAAACATTATTCCGGACATCATTTATCTAAGAAAGGTCTCAGGATACCATTGGGGGTAATCAGAAGCCGTAACCCGAAGAAGAACAGACAACACAATGGTCTAAAGAAAAAGGACAAAAGGACAAACAACACAATGGCCTAGAGAAAAAGGACAAACAACACAATGGTCTAAAGAAAAAGGACAAACAACACAATGGCCAAGAGAAAAAGGACAAAAGGACAAACAACACAATGGTCTAAAGAAAAAGGACAAAAGGACAAACAACACAATGGTCTAAAGAAAAAGGACAAAAGGACAAACAGCACAATGGCCTAGAGAAAAAGGACAAAAGGACAAACAACACAATGGTCTAAAGAAAAAGGACAAAAGGACAAACAACACAATGGTCTAAAGAAAAAGGACAAAAGGACAAACAACACAATGGCCTAGAGAAAAAGGACAAAAGGACAGACAACACAATGGTCTAAAGAAAAAGGACAAAAGGACAAACAACACAATGGCCTAGAGAAAAAGGACAAAAGGACAAACAACACAATGGTCTAAAGAAAAAGGACAAAAGGACAAACAACACAATGGCCTAGAGAAATAGGACAAAAGGACAAACAACACAATGGCCTAGAGAAAAAGGACAAAAGGACAAACAACACAATGGCCTAGAGAAAAAGGACAAAAGGACAAACAACACAATGGCCTAGAGAAAAAGGACAAAAGGACAAACAACACAATGGCCTAGAGAAAAAGGACAAAAGGACAAACAACACAATGGCCTAGAGAAAAAGGACAAAAGGACAAACAACACAATGGCCTAGAGAAATAGGACAAAAGGACAAACAACACAATGGTCTAAAGAAAAAGGACAAAAGGACAAACAACACAATGGCCTAGAGAAATAGGACAAAAGGACAAACAACACAATGGCCTAGAGAAATAGGACAAAAGGACAAACAACACAATGGCCTAGAGAAATAGGACAAAAGGACAAAAGGACAAACAACACAATGGTCTAAAGAAAAAGGACAAAAGGACAAACAACACAATGGCCTAGAGAAAAAGGACAAAAGGACAAACAACACAATGGCCTAGAGAAATAGGACAAAAGGACAAACAACACAATGGTCTAAAGAAAAAGGACAAAAGGACAAACAACACAATGGCCTAGAGAAAAAGGACAAAAGGACAAAAGGACAAACAACACAATGGTCTAAAGAAAAAGGACAAAAGGACAAACAACACAATGGCCTAGAGAAATAGGACAAAAGGACAAACAATACAATGGTCTAAAGAAAAAGGACAAAAAGACAAACAACACAATGGTCTAAAGAAAAAGGACAAAAGGACAAACAACACAATGGTCTAAAGAAAAAGGACAAAAGGACAAACAACACAATGGCCTAGAGAAAAAGGACAAAAGGACAAACAACACAATGGCCTAAAGAAAAAGGACAAAAGGACAAACAACACAATGGCCTAGAGAAAAAGGACAAAAGGACAAACAACACAATGGTCTAAAGAAAAAGGACAAAAGGACAAACAACACAATGGCCTAGAGAAAAAGGACAAAAGGACAAACAACACAATGGCCTAGAGAAAAAGGACAAAAGGACAAACAACACAATGGCCTAGAAAAAAAGGACAAAAGGACAAATACCACAATGGCCTAGAGAAAAAGGACAAAAGGACAAACAACACAATGGCCTAGAGAAAAAGGACAAAAGGACAAACAACACAATGGCCTAGAGAAAAAGGACAAAAGGACAAACAACACAATGGCCTAGAGAAATAGGACAAAAGGACAAACAACACAATGGTCTAAAGAAAAAGGACAAAAGGACAAACAACACAATGGCCTAGAGAAAAAGGACAAAAGGACAAAAGGACAAACAACACAATGGTCTAAAGAAAAAGGACAAAAGGACAAACAACACAATGGCCTAGAGAAATAGGACAAAAGGACAAACAATACAATGGTCTAAAGAAAAAGGACAAAAAGACAAACAACACAATGGTCTAAAGAAAAAGGACAAAAGGACAAACAACACAATGGTCTAAAGAAAAAGGACAAAAGGACAAACACCACAATGGCCTAGAGAAAAAGGACAAAAGGACAAACAACACAATGGCCTAAAGAAAAAGGACAAAAGGACAAACAACACAATGGCCTAGAGAAAAAGGACAAAAGGACAAACAACACAATGGTCTAAAGAAAAAGGACAAAAGGACAAACAACACAATGGCCTAGAGAAAAAGGACAAAAGGACAAACAACACAATGGCCTAGAGAAAAAGGACAAAAGGACAAACAACACAATGGCCTAGAGAAAAAGGACAAAAGGACAAATACCACAATGGCCTAGAGAAAAAGGACAAAAGGACAAACAACACAATGGCCTAGAGAAAAAGGACAAAAGGACAAACAACACAATGGCCTAGAGAAAAAGGACAAAAGGACAAACAACACAATGGCCTAGAGAAAAAGGACAAAAGGACAAACAACACAATGGCCTAGAGAAAAAGGACAAAAGGACAAACAACACAATGGCCTAGAGAAATTGGACAAAAGGACAAACAACACAATGGCCTAGAGAAAAAGGACAAAAGGACAGACAACACAATGGCCTAGAGAAAAAGGACAAAAGGACAAACAACACAATGGCCTAGAGAAAAAGGACAAAAGGACAAACAACACAATGGCCTAGAGAAATAGGACAAAAGGACAAACAACACAATGGCCTAGAGAAAAAGGACAAAAGGACAAACAACACAATGGCCTAGAGAAAAAGGACAAAAGGACAAACAACGATCTACAAAATACTACACAGAAATCTAAAGATTGAGCAACACGAACCACACAAAAAACTGGAGGTAAACGTAGGTGTTCTGAAGGTAAGCGTAGGTGTTCTGGAGGTAAGCGTAGGTGTTCTGGAGGTAAACGTAGGTGTTCTGGAGGTAAACGTAGGTGTTCTGGAGGTACACGTAGGTGTTCTGGAGGTAAACGTAGGTGTTCTGGAGGTAAATGTAGGTGTTCTGGAGGTAAACGTAGGTGTTCTGGAGGTAAACGTAGGTGTTCTGGAGGTAAACGTAGGTGTTCTGAAGGTAAACGTAGGTGTTCTGGAGGTAAACGTAGGTTTTCTGGAGGTAAACGTAGGTGTTTTGGAGGTAAACGTAGATGTTATGGAAGGACAAGAAGTTCCTGCTCATGAGTGGTACCCCTGGTTTTGTTGTTCTGTTTTAGTCTATTTTCTGTGTCGTGGAAAATGATGTACCCAAGGTAAAAGATCTATGTTGTTTATCTCACTACATGATTAGAATTAATGATTGACATTCTCTACGGGGATTTAACATTACGTGATGTTTCTTTCTAATTCGTTAATTTGACCTCTGCATGTTTAATAAAATCTCTTTGTTTATGCTTAGGCATGTCAATTTGAGATGACAATGTTGTCTATATCATCTTCTTATGCTTTACCTTTGGGTGAACTTGTCGGTTTTCATTAATGATTAAACAACATATTTAGAAAAAACTGGTGGAACGCACTAATCTGGGTCACGGGTTACTGTAATCGGGCGGCTGTATCGAGAAACAGATACGGTGTTGAAAAAACTGTTGATACTCATAAAATATTGATAAATGCAATAACATTTTATGTTTGTCTTCAAGAAATTCGATAGACAAAACCATGTGTGAAGTTTTATGACGAAATATCTCCGATTTCTATGTAAATTTACGAGTTGAAGTTGCGGCTGTATCGAGAAACAGATACGGTGTTGAAAAAACTGTTGATACTCATAAAATATTGATAAATGCAATACAATTTTATGTTTGTCTTCAAGAAATATGATAGACAAAACCATGTGTGAAGTTTTATGACGAAATATCTCCGATTTCTATGTAAATTTACGAGTTGAAGTGGGGAAACACCCACAGGTAATTTTAGCGATGTATTTTTATCTTGGATAAGAATAATGAGCGTCCTGATTGGATGACCGATTTAAAACACACTGACTCGCATGGTAAAAAGATGCATGTAAAAGAAATCTATGTTATATTTATTCATTTGTTTGATTCTGGAATATTGTTGATCATTGCTTCAAACAAGAAAAATGGGGAAAAAAAGGGGGGGGGGGTGAATTTTATTTAAATAAATGTTATGTTTCGACAGTTTAAAGAGAAAAATAAAAATTTGTTGCGACTAAAGCTTAAATCAGCGTTAAAAATTGAACAAATTTCAGTGGTTTTGTAAATGAGATTTATTTTAAATAGAAAATTTGAATTTATTATTTATTAATTTATTATTAATAATACAATTTTATATCCCTTGGTAGGGGGAGGGGGAGGGGGGCTATGATGAAAATTTGAAATAAAAACACAGGACCGGACTTTTAAACAAAAATAATAATCCAGGATTAGTTTTTTATTAAAAAAATCCAGGACCCCTGTGTCCATGAATTTTTTTTTCTTCTAAAAGTTAATAATACAAAATATTGACATCCACACTTGCCTTTTGGACAGCACATTTCTGTGTCCACACTTGTACAATAGCAAAATAACATTACCTCCAGATATACAATTGACCGATCATAAACATTTCGCCATAATATGAAGATATAATTGCCCACAGTAATACAATTCCTAGTTTTATAGCCTTAATGCTATAATAGACAGAAAATCATAGTTGTTTAGAAGGGGCCGTCGTGATCGTATGGTAGTTGGATTTACAACTACCTATGTAATCAGTCCATATCACCACTGATGTTGTGGGTTCGAATTCCGAGGTGTACAACATTATGTGATAAAGTTTGTTAGGGACTTGTTACAGGTCGGTCGTTTTCTCCGGGTCCTGCGGTTTTCTCCACCAAAAAAACTGACCGCCACGATATAACTGAAAGATTGTTTAAAATGGCCATAAAATCAACCAAGCATATTTGTTTAAATCCGATCGTATTTACTGTGCTACACACAAAAACAAAATTAAAAATTAGTCACAAATCTTTACACATTAGTTTGCTGGACCCAATATTAAACAGCCATTGAAGCAAAGCTTTCTTTTAGTCGACCATTGAAATAACTGAATAATTCATCGCGAAGGACATTTGTTAACAAAGGTATCTATACATATATAACACTAATTTCCTATTTTGTATTCTAGGAGGTATAAACCTTGCATATAGCTTAGTCTTAACAAATAAAGTCGATGCGAAGTATTATGGACGTGCGCTGAGTCTTGCTTTGTTTTCACAGAGCTTATCAAGCTTAGCAGGGAATCCATTTGCAGGTTAGATTTGTAGCGAATTGTAATTAATTTTCCTTTCAAAGATTCGACGAATGCAGAATCTACTTGTAATGATAACATGAAAACAAATATACCACACTATCGGAAACATGGTAGACACAGGGGCAAAATTGATACCCCTCACACGTATACATGACAACTCACTTTCCCGGCTTGTTACATGTACTTCAATAAAAAGTGGTGGGGTCAAACTAGTATTATGGATCCCAACCACCTCAGTAAAATGGTAAAAATGAAATCGTCTCTTTTGTCATCAAGTTTGTTAGAAAATTGGAGGTTGAT
The DNA here is from genome assembly GCA_963680875.1 of Bathymodiolus brooksi. Taxonomy (NCBI): domain Eukaryota; kingdom Metazoa; phylum Mollusca; class Bivalvia; order Mytilida; family Modiolidae; genus Bathymodiolus; species Bathymodiolus brooksi. The sequence continues at coordinate 147,720,984 of OY804576.1, forward strand.
ATCAGGAAATAAGACATTGGAAGCTAATGCTGTTCTTTGGAGTTTATTAAAGCATGATAATTTCTGAAGATGAATATATCATAATGATTGAATTAAAATTTCCAACAAAAAGTTTAAATTATAAAGTAAATATCATTTTTACTCGATAAATCATACCGGACATTTTAAAATATATCATAAAAATAAAATGTAATACGACAATAATAATGAACGAATTAAGAATAAAATGTAAAACGACAATAATAATGAACGAATTAAGAATAAAATGTAAAACGACAATAATAATGAACGAATTAAGAATAAAATGTAAAACGACAATAATAATGAACGAATTAAGAATAAAATGTAAAACGACAATAATAATGAACGAATTAAGAATAAAATGTAAAACGACAATAATAATGAACGAATTAAGAATAAAATGTAAAACGACAATAATAATGAACGAATTAAGAATAAAATGTAAAACGACAATAATAATGAACGAATTAAGAATAAAATGTAAAACGACAATAATAATGAACGAATTAAGAATAAAATGTAAAACGACAATAATAATGAACGAATTAAGAATAAAATGTAAAACGACAATAATAATGAACGAATTAAGAATAAAATGTAAAACGACAATAATAATGAACGAATTAAGAATAAAATGTAATACGACAATAATAATGAACGAATTAAGAATAAAATGAAGATACCAAAGATGTAATCAGAAACAGTAAATCAATGGACAGACAATACATTGACCAACACAAAAATGATGAAGACAAACAATTATGTAAAAATACTACATGATAAACTAAAGCTTGAACAACGTGAACCTCACTAAAGGCCGGTGGTGAACCTGTGTGTGATGCGTGAAGCAGTTCCTGTCCTGCTAGTGGCACCTGTCGTGTTACTGATAAACGACACGAACATCACGTGATATGGAAATCGTTTCCGACACCAGTATGCGATATATAGAATAAATAAAAATAACATAGATGAGACATGAACCCGTTACAAAGCAAACGGATGAACCGAATATTATTTTTAAGCGAAAATCGCAACTGACATCTAAAGTAAATACACAAAATAAATAGCATTATTGATAAAGCTGACATTATTACTCCTATATTTTCCAGCCTTCTTACAGGAGACTACAGGTAATAGAGGTATGCCTTATTACATGGGTATTACAGTGTTTGTACTAGCTGGCTTAGTACTGTTACCGTTCTCTAATGACAGACAAAAACAGTCAACAGAGATAGAACTTGATGTGACACCAAGTACAGAACACACAATATATACTACAGCTGAAAGTAATAATATAAGACAAAACTATTGTGCCAGAGATGTGTCCTTCTTAGACAACAATTAAGTGTGTATAAGTTGTAGTTGTAAATAGATACTGTCAACAGTTGGGTACTGATGATCAGTCATGTATTGTTTACGAGTTATTATATTTTTTGTTAAATAGTAATCTGATCCAATCATTTTTATGGCTTTGTCGTTTTTATTTTTGTTTTGTTTTTTGTTCTTATATCAATATATTTGGTGTTTTAAGATTGTTCGTTTTTGACTTTGTTTGTCTTTTTATTTGATATTTGATATCTTTCTAATCCTCTCTCTAAGACAATAATAAGCTGTATTAATGAATGAAACGATAAATGTTTGTGCATAAATTTAGCTATATAAATCAATTAGGAGATAATACCCCATCTAACTCTACAAATATATATAATTAGTTTTATTGCTGTTCTTCATGGTCCATGTACTGTGAAAATCTACTGTAATACATCTACTAGATTCTGCCCGTTACCATGGGAACTTTATACTATCATATGACCTACGACAATGAACTTGGATATATATGTAGTAACAACTAAATGCGAAACTTATTATCCTTGACCTTGAGAATAGTATCATCATATGTATGAACTGTCCAGGAAACTTTCTAATGACTCTGACCTATGCGATATATCTTGTAGCTTTCTGTTTTCCACAGAGCTACGAAATAGCAATATGGGGATGAGTATATAACATCACAATCCCAACAGTTAAACCAATATAGGTGACGAATTTCATTTCATTATATAATGTCATGTAATTATTTAAAATATTATTGCTAGAATAATGTCAATACCTTCAAATCTAATGAGTTATTTTCTTCTTGTAATGTTATTGTATTAGAAAAACTATGTAAATTTACAAAGATTATTAATATCCTAGTTAATGTAATTGTAATTTTTCCATGATAATACAATTTATTCATTCATTAATCAACACTAATGAGGTATAACATCCGAAGAAAAATTATACAACAGAAGATCAAGTCTCTAAACAGATAAAAAAAAACAAGGTACCAATTTAAACAAAATAAAGGTTAATTAACGTAAATGACAATTCTAAGATAACAAAGGAGGAATCAGAAGACCTAAATTGAAGGACAGACAATACAATGGCCTTAATAAATAAGACAAAAGGACAAAATATGATTAAAAACACTACACAGAATATTAAAGATCGAGCAACATGAACCCAACTAAAACTACTATCGAAACCGAAACAGACATCACAACACGGAACCCAGACCGTAAAGACACATAATAGGACAACAAAAAACAGAAAAAGATGAGCAACACGGACCCAACAAAAAAAACCGGGAGTGTACTCAGGTGCTCCGAAAGGGTAGGCATTTCCTGCTCCACATGTGGTAACCGTCGTGTTACTCTTGTTATAAACTCGGTGATAAGTCATGAATGAAGAAAGGACTTCATTGTGATTACGACAAACAGAATATATCTGAGGTCATTTGTGACACAGATAATACGTATCATGAAACACACTAAAAGAAATACACAGGGCCTCTTATTTGGAAACAGGTAGCGCTACAATACCCACAATCAACACCAACCTGCATTCTGTGCAAGGAATGTTTGTGATATAACTCCAAAAGAATCAGTCAACTAAAATTAAGAGTACAGCATGGAAACCATTTCATCTCCGGACGGACGATGGCATCGCCGACGACGACGACATCGTCATATCATTAGACCACCGCAAAATGTCTGCAGTCGTATAAAAATGGAATCGAGACCAGATTTAGATTTTAAAATGAATACTAAGAGACACTGAATTGTGAAATCTATGTTTGAATTTAAATTTGCATTCCACTTTAATATACAGATTCTTAAACCATATAGGTTGGCTACGTGACTCAATTGCATTCTAATGTATCGTAGAGTCACCTGTTCTCGATAGTTACCAGTTCTCGATAATTATGCGCGTGAGAGTTTTGACATCAATCGGGAAAACGCACGTGTCTTCTGTTCGCCAGGATTTTACCTACGGAACACCACCTCGCTTCGGAAGAAGGAAAAAATCGCTATGCTACGTATCAAGGTATGTATGAACATAATCTTTATAGTCTCAGATATTTATGCACATTTTCTTATTCCAAAAATAACTCTAAATTCACCGGGTCATTGCTTAAAATATACGTTTGTGATGTAAGCAAAACTTTGCTCTCAATGAAGGTCAAGTACGTATACGGCATACAAAACCGAAAATATACAGGTGGCGCTGTTCAGGAAAAAAAGCATGGAAGACCGTTCGAGTCATATCTTATCAGTTTTATCTTTATATAATTCTTATATGATTTACATAATTAGAAATCCTATACTCTGATTGGGTATAAGCGCTTATGGAGGTGGGGTTTTGTCAGTTTATTTTTCTATAGACGATGTTCACCGGACTACTTTTTTCGTAATGAAAACAAAATGGCGGTTTGGATTCCCGATAATAAAAAAAGATAAAAGAAACAATGTTTATTGTTAATAATTATTGTTAGATATGAAATAAAGAAATAAATGCCAATGAAAACAAAAGCTTGTATTGTTGACATAAAAAAAAATCCGGAAAAAATACTTAAGACAACCATCTATCGACTTTGATTTTTGTAATATATCGTCACCCTGTGACGTTGTTTACAAGGGACGCTGATTGACACAAGCTGGTTACTGATTTATTTTACGATTTTGTGGGCATTTTACTTGTTTGAGTAGCTAAATGCAAAATGCCATCAAATTGGAATATATCAGTAACTTAATTACATCACTGTCTAGTTTAAAGTAGGAAAACAAGGTTAGTTCATGTTGTTATTCATGGCCGGCCGACACACATCAATGGAATGTATGTGTGCGTATTGGGGATCCTCGAAGGTAAATTTTCAAAACAAATGAAATAAAAACTTAGTTACAGAATTATAAGGATTAAATGCATTTTTTCCGGAGTTTATTTATGTGTAACCTGGACCAATTCACTCACAAACTTACATAAAAGTCCTTCGGACTTTTATTTGTTTGTAAGTGAATTGGTCCAGGTTATACAGACTTTTATGTAAGTTTGTGAGTGAATTGGTCCAGGTTATACATAAATAAACTCCGGAAAAAATGCGTTTAATCCTATAATCAACGTTATTTCTGTATTGTGTTTCCCCAATGGAACACTTTTTCAAACATGTTTAATTTTACATGTATGGTTGAAATCAATAATCTTGGTGTTTGCAAATATCTTAAATACATTTTTTTCTTTTTTTCCTATAGTTTTTATTAGTAAACATGCCCTCCATAATTGATTTTACACACTTATCGAGAACTGGTGTCGTAATACACAAAGTGTCAGAAATAAGGTCATACACAAAAAATATGTTTTCTTCGTAACTTCTAGGAGTAGAACTTTTAGGTTTGGTAGAAATAAAGAACTAGTTTTGACAAACAAGCAAAAACAATTTTGTAAAAATTTATTGTTTCTAAGGAACACACGGGAGAAATGTTTCTTACGCTATCGAGAACCAGCAACACCAGGATAAATGTAACAATTTTGACGACAGCAATACAGGCACTGCTCCTTCGTTTTTTGACGTTTACCCGTCATACGTAGAATCTATGTCTATTTACATCCAAATCATTTTCTTATTATATACATTACAATTAAACTAAAACTGGTTTATTATGTTTGACCTCAAGAGTTCTAGATGTCAACAAAAAGTTGAGGTTGACATTTACTGCAGAATAATTTTCCATAAGGTCTGTGCCATAGCTAGATAAATATTAGGATTACCACGTTATCATTATTATCAGTGATAGATATGTCATTTACACAAGACAAATGTTCAAAACATTCCTACAATTAAAACCAGCATATGCTATGACGTCAGTCATCACTGTCTTTGCCTGAACGTTGACATCAGAGGTCGTGGCGTCATAAGTATTTACATCTGTTCGAATTTGCTCATATATAGTGTTGTCGTGAATGTATTTTCAAGATTGTATTATATTTCTAAGATAATTCTTCTGATAGAGATACAAATATTTCAATTAACATGGTTGTTGCATTTTTTTCCCATTATTGTTGATTAGGTTTTTTTTCTATTCTGTATATTTACGCATCTTCATCACCATGTGACGTATCTGATAACGTTATCTGATTTGCGTAGATTGAAAACACCATATTTTTCCTGAATCTATTATCATTTGCATAAACTGGTTGACTATCACAATTGAACGTTTCGTATTGGTTGTCCTGTTCCATGTGGTGATCCCGGTCACCAAGACATTCATAAACTACAAGCCTCGGTAATGTGTCTGATGATGAATATTGACTCATTCGACAAGGCAATGGTGGATCAAATGAAGTGGTCTGTTGTTTATTGCACTTTTTGCAACATATTCCAATTGAAAACGATAGAGAAAAAATAAGCAGAAATGATTCCACACCAATAATTGTGAAAAGGTACACATCACTTATTGCTATTTCACATCGAAAATTATTATTGTATTCAAAGGGTTTTGTGTCACTGATGTTCACTGTAACCATATTTTTGGCTTTGTTCTCAGTTTCCGGTCACGTGCTCACAATAGATGAGAAACCAGTCATACCTACAGGAGAAGATATCTGTATCAGTTAGTAATTAGTGATTTCAAAGATTTAATTTGTTAAAATAATTAAACTATTCAATGCACTTTTAAGATATGACGTCAAGTCAGTAATAGAACTGATATGATATTCTAATATTTTAATTTTAAATTTCAAATGCATTTGCAGAAATTTGCATAATTTAAAGAAAAAATTAAATATTTTGATGAATTCTTAATGAAATGATTTGTATTTGTTTCTTTATTCTTTTTTTATTCTGTAAAATAACAAATGCGTTTGTCAAAAAAAAAATGATATCGTGTAGCGGTAATGTTCATTATCCATATCAATCAAATTGAGATGAAATTCCCCTAAGCTATCAGTTAAGATTTTAATTAATATTCCTTCCAATAAATTTGAACAAGATTTTGTTACCTGTATAATTATAGTGCAGAAAACATAATATGATACACGTCGAACTTGTCAGTGAGTTCCGATTTAATTGCGTAATTATCCTGTGATCATTGTCAATAATGAGTCTTAAATTATTACATGTATTTATGCTAATGACAACAAATGACAGATATAGTTGTATTTCTCACAGATATGAAAACGAACATTAATAAATTACCTCTTAAGTACATTCTTAATTGTTAAACATCAAATATATCAATATACATATTGTAATATTGGATGCGTATTCATTTTATTTTAGAACAAATAAACTGTCCAAAGAAGACAGAGCATAAAAACAAAATTCTATATATCGATTTGATTTTTGGTGTTTAACACCACTTTCAGCAATATTTCAGCTATGGTGGAAGAAGCCGGAGTACCCGGAGAGAACCATCGACCATGGGCAAGCAACTGGTAAACTTTATCACTTGTGGCTGCGAGTCGAGAGCACCCTTTTTGTAATTTACAAAGCCGGCATCGAACCCACGCCGTATTGGTGATAAGCTTGAGTGAGTTGTTAGGTAATACAACTACCTAACTCATTGAGCCACCCGGGCCCTACTATTATATATCGAAGAAGAATATTAACTCAGAGATAAACTTACAGCCACACTCAGAAATGGTTGTTAATGTTGAAGGCAGATACATCTACACCCAACTCAAGCTAAGGCTTATTATGTCTGCAGAGATAAACCTAGCCTGAACGGACGCAACTAGAAAGAAGGCATTTGTAATTTACTTTAACGCCTGCTTGCATTATAGATATATGTTTATGTAAAGTAAAAATATATAACTGGCAATACAAAAAAATATAAGCATTAGTTAGTAGATATCCGATAAATGAGACTTATTTCCCATGCCAATAACGAACTCACGGGAGACTATTTTAAGTTCAATATTTCAATTAAAATAACATAAAGATGCACACAAAATATGATTAAATGTGAAATATACTATGTTTCTATATTCTCAAACTGATTTCCAAACAATAATGTTTAAATGAGAATAAAGCTTTTGAAAAATAAAGTTTAACTACCTGATAAAAGCAAACAAAATAATGTAATTACATTCGGATGGTAGTTTCTCGTGGTTTTTCAACGTCAGCATCTCCATAAACGGGTCGTGCGCGCTTAATTTGATATCTACGTTGTTATTGAATTTGTTTTCCACAACGTCAACAAAAAGAAGCATACTTAACAAAATAAAAGCATAAAATATAAAAAACGAGGATTGTAAATGTTCTGTGTCTAGGAATGCAAATTTTCAATGTCCTCTGCTGATAAAAATCGTCGTCTACAAATATTTTGTTTTATAGATGCACGACCTGAAGTATAGGATTTAATGTATTGCAGAAGTTTTATCTACAATTTGCGTAAGGTTATTTTATGAAAATGGTTCGTAATTGTGTTGTCGTAATTGTGCCTATTGAGGCTACAACACAACAAGGGATGTTTATAACTGAGAAAGATAGGCTAAAACACAACAAGGGGTGTTTATAACTGTGAGAGATATATGTGAAAAAAATGAAAAACAGAAAAGACCTTTTTCATGGAAAGATTTTTAAATATGACAATGCTTTTTAGAAATATTGTGTGTATGTTTTGCTTTATTGTTTGTATATGCACATTCTTATGTCGGATTTAAAAACTCACTAGAGATTGCATTATTTATAATTGTTTGATTATTTCCGACTTGAAATACAACTTATTGTATTGTATTGTATTGTATTGTATTGTATTGTATTGTATTGTATTGTATTGTATTGTATTGTATTGTATTGTATTGTATTGTATTGTATTGTATTGTATTGTATTGTATTGTATTGTATTGTATTGTATTGTATTGTATTGTATTGTATTGTATTGTATTGTATTGTATTGTATTGTATTGTATTGTATTGTATTGTATTGTATTGTATTGTATTGTATTGTATTGTATTGTATTGTATTGTATTGTATTGTATTGTATTGTATTGTATTGTATTGTATTGTATTGTATTGTATTGTATTGTATTGTATTGTATTGTATTGTATTGTATTGTATTGTATTGTATTGTATTGTATTGTATTGTATTGTATTGTATTGTATTGTATTGTATTGTATTGTATTGTATTGTATTGTATTGTATTGTATTGCATTGCATTGCATTGCATTGTATTGTATTGCACCATAGTCAGAACAGTTCCACAACCGATAAATCATAGAAACAATCAACACCCCTAACACATATATTCACACCCTAACATATATACACACCCGCTCTCTTTCCTGACATGATACAGACATTACAACAAAAAGTGGCAGAGTTGAAGTAGTTGTATGCCCCTGCACTTGTTAATAAAATAATGCTATCATACAAGTGTTTTTCCATGTGTGAGTAAAATGACAACACTTACGTATGATTGGGTGAGAAGTGTTGTTATAAGTCTTGTAAAGAATGTTCTAAAGTCTTATAAAATCATTGTCAAAGTTTGCAATAAAAATGAACATTGTTGATTTTAGAATAAAAATATAATTATCAAATGAAGAATAATAAAGCTACAGGTAATTTAAACATAAATCAGCAGCCTCACTATGAACTTTTCTCAGTACTATTAAAGTGTCATAATGTAATATGTTAATAGCAATATGAAAAAATACAACTAACATTCTAACTTTATAGTACAATATTGTGATGAAAATTGTTTGAAAATGGTCGTTTTTTTCCAATAGTAACTTGTGTCCATTACGTTTCATCCTTTTTATACTATTCTCAAAGCTATCAACGTTTATTTTGTGTACATTCTATATTTGTCCCAGTGCAGTCGACATGCATTTGTATTGACTACAATCCTGTATAGATTCGTGAGATCCCTTAGGAACTATGTTCATAATGTGTCCTACAGAACGCATGTGCGAAGTAAAATTACATAGAATTTTATCACGGCATTGTTTAAATAGCAAATGAAGCAGGTCATATTAGAATAAGTAATAGCAAATATGGTAACCCTGGCAAATAAACTATATAGCATCGAATAGTCAAGTCATGTTATATTAAAATTTCATAAATGAATGGAAATTATTTAAAATGTAAATGAACGTACAATACCGGTTCCATAAATTACGATGTAGAAGCGGATGCTATCAATTGTTTTAATGTAAATACAGTGTAGTATATCTAACAAAGCAAGAGAACAAATTAACATTAAACTTACTTTCATCACATAATTGTAACATTCAGTCAAAAAATAAAAATAAGTCTCAGAAACAACTCAAATTATAAATAAGAAATATAAAGATTTACCTGATTACACAACTCAACATTGATTAATACTGAATATCATGTATATGGTATTTCCTCCAGGTGAATAAATTAGTAGTAATTATCTATTGTTTTCAAACAATCAATTGGTTTATAACGCCCCTGTCTGGTTTTCACATGATGTATTAAGAGGCCTCTTAAATTTATTCTTAGGCTTTTTCTGTTCTCATTATTTTTTTGCTTTGTTTTTGCTTTGTTTTGTTTTGTTTTGTTTTCCTTTGTTTTGATTTGTTTTGTTTTGTTTTGTTTTTGTTTTTGTTTTTGTTTTTTTTTCCTTATTTGTTTTGCTTTTGTTCACTTATTACATCGGATATAACGAAATATTTGTAATATTGAACAGATTATTTATCCCCCCAATCTCCTTGAATATATAAAAAAAATCTGGTTATATTGAAGTTCGGTTATATTGAAAATATTTCATGTAGTAAACTGTAATAAGAGATTGGTTAACGGTTACAATTTTATTTTCGCACTGTTTTTGTGTAAACGGCTACCTTAACATTAATATGACCTGTGTCACTTATGTTCTTTCTCTATTTATTTGTGTTTCATATTGTGTGAACTGTTCTCCTTATTTCACCTGTGAACATATTATCAGTTTTAATTGTGCCCTTTTGAAATGCTAGAAAACTGAACATGAGTTTATAACCAACAAATTTTAAAATCAGTATTCAATCACTTAATAGATACTATGTGAAGCAAAAAATGTATTTGCTTTACCTAACTTAATTTAACCACATATCCTTTGGCTTTTATGTAATATCAAACGGAAGTTATGTATGACAGTTTTATCTAGAATCGATATAACTAGTATTATCAATGATGTCGTCACGTTGACATAATATAACATCAATCCAATTAGGTATTAACTATGTCAATTCATCAATTATGTACATGTACATTTGTCTATAGATATTTCATTATTGTATCTTTTTCAATTTTCTTCTTTACATATTTAATATTGTAAGAGGGTGTACAGTATTTTTCATATTGTATATAGTTATCGTCAGTTTGTGACAGGAATAATTCTGGGTACAGGAGAAGGTTCCCAGGGTTTAGACTGACAAAGCAGTTCAGTGCGTCCCCATGAGGCGAATAGAGGTGCCCTCTCGATGGTCATAAATGGGGGGTGTCAGGTTATACTACGAAAAGTTTGACCGTGCAATATAGTTAACAACGTGTTCCTGCACGTAAAAGACCTTTTTGTAGATTTCGAGAAAAAAAATGTCAGAAAACAATCTGGGTTGTAGAATAATCAAAACGAACCATTCATGTTACACTGTGTCAGAAAATAATCTGGGCTGTAGAATAATCAAAACGGACCATCCATGTTACACTATATCAGAAAATAATCTGGGTTGTAGAATAAACAAAACGAACCATCCATGTTACACTATGTCAGAAAACAATCTGGGTTGTAGAATAATCAAAACGAACAATCCATGTTACACTATGTCAGAAAACAATCTGGGTTGTAGAAAAATCAAAACGAACCATCCATGTTACACTATGTCAGAAAACAATCTGGGTTGCAGAATAATCAAAACGAACCATCCATGTTACACTATGTCAGAAAACAATCTGGGTTGTGGAATAATCAAAACGAACCATCCATGTTGCACTGTGTCAGAAAACAATCTGGGTTGTAGAATGATCAAAACGAACAATCCATGTTGCACTGTGTCAGAAAACAATCTGGGTTGTAGAATAATCAAAACGAACCATCCATGTTACACTATATCAGAAAACAATCTGGGATGTAGAATAAACAAAACGAACCATCCATGTTACACTGTGTCAGAAAACAATCTGGGTTGTAGAATAATCAAAACGAACCATTCATGTTACACTATGTCAGAAAACTATCTGGGTTGTAGAATAATCAAAACGAACCATCCATGTTACACTATGTCAGAAAACAATCTGGGTTGTAGAATAATCAAAACGAACCATCCATGTTACACTATATCAGAAAATAATCTGGGTTGTAGAATAAACAAAACGAACCATCCATGTTACACTATGTCAGAAAACAATCTGGGTTGTAGAATAATCAAAACGAACCATCCATGTTACACTATGTCAGAAAACAATCTGGGTTGTAGAAAAATCAAAACGCACCATCCATGTTACACTATGTCAGAAAACAATCTGGGTTGTAGAATAATCAAAACGAACCATCCATGTTACACTATGTCAGAAAACAATCTGGGTTGTGGAATAATCAAAACGAACCATCCATGTTACACTATGTCAGAAAACAATCTGGGTTGTGGAATAATCAAAACGAACCATCCATGTTGCACTGTGTCAGAAAATAATCTGGGTTGTAGAATAATCAAAACGAACAATCCATGTTGCACTGTGTCAGAAAACAATCTGGGTTGTAGAATAATCAAAACGAACCATCCATGTTACACTATATCAGAAAACAATCTGGGTTGTAGAATAAACAAAAGGAACCATCCATGTTACACTGTGTCAGAAAATACTCTGGGTTGTAGAATAATCAAAATGAACCATTCATGTTACACTATGTCAGAAAACAATCTGGGTTGTAGAATAATCAAAACGAACCATCCATGTTACACTATGTCAGAAAACAATCTGGGTTGTAGAATAATCAAAACGAACCATCCATGTTACACTATATCAGAAAATAATCTGGGTTGTAGAATAAACAAAACGAACCATCCATGTTACACTATGTCAGAAAACAATCTGGGTTGTAGAATAATTAAAACGAACCATCCATGTTACACTATGTCAGAAAACAATCTGGGTTGTAGAAAAATCAAAACGAACCATCCATGTTACACTATGTCAGAAAACAATCTGGGTTGTAGAATAATCAAAACGAACCATCCATGTTACACAATGTCAGAAAACAATCTGGGTTGTGGAATAATCAAAACAAACCATCCATGTTGCACTGTGTCAGAAAACAATCTGGGTTGTAGAATAATCAAAACGAACAATCCATGTTGCACTGTGTCAGAAAACAATCTGGGTTGTAGAATAATCAAAACGAACCATCCATGTTACACTATATCAGAAAACAATCTGGGTTGTAGAATAAACAAAACGAACCATTCATGTTACACTGTGTCAGAAAACAATCTGGGTTGTAGAATAATCAAAACGAACCATCCATGTTACACTATGTCAGAAAACAATCTGGGTTGTAGAATAATCAAAACGAACCATCCATGTTACACTATGTCAGAAAACAATCTGGGTTGTAGAATAATCAAAACGAACCATCCATGTTGCACTGTGTCAGAAAACAATCTGGGTTGTAGAATAATCAAAACGAACTATCCATGTTACACTGTGTCAGAACACAATCTGGGTTGTAGAATAATCAAAGCGAACCATCCATGTTACACTATGTCAGAAAACAATCTGGTTTATAGAATAATCAAAAGGAACCATCCATGTTACACTGTGTCAGAAAACAATCTGGTTTGTAGAATAATCAAAAGGAACCATCCATGTTACACTATGTCAGAAAACAATCTGGGTTGTAGAATAATCAAAACGAACCATCCATGTTACACTATGTCAGAAAACAATCTGGATTGTAGAATAATCAAAACGAACCATCCATGTTACACTGTGTCAGAAAACAATCTGGGTTGTAGAATAATCAAAACGAACCATCCATGTTACACTGTGTCAAAACAATCTGGGTTGTAGAATAATCAAAACGAACCATCCATGTTACACTATGTCAGAAAACAATCTGTGTTGTAGAATAATCAAAACGAACCATCCATGTTACACTGTGTCAGAAAATAATCTGGGTTGTAGAATAATCAAAATGAACCACCCTTGTTTCACTGTGTCAGAAAACAATCTGGGTTGTAGAATAATCAAAATGAACCATTCATGTTACACATTGTCAGAAAACAATCTGGGTTGTAGAATAAACAAAACGAACCATCCATGTTACACTATGTCAGAAAACAATCTGGGTTGTAGAATAATCAAAACAAACCATTCATATTACACTATGTCAGAAAACAATCTGGGTTGTAGAATAATCAAAATGAACCATCCATGTTACATTGTGTCAGAAAACAATCTGGGTTGTAGAATAATCAAAATGAACCATTCATGTTACACTATGTCAGAAAACAATCTGGGTTGTAGAATAATCAAAACGAACCAACTATGTTACACTGTGTCAGAAAACAATCTGGGTTGTAGAATAATCAAAACGAACCATCCATGTTACATTGTGTCAGAAAACAATCTGGGTTGTAGAATAATCAAAATGAACCATCCACGTTACACTGTGTCAGAAAACAATCTGTGTTGTAGAATAATCAAAACGAACCATCCATGTTACACTGTGTCAGAAAACAATCTGGGGGTTGTAGAATATTCAAAGCGAACCATCCATGTTACACTGTGTCAGAAAACAATCTGGGTTGTAGAATAATCAAAACGAACCATCCATGTTACATTATGTCAGAAAACAATCTGGGTTGTAGAATAATCAAAACGAACCATCCATGTTACACTATGTCAGAAAACAATCTGGTTTGTAGAATAATCAAAAGGAACCATCCATGTTACATTATGTCAGAAAACAATCTGGGTTGTAGAATAATCAAAAGGAACCATCCATGTTACACTATGTCAGAAAACAATCTGGATTGTAGAATAATTAAAACGAACCATCCATGTTACACTGTGTCAGAAAACAATCTGGGTTGTAGAATAAACAAAACGAACCATCCATGTTACACTGTGTCAGAAAACAATCTGGGTTGTGGAATAATCAAAACGAACCATCCATGTTACACTATGTCAGAAAAACAATCTGGGTTGTAGAATAATCAAAACGAACCATCCATGTTACACTGTGTCAAAAAACAATCTGGGTTGTAGAATAATCAAAATGAACCATCCATGTTACACTGTGTCAGAAAACAATCTGGGTTGTAGAATAATCCAAATGAACCACCCATGTTACACTGTGTCAGAAAACAATCTGGGTTGTAGAATAATCAAAATGAACCATCCATGTTACACTATGTCAGAAAACAATCTGGGTTGTAGAATAATCAAAACGAACCATCCATGTTACACTATGTCAGAAAACAATCTGGGTTGTAGAATAATCAAAACGAACCATCCATGTTACACTATATCAGAAAATAATCTGGGTTGTAGAAGAAACAAAACGAACCATCCATGTTACACTATGTCAGAAAACAATCTGGGTTGTAGAATAATCAAAACGAACCATCCATGTTACACTATGTCAGAAAACAATCTGGGTTGTAGAAAAATCAAAATGAACCATTCATGTTACACTATGTCAGAAAACAATCTGGGTTGTAGAATAATCAAAACGAACCATCCATGTTACACTATGTCAGAAAACAATCTGGGTTGTGGAATAATCAAAACGAATCATCCATGTTACACTATATCAGAAAATAATCTGGGTTGTAGAATAAACAAAACGAACCATCCATGTTACACTATGTCAGAAAACAATCTGGGTTGTAGAATAATCAAAACGAACCATCCATGTTACACTATGTCAGAAAAAAATCTGGGTTGTAGAATAATCAAAACGAACCATCCATGTTACACTATATCAGAAAATAATCTGGGTTGTAGAATAAACAAAACGAACCATCCATGTTACACTATGTCAGAAAACAATCTGGGTTGTAGAATAATCAAAACGAACCATCCATGTTACACTATGTCAGAAAACAATCTGGGTTGTAGAAAAATCAAAATGAACCATTCATGTTACACTATGTCAGAAAACAATCTGGGTTGTAGAATAATCAAAACGAACCATCCATGTTACACTATGTCAGAAAACAATCTGGGTTGTGGAATAATCAAAACGAATCATCCATGTTACACTATATCAGAAAATAATCTGGGTTGTAGAATAAACAAAACGAACCATCCATGTTACACTATGTCAGAAAACAATCTGGGTTGTAGAATAATCAAAACGAACCATCCATGTTACACTATGTCAGAAAACAATCTGGGTTGTAGAAAAATCAAAACGAACCATCCATGTTACACTATGTCAGAAAACAATCTGGGTTGTAGAATAATCAAAACGAACCATCTATGTTACACTATGTCAGAAAACAATCTGGGTTGTGGAATAATCAAAACGAACCATCCATGTTACACTATGTCAGAAAACAATCTGGGTTGTGGAATAATCAAAACGAACCATCCATGTTGCACTGTGTCAGAAAACAATCTGGGTTGTAGAATAATCAAAACGAACAATCCATGTTGCACTGTGTCAGAAAACAATCTGGGTTGTAGAATAATCAAAACGAACCATCCATGTTACACTATATCAGAAAACAATCTGGGTTGTAGAATAAACAAAAGGAACCATCCATGTTACACTGTGTCAGAAAACACTCTGGGTTGTAGAATAATCAAAATGAACCATTCATGTTACACTATGTCAGAAAACAATCTGGGTTGTAGAATAATCAAAACGAACCATCCATGTTACACTATGTCAGAAAACAATCTGGGTTGTAGAATAATCAAAACGAACCATCCATGTTACACTATATCAGAAAATAATCTGGGTTGTAGAATAAACAAAACGAACCATCCATGTTACACTATGTCAGAAAACAATCTGGGTTGTAGAATAATCAAAACGAACCATCCATGTTACACTATGTCAGAAAACAATCTGGGTTGTAGAAAAATCAAAACGAACCATCCATGTTACACTATGTCAGAAAACAATCTGGGTTGTAGAATAATCAAAACGAACCATCCATGTTACACAATGTCAGAAAACAATCTGGGTTGTGGAATAATCAAAATAAACCATCCATGTTGCACTGTGTCAGAAAACAATCTGGGTTGTAGAATAATCAAAACGAACAATCCATGTTGCACTGTGTCAGAAAACAATCTGGGTTGTAGAATAATCAAAACGAACCATCCATGTTACACTATATCAGAAAACAATCTGGGTTGTAGAATAAACAAAACGAACCATCCATGTTGCACTGTGTCAGAAAACAATCTGGGTTGTAGAATAATCAAAACGAACTATCCATGTTACACTGTGTCAGAACACAATCTGGGTTGTAGAATAATCAAAGCGAACCATCCATGTTACACTATGTCAGAAAACAGTCTGGTTTATAGAATAATCAAAAGGAACCATCCATGTTACACTGTGTCAGAAAACAATCTGGTTTGTAGAATAATCAAAAGGAACCATCCATGTTACACTATGTCAGAAAACAATCTGGGTTGTAGAATAATCAAAACGAACCATCCATGTTACACTATGTCAGAAAACAATCTGGATTGTAGAATAATCAAAACGAACCATCCATGTTACACTGTGTCAGAAAACAATCTGGGTTGTAGAATAATCAAAACGAACCATCCATGTTACACTGTGTCAAAACAATCTGGGTTGTAGAATAATCTAAACGAACCATCCATGTTACACTATGTCAGAAAACAATCTGTGTTGTAGAATAATCAAAACGAACCATCCATGTTACACTGTGTCAGAAAATAATCTGGGTTGTAGAATAATCAAAATGAACCACCCTTGTTTCACTGTGTCAGAAAACAATCTGGGTTGTAGAATAATCAAAATGAACCATTCATGTTACACATTGTCAGAAAACAATCTGGGTTGTAGAATAAACAAAACGAACCATCCATGTTACACTATGTCAGAAAACAATCTGGGTTGTAGAATAATCAAAACAAACCATTCATATTACACTATGTCAGAAAACAATCTGGGTTGTAGAATAATCAAATGAACCATCCATGTTACATTGTGTCAGAAAACAATCTGGGTTGTAGAATAATCAAAATGAACTATTCATGTTACACTATGTCAGAAAACAATCTGGGTTGTAGAATAATCAAAACGAACCAACTATGTTACACTGTGTCAGAAAACAATCTGGGTTGTAGAATAATCAAAACGAACCATCCATGTTGCACTGTGTCAGAAAACAATCTGGGTTGTAGAATAATCAAAACGAACTATCCATGTTACACTGTGTCAGAACACAATCTGGGTTGTAGAATAATCAAAGCGAACCATCCATGTTACACTATGTCAGAAAACAATCTGGTTTATAGAATAATCAAAAGGAACCATCCATGTTACACTGTGTCAGAAAACAATCTGGTTTGTAGAATAATCAAAAGGAACCATCCATGTTACACTATGTCGGAAAACAATCTGGGTTGTAGAATAATCAAAACGAACCATCCATGTTACACTATGTCAGAAAACAATCTGGATTGTAGAATAATCAAAACGAACCATCCATGTTACACTGTGTCAGAAAACAATCTGGGTTGTAGAATAATCAAAACGAACCATCCATGTTACACTGTGTCAAAACAATCTGGGTTGTAGAATAATCAAAACGAACCATCCATGTTACACTATGTCAGAAAACAATCTGTGTTGTAGAATAATCAAAACGAACCATCCATGTTACACTGTGTCAGAAAATAATCTGGGTTGTAGAATAATCAAAATGAACCACCCTTGTTTCACTGTGTCAGAAAACAATCTGGGTTGTAGAATAATCAAAATGAACCATTCATGTTACACATTGTCAGAAAACAATCTGGGTTGTAGAATAAACAAAACGAACCATCCATGTTACACTATGTCAGAAAACAATCTGGGTTGTAGAATAATCAAAACAAACCATTCATATTACACTATGTCAGAAAACAATCTGGGTTGTAGAATAATCAAAATGAACCATCCATGTTACATTGTGTCAGAAAACAATCTGGGTTGTAGAATAATCAAAATGAACCATTCATGTTACACTATGTCAGAAAACAATCTGGGTTGTAGAATAATCAAAACGAACCAACTATGTTACACTGTGTCAGAAAACAATCTGGGTTGTAGAATAATCAAAACGAACCATCCATGTTACATTGTGTCAGAAAACAATCTGGGTTGTAGAATAATCAAAATGAACCATCCACGTTACACTGTGTCAGAAAACAATCTGTGTTGTAGAATAATCAAAACGAACCATCCATGTTACACTGTGTCAGAAAACAATCTGGGGGTTGTAGAATATTCAAAGCGAACCATCCATGTTACACTGTGTCAGAAAACAATCTGGGTTGTAGAATAATCAAAACGAACCATCCATGTTACATTATGTCAGAAAACAATCTGGGTTGTAGAATAATCAAAACGAACCATCCATGTTACACTATGTCAGAAAACAATCTGGTTTGTAGAATAATCAAAAGGAACCATCCATGTTACATTATGTCAGAAAACAATCTGGGTTGTAGAATAATCAAAAGGAACCATCCATGTTACACTATGTCAGAAAACAATCTGGATTGTAGAATAATTAAAACGAACCATCCATGTTACACTGTGTCAGAAAACAATCTGGGTTGTAGAATAAACAAAACGAACCATCCATGTTACACTGTGTCAGAAAACAATCTGGGTTGTGGAATAATCAAAACGAACCATCCATGTTACACTATGTCAGAAAAACAATCTGGGTTGTAGAATAATCAAAACGAACCATCCATGTTACACTGTGTCAAAAAACAATCTGGGTTGTAGAATAATCAAAATGAACCATCCATGTTACACTGTGTCAGAAAACAATCTGGGTTGTAGAATAATCCAAATGAACCACCCATGTTACACTGTGTCAGAAAACAATCTGGGTTGTAGAATAATCAAAATGAACCATCCATGTTACACTATGTCAGAAAACAATCTGGGTTGTAGAATAATCAAAACGAACCATCCATGTTACACTATGTCAGAAAACAATCTGGGTTGTAGAATAATCAAAACGAACCATCCATGTTACACTATATCAGAAAATAATCTGGGTTGTAGAATAAACAAAACGAACCATCCATGTTACACTATGTCAGAAAACAATCTGGGTTGTAGAATAATCAAAACGAACCATCCATGTTACACTATGTCAGAAAACAATCTGGGTTGTAGAAAAATCAAAATGAACCATTCATGTTACACTATGTCAGAAAACAATCTGGGTTGTAGAATAATCAAAACGAACCATCCATGTTACACTATGTCAGAAAACAATCTGGGTTGTGGAATAATCAAAACGAATCATCCATGTTACACTATATCAGAAAATAATCTGGGTTGTAGAATAAACAAAACGAACCATCCATGTTACACTATGTCAGAAAACAATCTGGGTTGTAGAATAATCAAAACGAACCATCCATGTTACACTATGTCAGAAAAAAATCTGGGTTGTAGAATAATCAAAACGAACCATCCATGTTACACTATATCAGAAAATAATCTGGGTTGTAGAATAAACAAAACGAACCATCCATGTTACACTATGTCAGAAAACAATCTGGGTTGTAGAATAATCAAAACGAACCATCCATGTTACACTATGTCAGAAAACAATCTGGGTTGTAGAAAAATCAAAATGAACCATTCATGTTACACTATGTCAGAAAACAATCTGGGTTGTAGAATAATCAAAACGAACCATCCATGTTACACTATGTCAGAAAACAATCTGGGTTGTGGAATAATCAAAACGAATCATCCATGTTACACTATATCAGAAAATAATCTGGGTTGTAGAATAAACAAAACGAACCATCCATGTTACACTATGTCAGAAAACAATCTGGGTTGTAGAATAATCAAAACGAACCATCCATGTTACACTATGTCAGAAAACAATCTGGGTTGTAGAAAAATCAAAACGAACCATCCATGTTACACTATGTCAGAAAACAATCTGGGTTGTAGAATAATCAAAACGAACCATCTATGTTACACTATGTCAGAAAACAATCTGGGTTGTGGAATAATCAAAACGAACCATCCATGTTACACTATGTCAGAAAACAATCTGGGTTGTGGAATAATCAAAACGAACCATCCATGTTGCACTGTGTCAGAAAACAATCTGGGTTGTAGAATAATCAAAACGAACAATCCATGTTGCACTGTGTCAGAAAACAATCTGGGTTGTAGAATAATCAAAACGAACCATCCATGTTACACTATATCAGAAAACAATCTGGGTTGTAGAATAAACAAAAGGAACCATCCATGTTACACTGTGTCAGAAAACACTCTGGGTTGTAGAATAATCAAAATGAACCATTCATGTTACACTATGTCAGAAAACAATCTGGGCTGTAGAATAATCAAAACGAACCATCCATGTTACACTATGTCAGAAAACAATCTGGGTTGTAGAATAATCAAAACGAACCATCCATGTTACACTATATCAGAAAATAATCTGGGTTGTAGAATAAACAAAACGAACCATCCATGTTACACTATGTCAGAAAACAATCTGGGTTGTAGAATAATCAAAACGAACCATCCATGTTACACTATGTCAGAAAACAATCTGGGTTGTAGAAAAATCAAAACGAACCATCCATGTTACACTATGTCAGAAAACAATCTGGGTTGTAGAATAATCAAAACGAACCATCCATGTTACACAATGTCAGAAAACAATCTGGGTTGTGGAATAATCAAAATAAACCATCCATGTTGCACTGTGTCAGAAAACAATCTGGGTTGTAGAATAATCAAAACGAACAATCCATGTTGCACTGTGTCAGAAAACAATCTGGGTTGTAGAATAATCAAAACGAACCATCCATGTTACACTATATCAGAAAACAATCTGGGTTGTAGAATAAACAAAACGAACCATCCATGTTGCACTGTGTCAGAAAACAATCTGGGTTGTAGAATAATCAAAACGAACTATCCATGTTACACTGTGTCAGAACACAATCTGGGTTGTAGAATAATCAAAGCGAACCATCCATGTTACACTATGTCAGAAAACAGTCTGGTTTATAGAATAATCAAAAGGAACCATCCATGTTACACTGTGTCAGAAAACAATCTGGTTTGTAGAATAATCAAAAGGAACCATCCATGTTACACTATGTCAGAAAACAATCTGGGTTGTAGAATAATCAAAACGAACCATCCATGTTACACTATGTCAGAAAACAATCTGGATTGTAGAATAATCAAAACGAACCATCCATGTTACACTGTGTCAGAAAACAATCTGGGTTGTAGAATAATCAAAACGAACCATCCATGTTACACTGTGTCAAAACAATCTGGGTTGTAGAATAATCTAAACGAACCATCCATGTTACACTATGTCAGAAAACAATCTGTGTTGTAGAATAATCAAAACGAACCATCCATGTTACACTGTGTCAGAAAATAATCTGGGTTGTAGAATAATCAAAATGAACCACCCTTGTTTCACTATGTCAGAAAACAATCTGGGTTGTAGAATAATCAAAATGAACCATTCATGTTACACATTGTCAGAAAACAATCTGGGTTGTAGAATAAACAAAACGAACCATCCATGTTACACTATGTCAGAAAACAATCTGGGTTGTAGAATAATCAAAACAAACCATTCATATTACACTATGTCAGAAAACAATCTGGGTTGTAGAATAATCAAATGAACCATCCATGTTACATTGTGTCAGAAAACAATCTGGGTTGTAGAATAATCAAAATGAACTATTCATGTTACACTATGTCAGAAAACAATCTGGGTTGTAGAATAATCAAAACGAACCAACTATGTTACACTGTGTCAGAAAACAATCTGGGTTGTAGAATAATCAAAACGAACCATCCATGTTACATTGTGTCAGAAAACAATCTGGGTTGTAGAATAATCAAAATGAACCATCCACGTTACACTGTGTCAGAAAACAATCTGTGTTGTAGAATAATCAAAACGAACCATCCATGTTACACTGTGTCAGAAAACAATCTGGGGGTTGTAGAATATTCAAAGCGAACCATCCATGTTACACTGTGTCAGAAAACAATCTGGGTTGTAGAATAATCAAAACGAACCATCCATGTTACATTATGTCAGAAAACAATCTGGGTTGTAGAATAATCAAAACGAACCATCCATGTTACACTATGTCAGAAAACAATCTGGTTTGTAGAATAATCAAAAGGAACCATCCATGTTACATTATGTCAGAAAACAATTTGGGTTGTAGAATAATCAAAAGGAACCATCCATGTTACAATATGTCAGAAAACAATCTGGATTGTAGAATAATTAAAACGAACCATCCATGTTACACTGTGTCAGAAAACAATCTGGGTTGTAGAATAAACAAAACGAACCATCCATGTTACACGGTGTCAGAAAACAATCTGGGTTGTGGAATAATCAAAACGAACCATCCATGTTACACTATGTCAGAAAAACAATCTGGGTTGTAGAATAATCAAAACGAACCATCCATGTTACACTGTGTCAAAAAACAATCTGGGTTGTAGAATAATCAAAATGAACCATCCATGTTACACTGTGTCAGAAAACAATCTGGGTTGTAGAATAATCAAAATGAACCACCCATGTTACACTGTGTCAGAAAACAATCTGGGTTGTAGAATAATCAAAATGAACCATCCATGTTACACTATGTCTGAAAACAATCTGGGTTGTAGAATAATCAAAACGAACCATTCATGTTACACTATGTCAGAAAACAATCTGGGTTGTAGAATAATCAAAACGAACCATCCATGTTACACTATATCAGAAAATAATCTGGGTTGTAGAATAAACAAAACGAACCATCCATGTTACACTATGTCAGAAAACAATCTGGGTTGTAGAATAATCAAAACGAACCATCCATGTTACACTATGTCAGAAAACAATCTGGGTTGTAGAAAAATCAAAACGAACCATCCATGTTACACTATGTCAGAAAACAATCTGGGTTGTAGAATAATCAAAACGAACCATCCATGTTACACAATGTCAGAAAACAATCTGGGTTGTGGAATAATCAAAACGAACCATCCATGTTACACTATGTCAGAAAACAATCTGGTTTGTAGAATAATCAAAAGGAACCATCCATGTTACATTATGTCAGAAAACAATTTGGGTTGTAGAATAATCAAAAGGAACCATCCATGTTACACTATGTCAGAAAACAATCTGGATTGTAGAATAATTAAAACGAACCATCCATGTTACACTGTGTCAGAAAACAATCTGGGTTGTAGAATAAACAAAACGAACCATCCATGTTACACGGTGTCAGAAAACAATCTGGGTTGTGGAATAATCAAAACGAACCATCCATGTTACACTATGTCAGAAAAACAATCTGGGTTGTAGAATAATCAAAACGAACCATCCATGTTACACTGTGTCAAAAAACAATCTGGGTTGTAGAATAATCAAAATGAACCATCCATGTTACACTGTGTCAGAAAACAATCTGGGTTGTAGAATAATCAAAATGAACCACCCATGTTACACTGTGTCAGAAAACAATCTGGGTTGTAGAATAATCAAAATGAACCATCCATGTTACACTATGTCTGAAAACAATCTGGGTTGTAGAATAATCAAAACGAACCATTCATGTTACACTATGTCAGAAAACAATCTGGGTTGTAGAATAATCAAAACGAACCATCCATGTTACACTATATCAGAAAATAATCTGGGTTGTAGAATAAACAAAACGAACCATCCATGTTACACTATGTCAGAAAACAATCTGGGTTGTAGAATAATCAAAACGAACCATCCATGTTACACTATGTCAGAAAACAATCTGGGTTGTAGAAAAATCAAAACGAACCATCCATGTTACACTATGTCAGAAAACAATCTGGGTTGTAGAATAATCAAAACGAACCATCCATGTTACACAATGTCAGAAAACAATCTGGGTTGTGGAATAATCAAAATAAACCATCCATGTTGCACTGTGTCAGAAAACAATCTGGGTTGTAGAATAATCAAAACGAACAATCCATGTTGCACTGTGTCAGAAAACAATCTGGGTTGTAGAATAATCAAAACGAACCATCCATGTTACACTATATCAGAAAACAATCTGGGTTGTAGAATAAACAAAACGAACCATCCATGTTGCACTGTGTCAGAAAACAATCTGGGTTGTAGAATAATCAAAACGAACTATCCATGTTACACTGTGTCAGAACACAATCTGGGTTGTAGAATAATCAAAGCGAACCATCCATGTTACACTATGTCAGAAAACAGTCTGGTTTATAGAATAATCAAAAGGAACCATCCATGTTACACTGTGTCAGAAAACAATCTGGTTTGTAGAATAATCAAAAGGAACCATCCATGTTACACTATGTCAGAAAACAATCTGGGTTGTAGAATAATCAAAACGAACCATCCATGTTACACTATGTCAGAAAACAATCTGGATTGTAGAATAATCAAAACGAACCATCCATGTTACACTGTGTCAAAACAATCTGGGTTGTAGAATAATCAAAACGAACCATCCATGTTACACTATGTCAGAAAACAATCTGTGTTGTAGAATAATCAAAACGAACCATCCATGTTACACTGTGTCAGAAAATAATCTGGGTTGTAGAATAATCAAAATGAACCACCCTTGTTTCACTGTGTCAGAAAACAATCTGGGTTGTAGAATAATCAAAATGAACCATTCATGTTACACATTGTCAGAAAACAATCTGGGTTGTAGAATAAACAAAACGAACCATCCATGTTACACTATGTCAGAAAACAATCTGGGTTGTAGAATAATCAAAACAAACCATTCATATTACACTATGTCAGAAAACAATCTGGGTTGTAGAATAATCAAAATGAACCATCCATGTTACATTGTGTCAGAAAACAATCTGGGTTGTAGAATAATCAAAATGAACCATTCATGTTACACTATGTCAGAAAACAATCTGGGTTGTAGAATAATCAAAACGAACCAACTATGTTACACTGTGTCAGAAAACAATCTGGGTTGTAGAATAATCAAAACGAACCATCCATGTTACATTGTGTCAGAAAACAATCTGGGTTGTAGAATAATCAAAATGAACCATCCACGTTACACTGTGTCAGAAAACAATCTGTGTTGTAGAATAATCAAAACGAACCATCCATGTTACACTGTGTCAGAAAACAATCTGGGGGTTGTAGAATATTCAAAGCGAACCATCCATGTTACACTGTGTCAGAAAACAATCTGGGTTGTAGAATAATCAAAACGAACCATCCATGTTACATTATGTCAGAAAACAATCTGGGTTGTAGAATAATCAAAACGAACCATCCATGTTACACTATGTCAGAAAACAATCTGGTTTGTAGAATAATCAAAAGGAACCATCCATGTTACATTATGTCAGAAAACAATCTGGGTTGTAGAATAATCAAAAGGAACCATCCATGTTACACTATGTCAGAAAACAATCTGGATTGTAGAATAATTAAAACGAACCATCCATGTTACACTGTGTCAGAAAACAATCTGGGTTGTAGAATAAACAAAACGAACCATCCATGTTACACACTGTCAGAAAACAATCTGGGTTGTGGAATAATCAAAACGAACCATCCATGTTACACTATGTCAGAAAAACAATCTGGGTTGTAGAATAATCAAAACGAACCATCCATGTTACACTGTGTCAAAAAACAATCTGGGTTGTAGAATAATCAAAATGAACCATCCATGTTACACTGTGTCAGAAAACAATCTGGGTTGTAGAATAATCCAAATGAACCACCCATGTTACACTGTGTCAGAAAACAATCTGGGTTGTAGAATAATCAAAATGAACCATCCATGTTACACTATGTCTGAAAACAATCTGGGTTGTAGAATAATCAAAACGAACCATCCATGTTACACTATGTCAGAAAACAATCTGGGTTGTAGAATAATCAAAACGAACCATCCATGTTACACTATATCAGAAAATAATCTGGGTTGTAGAATAAACAAAACGAACCATCCATGTTACACTATGTCAGAAAACAATCTGGGTTGTAGAATAATCAAAACGAACCATCCATGTTACACTATGTCAGAAAACAATCTGGGTTGTAGAAAAATCAAAATGAACCATTCATGTTACACTATGTCAGAAAACAATCTGGGTTGTAGAATAATCAAAACGAACCATCCATGTTACACTATGTCAGAAAACAATCTGGGTTGTGGAATAATCAAAACGAATCATCCATGTTACACTATATCAGAAAATAATCTGGGTTGTAGAATAAACAAAACGAACCATCCATGTTACACTATGTCAGAAAACAATCTGGGTTGTAGAATAATCAAAACGAACCATCCATGTTACACTATGTCAGAAAAAAATCTGGGTTGTAGAATAATCAAAACGAACCATCCATGTTACACTATATCAGAAAATAATCTGGGTTGTAGAATAAACAAAACGAACCATCCATGTTACACTATGTCAGAAAACAATCTGGGTTGTAGAATAATCAAAACGAACCATCCATGTTACACTATGTCAGAAAACAATCTGGGTTGTAGAAAAATCAAAATGAACCATTCATGTTACACTATGTCAGAAAACAATCTGGGTTGTAGAATAATCAAAACGAACCATCCATGTTACACTATGTCAGAAAACAATCTGGGTTGTGGAATAATCAAAACGAATCATCCATGTTACACTATATCAGAAAATAATCTGGGTTGTAGAATAAACAAAACGAACCATCCATGTTACACTATGTCAGAAAACAATCTGGGTTGTAGAATAATCAAAACGAACCATCCATGTTACACTATGTCAGAAAACAATCTGGGTTGTAGAAAAATCAAAACGAACCATCCATGTTACACTATGTCAGAAAACAATCTGGGTTGTAGAATAATCAAAACGAACCATCTATGTTACACTATGTCAGAAAACAATCTGGGTTGTGGAATAATCAAAACGAACCATCCATGTTACACTATGTCAGAAAACAATCTGGGTTGTGGAATAATCAAAACGAACCATCCATGTTGCACTGTGTCAGAAAACAATCTGGGTTGTAGAATAATCAAAACGAACAATCCATGTTGCACTGTGTCAGAAAACAATCTGGGTTGTAGAATAATCAAAACGAACCATCCATGTTACACTATATCAGAAAACAATCTGGGTTGTAGAATAAACAAAAGGAACCATCCATGTTACACTGTGTCAGAAAACATTCTGGGTTGTAGAATAATCAAAATGAACCATTCATGTTACACTATGTCAGAAAACAATCTGGGTTGTAGAATAATCAAAACGAACCATCCATGTTACACTATGTCAGAAAACAATCTGGGTTGTAGAATAATCAAAACGAACCATCCATGTTACACTATATCAGAAAATAATCTGGGTTGTAGAATAAACAAAACGAACCATCCATGTTACACTATGTCAGAAAACAATCTGGGTTGTAGAATAATCAAAACGAACCATCCATGTTACACTATGTCAGAAAACAATCTGGGTTGTAGAAAAATCAAAACGAACCATCCATGTTACACTATGTCAGAAAACAATCTGGGTTGTAGAATAATCAAAACGAACCATCCATGTTACACAATGTCAGAAAACAATCTGGGTTGTGGAATAATCAAAATAAACCATCCATGTTGCACTGTGTCAGAAAACAATCTGGGTTGTAGAATAATCAAAACGAACAATCCATGTTGCACTGTGTCAGAAAACAATCTGGGTTGTAGAATAATCAAAACGAACCATCCATGTTACACTATATCAGAAAACAATCTGGGTTGTAGAATAAACAAAACGAACCATCCATGTTGCACTGTGTCAGAAAACAATCTGGGTTGTAGAATAATCAAAACGAACTATCCATGTTACACTGTGTCAGAACACAATCTGGGTTGTAGAATAATCAAAGCGAACCATCCATGTTACACTATGTCAGAAAACAGTCTGGTTTATAGAATAATCAAAAGGAACCATCCATGTTACACTGTGTCAGAAAACAATCTGGTTTGTAGAATAATCAAAAGGAACCATCCATGTTACACTATGTCAGAAAACAATCTGGGTTGTAGAATAATCAAAACGAACCATCCATGTTACACTATGTCAGAAAACAATCTGGATTGTAGAATAATCAAAACGAACCATCCATGTTACACTGTGTCAGAAAACAATCTGGGTTGTAGAATAATCAAAACGAACCATCCATGTTACACTGTGTCAAAACAATCTGGGTTGTAGAATAATCTAAACGAACCATCCATGTTACACTATGTCAGAAAACAATCTGTGTTGTAGAATAATCAAAACGAACCATCCATGTTACACTGTGTCAGAAAATAATCTGGGTTGTAGAATAATCAAAATGAACCACCCTTGTTTCACTGTGTCAGAAAACAATCTGGGTTGTAGAATAATCAAAATGAACCATTCATGTTACACATTGTCAGAAAACAATCTGGGTTGTAGAATAAACAAAACGAACCATCCATGTTACACTATGTCAGAAAACAATCTGGGTTGTAGAATAATCAAAACAAACCATTCATATTACACTATGTCAGAAAACAATCTGGGTTGTAGAATAATCAAATGAACCATCCATGTTACATTGTGTCAGAAAACAATCTGGGTTGTAGAATAATCAAAATGAACTATTCATGTTACACTATGTCAGAAAACAATCTGGGTTGTAGAATAATCAAAACGAACCAACTATGTTACACTGTGTCAGAAAACAATCTGGGTTGTAGAATAATCAAAACGAACCATCCATGTTACATTGTGTCAGAAAACAATCTGGGTTGTAGAATAATCAAAATGAACCATCCACGTTACACTGTGTCAGAAAACAATCTGTGTTGTAGAATAATCAAAACGAACCATCCATGTTACACTGTGTCAGAAAACAATCTGGGGGTTGTAGAATATTCAAAGCGAACCATCCATGTTACACTGTGTCAGAAAACAATCTGGGTTGTAGAATAATCAAAACGAACCATCCATGTTACATTATGTCAGAAAACAATCTGGGTTGTAGAATAATCAAAACGAACCATCCATGTTACACTATGTCAGAAAACAATCTGGTTTGTAGAATAATCAAAAGGAACCATCCATGTTACATTATGTCAGAAAACAATTTGGGTTGTAGAATAATCAAAAGGAACCATCCATGTTACACTATGTCAGAAAACAATCTGGATTGTAGAATAATTAAAACGAACCATCCATGTTACACTGTGTCAGAAAACAATCTGGGTTGTAGAATAAACAAAACGAACCATCCATGTTACACGGTGTCAGAAAACAATCTGGGTTGTGGAATAATCAAAACGAACCATCCATGTTACACTATGTCAGAAAAACAATCTGGGTTGTAGAATAATCAAAACGAACCATCCATGTTACACTGTGTCAAAAAACAATCTGGGTTGTAGAATAATCAAAATGAACCATCCATGTTACACTGTGTCAGAAAACAATCTGGGTTGTAGAATAATCAAAATGAACCACCCATGTTACACTGTGTCAGAAAACAATCTGGGTTGTAGAATAATCAAAATGAACCATCCATGTTACACTATGTCTGAAAACAATCTGGGTTGTAGAATAATCAAAACGAACCATCCATGTTACACTATGTCAGAAAACAATCTGGGTTGTAGAATAATCAAAACGAACCATCCATGTTACACTATATCAGAAAATAATCTGGGTTGTAGAATAAACAAAACGAACCATCCATGTTACACTATGTCAGAAAACAATCTGGGTTGTAGAATAATCAAAACGAACCATCCATGTTACACTATGTCAGAAAACAATCTGGGTTGTAGAAAAATCAAAATGAACCATTCATGTTACACTATGTCAGAAAACAATCTGGGTTGTAGAATAATCAAAACGAACCATCCATGTTACACTATGTCAGAAAACAATCTGGGTTGTGGAATAATCAAAACGAATCATCCATGTTACACTATATCAGAAAATAATCTGGGTTGTAGAATAAACAAAACGAACCATCCATGTTACACTATGTCAGAAAACAATCTGGGTTGTAGAATAATCAAAGCGAACCATCCATGTTACACTATGTCAGAAAACAATCTGGGTTGTAGAAAAATCAAAACGAACCATCCATGTTACACTATGTCAGAAAACAATCTGGGTTGTAGAATAATCAAAACGAACCATCTATGTTACACAATGTCAGAAAACAATCTGGGTTGTGGAATAATCAAAACGAACCATCCATGTTACACTATGTCAGAAAACAATCTGGGTTGTGGAATAATCAAAACGAACCATCCATGTTGCACTGTGTCAGAAAACAATCTGGGTTGTAGAATAATCAAAACGAACAATCCATGTTGCACTGTGTCAGAAAACAATCTGGGTTGTAGAATAATCAAAACGAACCATCCATGTTACACTATATCAGAAAACAATCTGGGTTGTAGAATAAACAAAAGGAACCATCCATGTTACACTGTGTCAGAAAACACTCTGGGTTGTAGAATAATCAAAATGAACCATTCATGTTACACTATGTCAGAAAACAATCTGGGTTGTAGAATAATCAAAACGAACCATCCATGTTACACTATGTCAGAAAACAATCTGGGTTGTAGAATAATCAAAACGAACCATCCATGTTACACTATATCAGAAAATAATCTGGGTTGTAGAATAAACAAAACGAACCATCCATGTTACACTATGTCAGAAAACAATCTGGGTTGTAGAATAATCAAAACGAACCATCCATGTTACACTATGTCAGAAAACAATCTGGGTTGTAGAAAAATCAAAACGAACCATCCATGTTACACTATGTCAGAAAACAATCTGGGTTGTAGAATAAACAAAAGGAACCATCCATGTTACACTGTGTCAGAAAACACTCTGGGTTGTAGAATAATCAAAATGAACCATTCATGTTACACTATGTCAGAAAACAATCTGGGTTGTAGAATAATCAAAACGAACCATCCATGTTACACTATGTCAGAAAACAATCTGGGTTGTAGAATAATCAAAACGAACCATCCATGTTACACTATATCAGAAAATAATCTGGGTTGTAGAATAAACAAAACGAACCATCCATGTTACACTATGTCAGAAAACAATCTGGGTTGTAGAATAATCAAAACGAACCATCCATGTTACACTATGTCAGAAAACAATCTGGGTTGTAGAAAAATCAAAACGAACCATCCATGTTACACTATGTCAGAAAACAATCTGGGTTGTAGAATAATCAAAACGAACCATCCATGTTACACAATGTCAGAAAACAATCTGGGTTGTGGAATAATCAAAACAAACCATCCATGTTGCACTGTGTCAGAAAACAATCTGGGTTGTAGAATAATCAAAACGAACAATCCATGTTGCACTGTGTCAGAAAACAATCTGGGTTGTAGAATAATCAAAACGAACCATCCATGTTACACTATATCAGAAAACAATCTGGGTTGTAGAATAAACAAAACGAACCATCCATGTTGCACTGTGTCAGAAAACAATCTGGGTTGTAGAATAATCAAAACGAACTATCCATGTTACACTGTGTCAGAACACAATCTGGGTTGTAGAATAATCAAAGCGAACCATCCATGTTACACTATGTCAGAAAACAATCTGGTTTATAGAATAATCAAAAGGAACCATCCATGTTACACTGTGTCAGAAAACAATCTGGTTTGTAGAATAATCAAAAGGAACCATCCATGTTACACTATGTCAGAAAACAATCTGGGTTGTAGAATAATCAAAACGAACCATCCATGTTACACTATGTCAGAAAACAATCTGGATTGTAGAATAATCAAAACGAACCATCCATGTTACACTGTGTCAGAAAACAATCTGGGTTGTAGAATAATCAAAACGAACCATCCATGTTACACTGTGTCAAAACAATCTGGGTTGTAGAATAATCAAAACGAACCATCCATGTTACACTATGTCAGAAAACAATCTGTGTTGTAGAATAATCAAAACGAACCATCCATGTTACACTGTGTCAGAAAATAATCTGGGTTGTAGAATAATCAAAATGAACCACCCTTGTTTCACTGTGTCAGAAAACAATCTGGGTTGTAGAATAATCAAAATGAACCATTCATGTTACACATTGTCAGAAAACAATCTGGGTTGTAGAATAAACAAAACGAACCATCCATGTTACACTATGTCAGAAAACAATCTGGGTTGTAGAATAATCAAAACAAACCATTCATATTACACTATGTCAGAAAACAATCTGGGTTGTAGAATAATCAAAATGAACCATCCATGTTACATTGTGTCAGAAAACAATCTGGGTTGTAGAATAATCAAAATGAACCATTCATGTTACACTATGTCAGAAAACAATCTGGGTTGTAGAATAATCAAAACGAACCAACTATGTTACACTGTGTCAGAAAACAATCTGGGTTGTAGAATAATCAAAACGAACCATTCATGTTACATTGTGTCAGAAAACAATCTGGGTTGTAGAATAATCAAAATGAACCATCCACGTTACACTGTGTCAGAAAACAATCTGTGTTGTAGAATAATCAAAACGAACCATCCATGTTACACTGTGTCAGAAAACAATCTGGGGGTTGTAGAATATTCAAAGCGAACCATCCATGTTACACTGTGTCAGAAAACAATCTGGGTTGTAGAATAATCAAAACGAACCATCCATGTTACATTATGTCAGAAAACAATCTGGGTTGTAGAATAATCAAAACGAACCATCCATGTTACACTATGTCAGAAAACAATCTGGTTTGTAGAATAATCAAAAGGAACCATCCATGTTACATTATGTCAGAAAACAATCTGGGTTGTAGAATAATCAAAAGGAACCATCCATGTTACACTATGTCAGAAAACAATCTGGATTGTAGAATAATTAAAACGAACCATCCATGTTACACTGTGTCAGAAAACAATCTGGGTTGTAGAATAAACAAAATGAACCATCCATGTTACACGGTGTCAGAAAACAATCTGGGTTGTGGAATAATCAAAACGAACCATCCATGTTACACTATGTCAGAAAAACAATCTGGGTTGTAGAATAATCAAAACGAACCATCCATGTTACACTGTGTCAAAAAACAATCTGGGTTGTAGAATAATCAAAATGAACCATCCATGTTACACTGTGTCAGAAAACAATCTGGGTTGTAGAATAATCAAAATGAACCACCCATGTTACACTGTGTCAGAAAACAATCTGGGTTGTAGAATAATCAAAATGAACCATCCATGTTACACTATGTCAGAAAACAATCTGGGTTGTAGAATAATCAAAACGAACCATCCATGTTACACTATGTCAGAAAACAATCTGGGTTGTAGAATAATCAAAACGAACCATCCATGTTACACTATATCAGAAAATAATCTGGGTTGTAGAATAAACAAAACGAACCATCCATGTTACACTATGTCAGAAAACAATCTGGGTTGTAGAATAATCAAAACGAACCATCCATGTTACACTGTGTCAGAAAACAATCTGGGGGTTGTAGAATATTCAAAGCGAACCATCCATGTTACACTGTGTCAGAAAACAATCTGGGTTGTAGAATAATCAAAACGAACCATCCATGTTACATTATGTCAGAAAACAATCTGGGTTGTAGAATAATCAAAACGAACCATCCATGTTACACTATGTCAGAAAACAATCTGGTTTGTAGAATAATCAAAAGGAACCATCCATGTTACATTATGTCAGAAAACAATTTGGGTTGTAGAATAATCAAAAGGAACCATCCATGTTACACTATGTCAGAAAACAATCTGGATTGTAGAATAATTAAAACGAACCATCCATGTTACACTGTGTCAGAAAACAATCTGGGTTGTAGAATAAACAAAACGAACCATCCATGTTACACGGTGTCAGAAAACAATCTGGGTTGTGGAATAATCAAAACGAACCATCCATGTTACACTATGTCAGAAAAACAATCTGGGTTGTAGAATAATCAAAACGAACCATCCATGTTACACTGTGTCAAAAAACAATCTGGGTTGTAGAATAATCAAAATGAACCATCCATGTTACACTGTGTCAGAAAACAATCTGGGTTGTAGAATAATCAAAATGAACCACCCATGTTACACTGTGTCAGAAAACAATCTGGGTTGTAGAATAATCAAAATGAACCATCCATGTTACACTATGTCTGAAAACAATCTGGGTTGTAGAATAATCAAAACGAACCATCCATGTTACACTATGTCAGAAAACAATCTGGGTTGTAGAATAATCAAAACGAACCATCCATGTTACACTATATCAGAAAATAATCTGGGTTGTAGAATAAACAAAACGAACCATCCATGTTACACTATGTCAGAAAACAATCTGGGTTGTAGAATAATCAAAACGAACCATCCATGTTACACTATGTCAGAAAACAATCTGGGTTGTAGAAAAATCAAAATGAACCATTCATGTTACACTATGTCAGAAAACAATCTGGGTTGTAGAATAATCAAAACGAACCATCCATGTTACACTATGTCAGAAAACAATCTGGGTTGTGGAATAATCAAAACGAATCATCCATGTTACACTATATCAGAAAATAATCTGGGTTGTAGAATAAACAAAACGAACCATCCATGTTACACTATGTCAGAAAACAATCTGGGTTGTAGAATAATCAAAGCGAACCATCCATGTTACACTATGTCAGAAAACAATCTGGGTTGTAGAAAAATCAAAACGAACCATCCATGTTACACTATGTCAGAAAACAATCTGGGTTGTACAATAATCAAAACGAACCATCTATGTTACACAATGTCAGAAAACAATCTGGGTTGTGGAATAATCAAAACGAACCATCCATGTTACACTATGTCAGAAAACAATCTGGGTTGTGGAATAATCAAAACGAACCATCCATGTTGCACTGTGTCAGAAAACAATCTGGGTTGTAGAATAATCAAAACGAACAATCCATGTTGCACTGTGTCAGAAAACAATCTGGGTTGTAGAATAATCAAAACGAACCATCCATGTTACACTATATCAGAAAACAATCTGGGTTGTAGAATAAACAAAAGGAACCATCCATGTTACACTGTGTCAGAAAACACTCTGGGTTGTAGAATAATCAAAATGAACCATTCATGTTACACTATGTCAGAAAACAATCTGGGTTGTAGAATAATCAAAACGAACCATCCATGTTACACTATGTCAGAAAACAATCTGGGTTGTAGAATAATCAAAACGAACCATCCATGTTACACTATATCAGAAAATAATCTGGGTTGTAGAATAAACAAAACGAACCATCCATGTTACACTATGTCAGAAAACAATCTGGGTTGTAGAATAATCAAAACGAACCATCCATGTTACACTATGTCAGAAAACAATCTGGGTTGTAGAAAAATCAAAACGAACCATCCATGTTACACTATGTCAGAAAACAATCTGGGTTGTAGAATAAACAAAAGGAACCATCCATGTTACACTGTGTCAGAAAACACTCTGGGTTGTAGAATAATCAAAATGAACCATTCATGTTACACTATGTCAGAAAACAATCTGGGTTGTAGAATAATCAAAACGAACCATCCATGTTACACTATGTCAGAAAACAATCTGGGTTGTAGAATAATCAAAACGAACCATCCATGTTACACTATATCAGAAAATAATCTGGGTTGTAGAATAAACAAAACGAACCATCCATGTTACACTATGTCAGAAAACAATCTGGGTTGTAGAATAATCAAAACGAACCATCCATGTTACACTATGTCAGAAAACAATCTGGGTTGTAGAAAAATCAAAACGAACCATCCATGTTACACTATGTCAGAAAACAATCTGGGTTGTAGAATAATCAAAACGAACCATCCATGTTACACAATGTCAGAAAACAATCTGGGTTGTGGAATAATCAAAACAAACCATCCATGTTGCACTGTGTCAGAAAACAATCTGGGTTGTAGAATAATCAAAACGAACAATCCATGTTGCACTGTGTCAGAAAACAATCTGGGTTGTAGAATAATCAAAACGAACCATCCATGTTACACTATATCAGAAAACAATCTGGGTTGTAGAATAAACAAAACGAACCATCCATGTTGCACTGTGTCAGAAAACAATCTGGGTTATATAATAATCAAAACGAACTATCCATGTTACACTGTGTCAGAACACAATCTGGGTTGTAGAATAATCAAAGCGAACCATCCATGTTACACTATGTCAGAAAACAATCTGGTTTATAGAATAATCAAAAGGAACCATCCATGTTACACTGTGTCAGAAAACAATCTGGTTTGTAGAATAATCAAAAGGAACCATCCATGTTACACTATGTCAGAAAACAATCTGGGTTGTAGAATAATCAAAACGAACCATCCATGTTACACTATGTCAGAAAACAATCTGGGTTGTAGAATAATCAAAACGAACCATCCATGTTACACTGTGTCAGAAAACAATCTGGGTTGTAGAATAATCAAAACGAACCATCCATGTTACACTGTGTCAAAACAATCTGGGTTGTAGAATAATCAAAACGAACCATCCATGTTACACTATGTCAGAAAACAATCTGTGTTGTAGAATAATCAAAACGAACCATCCATGTTACACTGTGTCAGAAAATAATCTGGGTTGTAGAATAATCAAAATGAACCACCCTTGTTTCACTGTGTCAGAAAACAATCTGGGTTGTAGAATAATCAAAATGAACCATTCATGTTACACATTGTCAGAAAACAATCTGGGTTGTAGAATAAACAAAACGAACCATCCATGTTACACTATGTCAGAAAACAATCTGGGTTGTAGAATAATCAAAACAAACCATTCATATTACACTATGTCAGAAAAAATCTGGGTTGTAGAATAATCAAAATGAACCATCCATGTTACATTGTGTCAGAAAACAATCTGGGTTGTAGAATAATCAAAATGAACCATTCATGTTACACTATGTCAGAAAACAATCTGGGTTGTAGAATAATCAAAACGAACCATCCATGTTACATTATGTCAGAAAACAATCTGGGTTGTAGAATAATCAAAACGAACCATCCATGTTACACTATGTCAGAAAACAATCTGGTTTGTAGAATAATCAAAAGGAACCATCCATGTTACATTATGTCAGAAAACAATCTGGGTTGTAGAATAATCAAAACGAACCATCCATGTTACACTATGTCAGAAAACAATCTGGATTGTAGAATAATTAAAACGAACCATCCATGTTACACTGTGTCAGAAAACAATCTGGGTTGTAGAATAAACAAAACGAACCATCCATGTTACACGGTGTCAGAAAACAATCTGGGTTGTGGAATAATCAAAACGAACCATCCATGTTACACTATGTCAGAAAAACAATCTGGGTTGTAGAATAATCAAAACGAACCATCCATGTTACACTGTGTCAAAAAACAATCTGGGTTGTAGAATAATCAAAATGAACCATCCATGTTACACTGTGTCAGAAAACAATCTGGGTTGTAGAATAATCAAAATGAACCACCCATGTTACACTGTGTCAGAAAACAATCTGGGTTGTAGAATAATCAAAATGAACCATCCATGTTACACTATGTCAGAAAACAATCTGGGTTGTAGAATAATCAAAACGAACCATCCATGTTACACTATGTCAGAAAACAATCTGGGTTGTAGAATAATCAAAACGAACCATCCATGTTACACTATATCAGAAAATAATCTGGGTTGTAGAATAAACAAAACGAACCATCCATGTTACACTATGTCAGAAAACAATCTGGGTTGTAGAATAATCAAAACGAACCATCCATGTTACACTATGTCAGAAAACAATCTGGGTTGTAGAAAAATCAAAATGAACCATTCATGTTACACTATGTCAGAAAACAATCTGGGTTGTAGAATAATCAAAACGAACCATCCATGTTACACTATGTCAGAAAACAATCTGGGTTGTGGAATAATCAAAACGAATCATCCATGTTACACTATATCAGAAAATAATCTGGGTTGTAGAATAAACAAAACGAACCATCCATGTTACACTATGTCAGAAAACAATCTGGGTTGTAGAATAATCAAAACGAACCATCCATGTTACACTATGTCAGAAAACAATCTGGGTTGTAGAAAAATCAAAACGAACCATCCATGTTACACTATGTCAGAAAACAATCTGGGTTGTAGAATAATCAAAACGAACCATCTATGTTACACAATGTCAGAAAACAATCTGGGTTGTGGAATAATCAAAACGAACCATCCATGTTACACTATGTCAGAAAACAATCTGGGTTGTGGAATAATCAAAACGAACCATCCATGTTGCACTGTGTCAGAAAACAATCTGGGTTGTAGAATAATCAAAACGAACAATCCAT
Source organism: Bathymodiolus brooksi (assembly GCA_963680875.1). NCBI lineage: Eukaryota > Metazoa > Mollusca > Bivalvia > Mytilida > Modiolidae > Bathymodiolus > Bathymodiolus brooksi. Next base: position 147,759,965 of record OY804576.1, read on the forward strand.
GTTGCACTGTGTCAGAAAACAATCTGGGTTGTAGAATAATCAAAACGAACCATCCATGTTACACTATATCAGAAAACAATCTGGGTTGTAGAATAAACAAAAGGAACCATCCATGTTACACTGTGTCAGAAAACACTCTGGGTTGTAGAATAATCAAAATGAACCATTCATGTTACACTATGTCAGAAAACAATCTGGGTTGTAGAATAATCAAAACGAACCATCCATGTTACACTATGTCAGAAAACAATCTGGGTTGTAGAATAATCAAAACGAACCATCCATGTTACACTATATCAGAAAATAATCTGGGTTGTAGAATAAACAAAACGAACCATCCATGTTACACTATGTCAGAAAACAATCTGGGTTGTAGAATAATCAAAACGAACCATCCATGTTACACTATGTCAGAAAACAATCTGGGTTGTAGAAAAATCAAAACGAACCATCCATGTTACACTATGTCAGAAAACAATCTGGGTTGTAGAATAATCAAAACGAACCATCCATGTTACACAATGTCAGAAAACAATCTGGGTTGTGGAATAATCAAAACAAACCATCCATGTTGCACTGTGTCAGAAAACAATCTGGGTTGTAGAATAATCAAAACGAACAATCCATGTTGCACTGTGTCAGAAAACAATCTGGGTTGTAGAATAATCAAAACGAACCATCCATGTTACACTATATCAGAAAACAATCTGGGTTGTAGAATAAACAAAACGAACCATCCATGTTGCACTGTGTCAGAAAACAATCTGGGTTGTAGAATAATCAAAACGAACTATCCATGTTACACTGTGTCAGAACACAATCTGGGTTGTAGAATAATCAAAGCGAACCATCCATGTTACACTATGTCAGAAAACAATCTGGTTTATAGAATAATCAAAAGGACCCATCCATGTTACACTGTGTCAGAAAACAATCTGGTTTGTAGAATAATCAAAAGGAACCATCCATGTTACACTATGTCAGAAAACAATCTGGGTTGTAGAATAATCAAAACGAACCATCCATGTTACACTATGTCAGAAAACAATCTGGATTGTAGAATAATCAAAACGAACCATCCATGTTACACTGTGTCAGAAAACAATCTGGGTTGTAGAATAATCAAAACGAACCATCCATGTTACACTGTGTCAAAACAATCTGGGTTGTAGAATAATCAAAACGAACCATCCATGTTACACTATGTCAGAAAACAATCTGTGTTGTAGAATAATCAAAACGAACCATCCATGTTACACTGTGTCAGAAAATAATCTGGGTTGTAGAATAATCAAAATGAACCACCCTTGTTTCACTGTGTCAGAAAACAATCTGGGTTGTAGAATAATCAAAATGAACCATTCATGTTACACATTGTCAGAAAACAATCTGGGTTGTAGAATAATCATAATGAACCATCCATGTTACATTGTGTCAGAAAACAATCTGGGTTGTAGAATAATCAAAATGAACCATTCATGTTACACTATGTCAGAAAACAATCTGGGTTGTAGAATAATCAAAACGAACCAACTATGTTACACTGTGTCAGAAAACAATCTGGGTTGTAGAATAATCAAAACGAACCATCCATGTTACATTGTGTCAGAAAACAATCTGGGTTGTAGAATAATCAAAATGAACCATCCACGTTACACTGTGTCAGAAAACAATCTGTGTTGTAGAATAATCAAAACGAACCATCCATGTTACACTGTGTCAGAAAACAATCTGGGGGTTGTAGAATATTCAAAACGAACCATCCATGTTACACTGTGTCAGAAAACAATCTGGGTTGTAGAATAATCAAAACGAACCATCCATGTTACACTATGTCAGAAAACAATCTGGTTTGTAGAATAATCAAAAGGAACCATCCATGTTACATTATGTCAGAAAACAATCTGGGTTGTAGAATAATCAAAACGAACCATCCATGTTACACTATGTCAGAAAATAATCTGGATTGTAGAATAATTAAAACGAACCATCCATGTTACACTGTGTCAGAAAACAATCTGGGTTGTAGAATAATCAAAACGAACCATCCATGTTACACTATGTCAGAAAACAATCTGGGTTGTGGAATAATCAAAACGAACCATCCATGTTACACTATGTCAGAAAACAATCTGGGTTGTAGAATAATCAAAACGAACCATCCATGTTACACTGTGTCAAAAAACAATCTGGGTTGTAGAATAATCAAAATGAACCATCCATGTTACACTGTGTCAGGAAACAATCTGGGTTGTAGAATAATCAAAATGAACCACCCATGTTACACTGTGTCAGAAAACAATCTGGGTTGTAGAATAATCAAAATGAACCATCCATGTTACACTATGTCAGAAAACAATCTGGGTTGTAGAATAATCAAAATGAACCACCCTTGTTACACTGTGTCAGAAAACAATCTGGGTTGTAGAATAATCAAAATGAACCATTCATGTTACATTATGTCAGAAAACAATCAGGGTTGTAGAATAATCAAAACGAACCATTCATGTTACACTATGTCAGAAAACTATCTGGGTTGTAGAATAATCAAAACGAACCATTCATGTTACACTATGTCAGAAAACAATCTGGGTTGTGCAATAATCAAAACGAACCATCCATGTTGCACTGTGTCAGAAAACAATCTGGGTTGTAGAATAATCAAAACGAACCATCCATGTTGCACTGTATCAGAAAACAATCTGGGTTGTAGAATAATCAAAACGAACTATCCATGTTACACTATGTCAGAACACAATCTGGGTTGTAGAATAATCAAAACGAACCATCCATGTTACACTATTCCAAAAAACAATCTGGTTTATAGAATAATCAAAAGGAACCATCCATGTTACACTATGTCAGAAAACAATCTGGTTTGTAGAATAATCAAAAGGAACCATCCATGTTACACTATGTCAGAAAACAATCTGGGTTGTAGAATAATCAAAAGGAACCATCCATGTTACACTATGTCAGAAAACAATCTGGGTTGTAGAATAATCAAAATGAACCATCCATGTTAGACTGTGTCAGAAAACAATCTGGGTTGTAGAATAATCAAAACGAACCATCCATATTACACTGTGTCAGAAAACAATCTGGGTTGTAGAGTAATCAAAACGAACCATCCATGTTACACTATGTCAGAAAACAATTTGTGTTGTAGAATAATCAAAACGAACCATCCATGTTACACTGTGTCAGAAAATATTCTGGGTTGTAGAATAATCAAAACGAACCATCCATGGTACACTGTGTCAGAAAACAATCTGGGTTGTAGAATAATCAAAATGAACCACCCTTGTTACACTGTGTCAGAAAACAATCTGGGTTGTAGAATAATCAAAATGAACCATTCATGTTACACTGTCAGAAAACAATCTGGGTTGTAGAATAATCAAAACGAACCATCCATGTTACACTATGTCAGAAAACAATCTGGGTTGTAGAATAATCAAAATGAACCACCCATGTTACACTGTGTCAGAAAACAATCTGGGTTTTAGAATAATCAAAATGAACCATCCATGTTACACTATGTCAGAAAACAATCTGGGTTGTAGAATAATCAAAACGAACCATCCATGTTACACTATGTCAGAAAACAATCTGGAATGTAGAATAATCAAAACGAACCATCCATGTTACACTATATCAAAAAATAATCTGGGTTGTAGAATAAACAAAACGAACCATCCATGTTACACTATGTCAGAAAACAATCTGGGTTGTAGAATAATCAAAACGAACCATCCATGTTACACTATGTCAGAAAACAATCTGGGTTGTAGAAAAATCAAAATGAACCATTCATGTTACACTATGTCAGAAAACAATCTGGGTTGTAGAATAATCAAAACGAACCATCCATGTTACACTATGTCAGAAAACAATCTGGGTTGTGGAATAATCAAAACGAATCATCCATGTTACACTATATCAGAAAATAATCTGGGTTGTAGAATAAACAAAACGAACCATCCATGTTACACTATGTCAGAAAACAATCTGGGTTGTAGAATAATCAAAACGAACCATCCATGTTACACTATGTCAGAAAACAATCTGGGTTGTAGAAAAATCAAAACGAACCATCCATGTTACACTATGTCAGAAAACAATCTGGGTTGTAGAATAATCAAAACGAACCATCTATGTTACACTATGTCAGAAAACAATCTGGGTTGTGGAATAATCAAAACGAACCATCCATGTTACATTATGTCAGAAAACAATCTGGGTTGTGGAATAATCAAAACGAACCATCCATGTTGCACTGTGTCAGAAAACAATCTGGGTTGTAGAATAATCAAAACGAACAATCCATGTTGCACTGTGTCAGAAAACAATCTGGGTTGTAGAATAATCAAAACGAACCATCCATGTTACACTATATCAGAAAACAATCTGGGTTGTAGAATAAACAAAAGGAACCATCCATGTTACACTGTGTCAGAAAACACTCTGGGTTGTAGAAAAATCAAAATGAACCATCCATGTTACACTATGTCAGAAAACAATCTGGGTTGTAGAATAATCAAAACGAACCATCCATGTTACACTATGTCAGAAAACAATCTGGGTTGTAGAATAATCAAAACGAACCATCCATGTTACACTATATCAGAAAATAATCTGGGTTGTAGAATAAACAAAACGAACCATCCATGTTACACTATGTCAGAAAACAATCTGGGTTGTAGAATAATCAAAACGAACCATCCATGTTACACTATGTCAGAAAACAATCTGGGTTGTAGAAAAATCAAAACGAACCATCCATGTTACACTATGTCAGAAAACAATCTGGGTTGTAGAATAATCAAAACGAACCATCCATGTTACACAATGTCAGAAAACAATCTGGGTTGTGGAATAATCAAAACAAACCATCCATGTTGCACTGTGTCAGAAAACAATCTGGGTTGTAGAATAATCAAAACGAACAATCCATGTTGCACTGTGTCAGAAAACAATCTGGGTTGTAGAATAATCAAAACGAACCATCCATGTTACACTATATCAGAAAACAATCTGGGTTGTAGAATAAACAAAACGAACCATCCATGTTACACTGTGTCAGAAAACAATCTGGGTTGTAGAATAATCAAAACGAACCATCCATGTTACACTATGTCAGAAAACAATCTGGGTTGTAGAATAATCAAAACGAACCATCCATGTTACACTATGTCAGAAAACAATCTGGGTTGTAGAATAATCAAAACGAACCATCCATGTTACACTATGTCAGAAAACAATCTGGGTTGTAGAATAATCAAAACGAACCATCCATGTTGCACTGTGTCAGAAAACAATCTGGGTTGTAGAATAATCAAAACGAACTATCCATGTTACACTGTGTCAGAACACAATCTGGGTTGTAGAATAATCAAAGCGAACCATCCATGTTACACTATGTCAGAAAACAATCTGGTTTATAGAATAATCAAAAGGAACCATCCATGTTACACTGTGTCAGAAAACAATCTGGGTTGTAGAATAATCAAAAGGAACCATCCATGTTACACTATGTCAGAAAACAATCTGGGTTGTAGAATAATCAAAACGAACCATCCATGTTACACTATGTCAGAAAACAATCTGGATTGTAGAATAATCAAAACGAACCATCCATGTTACACTGTGTCAGAAAACAATCTGGGTTGTAGAATAATCAAAACGAACCATCCATGTTACACTGTGTCAAAACAATCTGGGTTGTAGAATAATCAAAACGAACCATCCATGTTACACTATGTCAGAAAACAATCTGTGTTGTAGAATAATCAAAACGAACCATCCATGTTACACTGTGTCAGAAAATAATCTGGGTTGTAGAATAATCAAAATGAACCACTCTTGTTTCACTGTGTCAGAAAACAATCTGGGTTGTAGAATAATCAAAATGAACCATTCATGTTACACATTGTTAGAAAACAATCTGGGTTGTAGAATAAACAAAACGAACCATCCATGTTACACTATGTCAGAAAACAATCTGGGTTGTAGAATAATCAAAACAAACCATTCATATTACACTATGCCAGAAAACAATCTGGGTTGTAGAATAATCATAATGAACCATCCATGTTACATTGTGTCAGAAAACAATCTGGTTGTAGAATAATCAAAATGAACCATTCATGTTACACTATGTCAGAAAACAATCTGGGTTGTAGAATAATCAAAACGAACCAACTATGTTACACTGTGTCAGAAAACAATCTGGGTTGTAGAATAATCAAAACGAACCATCCATGTTACATTGTGTCAGAAAACAATCTGGGTTGTAGAATAATCAAAATGAACCATCCACGTTACACTGTGTCAGAAAACAATCTGTGTTGTAGAATAATCAAAACGAACCATCCATGTTACACTGTGTCAGAAAACAATCTGGGGGTTGTAGAATATTCAAAACGAACCATCCATGTTACACTGTGTCAGAAAACAATCTGGGTTGTAGAATAATCAAAACGAACCATCCATGTTACATTATGTCAGAAAACAATCTGGGTTGTAGAATAATCAAAACGAACCATCCATGTTACACTATGTCAGAAAACAATCTGGTTTGTAGAATAATCAAAAGGAACCATCCATGTTACATTATGTCAGAAAACAATCTGGGTTGTAGAATAATCAAAAGGAACCATCCATGTTACACTATGTCAGAAAACAATCTGGATTGTAGAATAATTAAAACGAACCATCCATGTTACACTGTGTCAGAAAACAATCTGGGTTGTAGAATAATCAAAACGAACCATCCATGTTACACTGTGTCAGAAAACAATCTGGGTTGTGGAATAATCAAAACGAACCATCCATGTTACACTATGTCAGAAAACAATCTGGGTTGTAGAATAATCAAAACGAACCATCCATGTTACATTATGTCAGAAAACAATCTGGGTTGTAGAATAATCAAAACGAACCATCCATGTTACACTATGTCAGAAAACAATCTGGTTTGTAGAATAATCAAAAGGAACCATCCATGTTACATTATGTCAGAAAACAATCTGGGTTGTAGAATAATCAAAAGGAACCATCCATGTTACACTATGTCAGAAAACAATCTGGATTGTAGAATAATTAAAACGAACCATCCATGTTACACTGTGTCAGAAAACAATCTGGGTTGTAGAATAATCAAAACGAACCATCCATGTTACACTGTGTCAGAAAACAATCTGGGTTGTGGAATAATCAAAACGAACCATCCATGTTACACTATGTCAGAAAACAATCTGGGTTGTAGAATAATCAAAACGAACCATCCATGTTACACTGTGTCAGAAAACAATCTGGGTTGTAGAATAATCAAAATGAACCATCCATGTTACACTGTGTCAGGAAACAACATGGGTTGTAGAATAATCAAAATGAACCACCCATGTTACACTGTGTCAGAAAACAATCTGGGTTGTAGAATAATCAAAATGAACCACCCTTGTTACACTGTGTCAGAAAACAATCTGGGTTGTAGAATAATCAAAATGAACCATTCATGTTACACTGTCAGAAAACAATCTGGGTTGTAGAATAATCAAAATGAACCATTCATGTTACATTGTGTCAGAAAACAATCAGGGTTGTAGAATAATCAAAACGAACCATTCATGTTACACTATGTCAGAAAACTATCTGGGTTGTAGAATAATCAAAACGAACCATTCATGTTACACTATGTCAGAAAACAATCTGGGTTGTGCAATAATCAAAACGAACCATCCATGTTGCACTGTGTCAGAAAACAATCTGGGTTGTGCAATAATCAAAACGAACCATCCATGTTGCACTGTATCAGAAAACAATCTGGGTTGTAGAATAATCAAAACGAACTATCCATGTTACACTATGTCAGAACACAATCTGGGTTGTAGAATAATCAAAACGAACCATCCATGTTACACTATGTCAAAAAACAATCTGGTTTTTAGAATAATCAAAAGGAACCATCCATGTTACACTATGTCAGAAAACAATCTGGTTTGTAGAATAATCAAAAGGAACCATCCATGTTACACTATGTCAGAAAACAATCTGGGTTGTAGAATAATCAAAACGAACCATCCATGTTACATTATGTCAGAAAACAATCTGGGTTGTAGAATAATCAAAACGAACCATCCATGTTACACTATGTCAGAAAACAATCTGGTTTGTAGAATAATCAAAAGGAACCATCCATGTTACATTATGTCAGAAAACAATCTGGGTTGTAGAATAATCAAAAGGAACCATCCATGTTACACTATGTCAGAAAACAATCTGGATTGTAGAATAATTAAAACGAACCATCCATGTTACACTGTGTCAGAAAACAATCTGGGTTGTAGAATAATCAAAACGAACCATCCATGTTACACTGTGTCAGAAAACAATCTGGGTTGTGGAATAATCAAAACGAACCATCCATGTTACACTATGTCAGAAAACAATCTGGGTTGTAGAATAATCAAAACGAACCATCCATGTTACACTGTGTCAAAAAACAATCTGGGTTGTAGAATAATCAAAATGAACCATCCATGTTACACTGTGTCAGGAAACAATCTGGGTTGTAGAATAATCAAAATGAACCACCCATGTTACACTGTGTCAGAAAACAATCTGGGTTGTAGAATAATCAAAATGAACCATCCATGTTACACTATGTCAGAAAACAATCTGGGTTGTAGAATAATCAAAATGAACCACCCTTGTTACACTGTGTCAGAAAACAATCTGGGTTGTAGAATAATCAAAATGAACCATTCATGTTACACTGTCAGAAAACAATCTGGGTTGTAGAATAATCAAAATGAACCATTCATGTTACATTGTGTCAGAAAACAATCAGGGTTGTAGAATAATCAAAACGAACCATTCATGTTACACTATGTCAGAAAACTATCTGGGTTGTAGAATAATCAAAACGAACCATTCATGTTACACTATGTCAGAAAACAATCTGGGTTGTGCAATAATCAAAACGAACCATCCATGTTGCACTGTGTCAGAAAACAATCTGGGTTGTAGAATAATCAAAACGAACCATCCATGTTGCACTGTATCAGAAAACAATCTGGGTTGTAGAATAATCAAAACGAACTATCCATGTTACACTATGTCAGAACACAATCTGGGTTGTAGAATAATCAAAACGAACCATCCATGTTACACTATGTCAAAAAACAATCTGGTTTATAGAATAATCAAAAGGAACCATCCATGTTACACTATGTCAGAAAACAATCTGGTTTGTAGAATAATCAAAAGGAACCATCCATGTTACACTATGTCAGAAAACAATCTGGGTTGTAGAATAATCAAAAGGAACCATCCATGTTACACTATGTCAGAAAACAATCTGGGTTGTAGAATAATCAAAACGAACCATCCATGTTAGACTGTGTCAGAAAACAATCTGGGTTGTAGAATAATCAAAACGAACCATCCATATTAAACTGTGTCAGAAAACAATCTGGGTTGTAGAATAATCAAAACGAACCATCCATGTTACACTATGTCAGAAAACAATTTGTGTTGTAGAATAATCAAAACGAACCATCCATGTTACACTGTGTCAGAAAATATTCTGGGTTGTAGAATAATCAAAATGAAACATCCATGTTACACTGTGTCAGAAAACAATCTGGGTTGTAGAATAATCAAAATGAACCACCCTTGTTACACTGTGTCAGAAAACAATCTGGGTTGTAGAATAATCAAAATGAACCATTCATGTTACACTGTCAGAAAACAATCTGGGTTGTAGAATAATCAAAACGAACCATCCATGTTACACTATGTCAGAAAACAATCTGGGTTGTAGAATAATCAAAATAAACCATTCATGTTACACTGTGTCAGAAAACAATCTGGGTTGTAGAATAATCAAAATGAACCATTCATGTTACATTGTGTCAGAAAACATTCTGGGTTGTAGAATAATCAAAACGAACCATTCATGTTACACTATGTCAGAAAACAATCTGGGTTGTAGAAAAATCAAAACAAACCATTCATATTACACTGTGTCAGAAAACAATCTGGGTTGTAGAATAATCAAAACGAACCATCCATGTTACACTGTGTCAATACAATCTGGGTTGTAGAATAATCAAAACGAACCATCCATGTTACACTATGTCAGAAAATAATCTGGATTGTAGAATAATTAAAACGAACCATCCATGTTACACTGTGTCAGAAAACAATCTGGGTTGTAGAATAATCAAAACGAACCATCCATGTTACACTATGTCAGAAAACAATCTGGGTTGTGGAATAATCAAAACGAACCATCCATGTTACACTATGTCAGAAAACAATCTGGGTTGTAGAATAATCAAAACGAACCATCCATGTTACACTGTGTCAAAAAACAATCTGGGTTGTAGAATAATCAAAATGAACCATCCATGTTACACTGTGTCAGGAAACAATCTGGGTTGTAGAATAATCAAAATGAACCACCCATGTTACACTGTGTCAGAAAACAATCTGGGTTGTAGAATAATCAAAATGAACCATCCATGTTACACTATGTCAGAAAACAATCTGGGTTGTAGAATAATCAAAATGAACCACCCTTGTTACACTGTGTCAGAAAACAATCTGGGTTGTAGAATAATCAAAATGAACCATTCATGTTACATTATGTCAGAAAACAATCAGGGTTGTAGAATAATCAAAACGAACCATTCATGTTACACTATGTCAGAAAACTATCTGGGTTGTAGAATAATCAAAACGAACCATTCATGTTACACTATGTCAGAAAACAATCTGGGTTGTGCAATAATCAAAACGAACCATCCATGTTGCACTGTGTCAGAAAACAATCTGGGTTGTAGAATAATCAAAACGAACCATCCATGTTGCACTGTATCAGAAAACAATCTGGGTTGTAGAATAATCAAAACGAACTATCCATGTTACACTATGTCAGAACACAATCTGGGTTGTAGAATAATCAAAACGAACCATCCATGTTACACTATTCCAAAAAACAATCTGGTTTATAGAATAATCAAAAGGAACCATCCATGTTACACTATGTCAGAAAACAATCTGGTTTGTAGAATAATCAAAAGGAACCATCCATGTTACACTATGTCAGAAAACAATCTGGGTTGTAGAATAATCAAAAGGAACCATCCATGTTACACTATGTCAGAAAACAATCTGGGTTGTAGAATAATCAAAATGAACCATCCATGTTAGACTGTGTCAGAAAACAATCTGGGTTGTAGAATAATCAAAACGAACCATCCATATTACACTGTGTCAGAAAACAATCTGGGTTGTAGAGTAATCAAAACGAACCATCCATGTTACACTATGTCAGAAAACAATTTGTGTTGTAGAATAATCAAAACGAACCATCCATGTTACACTGTGTCAGAAAATATTCTGGGTTGTAGAATAATCAAAACGAACCATCCATGGTACACTGTGTCAGAAAACAATCTGGGTTGTAGAATAATCAAAATGAACCACCCTTGTTACACTGTGTCAGAAAACAATCTGGGTTGTAGAATAATCAAAATGAACCATTCATGTTACACTGTCAGAAAACAATCTGGGTTGTAGAATAATCAAAACGAACCATCCATGTTACACTATGTCAGAAAACAATCTGGGTTGTAGAATAATCAAAATGAACCACCCATGTTACACTGTGTCAGAAAACAATCTGGGTTTTAGAATAATCAAAATGAACCATCCATGTTACACTATGTCAGAAAACAATCTGGGTTGTAGAATAATCAAAACGAACCATCCATGTTACACTATGTCAGAAAACAATCTGGAATGTAGAATAATCAAAACGAACCATCCATGTTACACTATATCAAAAAATAATCTGGGTTGTAGAATAAACAAAACGAACCATCCATGTTACACTATGTCAGAAAACAATCTGGGTTGTAGAATAATCAAAACGAACCATCCATGTTACACTATGTCAGAAAACAATCTGGGTTGTAGAAAAATCAAAATGAACCATTCATGTTACACTATGTCAGAAAACAATCTGGGTTGTAGAATAATCAAAACGAACCATCCATGTTACACTATGTCAGAAAACAATCTGGGTTGTGGAATAATCAAAACGAATCATCCATGTTACACTATATCAGAAAATAATCTGGGTTGTAGAATAAACAAAACGAACCATCCATGTTACACTATGTCAGAAAACAATCTGGGTTGTAGAATAATCAAAACGAACCATCCATGTTACACTATGTCAGAAAACAATCTGGGTTGTAGAAAAATCAAAACGAACCATCCATGTTACACTATGTCAGAAAACAATCTGGGTTGTAGAATAATCAAAACGAACCATCTATGTTACACTATGTCAGAAAACAATCTGGGTTGTGGAATAATCAAAACGAACCATCCATGTTACATTATGTCAGAAAACAATCTGGGTTGTGGAATAATCAAAACGAACCATCCATGTTGCACTGTGTCAGAAAACAATCTGGGTTGTAGAATAATCAAAACGAACAATCCATGTTGCACTGTGTCAGAAAACAATCTGGGTTGTAGAATAATCAAAACGAACCATCCATGTTACACTATATCAGAAAACAATCTGGGTTGTAGAATAAACAAAAGGAACCATCCATGTTACACTGTGTCAGAAAACACTCTGGGTTGTAGAAAAATCAAAATGAACCATCCATGTTACACTATGTCAGAAAACAATCTGGGTTGTAGAATAATCAAAACGAACCATCCATGTTACACTATGTCAGAAAACAATCTGGGTTGTAGAATAATCAAAACGAACCATCCATGTTACACTATATCAGAAAATAATCTGGGTTGTAGAATAAACAAAACGAACCATCCATGTTACACTATGTCAGAAAACAATCTGGGTTGTAGAATAATCAAAACGAACCATCCATGTTACACTATGTCAGAAAACAATCTGGGTTGTAGAAAAATCAAAACGAACCATCCATGTTACACTATGTCAGAAAACAATCTGGGTTGTAGAATAATCAAAACGAACCATCCATGTTACACAATGTCAGAAAACAATCTGGGTTGTGGAATAATCAAAACAAACCATCCATGTTGCACTGTGTCAGAAAACAATCTGGGTTGTAGAATAATCAAAACGAACAATCCATGTTGCACTGTGTCAGAAAACAATCTGGGTTGTAGAATAATCAAAACGAACCATCCATGTTACACTATATCAGAAAACAATCTGGGTTGTAGAATAAACAAAACGAACCATCCATGTTACACTGTGTCAGAAAACAATCTGGGTTGTAGAATAATCAAAACGAACCATCCATGTTACACTATGTCAGAAAACAATCTGGGTTGTAGAATAATCAAAACGAACCATCCATGTTACACTATGTCAGAAAACAATCTGGGTTGTAGAATAATCAAAACGAACCATCCATGTTACACTATGTCAGAAAACAATCTGGGTTGTAGAATAATCAAAACGAACCATCCATGTTGCACTGTGTCAGAAAACAATCTGGGTTGTAGAATAATCAAAACGAACTATCCATGTTACACTGTGTCAGAACACAATCTGGGTTGTAGAATAATCAAAGCGAACCATCCATGTTACACTATGTCAGAAAACAATCTGGTTTATAGAATAATCAAAAGGAACCATCCATGTTACACTGTGTCAGAAAACAATCTGGGTTGTAGAATAATCAAAAGGAACCATCCATGTTACACTATGTCAGAAAACAATCTGGGTTGTAGAATAATCAAAACGAACCATCCATGTTACACTATGTCAGAAAACAATCTGGATTGTAGAATAATCAAAACGAACCATCCATGTTACACTGTGTCAGAAAACAATCTGGGTTGTAGAATAATCAAAACGAACCATCCATGTTACACTGTGTCAAAACAATCTGGGTTGTAGAATAATCAAAACGAACCATCCATGTTACACTATGTCAGAAAACAATCTGTGTTGTAGAATAATCAAAACGAACCATCCATGTTACACTGTGTCAGAAAATAATCTGGGTTGTAGAATAATCAAAATGAACCACCCTTGTTTCACTGTGTCAGAAAACAATCTGGGTTGTAGAATAATCAAAATGAACCATTCATGTTACACATTGTTAGAAAACAATCTGGGTTGTAGAATAAACAAAACGAACCATCCATGTTACACTATGTCAGAAAACAATCTGGGTTGTAGAATAATCAAAACAAACCATTCATATTACACTATGCCAGAAAACAATCTGGGTTGTAGAATAATCATAATGAACCATCCATGTTACATTGTGTCAGAAAACAATCTGGTTGTAGAATAATCAAAATGAACCATTCATGTTACACTATGTCAGAAAACAATCTGGGTTGTAGAATAATCAAAACGAACCAACTATGTTACACTGTGTCAGAAAACAATCTGGGTTGTAGAATAATCAAAACGAACCATCCATGTTACATTGTGTCAGAAAACAATCTGGGTTGTAGAATAATCAAAATGAACCATCCACGTTACACTGTGTCAGAAAACAATCTGTGTTGTAGAATAATCAAAACGAACCATCCATGTTACACTGTGTCAGAAAACAATCTGGGGGTTGTAGAATATTCAAAACGAACCATCCATGTTACACTGTGTCAGAAAACAATCTGGGTTGTAGAATAATCAAAACGAACCATCCATGTTACATTATGTCAGAAAACAATCTGGGTTGTAGAATAATCAAAACGAACCATCCATGTTACACTATGTCAGAAAACAATCTGGTTTGTAGAATAATCAAAAGGAACCATCCATGTTACATTATGTCAGAAAACAATCTGGGTTGTAGAATAATCAAAAGGAACCATCCATGTTACACTATGTCAGAAAACAATCTGGATTGTAGAATAATTAAAACGAACCATCCATGTTACACTGTGTCAGAAAACAATCTGGGTTGTAGAATAATCAAAACGAACCATCCATGTTACACTGTGTCAGAAAACAATCTGGGTTGTGGAATAATCAAAACGAACCATCCATGTTACACTATGTCAGAAAACAATCTGGGTTGTAGAATAATCAAAACGAACCATCCATGTTACATTATGTCAGAAAACAATCTGGGTTGTAGAATAATCAAAACGAACCATCCATGTTACACTATGTCAGAAAACAATCTGGTTTGTAGAATAATCAAAAGGAACCATCCATGTTACATTATGTCAGAAAACAATCTGGGTTGTAGAATAATCAAAAGGAACCATCCATGTTACACTATGTCAGAAAACAATCTGGATTGTAGAATAATTAAAACGAACCATCCATGTTACACTGTGTCAGAAAACAATCTGGGTTGTAGAATAATCAAAACGAACCATCCATGTTACACTGTGTCAGAAAACAATCTGGGTTGTGGAATAATCAAAACGAACCATCCATGTTACACTATGTCAGAAAACAATCTGGGTTGTAGAATAATCAAAACGAACCATCCATGTTACACTGTGTCAGAAAACAATCTGGGTTGTAGAATAATCAAAATGAACCATCCATGTTACACTGTGTCAGGAAACAACATGGGTTGTAGAATAATCAAAATGAACCACCCATGTTACACTGTGTCAGAAAACAATCTGGGTTGTAGAATAATCAAAATGAACCACCCTTGTTACACTGTGTCAGAAAACAATCTGGGTTGTAGAATAATCAAAATGAACCATTCATGTTACACTGTCAGAAAACAATCTGGGTTGTAGAATAATCAAAATGAACCATTCATGTTACATTGTGTCAGAAAACAATCAGGGTTGTAGAATAATCAAAACGAACCATTCATGTTACACTATGTCAGAAAACTATCTGGGTTGTAGAATAATCAAAACGAACCATTCATGTTACACTATGTCAGAAAACAATCTGGGTTGTGCAATAATCAAAACGAACCATCCATGTTGCACTGTGTCAGAAAACAATCTGGGTTGTGCAATAATCAAAACGAACCATCCATGTTGCACTGTATCAGAAAACAATCTGGGTTGTAGAATAATCAAAACGAACTATCCATGTTACACTATGTCAGAACACAATCTGGGTTGTAGAATAATCAAAACGAACCATCCATGTTACACTATGTCAAAAAACAATCTGGTTTTTAGAATAATCAAAAGGAACCATCCATGTTACACTATGTCAGAAAACAATCTGGTTTGTAGAATAATCAAAAGGAACCATCCATGTTACACTATGTCAGAAAACAATCTGGGTTGTAGAATAATCAAAACGAACCATCCATGTTACATTATGTAAGAAAACAATCTGGGTTGTAGAATAATCAAAACGAACCATCCATGTTACACTATGTCAGAAAACAATCTGGTTTGTAGAATAATCAAAAGGAACCATCCATGTTACATTATGTCAGAAAACAATCTGGGTTGTAGAATAATCAAAAGGAACCATCCATGTTACACTATGTCAGAAAACAATCTGGATTGTAGAATAATTAAAACGAACCATCCATGTTACACTGTGTCAGAAAACAATCTGGGTTGTAGAATAATCAAAACGAACCATCCATGTTACACTGTGTCAGAAAACAATCTGGGTTGTGGAATAATCAAAACGAACCATCCATGTTACACTATGTCAGAAAACAATCTGGGTTGTAGAATAATCAAAACGAACCATCCATGTTACACTGTGTCAAAAAACAATCTGGGTTGTAGAATAATCAAAATGAACCATCCATGTTACACTGTGTCAGGAAACAATCTGGGTTGTAGAATAATCAAAATGAACCACCCATGTTACACTGTGTCAGAAAACAATCTGGGTTGTAGAATAATCAAAATGAACCATCCATGTTACACTATGTCAGAAAACAATCTGGGTTGTAGAATAATCAAAATGAACCACCCTTGTTACACTGTGTCAGAAAACAATCTGGGTTGTAGAATAATCAAAATGAACCATTCATGTTACACTGTCAGAAAACAATCTGGGTTGTAGAATAATCAAAATGAACCATTCATGTTACATTGTGTCAGAAAACAATCAGGGTTGTAGAATAATCAAAACGAACCATTCATGTTACACTATGTCAGAAAACTATCTGGGTTGTAGAATAATCAAAACGAACCATTCATGTTACACTATGTCAGAAAACAATCTGGGTTGTGCAATAATCAAAACGAACCATCCATGTTGCACTGTGTCAGAAAACAATCTGGGTTGTAGAATAATCAAAACGAACCATCCATGTTGCACTGTATCAGAAAACAATCTGGGTTGTAGAATAATCAAAACGAACTATCCATGTTACACTATGTCAGAACACAATCTGGGTTGTAGAATAATCAAAACGAACCATCCATGTTACACTATGTCAAAAAACAATCTGGTTTATAGAATAATCAAAAGGAACCATCCATGTTACACTATGTCAGAAAACAATCTGGTTTGTAGAATAATCAAAAGGAACCATCCATGTTACACTATGTCAGAAAACAATCTGGGTTGTAGAATAATCAAAAGGAACCATCCATGTTACACTATGTCAGAAAACAATCTGGGTTGTAGAATAATCAAAACGAACCATCCATGTTAGACTGTGTCAGAAAACAATCTGGGTTGTAGAATAATCAAAACGAACCATCCATATTAAACTGTGTCAGAAAACAATCTGGGTTGTAGAATAATCAAAACGAACCATCCATGTTACACTATGTCAGAAAACAATTTGTGTTGTAGAATAATCAAAACGAACCATCCATGTTACACTGTGTCAGAAAATATTCTGGGTTGTAGAATAATCAAAATGAAACATCCATGTTACACTGTGTCAGAAAACAATCTGGGTTGTAGAATAATCAAAATGAACCACCCTTGTTACACTGTGTCAGAAAACAATCTGGGTTGTAGAATAATCAAAATGAACCATTCATGTTACACTGTCAGAAAACAATCTGGGTTGTAGAATAATCAAAACGAACCATCCATGTTACACTATGTCAGAAAACAATCTGGGTTGTAGAATAATCAAAATAAACCATTCATGTTACACTGTGTCAGAAAACAATCTGGGTTGTAGAATAATCAAAATGAACCATTCATGTTACATTGTGTCAGAAAACATTCTGGGTTGTAGAATAATCAAAACGAACCATTCATGTTACACTATGTCAGAAAACAATCTGGGTTGTAGAAAAATCAAAACAAACCATTCATATTACACTGTGTCAGAAAACAATCTGGGTTGTAGAATAATCAAAACGAACCATCCATGTTACACTGTGTCAATACAATCTGGGTTGTAGAATAATCAATACGAACCATCCATGTTTCACTGTGTCAGAAAACAATCTTTGTTGTAGAATAATCAAAACGAACCATCCATGTTACACTGTGTCAGAAAATAATCTGGGTTGTAGAATAATCAAAATGAACCACCCTTGTTTCACTGTGTCAGAAAACAATCTGGGTTGTAGAATAATCAAAATGAACCATTCATGTTACACTGTGTCAGAAAACAATCTGGGTTGTAGAATAAACAAAACGAACCATCCATGTTACACTATGTCAGAAAACAATCTGGGTTGTAGAATAATCAAAACGAACCATTCATATTACACTATGTCAGAAAACAATCTGGGTTGTAGAATAATCAAAATGAACCATCCATGTTACATTGTGTCAGAAAACAATCTGGGTTGTAGAATAATCAAAATGAACCATTCATGTTACACTATGTCAGAAAACAATCTGGGTTGTAGAATAATCAAAACGAACCATCTATGTTACACTGTGTAAGAAAACAATCTGGGTTGTAGAATAATCAAAACGAACCATCCATGTTACATTGTGTCAGAAAACAATCTGGGTTGTAGAATAATCAAAATGAACCATCCACGTTACACTGTGTCAGAAAACAATCTGGGTTGTAGAATAATCAAAACGAACCATCCATGTTACACTGTGTCAGAAAACAATCTGTGGGTTGTAGAATATTCAAAACGAACCATCCATGTTACACTCTGTCAGAAAACAATCTGGGTTGTAGAATAATCAAAACGAACCATCCATGTTACATTATGTCAGAAAACAATCTGGGTTGTAGAATAATCAAAACGAACCATCCATGTTACACTATGTCAGAAAACAATCTGGTTTGTAGAATAATCAAAACGAACCATCCATGTTACACTATGTCAGAAAACAATCTGGGTTGTAGAATAATCAAAAGGAACCATCCATGTTACACTATGTCAGAAAACAATCTGGATTGTAGAATAATTAAAACGAACCATCCATGTTACACTGTGTCAGAAAACAATCTGGGTTGTAGAATAATCAAATCGAACCATCCATGTTACACTGTGTCAGAAAACAATCTGGGTTGTGGAATAATTAAAACGATCCATTCATGTTACACTATGTCAGAAAACAATCTGTGTTGTAGAATAATCAAAACGAACCATCCATGTTACACTGTGTCAAAAAATAATTTGGGTTGTAGAATAATCAAAATGAACCATCCATGTTACACTGTGTCAGAAAACAATCTGGGTTGTAGAATAATCAAAATGAACCACCCATGTTACACTGTGTCAGAAAACAATCTGGGTTGTAGAATAATCAAAATGAACCATCCATGTTACACTGTGTCAGAAAACAATCTGGGTTGTAGAATAATCAAAACGAACCATCCATGTTACACTGTGTCAAAACAATCTGGGTTGTAGAATAATCAAAACGAACCATCCATGTTACACTATGTCAGAAAACAATCTGTGTTGTAGAATAATCAAAACGAACCATCCATGTTACACTGTGTCAGAAAATAATCTGGGTTGTAGAATAATCAAAATGAACCACCCTTGTTTCACTGTGTCAGAAAACAATCTGGGTTGTAGAATAATCAAAATGAACCATTCATGTTACACTGTGTCAGAAAAAAATCTGGGTTGTAGAATAAACAAAACGAACCATCCATGTTACACTATGTCAGAAAACAATCTGGGTTGTAGAATAATCAAAACGAACCATTCATATTACACTATGTCAGAAAACAATCTGGGTTGTAGAATAATCAAAATGAACCATCCATGTTACATTGTGTCAGAAAGCAATCTGGGTTGTAGAATAATCAAAATGAACCATTCATGTTATACTATGTCATAAAACAATCTGGGTTGTAGAATAATCAAAACGAACCATCTATGTTACACTGTGTCAGAAAACAATCTGGGTTGTAGAATAATCAAAACGAACCATCCATGTTACATTGTGTCAGAAAACAATCTGGGTTGTAGAATAATCAAAATGAACCATCCACGTTACACTGTGTCAGAAAACAATCTGGGTTGTAGAATAATCAAAACGAACCATCCATGTTACACCGTGTCAGAAAACAATCTGGGGGTTGTAGAATATTCAAAACGAACCATCCATGTTACACTGTGTCAGAAAACAATCTGGGTTGTAGAATAATCAAAACAAACCATCCATGTTACATTATGTCAGAAAACAATCTGGGTTGTAGAATAATCAAAACGAACCATCCATGTTACACTATGTCAGAAAACAATCTGGTTTGTAGAATAATCAAAAGGAACCATCCATGTTACACTATGTCAGAAAACAATCTGGGTTGTAGAATAATCAAAACGAACTATCCATGTTACACTATGTCAGAACACAATCTGGGTTGTAGAATAATCAAAATGAACCATTCATGTTACACTGTCAGAAAACAATCTGAGTTGTAGAATAATCAAAATGAACCATTCATGTTACATTGTATCAGAAAACAATCAGGGTTGTAGAATAATCAAAACGAACCATTCATGTTACACTATGTCAGAAAACTATCTGGGTTGTAGAATAATCAAAACGAACCATTCATGTTACACTATGTCAGAAAACAATCTGGGTTGTGCAATAATCAAAACGAACCATCCATGTTGCACTGTGTCAGAAAAAAATCTGGGTTGTAGAATAATCAAAACGAACCATCCATGTTGCACTGTGTCAGAAAACAATCTGGGTTTTAGAATAATCAAAACGAACTATCCATGTTACACTATGTCAGAACACAATCTGGGTTGTAGAATAATCAAAACGAACCATCCATGTTACACAATGTCAAAAAACAAGCTGGTTTATAGAATAATCAAAAGGAACCATCCATGTTACACTATGTCAGAAAACAATCTGGGTTGTAGAATAATCAAAAGGAATCATCCATGTTACACTATGTCAGAAAACAATCTGGGTTGTAGAATAATCAAAAGGAACCATCCATGTTACACTATGTCAGAAAACAATCTGGGTTGTAGAATAATCAAAACGAACCATCCATGTTAGACTGTGTCAGAAAACAATCTGGGTTGTAGAATAATCAAAACGAACCATCCATATTAGACTGTGTCAGAAAACAATCTGGGTTGTAGAATAATCAAAACGAACCATCCATGTTACACTATGTCAGAAAACAATCTAGGTTGTAGAATAATCAAAACGAACCATCCATGTTACACTGTGTCAGAAAATATTCTGGGTTGTAGAATAATCAAAATGAACCATCCATGTTACACTGTGTCAGAAAACAATCTGGGTTGTAGAATAATCAAAATGAACCACCCTTGTTACACTGTGTCAGAAAACAATCTGGGTTGTAGAATAATCAAAATGAACCATTCAAGTTACACTGTCAGAAAACAATCTGGGTTGTAGAATAATCAAAACGAACCATCCATGTTACACTATGTCAGAAAACAATCTGGGTTGTAGAATAATCAAAATAAACCATTCATGTTACACTGTGTCAGAAAACAATCTGGGTTGTAGAATAATCAAAATGAACCATTCATGTTACATTGTGTCAGAAAACAATCTGGGTTGTAGAATAATCAAAACGAACCATTCATGTTGCACTATGTCAGAAAACAATCTGGGTTGTAGAATAATCAAAACGAACCATTCATATTACACTATGTCAGAAAACAATCTGGGTTGTAGAATAATCAAAACGAATCATCCATGTTACACTATGTCAGAAAACAATCTGGATTGTAGAATAATCAAAACGAACCATCCATGTTTCACTGTGTCAGAAAACAATCTGGATTGTAGAATAATCAAAAGGAACCATCCATGTGACATTATGTCAGAAAACAATCAGGGTTGTAGAATAATCAAAACGAACCATCCATGTTACACTATGTCAGAAAACAATCTGGTTTGTAGAATAATCAAAAGGAACCATCCATGTTACACTATGTCAGAAAACAATCTGGGTTGTAGAATAATCAAAATGAACCATCCATGTTATATTGTGTCAGAAAACAATCTGGGTTGTAGAATAATCAAAATGAAACATCCACGTTACACTGTGTCAGAAAACAATCTGGGTTGTAGAATAATCAAAAGGAACCATCCATGTTACACTGTGTCAGAAAACAATCTGGGTTGTAGAATAATCAAAAGGAACCATCCATGTTACACTATGTCAGAAAACAATCTGGGTTGTAGAATAATCAAAACGAACCATCCATGTTACACTATGTCAGAAAATAATCTGGTTTGTAGAATAATCAAAAGGAACCATCCATGTTACACTATGTCAGAAAACAATCTGGGTTGTAGAATAATCAAAACGAACCATCCATGTTACACTATGTCAGAAAACAATCTGGGCTGTAGAAAAATCAAAATGAACTATTCATGTTACACTATGTCAGAAAACAATCTGGGTTGTAGAATAATCAAAACGAACCATCCATGTTACACTATGTCAGAAAACAATCTGGGTTGTGGAATAATCAAAACGAATCATCCATGTTACACTATATCAGAAAATAATCTGGGTGGTAGAATAAACAAAACGAACCATCCATGTTGCACTATGTCAGAAAACAATCTGGGTTGTAGAATAATCAAAACGAACCATCCATGTTACACTATGTCAGAAAACAATCTGGGTTGTAGAAAAATCAAAACGAACCATCCATGTTACACTATGTCAGAAAACAATCTGGGTTGTAGAATAATCAAAACGAACCATATATGTTACACTATGTCAGAAAACAATCTGGGTTGTGGAATAATCAAAACGAACCATCCATGTTACACTATGTCAGAAAACAATCTGTGTTGTAGAATAATCAAAACGAACCATCCATGTTACACTGTGTCAGAAAATAATCTGGGTTGTAGAATAATCAAAATGAACCACCCTTGTTTCACTGTGTCAGAAAACAATCTGGGTTGTAGAATAATCAAAATGAACCATTCATGTTACACATTGTCAGAAAACAATCTGGGTTGTAGAATAAACAAAACGAACCATCCATGTTACACTATGTCAGAAAACAATCTGGGTTGTAGAATAATCAAAACAAACCATTCATATTACACTATGTCAGAAAACAATCTGGGTTGTAGAATAATCAAAATGAACCATCCATGTTACATTGTGTCAGAAAACAATCTGGGTTGTAGAATAATCAAAATGAACCATTCATGTTACACTATGTCAGAAAACAATCTGGGTTGTAGAATAATCAAAACGAACCAACTATGTTACACTGTGTCAGAAAACAATCTGGGTTGTAGAATAATCAAAACGAATCATCCATGTTACATTGTGTCAGAAAACAATCTGGGTTGTAGAATAATCAAAATGAATCATCCACGTTACACTGTGTTAGAAAACAATCTGTGTTGTAGAATAATCAAAACGAACCATCCATGTTACACTGTGTCAGAAAACAATCTGGGGGTTGTAGAATATTCAAAACGAACCATCCATGTTACACTGTGTCAGAAAACAATCTGGGTTGTAGAATAATCAAAACGAACCATCCATGTTACATTATGTCAGAAAACAATCTGGGTTGTAGAATAATCAAAACGAACCATCCATGTTACACTATGTCAGAAAACAATCAGGTTTGTAGAATAATCAAAAGGAACCATCCATGTTACATTATGTCAGAAAACAATCTGGGTTGTAGAATAATCAAAAGGAACCATCCATGTTACACTATGTCAGAAAACAATCTGGATTGTAGAATAATTAAAACGAACCATCCATGTTACACTGTGTCAGAAATCAATCTGGGTTGTAGAATAAACAAAACGAACCATCCATGTTACACTGTGTCAGAAAACAATCTGGGTTGTGGAATAATCAAAACGAACCATCCATGTTACACTATGTCAGAAAAACAATCTGGGTTGTAGAATAATCAAAACGAACCATCCATGTTACACTGTGTCAAAAAACAATCTGGGTTGTAGAATAATCAAAATGAACCATCCATGTTACACTGTGTCAGAAAACAATCTGGGTTGTAGAATAATCAAAATGAACCACCCATGTTACACTGTGTCAGAAAACAATCTGGGTTTTAGAATAATCAAAATGAACCATCCATGTTACACTATGTCAGAAAACAATCTGGGTTGTAGAATAATCAAAACGAACCATCCATGTTACACTATGTCAGAAAACAATCTGGAATGTAGAATAATCAAAACGAACCATCCATGTTACACTATATCAAAAAATAATCTGGGTTGTAGAATAAACAAAACGAACCATCCATGTTACACTATGTCAGAAAACAATCTGGGTTGTAGAATAATCAAAACGAACCATCCATGTTACACTATGTCAGAAAACAATCTGGGTTGTAGAAAAATCAAAATGAACCATTCATGTTACACTATGTCAGAAAACAATCTGGGTTGTAGAATAATCAAAACGAACCATCCATGTTACACTATGTCAGAAAACAATCTGGGTTGTGGAATAATCAAAACGAATCATCCATGTTACACTATATCAGAAAATAATCTGGGTTGTAGAATAAACAAAACGAACCATCCATGTTACACTATGTCAGAAAACAATCTGTGTTGTAGAATAATCAAAACGAACCATCCATGTTACACTGTGTCAGAAAATAATCTGGGTTGTAGAATAATCAAAATGAACCACCCTTGTTTCACTGTGTCAGAAAACAATCTGGGTTGTAGAATAATCAAAATGAACCATTCATGTTACACTGTGTCAGAAAAAAATCTGGGTTGTAGAATAAACAAAACGAACCATCCATGTTACACTATGTCAGAAAACAATCTGGGTTGTAGAATAATCAAAACGAACCATTCATATTACACTATGTCAGAAAACAATCTGGGTTGTAGAATAATCAAAATGAACCATCCATGTTACATTGTGTCAGAAAACAATCTGGGTTGTAGAATAATCAAAATGAACCATTCATGTTACACTATGTCATAAAACAATCTGGGTTGTAGAATAATCAAAACTAACCATCTATGTTACACTGTGTCAGAAAACAATCTGGGTTGTAGAATAATCAAAACGAACCATCCATGTTACATTGTGTCAGAAAACAATCTGGGTTGTAGAATAATCAAAATGAACCATCCACGTTACACTGTGTCAGAAAACAATCTGGGTTGTAGAATAATCAAAACGAACCATCCATGTTACACCGTGTCAGAAAACAATCTGGGGGTTGTAGAATATTCAAAACGAACCATCCATGTTACACTGTGTCAGAAAACAATCTGGGTTGTAGAATAATCAAAACAAACCATCCATGTTACATTATGTCAGAAAACAATCTGGGTTGTAGAATAATCAAAACGAACCATCCATGTTACACTATGTCAGAAAACAATCTGGTTTGTAGAATAATCAAAAGGAACCATCCATGTTACACTATGTCAGAAAACAATCTGGGTTGTAGAATAATCAAAACGAACTATCCATGTTACACTATGTCAGAACACAATCTGGGTTGTAGAATAATCAAAATGAACCATTCATGTTACACTGTCAGAAAACAATCTGAGTTGTAGAATAATCAAAATGAACCATTCATGTTACATTGTATCAGAAAACAATCAGGGTTGTAGAATAATCAAAACGAACCATTCATGTTACACTATGTCAGAAAACTATCTGGGTTGTAGAATAATCAAAACGAACCATTCATGTTACACTATGTCAGAAAACAATCTGGGTTGTGCAATAATCAAAACGAACCATCCATGTTGCACTGTGTCAGAAAAAAATCTGGGTTGTAGAATAATCAAAACGAACCATCCATGTTGCACTGTGTCAGAAAACAATCTGGGTTTTAGAATAATCAAAACGAACTATCCATGTTACACTATGTCAGAACACAATCTGGGTTGTAGAATAATCAAAACGAACCATCCATGTTACACAATGTCAAAAAACAAGCTGGTTTATAGAATAATCAAAAGGAACCATCCATGTTACACTATGTCAGAAAACAATCTGGGTTGTAGAATAATCAAAAGGAATCATCCATGTTACACTATGTCAGAAAACAATCTGGGTTGTAGAATAATCAAAAGGAACCATCCATGTTACACTATGTCAGAAAACAATCTGGGTTGTAGAATAATCAAAACGAACCATCCATGTTAGACTGTGTCAGAAAACAATCTGGGTTGTAGAATAATCAAAACGAACCATCCATATTAGACTGTGTCAGAAAACAATCTGGGTTGTAGAATAATCAAAACGAACCATCCATGTTACACTATGTCAGAAAACAATCTAGGTTGTAGAATAATCAAAACGAACCATCCATGTTACACTGTGTCAGAAAATATTCTGGGTTGTAGAATAATCAAAATGAACCATCCATGTTACACTGTGTCAGAAAACAATCTGGGTTGTAGAATAATCAAAATGAACCACCCTTGTTACACTGTGTCAGAAAACAATCTGGGTTGTAGAATAATCAAAATGAACCATTCAAGTTACACTGTCAGAAAACAATCTGGGTTGTAGAATAATCAAAACGAACCATCCATGTTACACTATGTCAGAAAACAATCTGGGTTGTAGAATAATCAAAATAAACCATTCATGTTACACTGTGTCAGAAAACAATCTGG
The DNA here is from genome assembly GCA_963680875.1 of Bathymodiolus brooksi. Taxonomy (NCBI): domain Eukaryota; kingdom Metazoa; phylum Mollusca; class Bivalvia; order Mytilida; family Modiolidae; genus Bathymodiolus; species Bathymodiolus brooksi. The sequence continues at coordinate 147,786,930 of OY804576.1, forward strand.
GTTGTAGAATAATCAAAATGAACCATTCATGTTACATTGTGTCAGAAAACAATCTGGGTTGTAGAATAATCAAAACGAACCATTCATGTTGCACTATGTCAGAAAACAATCTGGGTTGTAGAATAATCAAAACGAACCATTCATATTACACTATGTCAGAAAACAATCTGGGTTGTAGAATAATCAAAACAAATCATCCATGTTACACTATGTCAGAAAACAATCTGGATTGTAGAATAATCAAAACGAACCATCCATGTTTCACTGTGTCAGAAAACAATCTGGATTGTAGAATAATCAAAAGGAACCATCCATGTGACATTATGTCAGAAAACAATCAGGGTTGTAGAATAATCAAAACGAACCATCCATGTTACACTATGTCAGAAAACAATCTGGTTTGTAGAATAATCAAAAGGAACCATCCATGTTACACTATGTCAGAAAACAATCTGGGTTGTAGAATAATCAAAATGAACCATCCATGTTATATTGTGTCAGAAAACAATCTGGGTTGTAGAATAATCAAAATGAACCATCCACGTTACACTGTGTCAGAAAACAATCTGGGTTGTAGAATAATCAAAAGGAACCATCCATGTTACACTGTGTCAGAAAACAATCTGGGTTGTAGAATAATCAAAAGGAACCATCCATGTTACACTATGTCAGAAAACAATCTGGGTTGTAGAATAATCAAAACGAACCATCCATGTTACACTATGTCAGAAAATAATCTGGTTTGTAGAATAATCAAAAGGAACCATCCATGTTACACTATGTCAGAAAACAATCTGGGTTGTAGAATAATCAAAACGAACCATCCATGTTACACTATGTCAGAAAACAATCTGGGTTGTAGAAAAATCAAAATGAACCATTCATGTTACACTATGTCAGAAAACAATCTGGGTTGTAGAATAATCAAAACGAACCATCCATGTTACACTATGTCAGAAAACAATCTGGGTTGTGGAATAATCAAAACGAATCATCCATGTTACACTATATCAGAAAATAATCTGGGTGGTAGAATAAACAAAACGAACCATCCATGTTGCACTATGTCAGAAAACAATCTGGGTTGTAGAATAATCAAAACGAACCATCCATGTTACACTATGTCAGAAAACAATCTGGGTTGTAGAAAAATCAAAACGAACCATCCATGTTACACTATGTCAGAAAACAATCTGGGTTGTAGAATAATCAAAACGAACCATATATGTTACACTATGTCAGAAAACAATCTGGGTTGTGGAATAATCAAAACGAACCATCCATGTTACACTATGTCAGAAAACAATCTGTGTTGTAGAATAATCAAAACGAACCATCCATGTTACACTGTGTCAGAAAATAATCTGGGTTGTAGAATAATCAAAATGAACCACCCTTGTTTCACTGTGTCAGAAAACAATCTGGGTTGTAGAATAATCAAAATGAACCATTCATGTTACACATTGTCAGAAAACAATCTGGGTTGTAGAATAAACAAAACGAACCATCCATGTTACACTATGTCAGAAAACAATCTGGGTTGTAGAATAATCAAAACAAACCATTCATATTACACTATGTCAGAAAACAATCTGGGTTGTAGAATAATCAAAATGAACCATCCATGTTACATTGTGTCAGAAAACAATCTGGGTTGTAGAATAATCAAAATGAACCATTCATGTTACACTATGTCAGAAAACAATCTGGGTTGTAGAATAATCAAAACGAACCAACTATGTTACACTGTGTCAGAAAACAATCTGGGTTGTAGAATAATCAAAACGAATCATCCATGTTACATTGTGTCAGAAAACAATCTGGGTTGTAGAATAATCAAAATGAATCATCCACGTTACACTGTGTTAGAAAACAACCTGTGTTGTAGAATAATCAAAACGAACCATCCATGTTACACTGTGTCAGAAAACAATCTGGGGGTTGTAGAATATTCAAAACGAACCATCCATGTTACACTGTGTCAGAAAACAATCTGGGTTGTAGAATAATCAAAACGAACCATCCATGTTACATTATGTCAGAAAACAATCTGGGTTGTAGAATAATCAAAACGAACCATCCATGTTACACTATGTCAGAAAACAATCAGGTTTGTAGAATAATCAAAAGGAACCATCCATGTTACATTATGTCAGAAAACAATCTGGGTTGTAGAATAATCAAAAGGAACCATCCATGTTACACTATGTCAGAAAACAATCTGGATTGTAGAATAATTAAAACGAACCATCCATGTTACACTGTGTCAGAAATCAATCTGGGTTGTAGAATAAACAAAACGAACCATCCATGTTACACTGTGTCAGAAAACAATCTGGGTTGTGGAATAATCAAAACGAACCATCCATGTTACACTATGTCAGAAAAACAATCTGGGTTGTAGAATAATCAAAACGAACCATCCATGTTACACTGTGTCAAAAAACAATCTGGGTTGTAGAATAATCAAAATGAACCATCCATGTTACACTGTGTCAGAAAACAATCTGGGTTGTAGAATAATCAAAATGAACCACCCATGTTACACTGTGTCAGAAAACAATCTGGGTTTTAGAATAATCAAAATGAACCATCCATGTTACACTATGTCAGAAAACAATCTGGGTTGTAGAATAATCAAAACGAACCATCCATGTTACACTATGTCAGAAAACAATCTGGAATGTAGAATAATCAAAACGAACCATCCATGTTACACTATATCAAAAAATAATCTGGGTTGTAGAATAAACAAAACGAACCATCCATGTTACACTATGTCAGAAAACAATCTGGGTTGTAGAATAATCAAAACGAACCATCCATGTTACACTATGTCAGAAAACAATCTGGGTTGTAGAAAAATCAAAATGAACCATTCATGTTACACTATGTCAGAAAACAATCTGGGTTGTAGAATAATCAAAACGAACCATCCATGTTACACTATGTCAGAAAACAATCTGGGTTGTGGAATAATCAAAACGAATCATCCATGTTACACTATATCAGAAAATAATCTGGGTTGTAGAATAAACAAAACGAACCATCCATGTTACACTATGTCAGAAAACAATCTGGGTTGTAGAATAATCAAAACGAACCATCCATGTTACACTATGTCAGAAAACAATCTGGGTTGTAGAAAAATCAAAACGAACCATCCATGTTACACTATGTCAGAAAACAATCTGGGTTGTAGAATAATCAAAACGAACCATCTATGTTACACTATGTCAGAAAACAATCTGGGTTGTGGAATAATCAAAACGAACCATCCATGTTACATTATGTCAGAAAACAATCTGGGTTGTGGAATAATCAAAACGAACCATCCATGTTGCACTGTGTCAGAAAACAATCTGGGTTGTAGAATAATCAAAACGAACAATCCATGTTGCACTGTGTCAGAAAACAATCTGGGTTGTAGAATAATCAAAACGAACCATCCATGTTACACTATATCAGAAAACAATCTGGGTTGTAGAATAATCAAAACGAACCATCCATGTTACACTATGTCAGAAAACAATCTGGGCTGTAGAAAAATCAAAATGAACTATTCATGTTACACTATGTCAGAAAACAATCTGGGTTGTAGAATAATCAAAACGAACCATCCATGTTACACTATGTCAGAAAACAATCTGGGTTGTGGAATAATCAAAACGAATCATCCATGTTACACTATATCAGAAAATAATCTGGGTGGTAGAATAAACAAAACGAACCATCCATGTTGCACTATGTCAGAAAACAATCTGGGTTGTAGAATAATCAAAACGAACCATCCATGTTACACTATGTCAGAAAACAATCTGGGTTGTAGAAAAATCAAAACGAACCATCCATGTTACACTATGTCAGAAAACAATCTGGGTTGTAGAATAATCAAAACGAACCATATATGTTACACTATGTCAGAAAACAATCTGGGTTGTGGAATAATCAAAACGAACCATCCATGTTACACTATGTCAGAAAACAATCTGTGTTGTAGAATAATCAAAACGAACCATCCATGTTACACTGTGTCAGAAAATAATCTGGGTTGTAGAATAATCAAAATGAACCACCCTTGTTTCACTGTGTCAGAAAACAATCTGGGTTGTAGAATAATCAAAATGAACCATTCATGTTACACATTGTCAGAAAACAATCTGGGTTGTAGAATAAACAAAACGAACCATCCATGTTACACTATGTCAGAAAACAATCTGGGTTGTAGAATAATCAAAACAAACCATTCATATTACACTATGTCAGAAAACAATCTGGGTTGTAGAATAATCAAAATGAACCATCCATGTTACATTGTGTCAGAAAACAATCTGGGTTGTAGAATAATCAAAATGAACCATTCATGTTACACTATGTCAGAAAACAATCTGGGTTGTAGAATAATCAAAACGAACCAACTATGTTACACTGTGTCAGAAAACAATCTGGGTTGTAGAATAATCAAAACGAATCATCCATGTTACATTGTGTCAGAAAACAATCTGGGTTGTAGAATAATCAAAATGAATCATCCACGTTACACTGTGTTAGAAAACAATCTGTGTTGTAGAATAATCAAAACGAACCATCCATGTTACACTGTGTCAGAAAACAATCTGGGGGTTGTAGAATATTCAAAACGAACCATCCATGTTACACTGTGTCAGAAAACAATCTGGGTTGTAGAATAATCAAAACGAACCATCCATGTTACATTATGTCAGAAAACAATCTGGGTTGTAGAATAATCAAAACGAACCATCCATGTTACACTATGTCAGAAAACAATCAGGTTTGTAGAATAATCAAAAGGAACCATCCATGTTACATTATGTCAGAAAACAATCTGGGTTGTAGAATAATCAAAAGGAACCATCCATGTTACACTATGTCAGAAAACAATCTGGATTGTAGAATAATTAAAACGAACCATCCATGTTACACTGTGTCAGAAATCAATCTGGGTTGTAGAATAAACAAAACGAACCATCCATGTTACACTGTGTCAGAAAACAATCTGGGTTGTGGAATAATCAAAACGAACCATCCATGTTACACTATGTCAGAAAAACAATCTGGGTTGTAGAATAATCAAAACGAACCATCCATGTTACACTGTGTCAAAAAACAATCTGGGTTGTAGAATAATCAAAATGAACCATCCATGTTACACTGTGTCAGAAAACAATCTGGGTTGTAGAATAATCAAAATGAACCACCCATGTTACACTGTGTCAGAAAACAATCTGGGTTTTAGAATAATCAAAATGAACCATCCATGTTACACTATGTCAGAAAACAATCTGGGTTGTAGAATAATCAAAACGAACCATCCATGTTACACTATGTCAGAAAACAATCTGGAATGTAGAATAATCAAAACGAACCATCCATGTTACACTATATCAAAAAATAATCTGGGTTGTAGAATAAACAAAACGAACCATCCATGTTACACTATGTCAGAAAACAATCTGGGTTGTAGAATAATCAAAACGAACCATCCATGTTACACTATGTCAGAAAACAATCTGGGTTGTAGAAAAATCAAAATGAACCATTCATGTTACACTATGTCAGAAAACAATCTGGGTTGTAGAATAATCAAAACGAACCATCCATGTTACACTATGTCAGAAAACAATCTGGGTTGTGGAATAATCAAAACGAATCATCCATGTTACACTATATCAGAAAATAATCTGGGTTGTAGAATAAACAAAACGAACCATCCATGTTACACTATGTCAGAAAACAATCTGTGTTGTAGAATAATCAAAACGAACCATCCATGTTACACTGTGTCAGAAAATAATCTGGGTTGTAGAATAATCAAAATGAACCACCCTTGTTTCACTGTGTCAGAAAACAATCTGGGTTGTAGAATAATCAAAATGAACCATTCATGTTACACTGTGTCAGAAAAAAATCTGGGTTGTAGAATAAACAAAACGAACCATCCATGTTACACTATGTCAGAAAACAATCTGGGTTGTAGAATAATCAAAACGAACCATTCATATTACACTATGTCAGAAAACAATCTGGGTTGTAGAATAATCAAAATGAACCATCCATGTTACATTGTGTCAGAAAACAATCTGGGTTGTAGAATAATCAAAATGAACCATTCATGTTACACTATGTCATAAAACAATCTGGGTTGTAGAATAATCAAAACGAACCATCTATGTTACACTGTGTCAGAAAACAATCTGGGTTGTAGAATAATCAAAACGAACCATCCATGTTACATTGTGTCAGAAAACAATCTGGGTTGTAGAATAATCAAAATGAACCATCCACGTTACACTGTGTCAGAAAACAATCTGGGTTGTAGAATAATCAAAACGAACCATCCATGTTACACCGTGTCAGAAAACAATCTGGGGGTTGTAGAATATTCAAAACGAACCATCCATGTTACACTGTGTCAGAAAACAATCTGGGTTGTAGAATAATCAAAACAAACCATCCATGTTACATTATGTCAGAAAACAATCTGGGTTGTAGAATAATCAAAACGAACCATCCATGTTACACTATGTCAGAAAACAATCTGGTTTGTAGAATAATCAAAAGGAACCATCCATGTTACACTATGTCAGAAAACAATCTGGGTTGTAGAATAATCAAAACGAACTATCCATGTTACACTATGTCAGAACACAATCTGGGTTGTAGAATAATCAAAATGAACCATTCATGTTACACTGTCAGAAAACAATCTGAGTTGTAGAATAATCAAAATGAACCATTCATGTTACATTGTATCAGAAAACAATCAGGGTTGTAGAATAATCAAAACGAACCATTCATGTTACACTATGTCAGAAAACTATCTGGGTTGTAGAATAATCAAAACGAACCATTCATGTTACACTATGTCAGAAAACAATCTGGGTTGTGCAATAATCAAAACGAACCATCCATGTTGCACTGTGTCAGAAAAAAATCTGGGTTGTAGAATAATCAAAACGAACCATCCATGTTGCACTGTGTCAGAAAACAATCTGGGTTTTAGAATAATCAAAACGAACTATCCATGTTACACTATGTCAGAACACAATCTGGGTTGTAGAATAATCAAAACGAACCATCCATGTTACACAATGTCAAAAAACAAGCTGGTTTATAGAATAATCAAAAGGAACCATCCATGTTACACTATGTCAGAAAACAATCTGGGTTGTAGAATAATCAAAAGGAATCATCCATGTTACACTATGTCAGAAAACAATCTGGGTTGTAGAATAATCAAAAGGAACCATCCATGTTACACTATGTCAGAAAACAATCTGGGTTGTAGAATAATCAAAACGAACCATCCATGTTAGACTGTGTCAGAAAACAATCTGGGTTGTAGAATAATCAAAACGAACCATCCATATTAGACTGTGTCAGAAAACAATCTGGGTTGTAGAATAATCAAAACGAACCATCCATGTTACACTATGTCAGAAAACAATCTAGGTTGTAGAATAATCAAAACGAACCATCCATGTTACACTGTGTCAGAAAATATTCTGGGTTGTAGAATAATCAAAATGAACCATCCATGTTACACTGTGTCAGAAAACAATCTGGGTTGTAGAATAATCAAAATGAACCACCCTTGTTACACTGTGTCAGAAAACAATCTGGGTTGTAGAATAATCAAAATGAACCATTCAAGTTACACTGTCAGAAAACAATCTGGGTTGTAGAATAATCAAAACGAACCATCCATGTTACACTATGTCAGAAAACAATCTGGGTTGTAGAATAATCAAAATAAACCATTCATGTTACACTGTGTCAGAAAACAATCTGGGTTGTAGAATAATCAAAATGAACCATTCATGTTACATTGTGTCAGAAAACAATCTGGGTTGTAGAATAATCAAAACGAACCATTCATGTTGCACTATGTCAGAAAACAATCTGGGTTGTAGAATAATCAAAACGAACCATTCATATTACACTATGTCAGAAAACAATCTGGGTTGTAGAATAATCAAAACAAATCATCCATGTTACACTATGTCAGAAAACAATCTGGATTGTAGAATAATCAAAACGAACCATCCATGTTTCACTGTGTCAGAAAACAATCTGGATTGTAGAATAATCAAAAGGAACCATCCATGTGACATTATGTCAGAAAACAATCAGGGTTGTAGAATAATCAAAACGAACCATCCATGTTACACTATGTCAGAAAACAATCTGGTTTGTAGAATAATCAAAAGGAACCATCCATGTTACACTATGTCAGAAAACAATCTGGGTTGTAGAATAATCAAAATGAACCATCCATGTTATATTGTGTCAGAAAACAATCTGGGTTGTAGAATAATCAAAATGAACCATCCACGTTACACTGTGTCAGAAAACAATCTGGGTTGTAGAATAATCAAAAGGAACCATCCATGTTACACTGTGTCAGAAAACAATCTGGGTTGTAGAATAATCAAAAGGAACCATCCATGTTACACTATGTCAGAAAACAATCTGGGTTGTAGAATAATCAAAACGAACCATCCATGTTACACTATGTCAGAAAATAATCTGGTTTGTAGAATAATCAAAAGGAACCATCCATGTTACACTATGTCAGAAAACAATCTGGGTTGTAGAATAATCAAAACGAACCATCCATGTTACACTATGTCAGAAAACAATCTGGGTTGTAGAAAAATCAAAATGAACCATTCATGTTACACTATGTCAGAAAACAATCTGGGTTGTAGAATAATCAAAACGAACCATCCATGTTACACTATGTCAGAAAACAATCTGGGTTGTGGAATAATCAAAACGAATCATCCATGTTACACTATATCAGAAAATAATCTGGGTGGTAGAATAAACAAAACGAACCATCCATGTTGCACTATGTCAGAAAACAATCTGGGTTGTAGAATAATCAAAACGAACCATCCATGTTACACTATGTCAGAAAACAATCTGGGTTGTAGAAAAATCAAAACGAACCATCCATGTTACACTATGTCAGAAAACAATCTGGGTTGTAGAATAATCAAAACGAACCATATATGTTACACTATGTCAGAAAACAATCTGGGTTGTGGAATAATCAAAACGAACCATCCATGTTACACTATGTCAGAAAACAATCTGTGTTGTAGAATAATCAAAACGAACCATCCATGTTACACTGTGTCAGAAAATAATCTGGGTTGTAGAATAATCAAAATGAACCACCCTTGTTTCACTGTGTCAGAAAACAATCTGGGTTGTAGAATAATCAAAATGAACCATTCATGTTACACATTGTCAGAAAACAATCTGGGTTGTAGAATAAACAAAACGAACCATCCATGTTACACTATGTCAGAAAACAATCTGGGTTGTAGAATAATCAAAACAAACCATTCATATTACACTATGTCAGAAAACAATCTGGGTTGTAGAATAATCAAAATGAACCATCCATGTTACATTGTGTCAGAAAACAATCTGGGTTGTAGAATAATCAAAATGAACCATTCATGTTACACTATGTCAGAAAACAATCTGGGTTGTAGAATAATCAAAACGAACCAACTATGTTACACTGTGTCAGAAAACAATCTGGGTTGTAGAATAATCAAAACGAATCATCCATGTTACATTGTGTCAGAAAACAATCTGGGTTGTAGAATAATCAAAATGAATCATCCACGTTACACTGTGTTAGAAAACAACCTGTGTTGTAGAATAATCAAAACGAACCATCCATGTTACACTGTGTCAGAAAACAATCTGGGGGTTGTAGAATATTCAAAACGAACCATCCATGTTACACTGTGTCAGAAAACAATCTGGGTTGTAGAATAATCAAAACGAACCATCCATGTTACATTATGTCAGAAAACAATCTGGGTTGTAGAATAATCAAAACGAACCATCCATGTTACACTATGTCAGAAAACAATCAGGTTTGTAGAATAATCAAAAGGAACCATCCATGTTACATTATGTCAGAAAACAATCTGGGTTGTAGAATAATCAAAAGGAACCATCCATGTTACACTATGTCAGAAAACAATCTGGATTGTAGAATAATTAAAACGAACCATCCATGTTACACTGTGTCAGAAATCAATCTGGGTTGTAGAATAAACAAAACGAACCATCCATGTTACACTGTGTCAGAAAACAATCTGGGTTGTGGAATAATCAAAACGAACCATCCATGTTACACTATGTCAGAAAAACAATCTGGGTTGTAGAATAATCAAAACGAACCATCCATGTTACACTGTGTCAAAAAACAATCTGGGTTGTAGAATAATCAAAATGAACCATCCATGTTACACTGTGTCAGAAAACAATCTGGGTTGTAGAATAATCAAAATGAACCACCCATGTTACACTGTGTCAGAAAACAATCTGGGTTTTAGAATAATCAAAATGAACCATCCATGTTACACTATGTCAGAAAACAATCTGGGTTGTAGAATAATCAAAACGAACCATCCATGTTACACTATGTCAGAAAACAATCTGGAATGTAGAATAATCAAAACGAACCATCCATGTTACACTATATCAAAAAATAATCTGGGTTGTAGAATAAACAAAACGAACCATCCATGTTACACTATGTCAGAAAACAATCTGGGTTGTAGAATAATCAAAACGAACCATCCATGTTACACTATGTCAGAAAACAATCTGGGTTGTAGAAAAATCAAAATGAACCATTCATGTTACACTATGTCAGAAAACAATCTGGGTTGTAGAATAATCAAAATGAACCATCCATGTTACACTATGTCAGAAAACAATCTGGGTTGTAGAAAAATCAAAACGAACCATCCATGTTACACTATGTCAGAAAACAATCTGGGTTGTAGAATAATCAAAACGAACCATCCATGTTACACAATGTCAGAAAACAATCTGGGTTGTGGAATAATCAAAACAAACCATCCATGTTGCACTGTGTCAGAAAACAATCTGGGTTGTAGAATAATCAAAACGAACAATCCATGTTGCACTGTGTCAGAAAACAATCTGGGTTGTAGAATAATCAAAACGAACCATCCATGTTACACTATATCAGAAAACAATCTGGGTTGTAGAATAAACTAAACGAACCATCCATGTTACACTGTGTCAGAAAACAATCTGGGTTGTAGAATAATCAAAACGAACCATCCATGTTACACTATGTCAGAAAACAATCTGGGTTGTAGAATAATCAAAACGAACCATCCATGTTACACTATGTCAGAAAACAATCTGGGTTGTAGAATAATCAAAACGAACCATCCATGTTACACTATGTCAGAAAACAATCTGGGTTGTAGAATAATCAAAACGAACCATCCATGTTGCACTGTGTCAGAAAACAATCTGGGTTGTAGAATAATCAAAACGAACTATCCATGTTACACTGTGTCAGAACACAATCTGGGTTGTAGAATAATCAAAGCGAACCATCCATGTTACACTATGTCAGAAAACAATCTGGTTTATAGAATAATCAAAAGGAACCATCCATGTTACACTGTGTCAGAAAACAATCTGGGTTGTAGAATAATCAAAAGGAACCATCCATGTTACACTATGTCAGAAAACAATCTGGGTTGTAGAATAATCAAAACGAACCATCCATGTTACACTATGTCAGAAAACAATCTGGATTGTAGAATAATCAAAACGAACCATCCATGTTACACTGTGTCAGAAAACAATCTGGGTTGTAGAATAATCAAAACGAACCATCCATGTTACACTGTGTCAAAACAATCTGGGTTGTAGAATAATCAAAACGAACCATCCATGTTACACTATGTCAGAAAACAATCTGTGTTGTAGAATAATCAAAACGAACCATCCATGTTACACTGTGTCAGAAAATAATCTGGGTTGTAGAATAATCAAAATGAACCACCCTTGTTTCACTGTGTCAGAAAACAATCTGGGTTGTAGAATAATCAAAATGAACCATTCATGTTACACATTGTTAGAAAACAATCTGGGTTGTAGAATAAACAAAACGAACCATCCATGTTACACTATGTCAGAAAACAATCTGGGTTGTAGAATAATCAAAACAAACCATTCATATTACACTATGTCAGAAAACAATCTGGGTTGTAGAATAATCATAATGAACCATCCATGTTACATTGTGTCAGAAAACAATCTGGTTGTAGAATAATCAAAAGGAACCATTCATGTTACACTATGTCAGAAAACAATCTGGGTTGTAGAATAATCAAAACGAACCAACTATGTTACACTGTGTCAGAAAACAATCTGGGTTGTAGAATAATCAAAACGAACCATCCATGTTACATTGTGTCAGAAAACAATCTGGGTTGTAGAATAATCAAAATGAACCATCCACGTTACACTGTGTCAGAAAACAATCTGTGTTGTAGAATAATCAAAATGAACCATCCATGTTACACTGTGTCAGAAAACAATCTGGGGGTTGTAGAATATTCAAAACGAACCATCCATGTTACACTGTGTCAGAAAACAATCTGGGTTGTAGAATAATCAAAACGAACCATCCATGTTACATTATGTCAGAAAACAATCTGGGTTGTAGAATAATCAAAACGAACCATCCATGTTACACTATGTCAGAAAACAATCTGGTTTGTAGAATAATCAAAAGGAACCATCCATGTTACATTATGTCAGAAAACAATCTGGGTTGTAGAATAATCAAAAGGAACCATCCATGTTACACTATGTCAGAAAACAATCTGGATTGTAGAATAATTAAAACGAACCATCCATGTTACACTGTGTCAGAAAACAATCTGGGTTGTAGAATAATCAAAGCGAACCATCCATGTTACACTGTGTCAGAAAACAATCTGGGTTGTGGAATAATCAAAACGAACCATCCATGTTACACTATGTCAGAAAACAATCTGGGTTGTAGAATAATCAAAACGAACCATCCATGTTACACTGTGTCAAAAAACAATCTGGGTTGTAGAATAATCAAAATGAACCATCCATGTTACACTGTGTCAGGAAACAATCTGGGTTGTAGAATAATCAAAATGAACCACCCATGTTACACTGTGTCAGAAAACAATCTGGGTTGTAGAATAATCAAAATGAACCATCCATGTTACACTATGTCAGAAAACAATCTGGGTTGTAGAATAATCAAAATGAACCACCCTTGTTACACTGTGTCAGAAAACAATCTGGGTTGTAGAATAATCAAAATGAACCATTCATGTTACACTGTCAGAAAACAATCTGGGTTGTAGAATAATCAAAATGAACCATTCATGTTACATTGTGTCAGAAAACAATCAGGGTTGTAGAATAATCAAAACGAACCATTCATGTTACACTATGTCAGAAAACTATCTGGGTTGTAGAATAATCAAAACGAACCATTCATGTTACACTATGTCAGAAAACAATCTGGGTTGTGCAATAATCAAAACGAACCATCCATGTTGCACTGTGTCAGAAAACAATCTGGGTTGTAGAATAATCAAAACGAACCATCCATGTTGCACTGTATCAGAAAACAATCTGGGTTGTAGAATAATCAAAACGAACTATCCATGTTACACTATGTCAGAACACAATCTGGGTTGTAGAATAATCAAAACGAACCATCCATGTTACACTATGTCAAAAAACAATCTGGTTTATAGAATAATCAAAAGGAACCATCCATGTTACACTATGTCAGAAAACAATCTGGTTTGTAGAATAATCAAAAGGAACCATCCATGTTACACTATGTCAGAAAACAATCTGGGTTGTAGAATAATCAAAAGGAACCATCCATGTTACACTATGTCAGAAAACAATCTGGGTTGTAGAATAATCAAAACGAACCATCCATGTTAGACTGTGTCAGAAAACAATCTGGGTTGTAGAATAATCAAAACGAACCATCCATATTAAACTGTGTCAGAAAACAATCTGGGTTGTAGAATAATCAAAACGAACCATCCATGTTACACTATGTCAGAAAACAATTTGTGTTGTAGAATAATCAAAACGAACCATCCATGTTACACTGTGTCAGAAAATATTCTGGGTTGTAGAATAATCAAAATGAAACATCCATGTTACACTGTGTCAGAAAACAATCTGGGTTGTAGAATAATCAAAATGAACCACCCTTGTTACACTGTGTCAGAAAACAATCTAGGTTGTAGAATAATCAAAATGAACCATTCATGTTACACTGTCAGAAAACAATCTGGGTTGTAGAATAATCAAAACGAACCATCCATGTTACACTATGTCAGAAAACAATCTGGGTTGTAGAATAATCAAAATAAACCATTCATGTTACACTGTGTCAGAAAACAATCTGGGTTGTAGAATAATCAAAATGAACCATTCATGTTACATTGTGTCAGAAAACATTCTGGGTTGTAGAATAATCAAAACGAACCATTCATGTTACACTATGTCAGAAAACAATCTGGGTTGTAGAAAAATCAAAACAAACCATTCATATTACACTGTGTCAGAAAACAATCTGGGTTGTAGAATAATCAAAACGAACCATCCATGTTACACTGTGTCAATACAATCTGGGTTGTAGAATAATCAATACGAACCATCCATGTTTCACTGTGTCAGAAAACAATCTTTGTTGTAGAATAATCAAAACGAACCATCCATGTTACACTGTGTCAGAAAATAATCTGGGTTGTAGAATAATCAAAATGAACCACCCTTGTTTCACTGTGTCAGAAAACAATCTGGGTTGTAGAATAATCAAAATGAACCATTCATGTTACACTGTGTCAGAAAACAATCTGGGTTGTAGAATAAACAAAACGAACCATCCATGTTACACTATGTCAGAAAACAATCTGGGTTGTAGAATAATCAAAACGAACCATTCATATTACACTATGTCAGAAAACAATCTGGGTTGTAGAATAATCAAAATGAACCATCCATGTTACATTGTGTCAGAAAACAATCTGGGTTGTAGAATAATCAAAATGAACCATTCATGTTACACTATGTCAGAAAACAATCTGGGTTGTAGAATAATCAAAACGAACCATCTATGTTACACTGTGTAAGAAAACAATCTGGGTTGTAGAATAATCAAAACGAACCATCCATGTTACATTGTGTCAGAAAACAATCTGGGTTGTAGAATAATCAAAATGAACCATCCACGTTACACTGTGTCAGAAAACAATCTGGGTTGTAGAATAATCAAAACGAACCATCCATGTTACACTGTGTCAGAAAACAATCTGTGGGTTGTAGAATATTCAAAACGAACCATCCATGTTACACTCTGTCAGAAAACAATCTGGGTTGTAGAATAATCAAAACGAACCATCCATGTTACATTATGTCAGAAAACAATCTGGGTTGTAGAATAATCAAAACGAACCATCCATGTTACACTATGTCAGAAAACAATCTGGTTTGTAGAATAATCAAAAGGAACCATCCATGTTACACTATGTCAGAAAACAATCTGGGTTGTAGAATAATCAAAAGGAACCATCCATGTTACACTATGTCAGAAAACAATCTGGATTGTAGAATAATTAAAACGAACCATCCATGTTACACTGTGTCAGAAAACAATCTGGGTTGTAGAATAATCAAATCGAACCATCCATGTTACACTGTGTCAGAAAACAATCTGGGTTGTGGAATAATTAAAACGATCCATTCATGTTACACTATGTCAGAAAACAATCTGTGTTGTAGAATAATCAAAACGAACCATCCATGTTACACTGTGTCAAAAAATAATTTGGGTTGTAGAATAATCAAAATGAACCATCCATGTTACACTGTGTCAGAAAACAATCTGGGTTGTAGAATAATCAAAATGAACCACCCATGTTACACTGTGTCAGAAAACAATCTGGGTTGTAGAATAATCAAAATGAACCATCCATGTTACACTGTGTCAGAAAACAATCTGGGTTGTAGAATAATCAAAACGAACCATCCATGTTACACTGTGTCAAAACAATCTGGGTTGTAGAATAATCAAAACGAACCATCCATGTTACACTATGTCAGAAAACAATCTGTGTTGTAGAATAATCAAAACGAACCATCCATGTTACACTGTGTCAGAAAATAATCTGGGTTGTAGAATAATCAAAATGAACCACCCTTGTTTCACTGTGTCAGAAAACAATCTGGGTTGTAGAATAATCAAAATGAACCATTCATGTTACACTGTGTCAGAAAAAAATCTGGGTTGTAGAATAAACAAAACGAACCATCCATGTTACACTATGTCAGAAAACAATCTGGGTTGTAGAATAATCAAAACGAACCATTCATATTACACTATGTCAGAAAACAATCTGGGTTGTAGAATAATCAAAATGAACCATCCATGTTACATTGTGTCAGAAAACAATCTGGGTTGTAGAATAATCAAAATGAACCATTCATGTTACACTATGTCATAAAACAATCTGGGTTGTAGAATAATCAAAACGAACCATCTATGTTACACTATGTCAGAAAACAATCTGGGTTGTAGAATAATCAAAACGAACCATCCATGTTACATTGTGTCAGAAAACAATCTGGGTTGTAGAATAATCAAAATGAACCATCCACGTTACACTGTGTCAGAAAACAATCTGGGTTGTAGAATAATCAAAACGAACCATCCATGTTACACCGTGTCAGAAAACAATCTGGGGGTTGTAGAATATTCAAAACGAACCATCCATGTTACACTGTGTCAGAAAACAATCTGGGTTGTAGAATAATCAAAACAAACCATCCATGTTACATTATGTCAGAAAACAATCTGGGTTGTAGAATAATCAAAACGAACCATCCATGTTACACTATGTCAGAAAACAATCTGGTTTGTAGAATAATCAAAAGGAACCATCCATGTTACACTATGTCAGAAAACAATCTGGGTTGTAGAATAATCAAAACGAACTATCCATGTTACACTATGTCAGAACACAATCTGGGTTGTAGAATAATCAAAATGAACCATTCATGTTACACTGTCAGAAAACAATCTGAGTTGTAGAATAATCAAAATGAACCATTCATGTTACATTGTATCAGAAAACAATCAGGGTTGTAGAATAATCAAAACGAACCATTCATGTTACACTATGTCAGAAAACTATCTGGGTTGTAGAATAATCAAAACGAACCATTCATGTTACACTATGTCAGAAAACAATCTGGTTTGTAGAATAATCAAAACGAACCATTCATGTTACACTATGTGAGAAAACAATCTGGGTTGTGCAATAATCAAAACGAACCATCCATGTTGCACTGTGTCAGAAAAAAATCTGGGTTGTAGAATAATCAAAACGAACCATCCATGTTGCACTGTGTCAGAAAACAATCTGGGTTTTAGAATAATCAAAACGAACTATCCATGTTACACTATGTCAGAACACAATCTGGGTTGTAGAATAATCAAAACGAACCATCCATGTTACACAATGTCAAAAAACAAGCTGGTTTATAGAATAATCAAAAGGAACCATCCATGTTACACTATTTCAGAAAACAATCTGGGTTGTAGAATAATCAAAAGGAATCATCCATGTTACACTATGTCAGAAAACAATCTGGGTTGTAGAATAATCAAAAGGAACCATCCATGTTACACTATGTCAGAAAACAATCTGGGTTGTAGAATAATCAAAACGAACCATCCATGTTAGACTGTGTCAGAAAACAATCTGGGTTGTAGAATAATCAAAACGAACCATCCATATTAGACTGTGTCAGAAAACAATCTGGGTTGTAGAATAATCAAAACGAACCATCCATGTTACACTATGTCAGAAAACAATCTAGGTTGTAGAATAATCAAAACGAACCATCCATGTTACACTGTGTCAGAAAATATTCTGGGTTGTAGAATAATCAAAATGAACCATCCATGTTACACTGTGTCAGAAAACAATCTGGGTTGTAGAATAATCAAAATGAACCACCCTTGTTACACTGTGTCAGAAAACAATCTGGGTTGTAGAATAATCAAAATGAACCATTCAAGTTACACTGTCAGAAAACAATCTGGGTTGTAGAATAATCAAAACGAACCATCCATGTTACACTATGTCAGAAAACAATCTGGGTTGTAGAATAATCAAAATAAACCATTCATGTTACACTGTGTCAGAAAACAATCTGGGTTGTAGAATAATCAAAATGAACCATTCATGTTACATTGTGTCAGAAAACAATCTGGGTTGTAGAATAATCAAAACGAACCATTCATGTTACACTATGTCAGAAAACAATCTGGGTTGTAGAATAATCAAAACGAACCATTCATATTACACTATGTCAGAAAACAATCTGGGTTGTAGAATAATCAAAACGAATCATCCATGTTACACTATGTCAGAAAACAATCTGGATTGTAGAATAATCAAAACGAACCATCCATGTTTCACTGTGTCAGAAAACAATCTGGATTGTAGAATAATCAAAAGGAACCATCCATGTGACATTATGTCAGAAAACAATCAGGGTTGTAGAATAATCAAAACGAACCATCCATGTTACACTATGTCAGAAAACAATCTGGTTTGTAGAATAATCAAAAGGAACCATCCATGTTACACTATGTCAGAAAACAATCTGGGTTGTAGAATAATCAAAATGAACCATCCATGTTATATTGTGTCAGAAAACAATCTGGGTTGTAGAATAATCAAAATGAACCATCCACGTTACACTGTGTCAGAAAACAATCTGGGTTGTAGAATAATCAAAAGGAACCATCCATGTTACACTGTGTCAGAAAACAATCTGGGTTGTAGAATAATCAAAAGGAAACATCCATGTTACACTATGTCAGAAAACAATCTGGGTTGTAGAATAATCAAAACGAACCATCCATGTTACACTATGTCAGAAAATAATCTGGTTTGTAGAATAATCAAAAGGAACCATCCATGTTACACTATGTCAGAAAACAATCTGGGTTGTAGAATAATCAAAAGGAGCCATCCATGTTACACTATGTCAGAAAACAATCTGGGTTGTAGAATAATCAAAACGAACCATCCATGTTACACTGTGTCAGAAAACAATCTGGGTTGTAGAATAATCAAAACGAACCATCCATGTTACACTATGTCAGAAAACAATCTGTGTTGTAGAATAATCAAAACGAACCATCCATGTTACACTGTGTCAGAAAACAATCTGGGTTGTAGAATAATCAAAATGAACCTCCTATGTTACACTGTGTCAGAAAACAATCTGGGTTGTAGAATAATCAAAATGAACCATTCATGTTACACTGTGTCAGAAAACAATCTGGGTTGTAGAATAAACAAAACAAACCATCCATGTTACACTATGTCAGAAAACAATCAGGGTTGTAGAATAATGAAAATGAACCATCCATGTTCCGCTATGTCAGAAAACAATCTGGGTTGTAGAATAATCAAAATGAACCATCCATGTTACACTGTGTCAGAAAACAATCTGGGTTGTAGAATAATCAAAACGAACCATTCATGTTACACTATGTCAGAAAACAATCTGGGTTGTAGAATAATCAAAACGAACCATTCATGTTACACTATGTCAGAAAACAATCTGGGTTGTAGAATAATCAAAACAAACCATTCATGCTACACTATGTCAGAAAACAATCTAGGTTGTAGAATAATCAAAACGAACCATTCATGTTGCACTATGTCAGAAAACAATCTTGGTTGTAGAATAATCAAAAGGAACCATTCATGTTACACTGTGTCAGAAAACAATCTGGGTTGTAGAATAATCAAAAGGAACCATCCATGTTACACTATGTCAGAAAACAATCTGGGTTGTAGAATAATCAAAACGAACCATCCATGTTACACTATGTCAGAAAACAATCTGGGTTGTAGAATAATCAAAAGGAACCATCCATGTTACACTAAGTCAGAAAACAATCTGGGTTGTAGAATAATCAAAACGAGCCATCCATGTTACACTGTGTCAGAAAACAATCTGGGTTGTAGAATAATCAAAACGAACCATCCATGTTACACTGTGTCAGAAAACAATCTGGGTTGTAGAATAATCAAAACGAACCATCCATGTTACACTATGTCAGAAAACAATCTGGTTTGTAGAATAATCAAAAGGAACCATCCATGTTACACTATGTCAGAAAACAATCTGGGTTGTAGAATAATCAAAACGAACCATCCATGTTACACTGTGTCAGAAAACAATCTGGGTTGTAGAATTATCAAAACGAACCATCCATGTTAGACTGTGTCAGAAAACAATCTGGGTTGTAGAATAATCAAAACGAACCATCCATGTTACACTATGTCAGAAAACAATCTGTGTTGTAGAATAATCAAAACGAACCATCCATGTTACACTGTGTCAGAAAACAATCTGGGTTGTAGAATAATCAAAATGAACCACCCTTGTTACACTGTGTCAGAAACCAATCTGGGTTGTAGAATAATCAAAATGAACCATTCGTGTTACACTGTGTCAGAAAACAATCTGGGTTGTAGAATAAACAAAACGAACCATCCATGTTACACTATGTCAGAAAACAGTCTGGGTTGTAGAATAATCAAAACGAACCATCCATGTTACATTATGTCAGAAAACAATCAGGGTTGTAGAATAATCAAAACGAACCATCCATGTTACACTATGTCAGAAAACAATCTGGTTTGTAGAATAATCAAAAGGAACCATCCATGTTACACTATGTCAGAAAACAATCTGGGTTGTAGAATAATCAAAATGAACCATCCATGTTACATTGTGTCAGAAAACAATCTGGGTTGTAGAATAATAAAAACGAACCATCTATGTTACACTGTGTCAGAAAAAAATCTGGGTTGTAGAATAATCAAAACGAACCATCCATGTTACATTGTGTCAGAAAACAATCTGGGTTGTAGAATAATCAAAATGAACCATCCACGTTACACTGTGTCAGAAAACAATCTGGGTTGTAGAATAATCAAAAGGAACCATCCATGTTACACTGTGTCAGAAAACAATCTGGGTTGTAGAATAATCAAAAGGAACCATCCATGTTACACTATGTCAGAAAACAATCTGGGTTGTAGAATAATCAAAACGAACCATCCATGTTACACTATGTCAGAAAATAATCTGGTTTGTAGAATAATCAAAAGGAACCATCCATGTTACACTATGTCAGAAAACAATCTGGGTTGTAGAATAATCAAAAGGAGCCATCCATGTTACACTATGTCAGAAAACAATCTGGGTTGTAGAATAATCAAAACGAACCATCCATGTTACACTGTGTCAGAAAACAATCTGGGTTGTAGAATAATCAAAACGAACCATCCATGTTACACTATGTCAGAAAACAATCTGTGTTGTAGAATAATCAAAACGAACCATCCATGTTACACTGTGTCAGAAAACAATCTGGGTTGTAGAATAATCAAAATGAACCTCCTATGTTACACTGTGTCAGAAAATATTCTGGGTTGTAGAATAATCAAAATGAACCATCCATGTTACACTGTGTCAGAAAACAATCTGGGTTGTAGAATAATCAAAATGAACCACCCTTGTTACACTGTGTCAGAAAACAATCTGGGTTGTAGAATAATCAAAATGAACCATTCAAGTTACACTGTCAGAAAACAATCTGGGTTGTAGAATAATCAAAACGAACCATCCATGTTACACTATGTCAGAAAACAATCTGGGTTGTAGAATAATCAAAATAAACCATTCATGTTACACTGTGTCAGAAAACAATCTGGGTTGTAGAATAATCAAAATGAACCATTCATGTTACATTGTGTCAGAAAACAATCTGGGTTGTAGAATAATCAAAACGAACCATTCATGTTACACTATGTCAGAAAACAATCTGGGTTGTAGAATAATCAAAACGAACCATTCATATTACACTATGTCAGAAAACAATCTGGGTTGTAGAATAATCAAAACGAATCATCCATGTTACACTATGTCAGAAAACAATCTGGATTGTAGAATAATCAAAACGAACCATCCATGTTTCACTGTGTCAGAAAACAATCTGGATTGTAGAATAATCAAAAGGAACCATCCATGTGACATTATGTCAGAAAACAATCAGGGTTGTAGAATAATCAAAACGAACCATCCATGTTACACTATGTCAGAAAACAATCTGGTTTGTAGAATAATCAAAAGGAACCATCCATGTTACACTATGTCAGAAAACAATCTGGGTTGTAGAATAATCAAAATGAACCATCCATGTTATATTGTGTCAGAAAACAATCTGGGTTGTAGAATAATCAAAATGAACCATCCACGTTACACTGTGTCAGAAATCAATCTGGGTTGTAGAATAATCAAAAGGAACCATCCATGTTACACTGTGTCAGAAAACAATCTGGGTTGTAGAATAATCAAAAGGAAACATCCATGTTACACTATGTCAGAAAACAATCTGGGTTGTAGAATAATCAAAACGAACCATCCATGTTACACTATGTCAGAAAATAATCTGGTTTGTAGAATAATCAAAAGGAACCATCCATGTTACACTATGTCAGAAAACAATCTGGGTTGTAGAATAATCAAAAGGAGCCATCCATGTTACACTATGTCAGAAAACAATCTGGGTTGTAGAATAATCAAAACGAACCATCCATGTTACACTGTGTCAGAAAACAATCTGGGTTGTAGAATAATCAAAACGAACCATCCATGTTACACTATGTCAGAAAACAATCTGTGTTGTAGAATAATCAAAACGAACCATCCATGTTACACTGTTTCAGAAAACAATCTGGGTTGTAGAATAATCAAAATGAACCTCCTATGTTACACTGTGTCAGAAAACAATCTGGGTTGTAGAATAATCAAAATGAACCATTCATGTTACACTGTGTCAGAAAACAATCTGGGTTGTAGAATAAACAAAACAAACCATCCATGTTACACTATGTCAGAAAACAATCAGGGTTGTAGAATAATGAAAATGAACCATCCATGTTCCGCTATGTCAGAAAACAATCTGGGTTGTAGAATAATCAAAATGAACCATCCATGTTACACTGTGTCAGAAAACAATCTGGGTTGTAGAATAATCAAAACGAACCATTCATGTTACACTATGTCAGAAAACAATCTGGGTTGTAGAATAATCAAAACGAACCATTCATGTTACACTATGTCAGAAAACAATCTGGGTTGTAGAATAATCAAAACAAACCATTCATGCTACACTATGTCAGAAAACAATCTAGGTTGTAGAATAATCAAAACGAACCATTCATGTTGCACTATGTCAGAAAACAATCTTGGTTGTAGAATAATCAAAATGAACCATTCATGTTACACTGTGTCAGAAAACAATCTGGGTTGTAGAATAATCAAAACGAACCATTCATGTTACACTATGTCAGAAAACAATCTGGGTTGTAGAATAATCAACACGAACCATCCATGTTACATTGTGTCAGAAAACAATCTGGTTTGTAGAATAATCAAAATGAACCATCCACGTTACACTGTGTCAGAAAACAATCTGGGTTGTAGAATAATCAAATCGAACCATCCATGTTACACTGTGTCAGAAAACAATCTGGGTTGTAGAATAATCAAAAGGAACCATCCATGTTACACTGTGTCAGAAAACAATCTGGGTTGTAGAATAATCAAAAGGAACCATCCATGTTACACTATGTCAGAAAACAATCTGGGTTGTAGAATAATCAAAACGAACCATCCATGTTACACTATGTCAGAAAACAATCTGGGTTGTAGAATAATCAAAAGGAACCATCCATGTTACACTAAGTCAGAAAACAATCTGGGTTGTAGAATAATCAAAACGAGCCATCCATGTTACACTGTGTCAGAAAACAATCTGGGTTGTAGAATAATCAAAACGAACCATCCATGTTACACTGTGTCAGAAAACAATCTGGGTTGTAGAATAATCAAAACGAACCATCCATGTTACACTATGTCAGAAAACAATCTGGTTTGTAGAATAATCAAAAGGAACCATCCATGTTACACTATGTCAGAAAACAATCTGGGTTGTAGAATAATCAAAACGAACCATCCATGTTACACTGTGTCAGAAAACAATCTGGGTTGTAGAATAATCAAAACGAACCATCCATGTTAGACTGTGTCAGAAAACAATCTGGGTTGTAGAATAATCAAAACGAACCATCCATGTTACACTATGTCAGAAAACAATCTGTGTTGTAGAATAATCAAAACGAACCATCCATGTTACACTGTGTCAGAAAACAATCTGGGTTGTAGAATAATCAAAATGAACCACCCATGTTACACTGTGTCAGAAACCAATCTGGGTTGTAGAATAATCAAAATGAACCATTCGTGTTACACTGTGTCAGAAAACAATCTGGGTTGTAGAATAAACAAAACGAACCATCCATGTTACACTATGTCAGAAAACAGTCTGGGTTGTAGAATAATCAAAACGAACCATCCATGTTACATTATGTCAGAAAACAATCAGGGTTGTAGAATAATCAAAACGAACCATCCATGTTACACTATGTCAGAAAACAATCTGGTTTGTAGAATAATCAAAAGGAACCATCCATGTTACACTATGTCAGAAAACAATCTGGGTTGTAGAATAATCAAAATGAACCATCCATGTTACATTGTGTCAGAAAACAATCTGGGTTGTAGAATAATAAAAACGAACCATCTATGTTACACTGTGTCAGAAAAAAATCTGGGTTGTAGAATAATCAAAACGAACCATCCATGTTACATTGTGTCAGAAAACAATCTGGGTTGTAGAATAATCATAATGAACCATCCACGTTACACTGTGTCAGAAAACAATCTGGGTTGTAGAATAATCAAAAGGAACCATCCATGTTACACTGTGTCAGAAAACAATCTGGGTTGTAGAATAATCAAAAGGAACCATCCATGTTACACTATGTCAGAAAACAATCTGGGTTGTAGAATAATCAAAACGAACCATCCATGTTACACTATGTCAGAAAATAATCTGGTTTGTAGAATAATCAAAAGGAACCATCCATGTTACACTATGTCAGAAAACAATCTGGGTTGTAGAATAATCAAAAGGAGCCATCCATGTTACACTATGTCAGAAAACAATCTGGGTTGTAGAATAATCAAAACGAACCATCCATGTTACACTGTGTCAGAAAACAATCTGGGTTGTAGAATAATCAAAACGAACCATCCATGTTACACTATGTCAGAAAACAATCTGTGTTGTAGAATAATCAAAACGAACCATCCATGTTACACTGTGTCAGAAAACAATCTGGGTTGTAGAATAATCAAAATGAACCTCCTATGTTACACTGTGTCAGAAAACAATCTGGGTTGTAGAATAATCAAAATGAACCATTCATGTTACACTGTGTCAGAAAACAATCTGGGTTGTAGAATAAACAAAACAAACCATCCATGTTACACTATGTCAGAAAACAATCAGGGTTGTAGAATAATGAAAATGAACCATCCATGTTCCGCTATGTCAGAAAACAATCTGGGTTGTAGAATAATCAAAATGAACCATCCATGTTACACTGTGTCAGAAAACAATCTGGGTTGTAGAATAATCAAAACGAACCATTCATGTTACACTATGTCAGAAAACAATCTGGGTTGTAGAATAATCAAAACGAACCATTCATGTTACACTATGTCAGAAAACAATCTGGGTTGTAGAATAATCAAAACAAACCATTCATGCTACACTATGTCAGAAAACAATCTAGGTTGTAGAATAATCAAAACGAACCATTCATGTTGCACTATGTCAGAAAACAATCTTGGTTGTAGAATAATCAAAATGAACCATTCATGTTGCACTGTGTCAGAAAACAATCAGGGTTGTAGAATAATCAAAACGAACCATTCATGTTACATTATGTCAGAAAACAATCTGGGTTGTAGAATAATCAACACGAACCATCCATGTTACATTGTGTCAGAAAACAATCTGGTTTGTAGAATAATCAAAATGAACCATCCACGTTACACTGTGTCAGAAAACAATCTGGGTTGTAGAATAATCAAAACGAACCATCCATGTTACACTGTGTCAGAAAACAATCTGGGTTGTAGAATAATCAAAACGAACCATCCATGTTACACTGTGTCAGAAAACAATCTGGGTTGTAGAATAATCAAAAGGAACCATCCATGTTACACTATGTCAGAAAACAATCTGGGTTGTAGAATAATCAAAACGAACCATCCATGTTACACTATGTCAGAAAACAATCTGGGTTGTAGAATAATCAAAAGGAACCATCCATGTTACACTATGTCAGAAAACAATCTGGGTTGTAGAATAATCAAAACGAACCATCCATGTTGCACTGTGTCAGAAAACAATCTGGGTTGTAGAATAAACAAAACAAACCATCCATGTTACACTATGTCAGAAAACAGTCTGGGTTGTAGAATAATCAAAACGAACCATCCATGTTACATTATGTCAGAAAACAATCAGGGTTGTAGAATAATCAAAACGAACCATCCATGTTACACTATGTCAGAAAACAATCTGGTTTGTAGAATAATCAAAAGGAACCATCCATGTTACACTATGTCAGAAAACAATCTGGGTTGTAGAATAATCAAAATGAACCATCCATGTTACATTGTGTCAGAAAACAATCTGGGTTGTAGAATAATAAAAACGAACCATCTATGTTACACTGTGTCAGAAAAAAATCTGGGTTGTAGAATAATCAAAACGAACCATCCATGTTACATTGTGTCAGAAAACAATCTGGGTTGTAGAATAATCAAAATGAACCATCCACGTTACACTGTGTCAGAAAACAATCTGGGTTGTAGAATAATCAAAAGGAACCATCCATGTTACACTGTGTCAGAAAACAATCTGGGTTGTAGAATAAACAAAACGAACCATCCATGTTACACTATGTCAGAAAACAGTCTGGGTTGTAGAATAATCAAAACGAACCATCCATGTTACATTATGTCAGAAAACAATCAGGGTTGTAGAATAATCAAAACGAACCATCCATGTTACACTATGTCAGAAAACAATCTGGTTTGTAGAATAATCAAAAGGAACCATCCATGTTACACTATGTCAGAAAACAATCTGGGTTGTAGAATAATCAAAATGAACCATCCATGTTACATTGTGTCAGAAAACAATCTGGGTTGTAGAATAATAAAAACGAACCATCTATGTTACACTGTGTCAGAAAAAAATCTGGGTTGTAGAATAATCAAAACGAACCATCCATGTTACATTGTGTCAGAAAACAATCTGGGTTGTAGAATAATCAAAATGAACCATCCACGTTACACTGTGTCAGAAAACAATCTGGGTTGTAGAATAATCAAAAGGAACCATCCATGTTACACTGTGTCAGAAAACAATCTGGGTTGTAGAATAATCAAAAGGAACCATCCATGTTACACTATGTCAGAAAACAATCTGGGTTGTAGAATAATCAAAACGAACCATCCATGTTACACTATGTCAGAAAATAATCTGGTTTGTAGAATAATCAAAAGGAACCATCCATGTTACACTATGTCAGAAAACAATCTGGGTTGTAGAATAATCAAAAGGAGCCATCCATGTTACACTATGTCAGAAAACAATCTTGGTTGTAGAATAATCAAAACGAACCATCCATGTTACACTGTGTCAGAAAACAATCTGGGTTGTAGAATAATCAAAACGAACCATCCATGTTACACTATGTCAGAAAACAATCTGTGTTGTAGAATAATCAAAACGAACCATCCATGTTACACTGTGTCAGAAAACAATCTGGGTTGTAGAATAATCAAAATGAACCTCCTATGTTACACTGTGTCAGAAAACAATCTGGGTTGTAGAATAATCAAAATGAACCATTCATGATGTTACACTGTGTCAGAAAACAATCTGGGTTGTAGAATAAACAAAACAAACCATCCATGTTACACTATGTCAGAAAACAATCAGGGTTGTAGAATAATGAAAATGAACCATCCATGTTCCGCTATGTCAGAAAACAATATGGGTTGTAGAATAATCAAAATGAACCATCCATGTTACACTGTGTCAGAAAACAATCTGGGTTGTAGAATAATCAAAACGAACCATTCATGTTACACTATGTCAGAAAACAATCTGGGTTGTAGAATAATCAAAACGAACCATTCATGTTACACTATGTCAGAAAACAATCTGGGTTGTAGAATAATCAAAACAAACCATTCATGCTACACTATGTCAGAAAACAATCTAGGTTGTAGAATAATCAAAACGAACCATTCATGTTGCACTATGTCAGAAAACAATCTTGGTTGTAGAATAATCAAAATGAACCATTCATGTTACACTGTGTCAGAAAACAATCAGGGTTGTAGAATAATCAAAACGAACCATTCATGTTACATTATGTCAGAAAACAATCTGGGTTGTAGAATAATCAACACGAACCATCCATGTTACATTGTGTCAGAAAACAATCTGGTTTGTAGAATAATCAAAATGAACCATCCACGTTACACTGTGTCAGAAAACAATCTGGGTTGTAGAATAATCAAAACGAACCATCCATGTTACACTGTGTCAGAAAACAATCTGGGTTGTAGAATAATCAAAACGAACCATCCATGTTACACTGTGTCAGAAAACAATCTGGGTTGTAGAATAATCAAAAGGAACCATCCATGTTACACTATGTCAGAAAACAATCTGGGTTGTAGAATAATCAAAACGAACCATCCATGTTACACTATGTCAGAAAACAATCTGGGTTGTAGAATAATCAAAAGGAACCATCCATGTTACACTATGTCAGAAAACAATCTGGGTTGTAGAATAATCAAAACGAACCATCCATGTTGCACTGTGTCAGAAAACAATCTGGGTTGTAGAATAATCAAAACGAACAATCCATGTTACACTGTGTCAGAAAACAATCTGGGTTGTAGAATAATCAAAACGAACCATCCATGTTACACTATGTCAGAAAACAATCTGGTTTGTAGAATAATCAAAAGGAACCATCCATGTTACACTATGTCAGAAAACAATCTGGGTTGTAGAATAATCAAAACGAACCATCCATGTTACACTGTGTCAGAAAACAATCTGGGTTGTAGAATAATCAAAACGAACCATCCATGTTAGACTGTGTCAGAAAACAATCTGGGTTGTAGAATAATCAAAACGAACCATCCATGTTACACTATGTCAGAAAACAATCTGTGTTGTAGAATAATCAAAACGAACCATCCATGTTACACTGTGTCAGAAAACAATCTGGGTTGTAGAATAATCAAAATGAACCACCCATGTTACACTGTGTCAGAAACCAATCTGGGTTGTAGAATAATCAAAATGAACCATTCGTGTTACACTGTGTCAGAAAACAATCTGGGTTGTAGAATAAACAAAACGAACCATCCATGTTACACTATGTCAGAAAACAATCTGGGTTGTAGAATAATCAAAACGAACCATCCATGTTACACTGTGTCAGAAAACAATCTGGGTTGTAGAATAATCAAAATGAACCATCCATGTTACACTGTGTCAGAAAACAATCTGGGTTGTAGAATAATCAAAATGAACCATTCATGTTACATTGTGTCAGAAAACAATCTGGGTTGTAGAATAATCAAAACGAACCATTCATGTTACACTATGTCAGAAAACAATCTGGGTTGTAGAATAATCAAAACGAACCATTGATGTTACACTATGTCAGAAAACAATCTGGGTTGTAGAATAATCAAAACGAACCATTCATATTACACTATATCAGAAAACAATCTGGGTTGTAGAATAATCAAAATGATCCATTCATGTTACATTGTGTCAGAAAACAATCTGGGTTGTAGAATAATCAAAACGCACCATTCATGTTACACTATGTCAGAAAACAATCTGGGTTGTAGAATAAACAAAACGAACCATTCATGTTACACTATGTCAAAAAACAATCTGGGTTGTAGAATAATCAAAACGAACCATTCATGTTACACTATGTCAGAAAACAATCTGGGTTGTAGAATAATCAAAACGAACCATTCATATTACACTATGTCAGAAAACAATCTGGGTTGTAGAATAATCAAATTGAACCATTCGTGTTACATTGTGTCAGAAAACAAGCTGGGTTGTAAAATAATCAAAACGAACCATCCATGTTACACTGTGTCAGAAAACAATCTGGGTTGTAGAATAATCAAAACGAACCATCCATGTTACACTGTGTCAGAAAACAATCTGGGTTGTAGAATAATCAAAACGAACCATTCATATTACACTATGTCAGAAAACAATCTGGGTTGTAGAATAATTAAAACGAACCATCCATGTTACACTGTGTCAGAAAACAATCTGGGTTGTAGAATAATCAAAATGAACCATCCATGTTACACTGTGTCAGAAAACAATCTGGGTTGTAAAATAATCAAAACGAACCATCCATGTTACATTGTGTCAGAAAACAGTATGGGTTGTAGAATAATCAAAACGAACCATCCACGTTACACTGTGTCAGAAAACAATCTGGGTTGTAGAATAATCAAAACGAACCATCCATGTTACACTGTGTCAGAAAACAATCTGGGTTGTAGAATAATCAAAACGAACCATCCATGTTACACTGTGTCAGAAAACAATCTGGGTTGTAGAATAATCAAAAGGAACCATCGATGTTACACTATGTCAGAAAACAATCTGGGTTGTAGAATAATCAAAACGAACCATCCATGTTACACTGTGTCAGAAAACAATCTGGGTTGTAGAATAATCAAAACAAACCATCAATGTTACACTGTGTCAGAAAACAATCTGGGTTGTAGAATAATCAAAACGAACCATCCATGTTACACTATGTCAGAAAACAATCTGTGTTGTAGAATAATCAAAACGAACCATTCATGTTACACTGTGTCAGAAAACAATCTTGGTTGTAGAATAATCAAAATGAACCACCCATGTTACACTGTGTCAGAAAACAATCTAGGTTGTAGAATAATCAAAATGAACCATTCATGTTACACTGTGTCAGAAAACAATCTGGGTTGTAGAATAAACAAAAGGAACCATCCATGTTACACTATGTCAGAAAACAATCTGGGTTGTAGAATAATCAAAAGGAACCATCCATGTTACACTATGTCAAAAAAAAATCTGGGTTGTAGAATAATCAAAATGAACCATTGATGTTACACTATGTCAGAAAACAATCTGGGTTGTAGAATAATCAAAACGAACCATTCATATTACACTATATCAGAAAACAATCTGGGTTGTAGAATAATCAAAACGAACCATTCATGTTACACTATGTCAAAAAACAATCTGGGTTGTAGAAAAATCAAAATGAACCATTCATGTTACATTGTGTCAGAAATCAATCTGGGTTGTAGAATAATCAAAAGGAACCATCCATTTTACACTGTGTCAGAAAACAATCTGGGTTGTAGAATAATCAAAATGAACCATCCATGTTACACTGTGTCAGAAAACAATCTGGGTTGTAGAATAATCAAAACACACCATTCATGTTACACTATGTCAGAAAACAATCTGGGTTGTAGAATAATCAAAACGCACCATTCATGTTACACTATGTCAGAAAACAATATGGGTTGTAGAATAATCAAAATGAACCATTCATGTTACACTATGTCATAAAACAATCTGGGTTGTAGAATAATCAAAACGAATCATTCATATTACACTATGTCAGAAAACAATCTGGGTTGTAGAATAATCAAAATGAACCATTCGTGTTACATTGTGTCAGAAAACAAGCTGGGTTGTAAAATAATCAAAACGAACCATCCATGTTACACTGTGTCAGAAAACAATCTGGGTTGTAGAATAATCAAAACGAACCATCCATGTTACACTGTGTCAGAAAACAATCTGGGTTGTAGAATAATCAAAACGAACCATTCATATTACACTATGTCAGAAAACAATCTGGTTTGTAGAATAGTCAAAATGAACCATTCATGTTACATTGTGTCAGAAACAATCTGGGTTGTAGAATAATCAAAACGAATCATCCATGTTACACTGTGTCAGAAAACAATCTGGGTTGTAGAATAATCAAAACGAACCATCCATGTTACACTGTGTCAGAAAACAATCTGGGTTGTAGAATAATCAAAATGAACCATCCATGTTACACTATGTCAGAATACAATCTGGGTTGTAGAATAACCAAAAGGAACCATCCATGTTACACTATGTCAGAAAACAATCTGGGTTGTAGAATAATCAAAATGAACCATCCATGTTACACTATGTCAGAAAACAATCTGGGTTGTAGAATAATCAACAGGAACCATCCATGTTACACTCTGTCAGAAAACAATCTGTGTTGTAGAATAATCAAAACGAACCATCCATGTTACACTATGTCAGAAAACAATCTGGGTTGTAGAATAATCAAAATGAACCATTCGTGTTACATTGTGTCAGAAAACAAGCTGGGTTGTAAAATAATCAAAATGAACCATCCATGTTACACTGTGTCAGAAAACAATCTGGGTTGTAGAATAATCAAAACGAACCATTCATATTACACTATGTCAGAAAACAATCTGGTTTGTAGAATAATCAAAATGAACCATTCATGTTACATTGTGTCAGAAACAATCTGGGTTGTAGAATAATCAAAACGAACCATCCATGTTACACTGTGTCAGAAAACAATCTGGGTTGTAGAATAATCAAAACGAACCATTCATATTACACTATGTCAGAAAACAATCTGGTTTGTAGAATAATCAAAATGAACCATTCATGTTACATTGTGTCAGAAACAATCTGGGTTGTAGAATAATCAAAACGAATCATCCATGTTACACTGTGTCAGAAAACAATCTGGGTTGTAGAATAATCAAAACGAACCATCCATGTTACACTGTGTCAGAAAACAGTCTGGGTTGTAGAATAACCAAAATGAACCATCCATGTTACACTGTGTCAAAAAACAATCTGGGTTGTAGAATAATCAAAATGAACCATCCATGTTACACTATGTCAGAAAACAATCTGGGTTGTAGAATAATCAACAAGAACCATCCATGTTACACTGTGTCAGAAAACAATCTGTGTTGTAGAATAATCAAAACGAACCATCCATGTTACACTATGTCAGAAAACAATCTGGTCTGTAGAATAATCAAAAGGAACCATCCATGTTACACTATGTCAGAAAACAATCTGGGTTGTAGAATAATCAAAAGGAACCATCCATGTTACACTATGTCAGAAAACAATCTGGGTTGTAGAATAATCAAAACGAACCATCCATGTTACACTCTGTCAGAAAACAATCTGGGTTGTAGAATAATCAAAATGAACCATCCATGTTACACTGTGTCAGAAAACAATCTGGGTTGTAGAATAATCAAAATGAACCATCTATGTTACACTGTGTCAGAAAACAATCTGGGTTGTAGAATAATCAAAATGAACCATTCATGTTACACTGTGTCAGAAAACAATCTGGGTTGTAGAATAATCAAAACGAACCATCCATGTTACACTGTGTCAGAAAACAATCTGGGTTGTAGAATAATCAAAACGAACCATCCATGTTACACTGTGTCAGAAAACAATCTGGGTTGTAGAATAATCAAAAGGAACCATCCATGTTACACTATGTCAGAAAACAATCTGGGTTGTAGAATAATCAAAACGAACCATCCATGTTACACTATGTCAGAAAACAATCTGGGTTTGTAGAATAATCAAAAGGAACCATCCATGTTACATTATGTCAGAAAACAATCTGGGTTGTAGAATAATAAAAAGGAACCATCCATGTTACATTATGTCAGAAAACAATCTGGGTTGTAGAATAATTAAAACGAACCATCCATGTTACACTGTGTCAGAAAACAATCTGGGTTGTAGAATAATCAAAACGAACCATCCATGTTACACTGTGTCAGAAAACAATCTGGGTTGTAGAATAATCAAAACGAACCATCCATGTTACACTATGTCAGAAAACAATCTGTGTTGTAGAATAATCAAAACGAACCATCCATGTTACACTGTGTCAGAAAACAATCTGGGTTGTAGAATAATCAAAATGAACCATTCATGTTACACTGTGTCAGAAAACAATCTGGGTTGTAGAATAATCAAAATGAACCATTCATGTTACAATGTGTCAGAAAACAATCTGGGTTGTAGAATAAATAAAACGAACCATCCATGTTACACTATGTCAGAAAACAATCTGGGTTGTAGAATAATCAAAAGGAACCATCCATGTTACACTATGTCAGAAAACAATCTGGGTTGTAGAATAATCAAAATGAACCATTGATGTTACACTGTGTCAGAAAACAATCTGGGTTGTAGAATAATCAAAACAAACCATTCATATTACACTATATCAGAAAAAAATCTGGGTTGTAGAATAATCAAAACGCACCATTCATGTTACACTATGTCAGAAAACAATCTGGGTTGTAGAATAATCAAAACGAACCATTCATGTTACACTATGTCAGAAAACAATCTGGGTTGTAGAATAATCAAAACGAACCATTCATGTTACACTATGTCAGAAAACAATCTGGGTTGTAGAATAATCAAAACGAACCATTCATATTACACTATATCAGAAAACAATCTGGGTTGTAGAATAATCAAAACGAACCATTCATTATACATTGTGTCAGAAAACAATCTGGGTTGTAGAATAATCAAAACGCACCATTCATGTTACACTATGTCAGAAAACAATCTGGATTGTAGAATAATCAAAACGAACCATTCATGTTACACTATGTCAGAAAACAATCTGGGTTGTAGAATAATCAAAAGGAACAATCCATCTTACACTATGTCAGAAAACAATCTGGGTTGTAGAATAATCAAAATGAACCATTGATGTTACACTCTGTCAGAAAACAATCTGGGTTGTAGAATAATCAAAACAAACCATTCATATTACACTATATCAGAAAACAATCTGGGTTGTAGAATAATCAAAACGCACCATTCATGTTACACTATGTCAGAAATCAATCTGGGTTGTAGAATAATCAAAACGAACCATTCATGTTACACTATGTCAGAAAACAATCTGGGTTGTAGAATAATCAAAACGAACCATTCATGTTACACTATGTCAGAAAACAATCTGGGTTGTAGAATAATCAAAACGAACCATTCATATTACACTATATCAGAAAACAATCTGGGTTGTAGAATAATCAAAACGAACCATTCATTATACATTGTGTCAGAAAACAATCTGGGTTGTAGAATAATCAAAACGCACCATTCATGTTACACTATGTCAGAAAACAATCTGGATTGTAGAATAATCAAAACGAACCATTCATGTTACACTATGTCAGAAAACAATCTGGGTTGTAGAATAATCAAAACGAGCCATTCATGTTACACTGTGTCAGAAAACAATCTGGGTTGTAGAATAATCAAAACGAACCATTCATATTACACTATGTCAGAAAACAATCTGGGTTGTAGAATAATCAAAATTAACCATTCGTGTTACATTGTGTCAGAAAATAAGCTGGTTTGTAAAATAATCAAAACGAACCATCCATGTTACATTGTGTCAGAAAACAATCTGGGTTGTAGAATAATCAAAACGAACCATCCATGTTACACTGTGTCAGAAAACAATCTGGGTTGTAGAATAATCAAAATGAACCATTCATGTTACATTGTGTCAGAAATCAATCTGGGTTGTAGAATAATCAAAACGAACCATCCATGTTACACTGTGTCAGAAAACAATCTGGGTTGTAGAATAATCAAAACGAACCATCCATGTTACACTGTGTCAGAAAACAATCTGGGTTGTAGAATAATCAAAATGAACCATCCATGTTACACTGTGTCAGAAAACAATCTGGGTTGTAGAATAATCAAAACGAACCATCCATGTTACATTGTGTCAGAAAACAATCTGGGTTGTAGAATAATCAAAACGAACCATCCACGTTACACTGTGTCAGAAAACAATCTGGGTTGTAGAATAATGAAAACGAACCATCCATGTTACACTGTGTCAGAAAACAATCTGGGTTGTAGAATAATCAAAACGAACCATCCATGTTACACTGTGTCAGAAAACAATCTGGGTTGTAGAATAATCAAAACGAACCATTCATGTTACACTATGTCAGAAAACAATCTGGGTTGTAGAATAATCAAAACAAACCATTCATGTTACACTATGTCAGAAAACAATCTGGTCTGTAGAATAATCAAAAGGAACCATCCATGTTACACTATATCAGAAAACAATCTGGATTGTAGAATAATCAAAATGAACCATTCATGTTACACTGTGTCAGAAAACAATCTGGGTTGTAGAATAAACAAAACAAACCATCCATGTTACACTATGTCAGAAAACAATCTGGGTTGTAGAATAATCAAAACGAACCATCCATGTTACACTATGTCAGAAAACAATCTGGGTTGTAGAATAATCAAAATGAACCACCCTTGTTTCACTGTGTCAGAAAACAATCTGGGTTGTAGAATAATCAAAATGAACCATTCATGTTACACATTGTCAGAAAACAATCTGGGTTGTAGAATAAACAAAACGAACCATCCATGTTACACTATGTCAGAAAACAATCTGGGTTGTAGAATAATCAAAACAAACCATCCATATTACACTATGTCAGAAAACAATCTGGGTTGTAGAATAATCAAAATGAACCATTCATGTTACACTATGTCATAAAACAATCTGGGTTGTAGAATAATCAAAACGAATCATTCATATTACACTATGTCAGAAAACAATCTGGGTTGTAGAATAATCAAAATGAACCATTCGTGTTACATTGTGTCAGAAAACAAGCTGGGTTGTAAAATAATCAAAACGAACCATCCATGTTACACTGTGTCAGAAAACAATCTCGGTTGTAGAATAATCAAAACGAACCATCCATGTTACACTGTGTCAGAAAACAATCTGGGTTGTAGAATAATCAAAACGAACCATTCATATTACACTGTGTCAGAAAACAATCTGGGTTGTAGAATAATCAAAATGAACCATTCATGTTACATTGTGTCAGAAACAATCTGGGTTGTAGAATAATCAAAACGAATCATCCATGTTACACTGTGTCAGAAAACAATCTGGGTTGTAGAATAATCAAAACGAACCATCCATGTTACACTGTGTCAGAAAACATTCTGGGTTGTAGAATAATCAAAATGAACCATCCATGTTACACTATGTCAGAATACAATCTGGATTGTAGAATAACCAAAAGGAACCATCCATGTTACACTATGTCAGAAAACAATCTGGTATGTAGAATAATCAAAATGAACCATCCATGTTACACTGTGTCAGAAAACAATCTGGGTTGTAGAATAATCAAAATGAACCATCCATGTTACACTATGTCAGAAAACAATCTGGGTTGTAGAATAATCAACAGGAACCATCCATGTTACACTGTGTCAGAAAACAATCTGTGTTGTAGAATAATCAAAACGAACCATCCATGTTACACTATGTCAGAAAACAATCTGGTCTGTAGAATAATCAAAAGGAACCATCCATGTTACACTATGTCAGAAAACAATCTGGGTTGTAGAATAATCAAAAGGAACCATCCATGTTACACTATGTCAGAAAACAATCTTGGTTGTAGAATAATCAAAACGAACCATCCATGTTACACTCTGTCAGAAAACAATCTGGGTTGTAGAATAATCAAAACGAACCATCCATGTTACACTGTGTCAGAAAACAATCTGGGTTGTAGAATAATCAAAATGAACCATCTATGTTACACTGTGTCAGAAAACAATCTGGGTTGTAGAATAATCAAAATGAACCATTCATGTTACATTGTGTCAGAAAACAATCTGGGTTGTAGAATAATCAAAACGAACCATCCATGTTACACTGTGTCAGAAAACAATCTGGGTTGTAGAATAATCAAAACGAATCATCCATGTTACACTGTGTCAGAAAACAATCTGGGTTGTAGAATAATCAAAAGGAACCATCCATATTACACTATGTCAGAAAACAATCTGGGTTGTAGAATAATCAAAACAAACCATCCATGTTACACTGTGTCAGAAAACAATCTGGGTTGTAGAATAATCAAAACGAACCATCCATGTTACACTCTGTCAGAAAACAATCTGTGTTGTAGAATAATCAAAACGAACCATCCATGTTACACTGTGTCAGAAAACAATCTGGGTTGTAGAATAATCAAAATGAACCATTCATGTTACACTGTGTAAGAAAACAATCTGGGTTGTAGAATAATCAAAATGAACCATTCATGTTACAATGTGTCAGAAAACAATCTGGGTTGTAGAATAAACAAAACGAACCATCCATGTTACACTATGTCAGAAAAAAATCTGGGTTGTAGAATAATCAAAAGGAACCATCCATGTTACACTATGTCAGAAAACAATCTGGGTTGTAGAATAATCAAAATGAACCATTGATGTTACACTGTGTCAGAAAACAATCTGGGTTGTAGAATAATCAAAACAAACCATTCATATTACACTATATCAGAAAACAATCTGGGTTGTTAAATAATCAAAATGAACCATCCATGTTACACTGTGTCAGAAAACAATCTGGGTTGTAGAATAATCAAAATGAACCATTCATGTTACATTCTGTCAGAAATCAATCTGGGTTGTAGAATAAACAAAACGAACCATCCATGTTACACTATGTCAGAAAACAATCTGGGTTGTAGAATAATCAAAATGAACCATTCATGTTACACTATGTCATAAAACAATCTGGGTTGTAGAATAATCAAAACGAATCATTCATATTACACTATGTCAGAAAACAATCTGGGTTGTAGAATAATCAAAATGAACCATTCGTGTTACATTGTGTCAGAAAACAAGCTGGGTTGTAAAATAATCAAAACGAACCATCCATGTTACACTGTGTCAGAAAACAATCTCGGTTGTAGAATAATCAAAACGAACCATCCATGTTACACTGTGTCAGAAAACAATCTGGGTTGTAGAATAATCAAAACGAACCATTCATATTACACTGTGTCAGAAAACAATCTGGGTTGTAGAATAATCAAAATGAACCATTCATGTTACATTGTGTCAGAAACAATCTGGGTTGTAGAATAATCAAAACGAATCATCCATGTTACACTGTGTCAGAAAACAATCTGGGTTGTAGAATAATCAAAACGAACCATCCATGTTACACTGTGTCAGAAAACAATCTGGGTTGTAGAATAATCAAAATGAACCATCCATGTTACACTATGTCAGAATACAATCTGGGTTGTAGAATAACCAAAAGGAACCATCCATGTTACACTATGTCAGAAAACAATCTGGTATGTAGAATAATCAAAATGAACCATCCATGTTACACTGTGTCAGAAAACAATCTGGGTTGTAGAATAATCAAAATGAACCATCCATGTTACACTATGTCAGAAAACAATCTGGGTTGTAGAATAATCAACAGGAACCATCCATGTTACACTGTGTCAGAAAACAATCTGTGTTGTAGAATAATCAAAACGAACCATCCATGTTACACTATGTCAGAAAACAATCTGGTCTGTAGAATAATCAAAAGGAACCATCCATGTTACACTATGTCAGAAAACAATCTGGGTTGTAGAATAATCAAAACGAACCATCCATGTTACACTGTGTCAGAAAACAATCTGGGTTGTAGAATAATCAAAATGAA
The DNA here is from genome assembly GCA_963680875.1 of Bathymodiolus brooksi. Classification (NCBI taxonomy): domain Eukaryota; kingdom Metazoa; phylum Mollusca; class Bivalvia; order Mytilida; family Modiolidae; genus Bathymodiolus; species Bathymodiolus brooksi. The sequence goes on from OY804576.1 coordinate 147,826,619, forward strand.
CCATCTATGTTACACTGTGTCAGAAAACAATCTGGGTTGTAGAATAATCAAAATGAACCATTCATGTTACATTGTGTCAGAAAACAATCTGGGTTGTAGAATAATCAAAACGAACCATCCATGTTACACTGTGTCAGAAAACAATCTGGGTTGTAGAATAATCAAAACGAATCATCCATGTTACACTGTGTCAGAAAACAATCTGGGTTGTAGAATAATCAAAATGAACCATCCATATTACACTATGTCAGAAAACAATCTGGGTTGTAGAATAATCAAAACAAACCATCCATGTTACACTGTGTCAGAAAACAATCTGGGTTGTAGAATAATCAAAACGAACCATCCATGTTACACTCTGTCAGAAAACAATCTGTGTTGTAGAATAATCAAAACGAACCATCCATGTTACACTGTGTCAGAAAACAATCTGGGTTGTAGAATAATCAAAATGAACCATTCATGTTACACTGTGTAAGAAAACAATCTGGGTTGTAGAATAATCAAAATGAACCATTCATGTTACAATGTGTCAGAAAACAATCTGGGTTGTAGAATAAACAAAACGAACCATCCATGTTACACTATGTCAGAAAACAATCTGGGTTGTAGAATAATCAAAAGGAACCATCCATGTTACACTATGTCAGAAAACAATCTGGGTTGTAGAATAATCAAAATGAACCATTGATGTTACACTGTGTCAGAAAACAATCTGGGTTGTAGAATAATCAAAACAAACCATTCATATTACACTATATCAGAAAACAATCTGGGTTGTTAAATAATCAAAATGAACCATCCATGTTACACTGTGTCAGAAAACAATCTGGGTTGTAGAATAATCAAAATGAACCATTCATGTTACATTGTGTCAGAAATCAATCTGGGTTGTAGAATAATCAAAACGAACCATCCATGTTACACTGTGTCAGAAAACAATCTGGGTTGTAGAATAATCAAAACGAACCATCCATGTTACACTGTGTCAGAAAACAATCTGGGTTGTAGAATAATCAAAACAAACCATTCATATTACACTATATCAGAAAACAATCTGGGTTGTAGAATAATCAAAACGCACCATTCATGTTACACTATGTCAGAAAACAATCTGGGTTGTAGAATAATCAAAACGAACCATTCATGTTACACTATGTCAGAAAACAATCTGGGTTGTAGAATAATCAAAACGAACCATTCATGTTACACTATGTCAGAAAACAATCTGGGTTGTAGAATAATCAAAACGAACCATTCATATTACACTATATCAGAAAACAATCTGGGTTGTAGAATAATCAAAACGAACCATTCATTATACATTGTGTCAGAAAACAATCTGGGTTGTAGAATAATCAAAACGCACCATTCATGTTACACTATGTCAGAAAACAATCTGGATTGTAGAATAATCAAAACGAACCATTCATGTTACACTATGTCAGAAAACAATCTGGGTTGTAGAATAATCAAAACCAGCCATTCATGTTGCACTGTGTCAGAAAACAATCTGGGTTGTAGAATAATCAAAACGAACCATTCATATTACACTATGTCAGAAAACAATCTGGGTTGTAGAATAATCAAAATTAACCATTCGTGTTACATTGTGTCATAAAACAAGCTGGTTTGTAAAATAATCAAAACGAACCATCCATGTTACATTGTGTCAGAAAACAATCTGGGTTGTAGAATAATCAAAACGAACCATCCATGTTACACTGTGTCAGAAAACAATCTGGGTTGTAGAATAATCAAAATGAACCATTCATGTTACATTGTGTCAGAAATCAATCTGGGTTGTAGAATAATCAAAACGAACCATCCATGTTACACTGTGTCAGAAAACAATCTGGGTTGTAGAATAATCAAAACGAACCATCCATGTTACACTGTGTCAGAAAACAATCTGGGTTGTAGAATAATCAAAATGAACCATCCATGTTACACTGTGTCAGAAAACAATCTGGGTTGTAGAATAATCAAAACGAACCATCCACGTTACACTGTGTCAGAAAACAATCTGGGTTGTAGAATAATCAAAACGAACCATCCATGTTACACTGTGTCAGAAAACAATCTGGGTTGTAGAATAATCAAAACGAACCATCCATGTTACACTGTGTCAGAAAACAATCTGGGTTGTAGAATAATCAAAACGAACCATTCATGTTACACTATGTCAGAAAACAATCTGGGTTGTAGAATAATAAAAACAAACCATTCATGTTACACTATGTCAGAAAACAATCTGGTCTGTAGAATAATCAAAACGAACCATCCATGTTACACTATATCAGAAAACAATCTGGATTGTAGAATAATCAAAATGAACCATTCATGTTACACTGTGTCAGAAAACAATCTGGGTTGTAGAATAAACAAAACAAACCATCCATGTTACACTATGTCAGAAAACAATCTGGGTTGTAGAATAATCAAAACGAACCATCCATGTTACACTATGTCAGAAAACAATCTGGGTTGTAGAATAATCAAAATGAAACATCCATTTTACACTTTGTCAGAAAACAATCTGGGTTGTAGAATAATCAAAATGAACCATTCATGTTACACTGTGTCAGAAAACAATCTGGGTTGTAGAATAATCAAAGCGCACCATTCATGTTACACTATGTCAGAAAACAATATGGGTTGTAGAATAATCAAAATGAACCATTCATGTTACACTATGTCATAAAACAATCTGGGTTGTAGAATAATCAAAACGAATCATTCATGTTACACTATGTCAGAAAACAATCTGGGTTGTAGAATAATCAAAATGAACCATTCGTGTTACATTGTGTCAGAAAACAAGCTGGGTTGTAAAATAATTAAAACGAACCATCCATGTTACACTGTGTCAGAAAACAATCTGGGTTGTAGAATAATCAAAACGAACCATCCATGTTACACTGTGTCAGAAAACAATCTGGGTTGTAGAATAATCAAAAGGAACCATTCATATTACACTATGTCAGAAAACAATCTGGGTTGTAGAATAATCAAAATGAACCATCCATGTTACATTGTGTCAGAAACAATCTGGGTTGTAGAATAATCAAAACGAATCATCCATATTACACTGTGTCAGAAAACAATCTGGGTTGTAGAATAATCAAAACGAACCATCCATGTTACACTGTGTCAGAAAACAATCTGTGTTGTAGAATAATCAAAACGAACCATCCATGTTACACTGTGTCAGAAAACAATCTGGGTTGTAGAATAATCAAAATGAACCATTCATGTTACACTATGTCAGAAAACAATCTGGGTTGTAGAATAATCAAAATGAACCATTCATGTTACAATGTGTCAGAAAACAATCTGGGTTGTAGAATAAACAAAACGAACCATCCATGTTACACTATGTCAGAAAACAATCTGGGTTGTAGAATAATCAACAGGAACCATCCATGTTACACTGTGTCAGAAAACAATCTGTGTTGTAGAATAATCAAAACGAACCATCCATGTTACACTATGTCAGAAAACAATCTGGTCTGTAGAATAATCAAAAGAAACCATCCATGTTACACTATGTCAGAAAACAATCTGGGTTGTAGAATAATCAAAAGGAACCATCCATGTTACACTATGTCAGAAAACAATCTTGGTTGTAGAATAATCAAAACGAACCATCCATGTTACACTCTGTCAGAAAACAATCTGGGTTGTAGAATAATCAAAACGAACCATCCATGTTACACTGTGTCAGAAAACAATCTGGGTTGTAGAATAATCAAAAGGAACCATCCATATTACACTATGTCAGAAAACAATCTGGGTTGTAGAATAATCAAAACGAACCATCCATGTTACACTGTGTCAGAAAACAATCTGGGTTGTAGAATAATCAAAACGAACCATCCATGTTACACTCTGTCAGAAAACAATCTGTGTTGTAGAATAATCAAAACGAACCATCCATGTTACACTGTGTCAGAAAACAATCTGGGTTGTAGAATAATCAAAATGAACCATTCATGTTACACTGTGTCAGAAAACAATCTGGGTTGTAGAATAATCAAAATGAACCATTCATGTTACAATGTGTCAGAAAACAATCTGGGTTGTAGAATAAACAAAACGAACCATCCATGTTACACTATGTCAGAAAACAATCTGGGTTGTAGAATAATCAAAAGGAACCATCCATGTTACACTATGTCAGAAAACAATCTGGGTTGTAGAATAATCAAAATTAACCATTGATGTTACACTGTGTCAGAAAACAATCTGGGTTGTAGAATAATCAAAACAAACCATTCATATTACACTATATCAGAAAACAATCTGGGTTGTAGAATAATCAAAACGAACCATCCATGTTACACTGTGTCAGAAAACAATCTGGGTTGTAGAATAATCAAAATGAACCATTCATGTTACATTGTGTCAGAAATCAATCTGGGTTGTAGAATAATCAAAACGAACCATCCATGTTACACTGTGTCAGAAAACAATCTGGGTTGTAGAATAATCAAAACGAACCATCCATGTTACACTGTGTCAGAAAACAATCTGGGTTGTAGAATAATCAAAATGAACCATCCATGTTACACTGTGTCAGAAAACAATATGGGTTGTAGAATAATCAAAACGGACCATCCATGTTACATTGTGTTAGAAAACAATCTGGGTTGTAGAATAATCAAAACGAACCATCCACGTTACACTGTGTCAGAAAACAATCTGGGTTGTAGAATAATCAAAACGAACCATCCATGTTACACTGTGTCAGAAAACAATCTGGGTTGTAGAATAATCAAAACGAACCATCCATGTTACACTGTGTCAGAAAACAATCTGGGTTGTAGAATAATCAAAACGAACCATTCATGTTACACTATGTCAGAAAACAATCTGGGTTGTAGAATAATCAAAACAAACCATTCATGTTACACTATGTCAGAAAACAATCTGGTCTGTAGAATAATCAAAACGAACCATCCATGTTACACTATATCAGAAAACAATCTGGATTGTAGAATAATCAAAATGAACCATTCATGTTACACTGTGTCAGAAAACAATATGGGTTGTAGAATAAACAAAACAAACCATCCATGTTACACTATGTCAGAAAACAATCTGGGTTGTAGAATAATCAAAACGAACCATCCATGTTACACTATGTCAGAAAACAATCTGGGTTGTAGAATAATCAAAATGAACCATCCATTTTACACTGTGTCAGAAAACAATCTGGGTTGTAGAATAATCAAAATGAACCATTCATGTTACACTGTGTCAGAAAACAATCTGGGTTGTAGAATAATCCAATCGCACCATTCATGTTACACTATGTCAGAAAACAATCTGGGTTGTAGAATAATCAAAACGCACCATTCATGTTACACTATGTCAGAAAACAATATGGGTTGTAGAATAATCAAAATGAACCATTCATGTTACACTATGTCATAAAACAATCTGGGTTGTAGAATAAACAAAACGAATCATTCATATTACACTATGTCAGAAAACAATCTGGGTTGTAGAATAATCAAAATGAACCATTCGTGTTACATTGTGTCAGAAAACAAGCTGGGTTGTAAAATAATCAAAACGAACCATCCATGTTACACTGTATCAGAAAACAATCTGGGTTGTAGAATAATCAAAACGAACCATCCATGTTACACTGTGTCAGAAAACAATCTGGGTTGTAGAATAATCAAAACGAACCATTCATATTACACTATGTCAGAAAACAATCTGGGTTGTAGAATAATCAAAATGAACCATTCATGTTACATTGTGTCAGAAACAATCTGGGTTGTAGAATAATCAAAACGAATCATCCATGTTACACTGTGTCAGAAAACAATCTGGGTTGTAGAATAATCAAAACGAACCATCCATGTTACACTGTGTCAGAAAACAATCTGGGTTGTAGAATAATCAAAATGAACCATCCATGTTACACTATGTCAGAATACAATCTGGGTTGTAGAATAACCAAAAGGAACCATCCATGTTACACTCTGTCAGAAAACAATCTGGGTTGTAGAATAATCAAAATGAACCATCCATGTTACACTGTGTCAGAAAACAATCTGGGTTGTAGAATAATCAAAATGAACCATCCATGTTACACTATGTCAGAAAACAATCCGGGTTGTAGAATAATCAACAGGAACCATCCATGTTACACTGTGTCAGAAAAAAATCTGTGTTGTAGAATAATCAAAACGAACCATTCATGTTACACTATGTCAGAAAACAATCTGGTCTGTAGAATAATCAAAAGGAACCATCCATGTTACACTATGTCAGAAAACAATCTGGGTTGTAGAATAATCAAAAGGAACCATCCATGTTACACTATGTCAGAAAACAATCTGGGTTGTAGAATAATCAAAACGAACCATCCATGTTACACTCTGTCAGAAAACAATCTGGGTTGTAGAATAATCAAAACGAACCATCCATGTTACACTGTGGCAGAAAACAATCTGGGTTGTAGAATAATCAAAATGAACCATCTATGTTACACTGTGTCAGAAAACAATCTGGGTTGTAGAATAATCAAAATGAACCATTCATGTTACATTGTGTCAGAAAACAATCTGGGTTGTAGAATAATCAAAACGAACCATCCATGTTACACTGTGTCAGAAAACAATCTGGGTTGTAGAATAATCAAAACGAACCATCCATGTTACACTGTGTCAGAAAACAATCTGGGTTGTAGAATAATCAAAACGAACCATCCATGTTACACTGTGTCAGAAAACAATCTGGGTTGTAAAATAATCAAAATGAACCATCTATGTTACACTGTGTCAGAAAACAATCTGGGTTGTAGAATAATCAAAATGAACCATTCATGTTACATTGTGTCAGAAAACAATCTGGGTTGTAGAATAATCAAAACGAACCATCCATGTTACACTGTGTCAGAAAACAATCTGGGTTGTAGAATAATCAAAACGAACCATCCATGTTACACTATGTCAGAAAACAATCTGGTCTGTAGAATAATCAAAAGGAACCATCCATGTTACACTATGTCAGAAAACAATCTGGGTTGTAGAATAATCAAAAGGAACCATCCATGTTACACTATGTCAGAAAACAATCTGGGTTGTAGAATAATCAAAACGAACCATCCATGTTACACTCTGTCAGAAAACAATCTGGGTTGTAGAATAATCAAAACGAACCATCCATGTTACACTGTGGCAGAAAACAATCTGGGTTGTAGAATAATCAAAATGAACCATCTATGTTACACTGTGTCAGAAAACAATCTGGGTTGTAGAATAATCAAAATGAACCATTCATGTTACATTGTGTCAGAAAACAATCTGGGTTGTAGAATAATCAAAACGAACCATCCATGTTACACTGTGTCAGAAAACAATCTGGGTTGTAGAATAATCAAAACGAACCATCCATGTTACACTGTGTCAGAAAACAATCTGGGTTGTAGAATAATCAAAACGAACCATCCATGTTACACTGTGTCAGAAAACAATCTGGGTTGTAGAATAATCAAAATGAACCATCTATGTTACACTGTGTCAGAAAACAATCTGGGTTGTAGAATAATCAAAATGAACCATTCATGTTACATTGTGTCAGAAAACAATCTGGGTTGTAGAATAATCAAAACGAACCATCCATGTTACACTGTGTCAGAAAACAATCTGGGTTGTAGAATAATCAAAACGAACCATCCATGTTACACTGTGTCAGAAAACAATCTGGGTTGTAGAATAATCAAAAGGAACCATCCATATTACACTATGTCAGAAAACAATCTGGGTTGTAGAATAATCAAAACGAACCATCCATGTTACACTGTGTCAGAAAACAATCTGGGTTGTAGAATAATCAAAACGAACCATCCATGTTACACTCTGTCAGAAAACAATCTGTGTTGTAGAATAATCAAAACGAACCATCCATGTTACACTGTGTCAGAAAACAATCTGGGTTGTAGAATAATCAAAATGAACCATCCATGTTACACTATGTCAGAAAACAATCTGGGTTGTAGAATAATCAAAACGAACCATCCATGTTACACTGTGGCAGAAAACAATCTGGGTTGTAGAATAATCAAAATGAACCATCTATGTTACACTGTGTCAGAAAACAATCTGGGTTGTAGAATAATCAAAATGAACCATTCATGTTACATTGTGTCAGAAAACAATCTGGGTTGTAGAATAATCAAAACGAACCATCCATGTTACACTGTGTCAGAAAACAATCTGGGTTGTAGAATAATCAAAACGAACCATCCATGTTACACTGTGTCAGAAAACAATCTGGGTTGTAGAATAATCAAAACGAACCATCCATGTTACACTGTGTCAGAAAACAATCTGGGTTGTAGAATAATCAAAATGAACCATCTATGTTACACTGTGTCAGAAAACAATCTGGGTTGTAGAATAATCAAAATGAACCATTCATGTTACATTGTGTCAGAAAACAATCTGGGTTGTAGAATAATCAAAACGAACCATCCATGTTACACTGTGTCAGAAAACAATCTGGGTTGTAGAATAATCAAAACGAACCATCCATGTTACACTGTGTCAGAAAACAATCTGGGTTGTAGAATAATCAAAAGGAACCATCCATATTACACTATGTCAGAAAACAATCTGGGTTGTAGAATAATCAAAACGAACCATCCATGTTACACTGTGTCAGAAAACAATCTGGGTTGTAGAATAATCAAAACGAACCATCCATGTTACACTCTGTCAGAAAACAATCTGTGTTGTAGAATAATCAAAACGAACCATCCATGTTACACTGTGTCAGAAAACAATCTGGGTTGTAGAATAATCAAAATGAACCATCCATGTTACACTATGTCAGAAAACAATCTGGGTTGTAGAATAATCAAAAGGAACCATCCATGTTACACTATGTCAGAAAACAATCTGGGTTGTAGAATAATCAAAATGAACCATTGATGTTACACTGTGTCAGAAAACAATCTGGGTTGTAGAATAATCAAAACAAGCCATTCATATTACACTATATCAGAAAACAATCTGGGTTGTAGAATAATCAAAATGAACCATTCATGTTACATTGTGTCAAAAATTAATCTGGGTTGTAGAATAATCAAAACGCACCATTCATGTTACACTATGTCAGAAAACAATCTGGGTTGTAGAATAATCAAAACGAACCATTCATGTTACAATATGTAAGAAAACAATCTGGGTTGTAGAATAATCAAAACGAACCATTCATGTTACACTATGTCAGAAAACAATCTGGGTTGTAGAATAATCAAAACGAACCATTCATATTACACTATATCAGAAAACAATCTGGGTTGTAGAATAATCAAAATGAACCATCTATGTTACACTGTGTCAGAAAACAATCTGGGTTGTAGAATAATCAAAATGAACCATTCATGTTACATTGTGTCAGAAAACAATCTGGGTTGTAGAATAATCAAAACGAACTATCCATGTTACACTGTGTCAGAAAACAATCTGGGTTGTAGAATAATCAAAACGAACCATCCATGTTACACTGTGTCAGAAAACAATCTGGGTTGTAGAATAATCAAAAGGAACCATCCATATTACACTATGTCAGAAAACAATCTGGGTTGTAGAATAATCAAAACGAACCATCCATGTTACACTGTGTCAGAAAACAATCTGGGTTGTAGAATAATCAAAACGAACCATCCATGTTACACTCTGTCAGAAAACAATCTGTGTTGTAGAATAATCAAAACGAACCATCCATGTTACACTGTGTCAGAAAACAATCTGGGTTGTAGAATAATCAAAATGAACCAATCATGTTACACTGTGTCAGAAAACAATCTGGGTTGTAGAATAATCAAAATGAACCATTCATGTTACAATGTGTCAGAAAACAATCTGGGTTGTAGAATAAACAAAACGAACCATCCATGTTACACTATGTCAGAAAACAATCTGGGTTGTAGAATAATCAAAAGGAACCATCCATGTTACACTATGTCAGAAAACAATCTGGGTTGTAGAATAATCAAAATGAACCATCCATGTTACACTATGTCAGAATACAATCTGGGTTGTAGAATAACCAAAAGGAACCATCCATGTTACACTATGTCAGAAAACAATCTGGGTTGTAGAATAATCAAAATGAACCATCCATGTTACACTGTGTCAGAAAACAATCTGGGTTGTAGAATAATCAAAATGAACCATCCATGTTACACTATGTCAGAAAACAATCTGGGTTGTAGAATTATCAACAGGAACCATCCATGTTACACTGTGTCAGAAAACAATCTGTGTTGTAGAATAATCAAAACGAACCATCCATGTTACACTATGTCAGAAAACAATCTGGTCTGTAGAATAATCAAAAGGAACCATCCATGTTACACTATGTCAGAAAACAATCTGGGTTGTAGAATAATCAAAAGGAACCATCCATGTTACACTATGTCAGAAAACAATCTGGGTTGTAGAATAATCAAAACGAACCATCCATGTTACACTCTGTCAGAAAACAATCTGGGTTGTAGAATAATCAAAACGAACCATCCATGTTACACTGTGTCAGAAAACAATCTGGGTTGTAGAATAATCAAAATGAACCATCTATGTTACACTGTGTCAGAAAACAATTTGGGTTGTAGAATAATCAAAATGAACCATTCATGTTACATTGTGTCAGAAAACAATCTGGGTTGTAGAATAATCAAAACGAACCATCCATGTTACACTGTGTCAGAAAACAATCTGGGTTGTAGAATAATCAAAACGAACCATCCATGTTACACTGTGTCAGAAAACAATCTGGGTTGTAGAATAATAAAAATGAACCATCTATGTTACACTGTGTCTGAAAACAATCTGGGTTGTAGAATAATCAAAATGAACCATTCATGTTACATTGTGTCAGAAAACAATCTGGGTTGTAGAATAATCAAAACGAACCATCCATGTTACACTGTGTCAGAAAACAATCTGGGTTGTAGAATAATCAAAACGAACCATCCATGTTACACTGTGTCAGAAAACAATCTGGGTTGTAGAATAATCAAAACGAACCATCCATGTTACACTGTGTCAGAAAACAATCTGGGTTGTAGAATAATTAAAATGAACCATCTATGTTACACTGTGTCAGAAAACAATCTGGGTTGTAGAATAATCAAAATGAACCATTCATGTTACATTGTGTCAGAAAACAATCTGGGTTGTAGAATAATCAAAACGAACCATCCATGTTACACTGTGTCAGAAAACAATCTGGGTTGTAGAATAATCAAAACGAACCATCCATGTTACACTGTGTCAGAAAACAATCTGGGTTGTAGAATAATCAAAAGGAACCATCCATATTACACTATGTCAGAAAACAATCTGGGTTGTAGAATAATCAAAACGAACCATCCATGTTACACTGTGTCAGAAAACAATCTGGGTTGTAGAATAATCAAAACGAACCATCCATGTTACACTCTGTCAGAAAACAATCTGTGTTGTAGAATAATCAAAACGAACCATCCATGTTACACTGTGTCAGAAAACAATCTGGGTTGTAGAATAATCAAAACGAACCATCCATGTTACACTGTGTCAGAAAACAATCTGGGTTGTAGAATAATTAAAATGAACCATCTATGTTACACTGTGTCAGAAAACAATCTGGGTTGTAGAATAATCAAAATGAACCATTCATGTTACATTGTGTCAGAAAACAATCTGGGTTGTAGAATAATCAAAACGAACCATCCATGTTACACTGTGTCAGAAAACAATCTGGGTTGTAGAATAATCAAAACGAACCATCCATGTTACACTGTGTCAGAAAACAATCTGGGTTGTAGAATAATCAAAAGGAACCATCCATATTACACTATGTCAGAAAACAATCTGGGTTGTAGAATAATCAAAACGAACCATCCATGTTACACTGTGTCAGAAAACAATCTGGGTTGTAGAATAATCAAAACGAACCATCCATGTTACACTCTGTCAGAAAACAATCTGTGTTGTAGAATAATCAAAACGAACCATCCATGTTACACTGTGTCAGAAAACAATCTGGGTTGTAGAATAATCAAAATGAACCAATCATGTTACACTGTGTCAGAAAACAATCTGGGTTGTAGAATAATCAAAATGAACCATTCATGTTACAATGTGTCAGAAAACAATCTGGGTTGTAGAATAAACAAAACGAACCATCCATGTTACACTATGTCAGAAAACAATCTGGGTTGTAGAATAATCAAAAGGAACCATCCATGTTACACTATGTCAGAAAACAATCTGGGTTGTAGAATAATCAAAATGAACCATCCATGTTACACTATGTCAGAATACAATCTGGGTTGTAGAATAACCAAAAGGAACCATCCATGTTACACTATGTCAGAAAACAATCTGGGTTGTAGAATAATCAAAATGAACCATCCATGTTACACTGTGTCAGAAAACAATCTGGGTTGTAGAATAATCAAAATGAACCATCCATGTTACACTATGTCAGAAAACAATCTGGGTTGTAGAATTATCAACAGGAACCATCCATGTTACACTGTGTCAGAAAACAATCTGTGTTGTAGAATAATCAAAACGAACCATCCATGTTACACTATGTCAGAAAACAATCTGGTCTGTAGAATAATCAAAAGGAACCATCCATGTTACACTATGTCAGAAAACAATCTGGGTTGTAGAATAATCAAAAGGAACCATCCATGTTACACTATGTCAGAAAACAATCTGGGTTGTAGAATAATCAAAACGAACCATCCATGTTACACTCTGTCAGAAAACAATCTGGGTTGTAGAATAATCAAAACGAACCATCCATGTTACACTGTGTCAGAAAACAATCTGGGTTGTAGAATAATCAAAATGAACCATCTATGTTACACTGTGTCAGAAAACAATTTGGGTTGTAGAATAATCAAAATGAACCATTCATGTTACATTGTGTCAGAAAACAATCTGGGTTGTAGAATAATCAAAACGAACCATCCATGTTACACTGTGTCAGAAAACAATCTGGGTTGTAGAATAATCAAAACGAACCATCCATGTTACACTGTGTCAGAAAACAATCTGGGTTGTAGAATAATAAAAATGAACCATCTATGTTACACTGTGTCTGAAAACAATCTGGGTTGTAGAATAATCAAAATGAACCATTCATGTTACATTGTGTCAGAAAACAATCTGGGTTGTAGAATAATCAAAACGAACCATCCATGTTACACTGTGTCAGAAAACAATCTGGGTTGTAGAATAATCAAAACGAACCATCCATGTTACACTGTGTCAGAAAACAATCTGGGTTGTAGAATAATCAAAACGAACCATCCATGTTACACTGTGTCAGAAAACAATCTGGGTTGTAGAATAATTAAAATGAACCATCTATGTTACACTGTGTCAGAAAACAATCTGGGTTGTAGAATAATCAAAATGAACCATTCATGTTACATTGTGTCAGAAAACAATCTGGGTTGTAGAATAATCAAAACGAACCATCCATGTTACACTGTGTCAGAAAACAATCTGGGTTGTAGAATAATCAAAACGAACCATCCATGTTACACTGTGTCAGAAAACAATCTGGGTTGTAGAATAATCAAAAGGAACCATCCATATTACACTATGTCAGAAAACAATCTGGGTTGTAGAATAATCAAAACGAACCATCCATGTTACACTGTGTCAGAAAACAATCTGGGTTGTAGAATAATCAAAACGAACCATCCATGTTACACTCTGTCAGAAAACAATCTGTGTTGTAGAATAATCAAAACGAACCATCCATGTTACACTGTGTCAGAAAACAATCTGGGTTGTAGAATAATCAAAACGAACCATCCATGTTACACTGTGTCAGAAAACAATCTGGGTTGTAGAATAATTAAAATGAACCATCTATGTTACACTGTGTCAGAAAACAATCTGGGTTGTAGAATAATCAAAATGAACCATTCATGTTACATTGTGTCAGAAAACAATCTGGGTTGTAGAATAATCAAAACGAACCATCCATGTTACACTGTGTCAGAAAACAATCTGGGTTGTAGAATAATCAAAACGAACCATCCATGTTACACTGTGTCAGAAAACAATCTGGGTTGTAGAATAATCAAAAGGAACCATCCATATTACACTATGTCAGAAAACAATCTGGGTTGTAGAATAATCAAAACGAACCATCCATGTTACACTGTGTCAGAAAACAATCTGGGTTGTAGAATAATCAAAACGAACCATCCATGTTACACTCTGTCAGAAAACAATCTGTGTTGTAGAATAATCAAAACGAACCATCCATGTTACACTGTGTCAGAAAACAATCTGGGTTGTAGAATAATCAAAATGAACCAATCATGTTACACTGTGTCAGAAAACAATCTGGGTTGTAGAATAATCAAAATGAACCATTCATGTTACAATGTGTCAGAAAACAATCTGGGTTGTAGAATAAACAAAACGAACCATCCATGTTACACTATGTCAGAAAACAATCTGGGTTGTAGAATAATCAAAAGGAACCATCCATGTTACACTATGTCAGAAAACAATCTGGGTTGTAGAATAATCAAAATGAACCATTGATGTTACACTGTGTCAGAAAACAATCTGGGTTGTAGAATAATCAAAACAAACCATTCATATTACACTATATCAGAAAACAATCTGGGTTGTAGAATAATCAAAATGAACCATTCATGTTACATTGTGTCAAAAATTAATCTGGGTTGTAGAATAATCAAAACGCACCATTCATGTTACACTATGTCAGAAAACAATCTGGGTTGTAGAATAATCAAAACGAACCATTCATGTTACAATATGTCAGAAAACAATCTGGGTTGTAGAATAATCAAAACGAGCCATTCATGTTACACTATGTCAGAAAACAATCTGGGTTGTAGAATAATCAAAACGAACCATTCATATTACACTATATCAGTAAACAATCTGGGTTGTAGAATAATCAAAACGAACCATTCATTATACATTGTGTCAGAAAACAATCTGGGTTGTAGAATAATCAAAACGAACCATCCATGTTACACTATGTCAGAAAACAATCTGGTCTGTAGAACAATCAAAAGGAACCATCCATGTTACACTATGTCAGAAAACAATCTGGGTTGTAGAATAATCAAAATGAACCATTCATGTTACACTATGTCATAAAACAATCTGGGTTGTAGAATAATCAAAACGAATCATTCATATTACACTATGTCAGAAAACAATCTGGGTTGTAGAATAATCAAAATGAACCATTCGTGTTACATTGTGTCAGAAAACAAGCTGGGTTGTAAAATAATCAAAACGAACCATCCATGTTACACTGTGTCAGAAAACAATCTGGGTTGTAGAATAATCAAAACGAACCATCCATGTTACACTGTGTCAGAAAACAATCTGGGTTGTAGAATAATCAAAACGAACCATTCATATTACACTATGTCAGAAAACAATCTGGGTTGTAGAATAATCAAAATGAACCATTCATGTTACATTGTGTCAGAAACAATCTGGGTTGTAGAATAATCAAAACGAATCATCCATGTTACACTGTGTCAGAAAACAATCTGGGTCGTAGAATAATCAAAATGAACCATCTATGTTACACTGTGTCAGAAAACAATCTGGGTTGTAGAATAATCAAAATGAACCATGCATGTTACATTGTGTCAGAAAACAATCTGGGTTGTAGAATAATCAAAACGAACCATCCATGTTACACTGTGTCAGAAAACAATCTGGGTTGTAGAATAATCAAAACGAACCATCCATGTTACACTGTGTCAGAAAACAATCTGGGTTGTAGAATAATCAAAACGAACCATCCATGTTACACTGTGTCAGAAAACAATCTGGGTTGTAGAATAATCAAAATGAACCATCTATGTTACACTGTGTCAGAAAACAATCTGGGTTGTAGAATAATCAAAATGAACCATTCATGTTACATTGTGTCAGAAAACAATCTGGGTTGTAGAATAATCAAAACGAACCATCCATGTTACACTGTGTCAGAAAACAATCTGGGTTGTAGAATAATCAAAACGAACCATCCATGTTACACTGTGTCAGAAA
The DNA here is from genome assembly GCA_963680875.1 of Bathymodiolus brooksi. NCBI lineage: Eukaryota > Metazoa > Mollusca > Bivalvia > Mytilida > Modiolidae > Bathymodiolus > Bathymodiolus brooksi. Next base: position 147,842,716 of record OY804576.1, read on the forward strand.
ACAATCTGGGTTGTAGAATAATCAAAAGGAACCATCCATATTACACTATGTCAGAAAACAATCTGGGTTGTAGAATAATCAAAACGAACCATCCATGTTACACTGTGTCAGAAAACAATCTGGGTTGTAGAATAATCAAAACGAACCATCCATGTTACACTCTGTCAGAAAACAATCTGTGTTGTAGAATAATAAAAACGAACCATCCATGTTACACTGTGTCAGAAAACAATCTGGGTTGTAGAATAATCAAAATGAACCATCCATGTTACACTATGTCAGAAAACAATCTGGGTTGTAGAATAATCAAAAGGAACCATCCATGTTACACTATGTCAGAAAACAATCTGGGTTGTAGAATAATCAAAATGAACCATTGATGTTACACTGTGTCAGAAAACAATCTGGGTTGTAGAATAATCAAAACAAACCATTCATATTACACTATATCAGAAAACAATCTGGGTTGTAGAATAATCAAAATGAACCATTCATGTTACATTGTGTCAAAAATTAATCTGGGTTGTAGAATAATCAAAACGCACCATTCATGTTACACTATGTCAGAAAACAATCTGGGTTGTAGAATAATCAAAACGAACCATTCATGTTACAATATGTCAGAAAACAATCTGGGTTGTAGAATAATCAAAACGAACCATTCATGTTACACTATGTCAGAAAACAATCTGGGTTGTAGAATAATCAAAACGAACCATTCATATTACACTATATCAGAAAACAATCTGGGTTGTAGAATAATCAAAATGAACCATCTATGTTACACTGTGTCAGAAAACAATCTGGGTAGTAGAATAATCAAAATGAACCATTCATGTTACATTGTGTCAGAAAACAATCTGGGTTGTAGAATAATCAAAACGAACCATCCATGATACACTGTGTCAGAAAACAATCTGGGTTGTAGAATAATCAAAACGAACCATCCATGTTACACTGTGTCAGAAAACAATCTGGGTTGTAGAATAATCAAAAGGAACCATCCATATTACACTATGTCAGAAAACAATCTGGGTTGTAGAATAATCAAAACGAACCATCCATGTTACACTGTGTCAGAAAACAATCTGGGTTGTAGAATAATCAAAACCAACCATCCATGTTACACTCTGTCAGAAAACAATCTGTGTTGTAGAATAATCAAAACGAACCATCCATGTTACACTGTGTCAGAAAACAATCTGGGTTGTAGAATAATCAAAATGAACCAATCATGTTACACTGTGTCAGAAAACAATCTGGGTTGTAGAATAATCAAAATGAACCATTCATGTTACAATGTGTCAGAAAACAATCTGGGTTGTAGAATAAACAAAACGAACCATCCATGTTACACTATGTCAGAAAACAATCTGGGTTGTAGAATAATCAAAAGGAACCATCCATGTTACACTATGTCAGAAAACAATCTGGGTTGTAGAATAATCAAAATGAACCATCCATGTTACACTATGTCAGAATACAATCTGGGTTGTAGAATAACCAAAAGGAACCATCCATGTTACACTATGTCAGAAAACAATCTGGGTTGTAGAATAATCAAAATGAACCATCCATGTTACACTGTGTCAGAAAACAATCTGGGTTGTAGAATAATCAAAATGAACCATCCATGTTACACTATGTCAGAAAACAATCTGGGTTGTAGAATTATCAACAGGAACCATCCATGTTACACTGTGTCAGAAAACAATCTGTGTTGTAGAATAATCAAAACGAACCATCCATGTTACACTATGTCAGAAAACAATCTGGTCTGTAGAATAATCAAAAGGAACCATCCATGTTACACTATGTCAGAAAACAATCTGGGTTGTAGAATAATCAAAAGGAACCATCCATGTTACACTATGTCAGAAAACAATCTGGGTTGTAGAATAATCAAAACGAACCATCCATGTTACACTCTGTCAGAAAACAATCTGGGTTGTAGAATAATCAAAACGAACCATCCATGTTACACTGTGTCAGAAAACAATCTGGGTTGTAGAATAATCAAAATGAACCATCTATGTTACACTGTGTCAGAAAACAATCTGGGTTGTAGAATAATCAAAATGAACCATTCATGTTACATTGTGTCAGAAAACAATCTGGGTTGTAGAATAATCAAAACGAACCATCCATGTTACACTGTGTCAGAAAACAATCTGGGTTGTAGAATAATCAAAACGAACCATCCATGTTACACTGTGTCAGAAAACAATCTGGGTTGTAGAATAATAAAAATGAACCATCTATGTTACACTGTGTCAGAAAACAATCTGGGTTGTAGAATAATCAAAATGAACCATTCATGTTACATTGTGTCAGAAAACAATCTGGGTTGTAGAATAATCAAAACGAACCATCCATGTTACACTGTGTCAGAAAACAATCTGGGTTGTAGAATAATCAAAACGAACCATCCATGTTACACTGTGTCAGAAAACAATCTGGGTTGTAGAATAATCAAAACGAACCATCCATGTTACACTGTGTCAGAAAACAATCTGGGTTGTAGAATAATTAAAATGAACCATCTATGTTACACTGTGTCAGAAAACAATCTGGGTTGTAGAATAATCAAAACGAACCATCCATGTTACACTGTGTCAGAAAACAATCTGGGTTGTAGAATAATCAAAACGAACCATCCATGTTACACTGTGTCAGAAAACAATCTGGGTTGTAGAATAATCAAAAGGAACCATCCATATTACACTATGTCAGAAAACAATCTGGGTTGTAGAATAATCAAAACGAACCATCCATGTTACACTGTGTCAGAAAACAATCTGGGTTGTAGAATAATCAAAACGAACCATCCATGTTACACTCTGTCAGAAAACAATCTGTGTTGTAGAATAATCAAAACGAACCATCCATGTTACACTGTGTCAGAAAACAATCTGGGTTGTAGAATAATCAAAATGAACCAATCATGTTACACTGTGTCAGAAAACAATCTGGGTTGTAGAATAATCAAAATGAACCATTCATGTTACAATGTGTCAGAAAACAATCTGGGTTGTAGAATAAACAAAACGAACCATCCATGTTACACTATGTCAGAAAACAATCTGGGTTGTAGAATAATCAAAAGGAACCATCCATGTTACACTATGTCAGAAAACAATCTGGGTTGTAGAATAATCAAAATGAACCATTGATGTTACACTGTGTCAGAAAACAATCTGGGTTGTAGAATAATCAAAACAAACCATTCATATTACACTATATCAGAAAACAATCTGGGTTGTAGAATAATCAAAATGAACCATTCATGTTACATTGTGTCAAAAATTAATCTGGGTTGTAGAATAATCAAAACGCACCATTCATGTTACACTATGTCAGAAAACAATCTGGGTTGTAGAATAATCAAAACGAACCATTCATGTTACAATATGTCAGAAAACAATCTGGGTTGTAGAATAATCAAAACGAACCATTCATGTTACACTATGTCAGAAAACAATCTGGGTTGTAGAATAATCAAAACGAACCATTCATATTACACTATATCAGAAAACAATCTGGGTTGTAGAATAATCAAAATGAACCATCTATGTTACACTGTGTCAGAAAACAATCTGGGTTGTAGAATAATCAAAATGAACCATTCATGTTACATTGTGTCAGAAAACAATCTGGGTTGTAGAATAATCAAAACGAACCATCCATGTTACACTGTGTCAGAAAACAATCTGGGTTGTAGAATAATCAAAACGAACCATCCATGTTACACTGTGTCAGAAAACAATCTGGGTTGTAGAATAATCAAAAGGAACCATCCATATTACACTATGTCAGAAAACAATCTGGGTTGTAGAATAATCAAAACGAACCATCCATGTTACACTGTGTCAGAAAACAATCTGGGTTGTAGAATAATCAAAACGAACCATCCATGTTACACTCTGTCAGAAAACAATCTGTGTTGTAGAATAATCAAAACGAACCATCCATGTTACACTGTGTCAGAAAACAATCTGGGTTGTAGAATAATCAAAATGAACCAATCATGTTACACTGTGTCAGAAAACAATCTGGGTTGTAGAATAATCAAAATGAACCATTCATGTTACAATGTGTCAGAAAACAATCTGGGTTGTAGAATAAACAAAACGAACCATCCATGTTACACTATGTCAGAAAACAATCTGGGTTGTAGAATAATCAAAAGGAACCATCCATGTTACACTATGTCAGAAAACAATCTGGGTTGTAGAATAATCAAAATGAACCATCCATGTTACACTATGTCAGAATACAATCTGGGTTGTAGAATAACCAAAAGGAACCATCCATGTTACACTATGTCAGAAAACAATCTGGGTTGTAGAATAATCAAAATGAACCATCCATGTTACACTGTGTCAGAAAACAATCTGGGTTGTAGAATAATCAAAATGAACCATCCATGTTACACTATGTCAGAAAACAATCTGGGTTGTAGAATTATCAACAGGAACCATCCATGTTACACTGTGTCAGAAAACAATCTGTGTTGTAGAATAATCAAAACGAACCATCCATGTTACACTATGTCAGAAAACAATCTGGTCTGTAGAATAATCAAAAGGAACCATCCATGTTACACTATGTCAGAAAACAATCTGGGTTGTAGAATAATCAAAAGGAACCATCCATGTTACACTATGTCAGAAAACAATCTGGGTTGTAGAATAATCAAAACGAACCATCCATGTTACACTCTGTCAGAAAACAATCTGGGTTGTAGAATAATCAAAACGAACCATCCATGTTACACTGTGTCAGAAAACAATCTGGGTTGTAGAATAATCAAAATGAACCATCGATGTTACACTGTGTCAGAAAACAATCTGGGTTGTAGAATAATCAAAATGAACCATTCATGTTACATTGTGTCAGAAAACAATCTGGGTTGTAGAATAATCAAAACGAACCATCCATGTTACACTGTGTCAGAAAACAATCTGGGTTGTAGAATAATCAAAACGAACCATCCATGTTACACTGTGTCAGAAAACAATCTGGGTTGTAGAATAATAAAAATGAACCATCTATGTTACACTGTGTCAGAAAACAATCTGGGTTGTAGAATAATCAAAATGAACCATTCATGTTACATTGTGTCAGAAAACAATCTGGGTTGTAGAATAATCAAAACGAACCATCCATGTTACACTGTGTCAGAAAACAATCTGGGTTGTAGAATAATCAAAACGAACCATCCATGTTACACTGTGTCAGAAAACAATCTGGGTTGTAGAATAATCAAAACGAACCATCCATGTTACACTGTGTCAGAAAACAATCTGGGTTGTAGAATAATTAAAATGAACCATCCATGTTACACTGTGTCAGAAAACAATCTGGGTTGTAGAATAATCAAAACGAACCATCCATGTTACACTGTGTCAGAAAACAATCTGGGTTGTAGAATAATCAAAACGAACCATCCATGTTACACTGTGTCAGAAAACAATCTGGGTTGTAGAATAATCAAAAGGAACCATCCATATTACACTATGTCAGAAAACAATCTGGGTTGTAGAATAATCAAAACGAACCATCCATGTTACACTGTGTCAGAAAACAATCTGGGTTGTAGAATAATCAAAACGAACCATCCATGTTACACTCTGTCAGAAAACAATCTGTGTTGTAGAATAATCAAAACGAACCATCCATGTTACACTGTGTCAGAAAACAATCTGGGTTGTAGAATAATCAAAATGAACCAATCATGTTACACTGTGTCAGAAAACAATCTGGGTTGTAGAATAATCAAAATGAACCATTCATGTTACAATGTGTCAGAAAACAATCTGGGTTGTAGAATAAACAAAACGAACCATCCATGTTACACTATGTCAGAAAACAATCTGGGTTGTAGAATAATCAAAAGGAACCATCCATGTTACACTATGTCAGAAAACAATCTGGGTTGTAGAATAATCAAAATGAACCATTGATGTTACACTGTGTCAGAAAACAATCTGGGTTGTAGAATAATCAAAACAAACCATTCATATTACACTATATCAGAAAACAATCTGGGTTGTAGAATAATCAAAATGAACCATTCATGTTACATTGTGTCAAAAATTAATCTGGGTTGTAGAATAATAAAAACGCACCATTCATGTTACACTATGTCAGAAAACAATCTGGGTTGTAGAATAATCAAAACGAACCATCCATGTTGCACTGTGTCAGAAAACAATCTGGGTTGTAGAATAATCAAAACGAGCCATTCATGTTACACTATGTCAGAAAACAATCTGGGTTGTAGAATAATCAAAACGAACCATTCATATTACACTATATCAGAAAACAATCTGGGTTGTAGAATAATCAAAACGAACCATTCATTATACATTGTGTCAGAAAACAATCTGGGTTGTAGAATAATCAAAACGAGCCATTCATGTTACACTATGTCAGAAAACAATCTGGGTTGTAGAATAATCAAAACGAACCATTCATATTACACTATATCAGAAAACAATCTGGGTTGTAGAATAATCAAAACGAACCATTCATTATACATTGTGTCAGAAAACAATCTGGGTTGTAGAATAATCAAAACGAACCATCCATGTTACACTATGTCAGAAAACAATCTGGTCTGTAGAATAATCAAAAGGAACCATCCATGTTACACTATGTCAGAAAACAATCTGGGTTGTAGAATAATCAAAATGAACCATTCATGTTACACTATGTCATAAAACAATCTGGGTTGTAGAATAATCAAAACGAATCATTCATATTACACTATGTCAGAAAACAATCTGGGTTGTAGAATAATCAAAATGAACCATTCGTGTTACATTGTGTCAGAAAACAAGCTGGGTTGTAAAATAATCAAAACGAACCATCCATGTTACACTGTGTCAGAAAACAATCTGGGTTGTAGAATAATCAAAACGAACCATCCATGTTACACTGTGTCAGAAAACAATCTGGGTTGTAGAATAATCAAAACGAACCATTCATATTACACTATGTCAGAAAACAATCTGGGTTGTAGAATAATCAAAATGAACCATTCATGTTACATTGTGTCAGAAACAATCTGGGTTGTAGAATAATCAAAACGAATCATCCATGTTACACTGTGTCAGAAAACAATCTGGGTTGTAGAATAATCAAAACGAACCATCCATGTTACACTGTCTCAGAAAACAATCTGGGTTGTAGAATAATCAAAATGAACCATCCATGCTACACTATGTCAGAATACAATCTGGGTTGTAGAATAACCAAAAGGAACCATCCATGTTACACTATGTCATAAAACAATCTGGGTTGTAGAATAATCAAAATGAACCATCCATGTTACACTGTGTCAGAAAACAATCTGGGTTGTAGAATAATCAAAATGAACCATCCATGTTACACTATGTCAGAAAACAATCTGGGTTGTAGAATTATCAACAGGAACCATCCATGTTACACTGTGTCAAAAAACAATCTGTGTTGTAGAATAATCAAAACGAACCATCCATGTTACACTATGTCAGAAAACAATCTGGTCTGTAGAATAATCAAAATGAACCATCCATGTTACACTATGTCAGAAAACAATCTGGGTTGTAGAATAATCAAAAGGAACTATCCATGTTACACTATGTCAGAAAACAATCTGGGTTGTAGAATAATCAAAACGAACCATCCATGTTACACTCTGTCAGAAAACAATCTGGGTTGTAGAATAATCAAAACGAACCATCCATGTTACACTGTGTCAGAAAACAATCTGGGTTGTAGAATAATCAAAATGAACCATCTATGTTACACTGTGTCAGAAAACAATCTGGGTTGTAGAATAATCAAAATGAACCATTCATGTTACATTGTGTCAGAAAACAATCTGGGTTGTAGAATAATCAAAACGAACCATCCATGTTACACTGTGTCAGAAAACAATCTGTGTTGTAGAATAATCAAAACGAACCATCCATGTTACACTGTGTCAGAAAACAATCTGGGTTGTAGAATAATCAAAAGGAACCATCCATATTACACTATGTCAGAAAACAATCTGGGTTGTAGAATAATCAAAACGAACCATCCATGTTACACTGTGTCAGAAAACAATCTGGGTTGTAGAATAATCAAAACGAACCATCCATGTTACACTCTGTCAGAAAACAATCTGTGTTGTAGAATAATCAAAACGAACCATCCATGTTACACTGTGTCAGAAAACAATCTGGGTTGTAGAATAATCAAAATGAACCATTCATGTTACACTGTGTCAGAAAACAATCTGGGTTGTAGAATAATCAAAACGAACCATCCATGTTACACTGTGTCAGAAAACAATCTGGGTTGTAGAATAATCAAAAGGAACCATCCATATTACACTATGTCAGAAAACAATCTGGGTTGTAGAATAATCAAAACGAACCATCCATGTTACACTGTGTCAGAAAACAATCTGGGTTGTAGAATAATCAAAACGAACCATCCATGTTACACTCTGTCAGAAAACAATCTGTGTTGTAGAATAATCAAAACGAACCATCCATGTTACACTGTGTCAGAAAACAATCTGGGTTGTAGAATAATCAAAATGAACCAATCATGTTACACTGTGTCAGAAAACAATCTGGGTTGTAGAATAATCAAAATGAACCATTCATGTTACAATGTGTCAGAAAACAATCTGGGTTGTAGAATAAACAAAACGAACCATCCATGTTACACTATGTCAGAAAACAATCTGGGTTGTAGAATAATCAAAAGGAACCATCCATGTTACACTATGTCAGAAAACAATCTGGGTTGTAGAATAATCAAAATGAACCATCCATGTTACACTATGTCAGAATACAATCTGGGTTGTAGAATAACCAAAAGGAACCATCCATGTTACACTATGTCAGAAAACAATCTGGGTTGTAGAATAATCAAAATGAACCATCCATGTTACACTGTGTCAGAAAACAATCTGGGTTGTAGAATAATCAAAATGAACCATCCATGTTACACTATGTCAGAAAACAATCTGGGTTGTAGAATTATCAACAGGAACCATCCATGTTACACTGTGTCAGAAAACAATCTGTGTTGTAGAATAATCAAAACGAACCATCCATGTTACACTATGTCAGAAAACAATCTGGTCTGTAGAATAATCAAAAGGAACCATCCATGTTACACTATGTCAGAAAACAATCTGGGTTGTAGAATAATCAAAAGGAACCATCCATGTTACACTATGTCAGAAAACAATCTGGGTTGTAGAATAATCAAAACGAACCATCCATGTTACACTCTGTCAGAAAACAATCTGGGTTGTAGAATAATCAAAACGAACCATCCATGTTACACTGTGTCAGAAAACAATCTGGGTTGTAGAATAATCAAAATGAACCATCGATGTTACACTGTGTCAGAAAACAATCTGGGTTGTAGAATAATCAAAATGAACCATTCATGTTACATTGTGTCAGAAAACAATCTGGGTTGTAGAATAATCAAAACGAACCATCCATGTTACACTGTGTCAGAAAACAATCTGGGTTGTAGAATAATCAAAACGAACCATCCATGTTACACTGTGTCAGAAAACAATCTGGGTTGTAGAATAATAAAAATGAACCATCTATGTTACACTGTGTCAGAAAACAATCTGGGTTGTAGAATAATCAAAATGAACCATTCATGTTACATTGTGTCAGAAAACAATCTGGGTTGTAGAATAATCAAAACGAACCATCCATGTTACACTGTGTCAGAAAACAATCTGGGTTGTAGAATAATCAAAACGAACCATCCATGTTACACTGTGTCAGAAAACAATCTGGGTTGTAGAATAATCAAAACGAACCATCCATGTTACACTGTGTCAGAAAACAATCTGGGTTGTAGAATAATTAAAATGAACCATCTATGTTACACTGTGTCAGAAAACAATCTGGGTTGTAGAATAATCAAAACGAACCATCCATGTTACACTGTGTCAGAAAACAATCTGGGTTGTAGAATAATCAAAACGAACCATCCATGTTACACTGTGTCAGAAAACAATCTGGGTTGTAGAATAATCAAAAGGAACCATCCATATTACACTATGTCAGAAAACAATCTGGGTTGTAGAATAATCAAAACGAACCATCCATGTTACACTGTGTCAGAAAACAATCTGGGTTGTAGAATAATCAAAACGAACCATCCATGTTACACTCTGTCAGAAAACAATCTGTGTTGTAGAATAATCAAAACGAACCATCCATGTTACACTGTGTCAGAAAACAATCTGGGTTGTAGAATAATCAAAATGAACCAATCATGTTACACTGTGTCAGAAAACAATCTGGGTTGTAGAATAATCAAAATGAACCATTCATGTTACAATGTGTCAGAAAACAATCTGGGTTGTAGAATAAACAAAACGAACCATCCATGTTACACTATGTCAGAAAACAATCTGGGTTGTAGAATAATCAAAAGGAACCATCCATGTTACACTATGTCAGAAAACAATCTGGGTTGTAGAATAATCAAAATGAACCATTGATGTTACACTGTGTCAGAAAACAATCTGGGTTGTAGAATAATCAAAACAAACCATTCATATTACACTATATCAGAAAACAATCTGGGTTGTAGAATAATCAAAATGAACCATTCATGTTACATTGTGTCAAAAATTAATCTGGGTTGTAGAATAATCAAAACGCACCATTCATGTTACACTATGTCAGAAAACAATCTGGGTTGTAGAATAATCAAAACGAACCATTCATGTTACAATATGTCAGAAAACAATCTGGGTTGTAGAATAATCAAAACGAACCATTCATGTTACACTATGTCAGAAAACAATCTGGGTTGTAGAATAATCAAAACGAACCATTCATATTACACTATATCAGAAAACAATCTGGGTTGTAGAATAATCAAAATGAACCATCTATGTTACACTGTGTCAGAAAACAATCTGGGTTGTAGAATAATCAAAATGAACCATTCATGTTACATTGTGTCAGAAAACAATCTGGGTTGTAGAATAATCAAAACGAACCATCCATGATACACTGTGTCAGAAAACAATCTGGGTTGTAGAATAATCAAAACGAACCATCCATGTTACACTGTGTCAGAAAACAATCTGGGTTGTAGAATAATCAAAAGGAACCATCCATATTACACTATGTCAGAAAACAATCTGGGTTGTAGAATAATCAAAACGAACCATCCATGTTACACTGTGTCAGAAAACAATCTGGGTTGTAGAATAATCAAAACGAACCATCCATGTTACACTCTGTCAGAAAACAATCTGTGTTGTAGAATAATCAAAACGAACCATCCATGTTACACTGTGTCAGAAAACAATCTGGGTTGTAGAATAATCAAAATGAACCAATCATGTTACACTGTGTCAGAAAACAATCTGGGTTGTAGAATAATCAAAATGAACCATTCATGTTACAATGTGTCAGAAAACAATCTGGGTTGTAGAATAAACAAAACGAACCATCCATGTTACACTATGTCAGAAAACAATCTGGGTTGTAGAATAATCAAAAGGAACCATCCATGTTACACTATGTCAGAAAACAATCTGGGTTGTAGAATAATCAAAATGAACCATCCATGTTACACTATGTCAGAATACAATCTGGGTTGTAGAATAACCAAAAGGAACCATCCATGTTACACTATGTCAGAAAACAATCTGGGTTGTAGAATAATCAAAATGAACCATCCATGTTACACTGTGTCAGAAAACAATCTGGGTTGTAGAATAATCAAAATGAACCATCCATGTTACACTATGTCAGAAAACAATCTGGGTTGTAGAATTATCAACAGGAACCATCCATGTTACACTGTGTCAGAAAACAATCTGTGTTGTAGAATAATCAAAACGAACCATCCATGTTACACTATGTCAGAAAACAATCTGGTCTGTAGAATAATCAAAAGGAACCATCCATGTTACACTATGTCAGAAAACAATCTGGGTTGTAGAATAATCAAAAGGAACCATCCATGTTACACTATGTCAGAAAACAATCTGGGTTGTAGAATAATCAAAACGAACCATCCATGTTACACTCTGTCAGAAAACAATCTGGGTTGTAGAATAATCAAAACGAACCATCCATGTTACACTGTGTCAGAAAACAATCTGGGTTGTAGAATAATCAAAATGAACCATCGATGTTACACTGTGTCAGAAAACAATCTGGGTTGTAGAATAATCAAAATGAACCATTCATGTTACATTGTGTCAGAAAACAATCTGGGTTGTAGAATAATCAAAACGAACCATCCATGTTACACTGTGTCAGAAAACAATCTGGGTTGTAGAATAATCAAAACGAACCATCCATGTTACACTGTGTCAGAAAACAATCTGGGTTGTAGAATAATAAAAATGAACCATCTATGTTACACTGTGTCAGAAAACAATCTGGGTTGTAGAATAATCAAAATGAACCATTCATGTTACATTGTGTCAGAAAACAATCTGGGTTGTAGAATAATCAAAACGAACCATCCATGTTACACTGTGTCAGAAAACAATCTGGGTTGTAGAATAATCAAAACGAACCATCCATGTTACACTGTGTCAGAAAACAATCTGGGTTGTAGAATAATCAAAACGAACCATCCATGTTACACTGTGTCAGAAAACAATCTGGGTTGTAGAATAATTAAAATGAACCATCTATGTTACACTGTGTCAGAAAACAATCTGGGTTGTAGAATAATCAAAACGAACCATCCATGTTACACTGTGTCAGAAAACAATCTGGGTTGTAGAATAATCAAAACGAACCATCCATGTTACACTGTGTCAGAAAACAATCTGGGTTGTAGAATAATCAAAAGGAACCATCCATATTACACTATGTCAGAAAACAATCTGGGTTGTAGAATAATCAAAACGAACCATCCATGTTACACTGTGTCAGAAAACAATCTGGGTTGTAGAATAATCAAAACGAACCATCCATGTTACACTCTGTCAGAAAACAATCTGTGTTGTAGAATAATCAAAACGAACCATCCATGTTACACTGTGTCAGAAAACAATCTGGGTTGTAGAATAATCAAAATGAACCAATCATGTTACACTGTGTCAGAAAACAATCTGGGTTGTAGAATAATCAAAATGAACCATTCATGTTACAATGTGTCAGAAAACAATCTGGGTTGTAGAATAAACAAAACGAACCATCCATGTTACACTATGTCAGAAAACAATCTGGGTTGTAGAATAATCAAAAGGAACCATCCATGTTACACTATGTCAGAAAACAATCTGGGTTGTAGAATAATCAAAATGAACCATTGATGTTACACTGTGTCAGAAAACAATCTGGGTTGTAGAATAATCAAAACAAACCATTCATATTACACTATATCAGAAAACAATCTGGGTTGTAGAATAATCAAAATGAACCATTCATGTTACATTGTGTCAAAAATTAATCTGGGTTGTAGAATAATAAAAACGCACCATTCATGTTACACTATGTCAGAAAACAATCTGGGTTGTAGAATAATCAAAACGAACCATTCATGTTACAATATGTCAGAAAACAATCTGGGTTGTAGAATAATCAAAACGAGCCATTCATGTTACACTATGTCAGAAAACAATCTGGGTTGTAGAATAATCAAAACGAACCATTCATATTACACTATATCAGAAAACAATCTGGGTTGTAGAATAATCAAAACGAACCATTCATTATACATTGTGTCAGAAAACAATCTGGGTTGTAGAATAATCAAAACGAACCATCCATGTTACACTATGTCAGAAAACAATCTGGTCTGTAGAATAATCAAAAGGAACCATCCATGTTACACTATGTCAGAAAACAATCTGGGTTGTAGAATAATCAAAATGAACCATTCATGTTACACTATGTCATAAAACAATCTGGGTTGTAGAATAATCAAAACGAATCATTCATATTACACTATGTCAGAAAACAATCTGGGTTGTAGAATAATCAAAATGAACCATTCGTGTTACATTGTGTCAGAAAACAAGCTGGGTTGTAAAATAATCAAAACGAACCATCCATGTTACACTGTGTCAGAAAACAATCTGGGTTGTAGAATAATCAAAACGAACCATCCATGTTACACTGTGTCAGAAAACAATCTGGGTTGTAGAATAATCAAAACGAACCATTCATATTACACTATGTCAGAAAACAATCTGGGTTGTAGAATAATCAAAATGAACCATTCATGTTACATTGTGTCAGAAACAATCTGGGTTGTAGAATAATCAAAACGAATCATCCATGTTACACTGTGTCAGAAAACAATCTGGGTTGTAGAATAATCAAAACGAACCATCCATGTTACACTGTCTCAGAAAACAATCTGGGTTGTAGAATAATCAAAATGAACCATCCATGCTACACTATGTCAGAATACAATCTGGGTTGTAGAATAACCAAAAGGAACCATCCATGTTACACTATGTCATAAAACAATCTGGGTTGTAGAATAATCAAAATGAACCATCCATGTTACACTGTGTCAGAAAACAATCTGGGTTGTAGAATAATCAAAATGAACCATCCATGTTACACTATGTCAGAAAACAATCTGGGTTGTAGAATTATCAACAGGAACCATCCATGTTACACTGTGTCAAAAAACAATCTGTGTTGTAGAATAATCAAAACGAACCATCCATGTTACACTATGTCAGAAAACAATCTGGTCTGTAGAATAATCAAAATGAACCATCCATGTTACACTATGTCAGAAAACAATCTGGGTTGTAGAATAATCAAAAGGAACTATCCATGTTACACTATGTCAGAAAACAATCTGGGTTGTAGAATAATCAAAACGAACCATCCATGTTACACTCTGTCAGAAAACAATCTGGGTTGTAGAATAATCAAAACGAACCATCCATGTTACACTGTGTCAGAAAACAATCTGGGTTGTAGAATAATCAAAATGAACCATCTATGTTACACTGTGTCAGAAAACAATCTGGGTTGTAGAATAATCAAAATGAACCATTCATGTTACATTGTGTCAGAAAACAATCTGGGTTGTAGAATAATCAAAACGAACCATCCATGTTACACTGTGTCAGAAAACAATCTGTGTTGTAGAATAATCAAAACGAACCATCCATGTTACACTGTGTCAGAAAACAATCTGGGTTGTAGAATAATCAAAAGGAACCATCCATATTACACTATGTCAGAAAACAATCTGGGTTGTAGAATAATCAAAACGAACCATCCATGTTACACTGTGTCAGAAAACAATCTGGGTTGTAGAATAATCAAAACGAACCATCCATGTTACACTCTGTCAGAAAACAATCTGTGTTGTAGAATAATCAAAACGAACCATCCATGTTACACTGTGTCAGAAAACAATCTGGGTTGTAGAATAATCAAAATGAACCATTCATGTTACACTGTATCAGAAAACAATCTGGGTTGTAGAATAATCAAAATGAACCATTCATGTTACAATGTGTCAGAAAACAATCTGGGTTGTAGAATAAACAAAACGAACCATCCATGTTACACTATGTCAGAAAACAATCTGGGTTGTAGAATAATCAAAAGGAACCATCCATGTTACACTATGTCAGAAAACAATCTGGGTTGTAGAATAATCAAAATGAACCATCCATGTTACACTGTGTCAGAAAACAATCTGGGTTGTAGAATAATCAAAACAAACCATTCATATTACACTATATCAGAAAACAATCTGGGTTGTAGAATAATCAAAGCGAACCATTCATGTTACATTGTGTCAAAAATTAATCTGGGTTGTAGAATAATCAAAAGGCACCATTCATGTTACACTATGTCAGAAAACAATCTGGGTTGTAGAATAATCAAAACGAACCATTCATGTTACACTATGTCAGAAAACAATCTGGGTTGTAGAATAATCAAAACGAACCATTCATGTTACACTATGTCAGAAAACAATCTGGGTTGTAGAATAATCAAAATGAACCATCCATGTTACACTATGTCAGAAAACAATCTGGGTTGTAGAATTATCAACAGGAACCATCCATGTTACACTGTGTCAGAAAACAATCTGTGTTGTAGAATAATCAAAACGAACCATCCATGTTACACTATGTCAGAAAACAATCTGGTCTGTAGAATAATCAAAATGAACCATCCATGTTACACTATGTCAGAAAACAATCTGGGTTGTAGAATAATCAAAAGGAACCATCCATGTTACACTATGTCAGAAAACAATCTGGGTTGTAGAATAATCAAAACGAACCATCCATGTTACACTGTGTCAGAAAACAATCTGGGTTGTAGAATAATCAAAATGAACCATCTATGTTACACTGTGTCAGAAAACAATCTGGGTTGTAGAATAATCAAAATGAACCATTCATGTTACATTGTGTCAGAAAACAATCTGGGTTGTAGAATAATCAAAACGAACCATCCATGTTACACTGTGTCAGAAAACAATCTGGGTTGTAGAATAATCAAAACGAACCATCCATGTTACACTGTGTCAGAAAACAATCTGGGTTGTAGAATAATCAAAAGGAACCATCCATATTACACTGTCAGAAAACAATCTGGGTTGTAGAATAATCAAAACGAACCATCCATGTTACACTGTGTCAGAAAACAATCTGGGTTGTAGAATAATCAAAACGAACCATCCATGTTACACTCTGTCAGAAAACAATCTGTGTTGTAGAATAATCAAAACGAACCATCCATGTTACACTGTGTCAGAAAACAATCTGGGTTGTAGAATAATCAAAATGAACCATTCATGTTACACTGTGTCAGAAAACAATCTGGGTTGTAGAATAATCAAAATGAACCATTCATGTTACAATGTGTCAGAAAACAATCTGGGTTGTAGAATAAACAAAACGAACCATCCATGTTACACTATGTCAGAAAACAATCTGGGTTGTAGAATAATAAAAAGGAACCATCCATGTTACACTATGTCAGAAAACAATCTGGGTTGTAGAATAATCAAAATGAACCATCCATGTTACACTGTGTCAGAAAACAATCTGGGTTGTAGAATAATCAAAACAAACCATTCATATTACACTATATCAGAAAACAATCTGGGTTGTAGAATAATCAAAATGAACCATTCATGTTACATTGTGTCAAAAATTAATCTGGGTTGTAGAATAATCAAAAGGCACCATTCATGTTACACTATGTCAGAAAACAATCTGGGTTGTAGAATAATCAAAACGAACCATTCATGTTACACTATGTCAGAAAACAATCTGGGTTGTAGAATAATCAAAACGAACCATTCATGTTACACTATGTCAGAAAACAATCTGGGTTGTAGAATAATCAAAACGAACCATTCATATTACACTATATCAGAAAACAATCTGGGTTGTAGAATAATCAAAACGAACCATTCATTATACATTGTGTCAGAAAACAATCTGGGTTGTAGAATAATCAAAATGAACCATCCATGTTACACTGTGTCAGAAAACAATCTGGGTTGTAGAATAATCAAAACAAACCATTCATATTACACTATATCAGAAAACAATCTGGGTTGTAGAATAATCAAAGCGAACCATTCATGTTACATTGTGTCAAAAATTAATCTGGGTTGTAGAATAATCAAAAGGCACCATTCATGTTACACTATGTCAGAAAACAATCTGGGTTGTAGAATAATCAAAACGAACCATTCATGTTACACTATGTCAGAAAACAATCTGGGTTGTAGAATAATCAAAACGAACCATTCATGTTACACTATGTCAGAAAACAATCTGGGTTGTAGAATAATCAAAATGAACCATCCATGTTACACTATGTCAGAAAACAATCTGGGTTGTAGAATAATCAAAAGGAACCATCCATGTTACACTATGTCAGAAAACAATCTGGGTTGTAGAATAATCAAAACGAACCATCCATGTTACACTCTGTCAGAAAACAATCTGGGTTGTAGAATAATCAAAACGAACCATCCATGTTACACTGTGTCAGAAAACAATCTGGGTTGTAGAATAATCAAAATGAACCATCTATGTTACACTGTGTCAGAAAACAATCTGGGTTGTAGAATAATCAAAATGAACCATTCATGTTACATTGTGTCAGAAAACAATCTGGGTTGTAGAATAATCAAAATGAACCATTCATGTTACAATGTGTCAGAAAACAATCTGGGTGGTAGAATAAACAAAACGAACCATCCATGTTACACTATGTCAGAAAACAATCTGGGTTGTAGAATAATCAAAAGGAACCATCCATGTTACACTATGTCAGAAAACAATCTGGGTTGTAGAATAATCAAAATGAACCATCCATGTTACACTGTGTCAGAAAACAATCTGGGTTGTAGAATAATCAAAACAAACCATTCATATTACACTATATCAGAAAACAATCTGGGTTGTAGAATAATCAAAGCGAACCATTCATGTTACATTGTGTCAAAAATTAATCTGGGTTGTAGAATAATCAAAAGGCACCATTCATGTTACACTATGTCAGAAAACAATCTGGGTTGTAGAATAATCAAAACGAACCATTCATGTTACACTATGTCAGAAAACAATCTGGGTTGTAGAATAATCAAAACGAACCATTCATGTTACACTATGTCAGAAAACAATCTGGGTTGTAGAATAATCAAAATGAACCATCCATGTTACACTATGTCAGAAAACAATCTGGGTTGTAGAATTATCAACAGGAACCATCCATGTTACACTGTGTCAGAAAACAATCTGTGTTGTAGAATAATCAAAACGAACCATCCATGTTACACTATGTCAGAAAACAATCTGGTCTGTAGAATAATCAAAATGAACCATCCATGTTACACTATGTCAGAAAACAATCTGGGTTGTAGAATAATCAAAAGGAACCATCCATGTTACACTATGTCAGAAAACAATCTGGGTTGTAGAATAATCAAAACGAACCATTCATGTTACACTATGTCAGAAAACAATCTGGGTTGTAGAATAATCAAAACGAACCATTCATATTACACTTTATCAGAAAACAATCTGGGTTGTAGAATAATCAAAACGAACCATTCATTATACATTGTGTCAGAAAACAATCTGGGTTGTAGAATAATCAAAATGAACCATCCATGTTACACTGTGTCAGAAAACAATCTGGGTTGTAGAATAATCAAAACAAACCATTCATATTACACTATATCAGAAAACAATCTGGGTTGTAGAATAATCAAAGCGAACCATTCATGTTACATTGTGTCAAAAATTAATCTGGGTTGTAGAATAATCAAAAGGCACCATTCATGTTACACTATGTCAGAAAACAATCTGGGTTGTAGAATAATCAAAACGAACCATTCATGTTACACTATGTCAGAAAACAATCTGGGTTGTAGAATAATCAAAACAAACCATTCATGTTACACTATGTCAGAAAACAATCTGGGTTGTAGAATAATCAAAATGAACCATCCATGTTACACTATGTCAGAAAACAATCTGGGTTGTAGAATAATCAAAAGGAACCATCCATGTTACACTATGTCAGAAAACAATCTGGGTTGTAGAATAATCAAAACGAACCATCCATGTTACACTCTGTCAGAAAACAATCTGGGTTGTAGAATAATCAAAACGAACCATCCATGTTACACTGTGTCAGAAAACAATCTGGGTTGTAGAATAATCAAAATGAACCATCTATGTTACACTGTGTCAGAAAACAATCTGGGTTGTAGAATAATCAAAATGAACCATTCATGTTACATTGTGTCAGAAAACAATCTGGGTTGTAGAATAATCAAAACGAACCATCCATGTTACACTGTGTCAGAAAACAATCTGGGTTGTAGAATAATCAAAACGAACCATCCATGTTACATTGTGTCAGAAAACAATCTGGGTTGTAGAATAATCAAAAGGAACCATCCATATTACACTGTCAGAAAACAATCTGGGTTGTAGAATAATCAAAACGAACCATCCATGTTACACTGTGTCAGAAAACAATCTGGGTTGTAGAATAATCAAAACGAACCATCCATGTTACACTCTGTCAGAAAACAATCTGTGTTGTAGAATAATCAAAACGAACCATCCATGTTACACTGTGTCAGAAAACAATCTGGGTTGTAGAATAATCAAAATGAACCATTCATGTTACACTGTGTCAGAAAACAATCTGGGTTGTAGAATAATCAAAATGAACCATTCATGTTACAATGTGTCAGAAAACAATCTGGGTTGTAGAATAAACAAAACGAACCATCCATTTTACACTATGTCAGAAAACAATCTGGGTTGTAGAATAATCAAAAGGAACCATCCATGTTACACTATGTCAGAAAACAATCTGGGTTGTAGAATAATCAAAATGAACCATCCATGTTACACTGTGTCAGAAAACAATCAGGGTTGTAGAATAATCAAAACAAGCCATTCATATTACACTATATCAGAAAACAATCTGGGTTGTAGAATAATCAAAATGAACCATTCATGTTACATTGTGTCAAAAATTAATCTGGGTTGTAGAATAATCAAAAGGCACCATTCATGTTACACTATGTCAGAAAACAATCTGGGTTGTAGAATAATCAAAACGAACCATTCATGTTACACTATGTCAGAAAACAATCTGGGTTGTAGAATAATCAAAACGAACCATTCATATTACACTATATCAGAAAACAATCTGGGTTGTAGAATAATCAAAACGAACCATTCATTATACATTGTGTCAGAAAACAATCTGGGTTGTAGAATAATCAAAACGAACCATCCATGTTACACTATGTCAGAAAACAATCTGGGTTGTAGAATAATCAAAAGGAACCATCCATGTTGCACTATGTCAGAAAACAATCTGGGTTGTAGAATAATCAAAACGAACCATCCATGTTACACTCTCTCAGAAAACAATCTGGGTTGTAGAATAATCAAAACGAACCATCCATGTTACACTGTGTCAGAAAACAATCTGGGTTGTAGAATAATCAAAATGAACCATCTATGTTACACTGTGTCAGAAAACAATCTGGGTTGTAGAATAATGAAAATGAACCATCCATGTTACACTGTGTCAGAAAACAATCTGGGTTGTAGAATAATCAAAAGGAACCATCCATATTACACTATGTCAGAAAACAATCTGGGTTGTAGAATAATCAAAACGAACCATCCATGTTACACTGTGTCAGAAAACAATCTGGGTTGTAGAATAATCAAAAGGAACCATCCATATTACACTATGTCAGAAAACAATCTGGGTTGTAGAATAATCAAAACGAACCATCCATGTTACACTGTGTCAGAAAACAATCTGGGTTGTAGAATAATCAAAACGAACCATCCATGTTACACTCTGTCAGAAAACAATCTGTGTTGTAGAATAATCAAAACGAACCATCCATGTTACACTGTGTCAGAAAACAATCTGGGTTGTAGAATAATCAAAATGAACCATTCATGTTACACTGTGTCAGAAAACAATCTGGGTTGTAGAATAATCAAAATGAACCATTCATGTTACAATGTGTCAGAAAACAATCTGGGTTGTAGAATAAACAAAACGAACCATCCATGTTACACTATGTCAGAAAACAATCTGGGTTGTAGAATAATCAAAAGGAACCATCCATGTTACACTATGTCAGAAAACAATCTGGGTTGTAGAATAATCAAAATGAACCATCCATGTTACACTGTGTCAGAAAACAATCTGGGTTGTAGAATAATCAAAACAAACCATTCATATTACACTATATCAGAAAACAATCTGGGTTGTAGAATAATCAAAATGAACCATTCATGTTACATTGTGTCAAAAATTAATCTGGGTTGTAGAATAATCAAAAGGCACCATTCATGTTACACTATGTCAGAAAACAATCTGGGTTGTAGAATAATCAAAACGAACCATTCATGTTACACTATGTCAGAAAACAATCTGGGTTGTAGAATAATCAAAACGAACCATTCATGTTACACTATGTCAGAAAACAATCTGGGTTGTAGAATAATCAAAACGAACCATTCATATTACACTTTATCAGAAAACAATCTGGGTTGTAGAATAATCAAAACGAACCATTCATTATACATTGTGTCAGAAAACAATCTGGGTTGTAGAATAATCAAAATGAACCATCCATGTTACACTGTGTCAGAAAACAATCTGGGTTGTAGAATAATCAAAACAAACCATTCATATTACACTATATCAGAAAACAATCTGGGTTGTAGAATAATCAAAAGGAACCATCCATGTTACACTATGTCAGAAAACAATCTGGGTTGTAGAATAATCAAAACGAACCATCCATGTTACACTGTGTCAGAAAACAATCTGGGTTGTAGAATAATCAAAACGAACCATCCATGTTACACTGTGTCAGAAAACAATCTGGGTTGTAGAATAATCAAAATGAACCATCTATGTTACACTGTGTCAGAAAACAATCTGGGTTGTAGAATAATCAAAATGAACCATTCATGTTACATTGTGTCAGAAAACAATCTGGGTTGTAGAATAATCAAAACGAACCATCCATGTTACACTGTGTCAGAAAACAATCTGGGTTGTAGAATAATCAAAACGAACCATCCATGTTACACTGTGTCAGAAAACAATCTGGGTTATAGAATAATCAAAAGGAACCATCCATATTACACTGTCAGAAAACAATCTGGGTTGTAGAATAATCAAAACGAACCATCCATGTTACACTGTGTCAGAAAACAATCTGGGTTGTAGAATAATCAAAACGAACCATCCATGTTACACTCTGTCAGAAAACAATCTGGGTTGTAGAATAATCAAAACGAACCATTCATGTTACACTGTGTCAGAAAACAATCTGGGTTGTAGAATAATCAAAATGAACCATTCATGTTACAATGTGTCAGAAAACAATCTGGGTTGTAGAATAAACAAAACGAACCATCCATGTTACACTATGTCAGAAAACAATCTGGGTTGTAGAATAATCAAAAGGAACCATCCATGTTACACTATGTCAGAAAACAATCTGGGTTGTAGAATAATCAAAATGAACCATCCATGTTACACTGTGTCAGAAAACAATCAGGGTTGTAGAATAATCAAAACAAACCATTCATATTACACTATATCAGAAAACAATCTGGGTTGTAGAATAATCAAAATGAACCATTCATGTTACATTGTGTCAAAAATTAATCTGGGTTGTAGAATAATCAAAAGGCACCATTCATGTTACACTATGTCAGAAAACAATCTGGGTTGTAGAATAATCAAAACGAACCATTCATGTTACACTATGTCAGAAAACAATCTGGGTTGTAGAATAATCAAAACGAACCATTCATGTTACACTATGTCAGAAAACAATCTGGGTTGTAGAATAATCAAAACGAACCATTCATATTACACTATATCAGAAAACAATCTGGGTTGTAGAATAATCAAAACGAACCATTCATTATACATTGTGTCAGAAAACAATCTGGGTTGTAGAATAATCAAAACGAACCATCCATGTTACACTATGTCAGAAAACAATCTGGGTTGTAGAATAATCAAAAGGAACCATCCATGTTGCACTATGTCAGAAAACAATCTGGGTTGTAGAATAATCAAAACGAACCATCCATGTTACACTCTGTCAGAAAACAATCTGGGTTGTAGAATAATCAAAACGAACCATCCATGTTACACTGTGTCAGAAAACAATCTGGGTTGTAGAATAATCAAAATGAACCATCTATGTTACACTGTGTCAGAAAACAATCTGGGTTGTAGAATAATGAAAATGAACCATCCATGTTACACTGTGTCAGAAAACAATCTGGGTTGTAGAATAATCAAAAGGAACCATCCATATTACACTATGTCAGAAAACAATCTGGGTTGTAGAATAATCAAAACGAACCATCCATGTTACACTGTGTCAGAAAACAATCTGGGTTGTAGAATAATCAAAAGGAACCATCCATATTACACTATGTCAGAAAACAATCTGGGTTGTAGAATAATCAAAACGAACCATCCATGTTACACTGTGTCAGAAAACAATCTGGGTTGTAGAATAATCAAAACGAACCATCCATGTTACACTCTGTCAGAAAACAATCTGTGTTGTAGAATAATCAAAACGAACCATCCATGTTACACTGTGTCAGAAAACAATCTGGGTTGTAGAATAATCAAAATGAACCATTCATGTTACACTGTGTCAGAAAACAATCTGGGTTGTAGAATAATCAAAATGAACCATTCATGTTACAATGTGTCAGAAAACAATCTGGGTTGTAGAATAAACAAAACGAACCATCCATGTTACACTATGTCAGAAAACAATCTGGGTTGTAGAATAATCAAAAGGAACCATCCATGTTACACTATGTCAGAAAACAATCTGGGTTGTAGAATAATCAAAATGAACCATCCATGTTACACTGTGTCAGAAAACAATCTGGGTTGTAGAATAATCAAAACAAACCATTCATATTACACTATATCAGAAAACAATCTGGGTTGTAGAATAATCAAAATGAACCATTCATGTTACATTGTGTCAAAAATTAATCTGGGTTGTAGAATAATCAAAAGGCACCATTCATGTTACACTATGTCAGAAAACAATCTGGGTTGTAGAATAATCAAAACGAACCATTCATGTTACACTATGTCAGAAAACAATCTGGGTTGTAGAATAATCAAAACGAACCATTCATGTTACACTATGTCAGAAAACAATCTGGGTTGTAGAATAATCAAAACGAACCATTCATATTACACTATATCAGAAAACAATCTGGGTTGTAGAATAATCAAAACGAACCATTCATTATACATTGTGTCAGAAAACAATCTGGGTTGTAGAATAATCAAAACGAACCATCCATGTTACACTATGTCAGAAAACAATCTGGTCTGTAGAATAATCAAAAGGAACCATCCATGTTACACTATGTCAGAAAACAATCTGGGTTGTAGAATAATCAAAAGGAACCATCCATGTTACACTATGTCAGAAAACAATCTGGGTTGTAGAATAATCAAAACGAACCATCCATGTTACACTCTGTCAGAAAATAATCTGGGTTGTAGAATAATCACAACGAACCATCCATGTTACACTGTGTCAGAAAACAATCTGGGTTGTAGAATAATCAAAATGAACCATCTATGTTACACTGTGTCAGAAAACAATCTGGGTTGTAGAATAATGAAAATGAACCATTCATGTTACACTGTGTCAGAAAACAATCTGGGTTGTAGAATAATCAAAGCGAACCATCCATGTTACACTGTGTCAGAAAACAATCTGGGTTGTAGAATAATCAAAACGAACCATCCATGTTACACTGTGTCAGAAAACAATCTGGGTTGTAGAATAATCAAAAGGAACCATCCATGTTACACTATGTCAGAAAACAATCTGGGTTGTAGAATAATCAAAACGAACCATCCATGTTACACTATCTCAGAAAACAATCTGGGTTTGTAGAATAATCAAAAGGAACCATCCATGTTACACTATGTCAGAAAACAATCTGGGTTGTAGAATAATCAAAAGGAACCATCCATGTTACACTATGTCAGAAAACAATCTGGGTTGTAGAATAATCAAAACGAACCATCCATGTTACACTGTGTCAGAAAACAATCTGGGTGGTAGAATAATCAAAACGAACCATCCATGTTACACTGTGTCAGAAAACAATCTGGGTTGTAGAATAATCAAAACGAACTATCCATGTTACACTATGTCAGAAAACAATCTGTGTTGTAGAATAATCAAAACGAACCATCCATGTTACACTGTGTTAGAAAACAATCTGGGTTGTAGAATAATCAAAATGAACCATTCACGTTACACTGTGTCAGAAAACAATCTGGGTTGTAGAATAATCAAAATGAACCATTCATGTTACAATGTGTCAGAAAACAATCTGGGTTGTAGAATAAACAAAACGAACCATCCATGTTACACTATGTCAGAAAACAATCTGGGTTGTAGAATAATCAAAATGAACCATTGATGTTACACTGTGTCAGAAAACAATCTGGGTTGTAGAATAATCAAAACAAACCATTCATATTACACTATATCAGAAAACAATCTGGGTTGTAGAATAATCAAAATGAACCATTCATGTTACATTGTGTCAGAAAACAATCTGGGTTGTAGAATAATCAAAACGCACCATTCATGTTACACTATGTCAGAAAACAATCTGGGTTGTAGAATAATCAAAACCAAACATTCATGTTACACTATGTCAGAAAACAATCTGGGTTGTAGAATAATCAAAATGAACCATTCATATTACACTATATCAGAAAACAATCTGGGTTGTAGAATAATCAAAACGAACCATTCATTATACATTGTGTCAGAAAACAATCTGGGTTGTAGAATAATCAAAACGCACCATTCATGTTACACTATGTCAGAAAAAAATCTGGATTGTAGAATAATCAAAACGAACCATTCATGTTACACTATGTCAGCAAACAATCTGGGTTGTTGAATAATCAAAACGAACCATTCATGTTACACTGTGTCAGAAAACAATCTGGGTTGTAGAATAATCAAAACGAACCATTCATATTACACTATGTCAGAAAACAATCTGGGGTTTAGAATAATCAAAACGAACCATTCGTGTTACATTGTGTCAGAAAACAAGCTGGTTTGTAAAATAATCAAAACGAACCATCCATGTTACACTGTGTCAGAAAACAATCTGGGTTGTAGAATAATCAAAACGAACCATTCATGTTACACTGTGTCAGAAAACAATCTGGGTTGTAGAATAATCAAAATGAACCATTCATGTTACCTTGTGTCAGAAATCAATCTGGGTTGTAGAATAATCAAAACGAACCATCCATGTTACACTGTGTCAGAAAACAATCTGGATTGTAGAATAATCAAAACGAACCATCCATGTTACACTGTGTCAGAAAACAATCTGGGTTGTAGAATAATCAAAATGAACCATCCATGTTACACTGTGTCAGGAAACAATCTGGGTTGTAGAATAATCAAAACGAACCATCCATGTTACATTGTGTCAGTAAACAATCTGGGTTGTAGAATAATCAAAACGAACCATCCACGTTACACTGTGTCAGAAAACAATCTGGGTTGTAGAATAATCAAAATGAACCATCCATGTTACACTGTGTCAGAAAACAATCTGGGTTGTAGAATAATCAAAACGAACCATCCATGTTACACTGTGTCAGAAAACAATCTGGGTTGTAGAATAATCAAAACGAACCATTCATGTTACACTATGTCAGAAAACAATCTGGGTTGTAGAATAATCAAAATGAACCATTCATGTTACATTGTGTCAAAAATTAATCTGGGTTGTAGAATAATGAAAAGGCACCATTCATGTTACACTATGTCAGAAAACAATCTGGGTTGTAGAATAATCAAAACGAACCATTCATGTTACACTATGTCAGAAAACAATCTGGGTTGTAGAATAATCAAAACGAACCATTCATGTTACACTATGTCAGAAAACAATCTGGGTTGTAGAATAATCAAAACGAACCATTCATATTACACTATATCAGAAAACAATCTGGGTTGTAGAATAATCAAAACGAACCATTCATTATACATTGTGTCAGAAAACAATCTGGGTTGTAGAATAATCAAAACGAACCATCCATGTTACACTATGTCAGAAAACAATCTGGTCTGTAGAATAATCAAAAGGAACCATCCATGTTACACTATGTCAGAAAACAATCTGGGTTGTAGAATAATCAAAAGGAACCATCCATGTTACACTATGTCAGAAAACAATCTGGGTTGTAGAATAATCAAAACGAACCATCCATGTTACACTCTGTCAGAAAATAATCTGGGTTGTAGAATAATCACAACGAACCATCCATGTTACACTGTGTCAGAAAACAATCTGGGTTGTAGAATAATCAAAATGAACCATCTATGTTACACTGTGTCAGAAAACAATCTGGGTTGTAGAATAATGAAAATGAACCATTCATGTTACACTGTGTCAGAAAACAATCTGGGTTGTAGAATAATCAAAGCGAACCATCCATGTTACACTGTGTCAGAAAACAATCTGGGTTGTAGAATAATCAAAACGAACCATCCATGTTACACTGTGTCAGAAAACAATCTGGGTTGTAGAATAATCAAAAGGAACCATCCATGTTACACTATGTCAGAAAACAATCTGGGTTGTAGAATAATCAAAACGAACCATCCATGTTACACTATGTCAGAAAACAATCTGGGTTTGTAGAATAATCAAAAGGAACCATCCATGTTACACTATGTCAGAAAACAATCTGGGTTGTAGAATAATCAAAAGGAACCATCCATGTTACACTATGTCAGAAAACAATCTGGGTTGTAGAATAATCAAAACGAACCATCCATGTTACACTGTGTCAGAAAACAATCTGGGTGGTAGAATAATCAAAACGAACCATCCATGTTACACTGTGTCAGAAAACAATCTGGGTTGTAGAATAATCAAAACGAACTATCCATGTTACACTATGTCAGAAAACAATCTGTGTTGTAGAATAATCAAAACGAACCATCCATGTTACACTGTGTTAGAAAACAATCTGGGTTGTAGAATAATCAAAATGAACCATTCACGTTACACTGTGTCAGAAAACAATCTGGGTTGTAGAATAATCAAAATGAACCATTCATGTTACAATGTGTCAGAAAACAATCTGGGTTGTAGAATAAACAAAACGAACCATCCATGTTACACTATGTCAGAAAACAATCTGGGTTGTAGAATAATCAAAATGAACCATTGATGTTACACTGTGTCAGAAAACAATCTGGGTTGTAGAATAATCAAAACAAACCATTCATATTACACTATATCAGAAAACAATCTGGGTTGTAGAATAATCAAAATGAACCATTCATGTTACATTGTGTCAGAAAACAATCTGGGTTGTAGAATAATCAAAACGCACCATTCATGTTACACTATGTCAGAAAACAATCTGGGTTGTAGAATAATCAAAACCAAACATTCATGTTACACTATGTCAGAAAACAATCTGGGTTGTAGAATAATCAAAATGAACCATTCATATTACACTATATCAGAAAACAATCTGGGTTGTAGAATAATCAAAACGAACCATTCATTATACATTGTGTCAGAAAACAATCTGGGTTGTAGAATAATCAAAACGCACCATTCATGTTACACTATGTCAGAAAAAAATCTGGATTGTAGAATAATCAAAACGAACCATTCATGTTACACTATGTCAGAAAACAATCTGGGTTGTTGAATAATCAAAACGAACCATTCATGTTACACTGTGTCAGAAAACAATCTGGGTTGTAGAATAATCAAAACGAACCATTCATATTACACTATGTCAGAAAACAATCTGGGGTTTAGAATAATCAAAACGAACCATTCGTGTTACATTGTGTCAGAAAACAAGCTGGTTTGTAAAATAATCAAAACGAACCATCCATGTTACACTGTGTCAGAAAACAATCTGGGTTGTAGAATAATCAAAACGAACCATTCATGTTACACTGTGTCAGAAAACAATCTGGGTTGTAGAATAATCAAAATGAACCATTCATGTTACCTTGTGTCAGAAATCAATCTGGGTTGTAGAATAATCAAAACGAACCATCCATGTTACACTGTGTCAGAAAACAATCTGGATTGTAGAATAATCAAAACGAACCATCCATGTTACACTGTGTCAGAAAACAATCTGGGTTGTAGAATAATCAAAATGAACCATCCATGTTACACTGTGTCAGGAAACAATCTGGGTTGTAGAATAATCAAAACGAACCATCCATGTTACATTGTGTCAGTAAACAATCTGGGTTGTAGAATAATCAAAACGAACCATCCACGTTACACTGTGTCAGAAAACAATCTGGGTTGTAGAATAATCAAAACGAACCATCCATGTTACACTGTGTCAGAAAACAATCTGGGTTGTAGAATAATCAAAACGAACCATCCATGTTACACTGTGTCAGAAAACAATCTGGGTTGTAGAATAATCAAAACGAACCATTCATGTTACACTATGTCAGAAAACAATCTGGGTTGTAGAATAATCAAAACGAACCATTCATATTACACTATATCAGAAAACAATCTGGGTTGTAGAATAATCAAAACGAACCATTCATTATACATTGTGTCAGAAAACAATCTGGGTTGTAGAATAATCAAAACGAACCATCCATGTTACACTATGTCAGAAAACAATCTGGTCTGTAGAATAATCAAAAGGAACCATCCATGTTACACTATGTCAGAAAACAATCTGGGTTGTAGAATAATCAAAAGGAACCATCCATGTTACACTATGTCAGAAAACAATCTGGGTTGTAGAATAATCAAAACGAACCATCCATGTTACACTCTGTCAGAAAACAATCTGGGTTGTAGAATAATCACAACGAACCATCCATGTTACACTGTGTCAGAAAACAATCTGGGTTGTAGAATAATCAAAATGAACCATCTATGTTACACTGTGTCAGAAAACAATCTGGGTTGTAGAATAATGAAAATGAACCATTCATGTTACACTGTGTCAGAAAACAATCTGGGTTGTAGAATAATCAAAGCGAACCATCCATGTTACACTGTGTCAGAAAACAATCTGGGTTGTAGAATAATCAAAACGAACCATCCATGTTACACTGTGTCAGAAAACAATCTGGGTTGTAGAATAATCAAAAGGAACCATCCATGTTACACTATGTCAGAAAACAATCTGGGTTGTAGAATAATCAAAACGAACCATCCATGTTACACTATGTCAGAAAACAATCTGGGTTTGTAGAATAATCAAAAGGAACCATCCATGTTACACTATGTCAGAAAACAATCTGGGTTGTAGAATAATCAAAAGGAACCATCCATGTTACACTATGTCAGAAAACAATCTGGGTTGTAGAATAATCAAAACGAACCATCCATGTTACACTGTGTCAGAAAACAATCTGGGTGGTAGAATAATCAAAACGAACCATCCATGTTACACTGTGTCAGAAAACAATCTGGGTTGTAGAATAATCAAAACGAACTATCCATGTTACACTATGTCAGAAAACAATCTGTGTTGTAGAATAATCAAAACGAACCATCCATGTTACACTGTGTTAGAAAACAATCTGGGTTGTAGAATAATCAAAATGAACCATTCACGTTACACTGTGTCAGAAAACAATCTGGGTTGTAGAATAATCAAAATGAACCATTCATGTTACAATGTGTCAGAAAACAATCTGGGTTGTAGAATAAACAAAACGAACCATCCATGTTACACTATGTCAGAAAACAATCTGGGTTGTAGAATAATCAAAATGAACCATTGATGTTACACTGTGTCAGAAAACAATCTGGGTTGTAGAATAATCAAAACAAACCATTCATATTACACTATATCAGAAAACAATCTGGGTTGTAGAATAATCAAAATGAACCATTCATGTTACATTGTGTCAGAAAACAATCTGGGTTGTAGAATAATCAAAACGCACCATTCATGTTACACTATGTCAGAAAACAATCTGGGTTGTAGAATAATCAAAACCAAACATTCATGTTACACTATGTCAGAAAACAATCTGGGTTGTAGAATAATCAAAATGAACCATTCATATTACACTATATCAGAAAACAATCTGGGTTGTAGAATAATCAAAACGAACCATTCATTATACATTGTGTCAGAAAACAATCTGGGTTGTAGAATAATCAAAACGCACCATTCATGTTACACTATGTCAGAAAAAAATCTGGATTGTAGAATAATCAAAACGAACCATTCATGTTACACTATGTCAGAAAACAATCTGGGTTGTTGAATAATCAAAACGAACCATTCATGTTACACTGTGTCAGAAAACAATCTGGGTTGTAGAATAATCAAAACGAACCATTCATATTACACTATGTCAGAAAACAATCTGGGGTTTAGAATAATCAAAACGAACCATTCGTGTTACATTGTGTCAGAAAACAAGCTGGTTTGTAAAATAATCAAAACGAACCATCCATGTTACACTGTGTCAGAAAACAATCCGGGTTGTAGAATAATCAAAACGAACCATTCATGTTACACTGTGTCAGAAAACAATCTGGGTTGTAGAATAATCAAAATGAACCATTCATGTTACCTTGTGTCAGAAATCAATCTGGGTTGTAGAATAATCAAAACGAACCATCCATGTTACACTGTGTCAGAAAACAATCTGGATTGTAGAATAATCAAAACGAACCATCCATGTTACACTGTGTCAGAAAACAATCTGGGTTGTAGAATAATCAAAATGAACCATCCATGTTACACTGTGTCAGGAAACAATCTGGGTTGTAGAATAATCAAAACGAACCATCCATGTTACATTGTGTCAGTAAACAATCTGGGTTGTAGAATAATCAAAACGAACCATCCACGTTACACTGTGTCAGAAAACAATCTGGGTTGTAGAATAATCAAAATGAACCATCCATGTTACACTGTGTCAGAAAACAATCTGGGTTGTAGAATAATCAAAACGAACCATCCATGTTACACTGTGTCAGAAAACAATCTGGGTTGTAGAATAATCAAAACGAACCATTCATGTTACACTATGTCAGAAAACAATCTGGGTTGTAGAATAATCAAAACAAACCATCCATGTTACACTATGTCAGAAAACAATCTGGGTTGTAGAATAATCAAAATGAACCATTCATGTTACACTGTGTCAGAAAACAATCTGGGTTGTAGAATAAACAAAACAAACCATCCATGTTACACTATATCAGAAAACAATCTGGGTTGTAGAATAATCAAAATGAACCATTCATGTTACACTGTGTCAGAAAACAATCTGGGTTGTAGAATAAACAAAACAAACCATCCATGTTACACTATGTCAGAAAACAATCTGGGTTGTAGAATAATCAAAACGAACCATCCATGTTACACTATGTCAGAAAACAATCTGGGTTGTAGAATAATCAAAACGAACCATCCATTTTACACTGTGTCAGAAAACAATCTGGGTTGTAGAATAATCAAAATGAACCATTCATGTTACACTGTGTCAGAAAACAATATGGGTTGTAGAATAATCAAAACGCACCATTCATGTTACACTATGTCAGAAAACAATCTGGGTTGTAGAATAATCAAAACACACCATTCATGTTACACTATGTCAGAATACAATATGGGTTGTAGAATAATCAAAATGAACCATTCATGTTACACTATGTCATAAAACAATCTGGGTTGTAGAATAATCAAAACGAATCATTCATATTACACTATGTCAGAAAACAATCTGGGTTGTAGAATAATCAAAATGAACCATTCGTGTTACATTGTGTCAGAAAACAAGCTGGGTTGTAAAATAATCAAAACGAACCATCGATGTTACACTGTGTCAGAAAACAATCTGGGTTGTAGAATAATCAAAACGAACCATCCATGTTACACTGTGTCAGAAAACAATCTGGGTTGTAGAATAATCAAAACGAACCATTCATATTACACTATGTCAGAAAACATTCTGGTTTGTAGAATAATCAAAATGAACCATCCATGTTACACTGTGTCAGAAAACAATCTGGGTTGTAGAATAATCAAAACGAACCATCCATGTTACACTGTGTCAGAAAACAATCTGGGTTGTAGAATAATCAAAACGAACCATCCATGTTACACTGTGTCAGAAAACACTCTGGGTTGTAGAATAATCAAAATGAACCATCCATGTTACACTATGTCAGAAAACAATCTGGATTGTAGAATAATCAAAACGAACCATCCATGTTACACTGTGTCAGAAAACAATCTGGGTTGTAGAATAATCAAAATGAACCATTCATGTTACACTGTGTCAGAAAACAATCTGGGTTGTAGAATAAACAAAACAAACCATCCATGTTACACTATATCAGAAAACAATCTGGGTTGTAGAATAATCAAAATGAACCATTCATGTTACACTGTGTCAGAAAACAATCTGGGTTGTAGAATAAACAAAACAAACCATCCATGTTACACTATGTCAGAAAACAATCTGGGTTGTAGAATAATCAAAACGAACCATCCATGTTACACTATGTCAGAAAACAATCTGGGTTGTAGAATAATCAAAATGAACCATCCATTTTACACTGTGTCAGAAAACAATCTGGGTTGTAGAATAATCAAAATGAACCATTCATGTTACACTGTGTCAGAAAACAATCTGGGTTGTAGAATAATCAAAACGCACCATTCATGTTACACTATGTCAGAAAACAATCTGGGTTGTAGAATAATCAAAACACACCATTCATGTTACACTATGTCAGAAAACAATATGGGTTGTAGAATAATCAAAATGAACCATTCATGTTACACTATGTCATAAAACAATCTGGGTTGTAGAATAATCAAAACGAATCATTCATATTACACTATGTCAGAAAACAATCTGGGTTGTAGAATAATCAAAATGAACCATTCGTGTTACATTGTGTCAGAAAACAAGCTGGGTTGTAAAATAATCAAAACGAACCATCGATGTTACACTGTGTCAGAAAACAATCTGGGTTGTAGAATAATCAAAACGAACCATCCATGTTACACTGTGTCAGAAAACAATCTGGGTTGTAGAATAATCAAAACGAACCATTCATATTACACTATGTCAGAAAACATTCTGGTTTGTAGAATAATCAAAATGAACCATCCATGTTACACTGTGTCAGAAAACAATCTGGGTTGTAGAATAATCAAAACGAACCATCCATGTTACACTGTGTCAGAAAACAATCTGGGTTGTAGAATAATCAAAACGAACCATCCATGTTACACTGTGTCAGAAAACACTCTGGGTTGTAGAATAATCAAAATGAACCATCCATGTTACACTATGTCAGAAAACAATCTGGATTGTAGAATAATCAAAACGAACCATCCATGTTACACTGTGTCAGAAAACAATCTGGGTTGTAGAATAATCAAAACGAACCATCCATGTTACACTGTGTCAGAAAACAATCTGGGTTGTAGAATAATCAAAAGGAACCATCCATGTTACACTATGTCAGAAAACAATCTGTGTTGTAGAATAATCAAAACGAACCATCCATGTAATACTGTGTCAGAAAATAATCTGGGTTATAGAATAAACAAAACGAACCATCCATGTTACACTATGTCAGAAAACAATATGGGTTGTAGAATAATCAAAACGAACCATCCATGTTACACTATGTCAGAAAACAATCTGGGTTGTAGAATAATCAAAACGGACCATCCATGTTACACTATGTCAGAAAACAATCTGGTTTGTAGAATAATCAAAAGGAACCATCCATGTTACACTATGTCAGAAAACAATCTGGGTTGTAGAATAATCAAAAGGAACCATCCATGTTACACTATGTCAGAAAACAATCTGTGTTGTAGAATAATCAAAACGAACCATCCATGTAATACTGTGTCAGAAAATAATCTGGGTTATAGAATAAACAAAACGAACCATCCATGTTACACTATGTCAGAAAACAATATGGGTTGTAGAATAATCAAAACGAACCATCCATGTTACACTATGTCAGAAAACAATCTGGGTTGTAGAATAATCAAAACGGACCATCCATGTTACACTATGTCAGAAAACAATCTGGTTTGTAGAATAATCAAAAGGAACCATCCATGTTACACTATGTCAGAAAACAATCTGGGTTGTAGAATAATCAAAAGGAACCATCCATGTTACACTATGTCATAAAACAATCTGTGTTGTAGAATAATCAAAACGAACCATCCATGTAATACTGTGTCAGAAAATAATCTGGGTTATAGAATAAACAAAACGAGCCATCCATGTTACACTATGTCAGAAAACAATATGGGTTGTAGAATAATCAAAACGAACCATCCATGTTACACTATGTCAGAAAACAATCTGGGTTGTAGAATAATCAAAACGGACCATCCATGTTACACTATGTCAGAAAACAATCTGGTTTGTAGAATAATCAAAAGGAACCATCCATGTTACACTATGTCAGAAAACAATCTGGGTTGTAGAATAATCAAAAGGAACCATCCATGTTACACTATGTCATAAAACAATCTGGGTTGTAGATTAATCAAAACGAACCATCCATGTTACACTGTGTCAGAAAACAATCTGGGTTGTAGAATAATCAAAACGAACCATCCATGTTACACTGTGTCAGAAAACAATCTGGGTTGTAGAATAATCAAAACGAACCATCCATGTTACACTATGTCAGAAAACAATCTGGGTTGTAGAATAATCAAAACGAACCATTCATGTTACACTATGTCAGAAAACAATCTGGGTTGTAGAATAATCAAAACGAACTATTCATATTACACTATATCATAAAACAATCTGGGTTGTAGAATAATCAAAATGAACCATTCATGTTACATTGTGACAGAAAACAATCTGGGTTGTAGAATAATGAAAACGAACCATCCATGTTACACTGTGTCAGAAAACAATCTGGGTTGTAGAATAATCAAAACGAACCATCCATGTTACACTCTCTCAGAAAACAATCTGGGTTGTAGAATAATCAAAATGAACCATCTATGTTACACTATGTCAGAAAACAATCTGGGTTGTAGAATAATCAAAATGAACCATCCATGTTACACTATGTCAGAAAACAATCTGGTTTGTAGAATAATCAAAACGAACCATCCATGTTACACTATGTCAGAAAACAATCTGGTTTGTAGAATAATCAAAACGAACCATCCATGTTACACTATGTCAGAAAACAATCTGGGTTGTAGAATAATCAAAAGGAACCATCCATGTTACACTATGTCAGAAAACAATCTGGGTTGTAGAATAATCAAAACGAACCATCCATGTTACACTGTGTCAGAAAACAATCTAGGTTGTAGAATAATCAAAATGAACCATCCACGTTACACTGTGTCAGAAAACAATCTGGGTTGTAGAATAATCAAAACGAACCATCCATGTTACACTGTATCAGAAAACAATCTGGGTTGTAGAATAATCAAAACGAACCATCCATGTTACACTGTGTCAGAAAACAATCTGGGTTGTAGAATAATCAAAATGAACCATCCATGTTACACTGTGTCAGAAAACAATCTGGATTGTAGAATAATCAAAATGAACCATCCATGTTACACTGTGTCAGAAAACAATCTGGGTTGTAGAATAATCAAAATGAACCACCCATGTTACACTGTGTCAGAAAACAATCTGGGTTGTAGAATAATCAAAATGAACCATTCATGTTACACTGTGTCAGAAAACAATCTGGGTTGTAGAATAAACAAAACGAACCATCCATGTTACACTATGTCAGAAAACAATATGGGTTGTCGAATAATCAAAACGAACCATCCATGTTACACTATGTCAGAAACCAATCTTGGTTGTAGAATAATCAAAATGAACCATTCATGTTACATTGTGTCAGGAAACAATATGGGTTGTAGAATAATCAAAACGAACCATTCATGTTACACTATGTCAGAAAACAATCTGGGTTGTCGAATAATCAAAACGAACCATTCATGTTACACTATGTCAGAAAACAATCTGGGTTGTAGAATAATCAAAATGAACCATCCATGTTACACTGTGTCAGAAAACAATCTGGGTTGTAGAATAATCAAAACGAACCACCCATGTTACACTGTGTCAGAAAACAATCTGGGTTATAGAATAATCAAAATGAACCATTCATGTTACACTATGTCAGAAAACAATCTGGGTTGTCGAATAATCAAAACGAACCATCCATGTTACACTATGTCAGAAAACAATCTTGGTTGTAGAATAATCAAAATGAACCATTCATGTTACATTGTGTCAGAAAACAATCTGGGTTGTAAAATAATCAAAACGAACCATTCATGTTACACTGTGTCAGAAAACAATCTGGGTTGTAGAATAATCAAAATGAACCATCCATGTTACACTGTGACAGAAAACAATCTGGGTTGTAGTATAATCAAAACGAACCATCCATGTTACACTATGTCAGAAAACAATCTGGATTGTACAATAATCAAAATGAACCATCCACGTTACACTGTGTCAGAAAACAATCTGGGTTGTAGAATAATCAATACGAACCATCCATGTTACACTGTGTCAGAAAACAATCTGGTTTGTAGAATAATCAAAACGAACCATCCACGTTACACTGTGTCAGAAAACAATCTTGGTTGTAGAATAATCAAAACGAACCATCCATGTTACACTGTGTCAGAAAACAATCTGGGTTGTAGAATAATCAAAATGAACCATCCATGTTACACTGTGCCAGAAAACAATCTGCGTTGTAGAATAATCAAAATGAAACATCCATGTTACACTATGTCAGAAAACAATCTGGGTTGTAGAATAATCAAAAGGAACCATCCATGTTACACTATGTCAGGAAACAATCTGGGCTGTAGAATAATCAAAATGAACCACCCATGTTACACTGTGTCAGAAAACAATCTGGGTTGTAGAATAATCAAAATGAACCATTCATGTTACACTGTGTCAGAAAACAATCTGGGTTGTAGAATAAACAAAATGAACCATCCATGTTACACTATGTCAGAAAACAATATGGGTTGTCGAATAATCAAAACGAACCATCCATGTTACACTATGTCAGAAAACAATCTTGGTTGTAGAATAACCAAAATGAACCATTCATGTTACATTGTGTCAGAAAACAATCTGGGTTGTAGAATAATCAAAACGAACCATTCATGTTACACTGTGTCAGAAAACAATCTGGGTTGTAGAATAATAAAAACGAACCATTCATGTTACACTGTGTCAGAAAACAATCTGGGTTGTAAAATAATCAAAATGAACCATCCATGTTACACTGTGACAGAAAACAATCTGGGTTGTAGAATAATCAAAACGAACCATCCATGTTACACTATGTCAGAAAACAATCTGGGTTGTACAATAATCAAAATGAACCATCCACGTTACACTGTGTCAGAAAACCATCTGGGTTGTAGAATAATCAATACGAACCATCCATGTTACACTGTGTCAGAAAACAATCTGGGTTGTAGAATAATCAAAACGAACCATCCACGTTACACTGTGTCAGAAAACAATCTGGGTTGTAGAATAAACAAAACGAACCATCCATGTTACACTATGTCAGAAAACAATCTGGGTTGTAGAATAATCAAAATGAACCATTCATGTTACATTGTGTCAGAAAACAATATGGGTTGTAGAATAATCAAAACGAACCATTCATGTTACACTGTGTCAGAAAACAATCTGGGTTGTAGAATAATAAAAATGAACCACCCATGTTACACTGTGTCAGAAAACAATCTGGGTTGTAGAATAATCAAAATGAACCATCCATGTTACACTATGTCAGAAAACAATCTGGGTTGTAGAATAATAAAAATGAACCATTCATGTTACACTGTGTCCGAAAACAATCTGGGTTGTAGAATAAACAAAACGAACCATCCATGTTACACTGTGTCAGAAAACAATCTGGGTTGTAGAATAATCAAAACGAACCATCCATGTTACACTATGTCAGAAAACAATCTGGGTTGTAGAATAATCAAAATGAACCATCCATGTTACACTGTGTCAGAAAACAATCTGGGTTGTAGAATAATCAAAATGAACCATTCATGTTACATTGTGTCAGAAAACAATCTGGGTTGTAGAATAATCAAAACGAACCATTCATGTTACACTATGTCAGAAAACAATCTGGGTTGTAGAATAATCAAAACGAACCATTCATATTACACTATGTCAGAAAACAATCTGGGTTGTAGAATAATCAAAATGAACCATTCATGTTACATTGTGTCAGAAAACAATCTGGGTTGTAGAATAATCAAAATGAACCATTCATGTTACACTATGTCAGAAAACAATCTGGGTTGTAGAATAATCAAAACGAACCATCCATGTTACACTCTCTCAGAAAACAATCTGGGTTGTAGAATAATCAAAACGAACCATCCATGTTACATTGTGTCAGAAAACATTCTGGGTTGTAGAATAATCAAAATGAACCATCCATGTTACACTGTGTCAGAAAACAATCTGGGTTGTAGAATAATCAAAACGAACCATCCATGTTACACTGTGTCAGAAAACAATCTGGGTTGTAGAATAATCAAAACGAACCATCCATGTTACACTGTGTCAGAAAACAATCTGGGTTGTAGAATTATCAAAATGAACCATCCATGTTACATTGTGTCAGAAAACAATCTGGGTTGTAGAATAATCAAAACGAACCATCCATGTTACATTGTGTCAGAAAACAATCTGGGTTGTAGAATAATCAAAATGAACCATCCATGTTACACTGTGTCAGAAAACAATCTGGGCTGTAGAATAATCAAAATGAACCATCCATGTTACACTGTGTCAGAAAACAATCTGGGTTGTAGAATAATCAAAATGAACCATTCATGTTACATTGTGTCAGAAAACAATCTGGGTTGTAGAATAATCAAAACGAACCATCCATGTTACACTGTGTTAGAAAACAATCTGGGTTGTAGAATAATCAAAACGAACCATCCATGTTACACTATGTCAGAAAACAATCTGGGTTGTAGAATAATCAAAACGAACCATCCATGTTACATTGTGTCAGAAAACAATCTGTGTTGTAGAATAATCAAAACGAACCATCCATGTTACATTGTGCTTTATAGAGATTACATCAGAAAGAAAGTGTTGAAGCCTTCCATGAAAATGTAGAATGAAGGGTAACAATTAAAGTTGTGCGACGTAGAATGAAGGGTAACAATTAAAGTTGTGCTACGTATAATGAAGGGTAACAATTAAAGTTGTGCGACGTAGAATGAAGGGTAACAATTAAAGTTGTGCGACGTAGAATGAAGGGTAACAATTAAAGTTGTGCGACGTAGAATGAAGGGTAACAATTAAAGTTGTGCGACGTAGAACGAAGGGTAACAATTAAAGTTGTGCGACGTAGAACGAAGGGTAACAATTACAGTTGTGCGACGTAGAACGAAGGGTAACAATTAAAGTTGTGCGACGTAGAACGAAGGGTAACAATTAAAGTTGTGCGATGTAGAATGAAGGGTAACAATTAAAGTTGTGCGACGTAGAATGAAGGGTAACAATTAAAGTTGTGCGACAATCTGCTTTAACGACGAGGGTTATTATCGTGTAGACTTTTTTCTTTACCTCCCTCTTAACTTCGTGAACAAAAAACCTCCAATAAAACTCCAAAGAAATAATGACAATATGAACAAAAAGAGGAGTAAGGGATTTGTGTGTTTGTTTAATTATCTTTAATGCCATCGATGTCACATCACCAGCCTTTACATGATCAAATTATGAAAGGTGAATAGTAAAAGGCACTTTTGTGTGTCCTGCATGTCTGATAATGGATAAGTCATTGCTATCTAATATCAAGGCGGTCCTTACTGTCAACGTCCTTGTCTCCGTGTTTTATATAAAGAATGTCTTCCTTTGTTTCATTTGTATGAAGTCAATATTTCCATTGTATAATGTTTATTCCATATTTTGGTATATTGTTATAATTCTGTTATCGCTGTACATCTATTGCAATTTTATAGGTTTCATAGACTAATTATTATGCATATCAAATAGTATTGACTCGATTTTCAGACCTGAGATATCACAAAGTGGCCAGCAAAAGGTGTTTATTAACTATCTTAAGTAGTCAATTAGTAATATGAAGGATAGCGTTGCTTTAGTTACAGGGTCTACAAGTGGCATAGGATTGGGGATAGCAAAAGAACTTCTTAAAAATGCATGTCAAGTTATCTTAATGGGATCCAGGAGCAGAGAAAATGCATCATCAGCGATTAAAGAGGCAGAAGACAGGTAAATGATTTTGTCTAACGGCCGTACGAACGTCGGTCTATAGTAAAAGGAATTGAAAGAAATGCTTCACCTGTGTTTTGTTTTCTTGCTGATAACCTCGCAAGTAGGACATATCACGCACGCATATATGGTATAAATTCACTTGCGGTTTTCAATCATTATGCGCTTGCCAGTTGGAGGAACAGTTTATTTGCAAACCCTCCCTCCCACCCTTTATGAATTGTTTTGCTGCTGTTTGAGTTATAATTTCAGATTGTCTGTACGGAAAACTAAATGTCATCGTCATGGCTTGGATAATTCGTAATATGGTGGAGGTAAACTTCAAGATATGTGAATATTGAGAGCAGAATTTATCAAACGTTTAATGCTGGTTGTCCAGTTTCGTCATATTGATCAGTGCTGGTAGGCCTATACTGATCAACTGTCAATTAATTAATTGTCAACGATGTTTTATGTCGTTGGCCTGTTGAACATTTGTTGAATATTTGTTGTTAGTTGTTGATTAAAGCCATGCCAATTTCCGCCAAAGAAATATGTTGTTGTTTATAACAAATATGAAATCATAATGTCTTCATCAATCGAAACCAAATTCACACACTGAATACAAGTCCGTAAATGAAGTCACATGTGTTCATTAAAATTGTTGGGTTACTTTCAATTTTTTTTTCATCACACCAGTCATATACAATAACATACAAATGTAATTTGAATTCGAATGAACCAACATTTAAATGAGAAAAAATGATTATAGGCTACAGGGGAATTGCGTTCAACCATTTTCTGATTGGAATTCGGCATCATACACTTTGTTTTAATTTCCAGTGAATTCTGACTATCTGGGAGTAATATAACTCACAAAGGCTATCGATCATTTGGATCATTGAACCTTCAGATTATTGCGTGATCACCTTTAGTGTTATTTTTATACTATTTCTTTTGTAGGACGGTATACGTTATCAGTTCTTAAAAGTCGGATATGGCGCTTTGGGGGACAGTTGGACCTATTAACCGGGAAAGCTCTTTGGAAGACAATTATCCCCCAATGCACCATATCTGACTTTTCGGAACTGAACATTAATGCATAAGTCTTAATTACAATAAAAATATGTGAACGGAAAAATCGTGTAAAGGAAATTGTGATTATGATATGTGATTGTGGTATTTAACGCCACTTTTAACAATATTTCAGTTATATCGTGGCAGTCAGTTTTATTGGTGGAGGAAACCGGAGCGCCCGAAGAAAACCATCGACCTGCCGCAAGTTACTGACAAACTTTATTACATTATGTTATATCAAGTACACCTCTCCATGAGCGAGATTCGAACTCAAAACGTTAGTGGTGATGTGTACTGATTGCATAGGTAGTTGTAAATCTAACTATAGGGAAATATACATTGCTTTTCTGCTTGACCTATATACAGATCACGCTTTTCATTGTAATTGACAACTATGTTTAGTTTTTGTAATTAGGTGATGAGGTGAAACATGTGACTGCTGTCGTTGATCGTTATGATTTAGCAATCTATAATAATTAATACCAGATGTTGATGTAATAACTATTAAAGGTGACCTATGACACTAGAAATAATGCCTTATTGCTT
The DNA here is from genome assembly GCA_963680875.1 of Bathymodiolus brooksi. NCBI lineage: Eukaryota > Metazoa > Mollusca > Bivalvia > Mytilida > Modiolidae > Bathymodiolus > Bathymodiolus brooksi. Next base: position 147,886,234 of record OY804576.1, read on the forward strand.
TATAATATTCAATTTTATAGCATCATAGCTATTTGTATACCGTGACGTTGGTACAACAGAGAGGTGGTGAGGAAGTGACAAGTGAGTCTATATGAGAGAATTCATGTGATACTATACATGTAATATTCGTAGATGTTTAGATTTTAATCTAACTGTTCATTTTTAGCGACTTTGTCTTATTATTTATCGCATATTTTATTCAGACTACTCAATGATCCATTAAAATTATTTATATGTGACCATGTATATGTCACACTACCATCTTCGATTCTGAAGATATTAGGGAAAGTGTTCCATTTTGGTGTCTATCGGCAGTACAAGAATCACTGTCGACTGTGCACAGTTGATCAACACGGCTACAACCAAAACTTGTCACGGTATAACTACATTTTTTACGTCACAAAAGTTTAAAAGACAAAAAATATAGACAAAGCAATCAAATTCGTAGATAATTAAATATCAGACGAAAGAACTCCAATAAAAACTTAAATAAATGTATAAATAGCAGGTGTTTCACAAGCACTCTCAAGCTCAGAGAACACAACTGTTCAGTATCATTATGGTCAGTAAATAACCACAGTGATACGTCTAACAACACATCCCTTTTACTGCAGGATTACAAATTGATGTCATTGAACTGGGCTAGTGTCTTGTGCTGTTTGTAAGCAAAGACAGAGTATGAAGACGTGGCTTCTCGATCATGTGTGGAAATTGCTTTGCATGTCACTCACCGTGTATAATAAATCAACGGACATCGGTAGAAAATAACGTTATTGGATAGAGTGATTACCGCAATAAAACGTTTATTTATTGTTACACGTAACATTGGTTATTCACTTCTTGCAGTACACAAAATAGTAGATTATGATTTTCTTTGTCTAATGAGTAATGGAATTTGACCAGCTGATTCTGTCTTCCTAGCTAGTAGTCAGTTAACTACGAGCCTTCATTGACCCTGCTATTATACTGTCCATGTGTATGTTGTCATTCATTTGTGTGATAGTATGTGCTCTTTTTGAGTGGAAGAAAATCTCTGCAGGTTTTGTTTTTCGTTTGTTTACATGTATTGCCGTTGGAGATCCAGGTTTTGTTTATCGTTTGTTTACATGTATTACCATTGGAGATCCAGGTTTTGTTTATCGTTTGTTTACATGTATTACCGTTGGAGATCCAGGCTTTGTTTATCGTTTGTTTACATGTTTTACCGTTGGAGATCCAGACTTTGTTTATAGTTTGTTTACATGTATTGCCGTTGGAGATCCAGGTTTTGTTTATCGTTTATTTACATGTATTACCGTTGGAGATCCAGGCTTTGCTTATCGTTTGTTTACATGTTTTACCGTTGGAGATCCATGTTTTGTTTATCGTTTGTTTACATGTATTACCGTTGGAGGTCCATGTTATGTTTATTACTTGTTTAAATGTATTGCCGTTGGAGATCCATGTTTTGTTTATCGTTTGTTTACAAGTATTGCCGTTGGAGATCCAGGCTTTGTTTATCGTTTATTTACATGTATTACCGTTGGAGATCCAGGCTTTGTTTATCGTTTGTTTACATGTATTACCGTTGGAGGTCCATGTTTTGTTTATTGCTTGTTTACATGTATTGCCGTTGGAGATCCAGGTTTTGTTTATCGTTTGCTTACATGTATTGCCGTTGGAGATCCAGGTTTTGTTTATCGTTTGTTTATATGTATTGCCGTTGGAGATCCAGGTTTTGTTTATCGTTTGTTTACATGTATTGCCGTTGGAGATCCAGGTTTTGTTTATCGTTTATTTATATGTATTGCCGTTTGAGATCCAGGTTTTGTTTAACGTTTGTTTACATGTATTGCCGTTGGAGATCCAGGTTTTGTTTATCGTTTGTTTATATGTATTGCCGTTGGAGATCCAGGGTTTGCTTATCGCTTGTTTACATATATTGCAGTTGGAGATCCAGGTTTTGTTTATCGCTTGTTTACATGTATTACCATTGGAGATCCAGGTTTTGTTTATCGTTTGTTTACATGTATTACCGTTGGAGTTCCAGGTTTTGTTTATCGCTTGTTTACATGTATTACCATTGGAGATCCAGGTTTTGTTTTTCGTTTGTTTACATGTATTGCCGTTGGAGTTCCAGGTTTTGTTTATCGTTTGTTTACGTGTATTGCCGTTGGAGTTCCAGGTTTTGTTTATCGTTTGTTTACATGTATTACCGTTGGAGATCCAGGCTTTGTTTATCGTTTGTTTACATGTTTTACCGTTGGAGATCCAGGCTTTGTTTATCGTTTGTTTACATGTATTGCCGTTGGAGACCAGGGTTTGCTTATCGTTTGTTTACATATATTGCCGTTGGAGATCCAGGTTTTGTTTTTCGTTTGCTTACATGTATTACCGTTGGAGATCCAGGCTTTGTTTATCGTTTGTTTACATGTATTGCCGTTGGAGATCCAGGGTTTGCTCATCGTTTGTTTACATGTATTACCGTTGGATATCCAGGTTTTGTTTATCGTTTGTTTACATGTATTACCGTTGGAGATCCAGGTTTAGTTTTTCGTTTCCTTACATGTATTACCGTTGGAGATCCAGGCTTTGTTTATCGTTTGTTTACATGTATTGCCGTTGGAGATCCAGGGTTTGCTTATCGTTTGTTTACATATATTGCCGTTGGAGATCTAGGTTTTGTTTATCGTTTGCTTACATGTATTACCGTTGGAGATGCAGGCTTTGTTTATCGTTTGTTTACATGTATTGCCGTAGGAGATCCAGGTTTTGTTTATCGTTTGTTTACATGTATTGCCGTTGGAGATCCAGGTTTTGTTTATCGTTTATTTACATGTATTACCGTTGGAGATCCAGGTTTTGTTTATCGCTTGTTTACATGTATTGCCGTTGGAGATCCAGGTTTTGTTTATCGTTTATTTACATGTATTACCGTTGGAGATCCAGGTTTTGTTTATCGTTTGTTTATATGTATTGCCGTTTGAGATCCAGGTTTTGTTTATCCCTTGTTTATATGTATTGCCGTTTGAGATCCAGGTTTTGTTTATCCCTTGTTTACATGTATTACCGTTGGAGATCCAGGTTTTGTTTATCGTTTATTTACATGTATTACCGTTGGAGATCCAGGTTTTGTTTATCGTTTGTTTATATGTATTGCCTTTTGAGATCCAGGTTTTGTTTATCCCTTGTTTATATGTATTGCCGTTGGAGATCCATGTTTTGTTTATCGTTTGTTTACATGTATTGCCGTTGGAGATCCATGTTTTGTTTATCGTTTATTTACATGTATTACCGTTGGAGATCCAGGTTTTGTTTATCCTTTGTTTACATGTATTGCCGTTGGAGATCCAGGTTTTGTTTATCGTTTATTTACATGTATTACCGTTGGAGATCCAGGCTTTGTTTATCGTTTGTTTACATGTTTTACCGTTGGAGATCCATGTTTTGTTTATCGTTTGTTTACATGTATTACCGTTGGAGGTCCATGTTATGTTTATTACTTGTTTAAATGTATTGCCGTTGGAGATCCATGTTTTGTTTATCGTTTGTTTACAAGTATTGCCGTTGGAGATCCAGGCTTTGTTTATCGTTTATTTACATGTATTACCGTTGGAGATCCAGGCTTTGTTTATCGTTTGTTTACATGTATTACCGTTGGAGGTCCATGTTTTGTTTATTGCTTGTTTACATGTATTGCCGTTGGAGATCCAGGTTTTGTTTATCGTTTGCTTACATGTATTGCCGTTGGAGATCCAGGTTTTGTTTATCGTTTGTTTATATGTATTGCCGTTGGAGATCCAGGTTTTGTTTATCGTTTGTTTACATGTATTGCCGTTGGAGATCCAGGTTTTGTTTATCGTTTATTTATATGTATTGCCGTTTGAGATCCAGGTTTTGTTTAACGTTTGTTTACATGTATTGCCGTTGGAGATCCAGGTTTTGTTTATCGTTTGTTTATATGTATTGCCGTTGGAGATCCAGGGTTTGCTTATCGCTTGTTTACATATATTGCCGTTGGAGATCCAGGTTTTGTTTATCGCTTGTTTACATGTATTACCATTGGAGATCCAGGTTTTGTTTATCGTTTGTTTACATGTATTACCGTTGGAGTTCCAGGTTTTGTTTATCGCTTGTTTACATGTATTACCATTGGAGATCCAGGTTTTGTTTTTCGTTTGTTTACATGTATTGCCGTTGGAGTTCCAGGTTTTGTTTATCGTTTGTTTACATGTATTGCCGTTGGAGTTCCAGGTTTTGTTTATCGTTTGTTTACATGTATTACCGTTGGAGATCCAGGCTTTGTTTATCGTTTGTTTACATGTTTTACCGTTGGAGATCCAGGCTTTGTTTATCGTTTGTTTACATGTATTGCCGTTGGAGATCCAGGGTTTGCTTATCGTTTGTTTACATATATTGCCGTTGGAGATCCAGGTTTTGTTTTTCGTTTGCTTACATGTATTACCGTTGGAGATCCAGGCTTTGTTTATCGTTTGTTTACATGTATTGCCGTTGGAGATCCAGGTTTTGTTTATCGTTTGTTTACATGTATTGCCGTTGGAGATCCATGTTTTGTTGATCGTTTGTTTACATGTATTGCCGTTGGAGATCCAGGGTTTGCCTATCGTTTGTTTACATATATTGCCGTTGGAGATCCAGGTTTTGTTTTTCGTTTGCTTACATGTATTACCGTTGGAGATCCAGGCTTTGTTTATCGTTTGTTTACATGTATTGCCGTTGGAGATCCAGGGTTTGCTCATCGTTTGTTTACATGTATTACCGTTGGATATCCAGGTTTTGTTTATCGTTTGTTTACATGTATTACCGTTGGAGATCCAGGTTTTGTTTTTCGTTTCCTTACATGTATTACCGTTGGAAATCCAGGCTTTGTTTATCGTTTGCTTACATGTATTGCCGTTGGAGATCCAGGGTTTGCTTATCGTTTGTTTACATATATTGCCGTTGGAGATCTAGGTTTTGTTTATCGTTTGCTTACATGTATTACCGTTGGAGATGCAGGCTTTGTTTATCGTTTGTTTACATGTATTGCCGTAGGAGATCCAGGTTTTGTTTATCGTTTGTTTACATGTATTGCCGATGGAGATCCAGGTTTTGTTTATCGCTTATTTACATGTATTACCGTTGGAGATCCAGGTTTTGTTTATCGCTTGTTTACATGTATTGCCGTTGGAGATCCAGGTTTTGTTTATCGTTTATTTACATGTATTACCGTTGGAGATCCAGGTTTTGTTTATCGTTTGTTTATATGTATTGCCGTTTGAGATCCAGGTTTTGTTTATCCCTTGTTTATATGTATTGCCGTTTGAGATCCAGGTTTTGTTTATCCCTTGTTTACATGTATTACCGTTGGAGATCCAGGTTTTGTTTATCGTTTATTTACATGTATTACCGTTGGAGATCCAGGTTTTGTTTATCGTTTGTTTATATGTATTGCCTTTTGAGATCCAGGTTTTGTTTATCCCTTGTTTATATGTATTGCCGTTGGAGATCCATGTTTTGTTTATCGTTTGTTTACATGTATTGCCGTTGGAGATCCATGTTTTGTTTATCGTTTATTTACATGTATTACTGTTGGAGATCCAGGTTTTGTTTATCGTTTGTTTACATGTATTGCCGTAGGAGATCAAGGGTTTGTTTATCGCTTGTTTTCATGTATTGCCGTTGGAGATCGAGATTTTGTTTATCGTTTATTTACATGTATTACCGTTGGAGATCCAGGTTTTGTTGATCGTTTGTTTATATGTATTGCCGTTGGAGATCCAGGTTTTGTTTATCGTTTGTTTACTTGTATTACCGTTGGAGATCCAGGTTTTGTTTATCGTTTGTTTACATGTATTACCTTTGGAGATCCAGGTTTTGTTTATCGTTTGTTTACATGTATTGTCGTTGGAGATCCAGGTTTTGTTTATCCCTTGTTTACATGTATTGCCGTTGGGGGTCCATGTTTTGTTTATCGTTTGTTTACATGTATTGCCGTAGTAGATCCATATTTTGTTTATCGTTTGTTTACATGTATTACCGTTGGAAATCCAGGTTTTGTTTATCGTTTGTTTACATGTAATACCGTTGGAGATCCAGGTTTTGTTTATCGGTTGTTTACATGTATTACCGTTGGAGATCCATGTTTTGTTTATCGTTTGTTTATATGTATTGCCGTTGGAGATCCAGGTTTTGTTTATCGTTTGTTTACATGTATTGCCGTTGGAGATCCAGGTTTTGTTTATCGTTTGTTTATATGTATTGCCGTTTGAGATCCAGGTTTTGTTTATCGTTTGTTTACATGTATTGCCGTTGGAGATCCAGGTTTTGTTTATCGTTTGATTACATGTATTACCGTTGGAGTTCCAGGTTTTGTTTTCGTTTGCTTACATGTATTACCGTTGGAGATCCATGTTTTGTTTATCGTTTGTTTACATGTATTACCATTGGAGATCCATGTTTTGTTTATCGTTTGTTTACATGTATTGTCGTTGGAGATCTAGGTTTTGTTTATCGTTTGTTTACATGTATTGCCGTTGGAGATCCAGGTTTTGTTTATCGTTTGTTTACATGTATTGCCGTTGGAGATCCAGGTTTTGTTTATCGTTTGTTTACATGTATTGCCGTTGGAGATCCAGGTTTTGATTATCGTTTGTTTACATGTATTGCCGTTGGAGATCCAGGTTTTGTTTATCGTTTGTTTACATGTATTACCGTTGGAGTTCCAGGTTTTGTTTTCGTTTGCTTACATGTATTACCGTTGGAGATCCAGGTTTTGTTTATCGTTTGTTTACATGTATTGCCGTAGGAGATCCAGGTTTTGGTTATCGTTTGTTTACATGTATTACCGTTGGAGATCCAGGTTTTGTTTTCGTTTGCTTACATGTATTACCGTTGCAGATCCATGTTTTGTTTATCGTTTGTTTACATGTATTGTCGTTGGAGATCCAGGTTTTGTTTATCGTTTGTTTACATGTATTGCCGTTGGAGATCCAGGTTTTGTTTATCGTTTGTTTACATATATTGCCGTTGGAGATCTAGGTTTTGTTTATCGTTTGCTTACATGTATTACCGTTGGAGATGCAGGCTTTGTTTATCGTTTGTTTACATGTATTGCCGTAGGAGATCCAGGTTTTGTTTATCGTTTGTTTACATGTATTGCCGTTGGAGATCCAGGTTTTGTTTATCGTTTATTTACATGTATTACCGTTGGAGATCCAGGTTTTGTTTATCGCTTGTTTACATGTATTGCCGTTGGAGATCCAGGTTTTGTTTATCGTTTATTTACATGTATTACCGTTGGAGATCCAGGTTTTGTTTATCGTTTGTTTATATGTATTGCCGTTTGAGATCCAGGTTTTGTTTATCCCTTGTTTATATGTATTGCCGTTTGAGATCCAGGTTTTGTTTATCCCTTGTTTACATGTATTACCGTTGGAGATCCAGGTTTTGTTTATCGTTTATTTACATGTATTACCGTTGGAGATCCAGGTTTTGTTTATCGTTTGTTTATATGTATTGCCGTTTGAGATCCAGGTTTTGTTTATCCCTTGTTTATATGTATTGCCGTTGGAGATCCATGTTTTGTTTATCGTTTGTTTATATGTATTGCCGTTGGAGATCCATGTTTTGTTTATCGTTTATTTACATGTATTACCGTTGGAGATCCAGGTTTTGTTTATCGTTTGTTTACATGTATTGCCGTAGGAGATCAAGGGTTTGTTTATCGTTTGTTTACATGTATTGCCGTTGGAGATCGAGATTTTGTTTATCGTTTATTTACATGTATTACCGTTGGAGATCCAGGTTTTGTTGATCGTTTGTTTACATGTATTACCGTTGGAGATCCAGGTTTTGTTTATCGTTTGTTTATATGTATTGCCGTTGGAGATCCAGGTTTTGTTTATCGTTTGTTTACTTGTATTACCGTTGGAGATCCAGGTTTTGTTTATCGTTTGTTTACATGTATTACCGTTGGAGATCCAGGTTTTGTTTATCGTTTGTTTACATGTATTGCCGTTGGAGATCCAGGTTTTGTTTATCCCTTGTTTACATGTATTGCCGTTGGGGGTCCATGTTTTGTTTATCGTTTGTTTACATGTATTGCCGTAGTAGATCCATGTTTTGTTTATCGTTTGTTTACATGTATTACCGTTGGAGATCCAGGTTTTGTTTATCGTTTGTTTACATGTAATACCGTTGGAGATCCAGGTTTTGTTTATCGGTTGGTTACATGTATTACCGTTGGAGATCCAGGTTTTGTTTATCGTTTGTTTATATGTATTGCCGTTGGAGATCCAGGTTTTGTTTATCGTTTGTTTACATGTATTGCCGTTGGAGTTCCAGGTTTTGTTTATCGTTTGTTTACATGTATTGCCGTTGGAGATCCAGGTTTTGTTTATCGTTTGTTTATATGTATTGCCGTTTGAGATCCAGGTTTTGTTTATCGTTTGTTTACATGTATTGCCGTTGGAGATCCAGGTTTTGTTTATCGTTTGATTACATGTATTACCGTTGGAGTTCCAGGTTTTGTTTTCGTTTGCTTACATGTATTACCGTTGGAGATCCATGTTTTGTTTATCGTTTGTTTACATGTATTACCATTGGAGATCCATGTTTTGTTTATCGTTTGTTTACATGTATTGTCGTTGGAGATCTAGGTTTTGTTTATCGTTTGTTTACATGTATTGCCGTTGGAGATCCAGGTTTTGTTTATCGTTTGTTTACATGTATTGCCGTTGGAGTTCCAGGTTTTGTTTTCGTTTGCTTACATGTATTACCGTTGGAGATCCAGGTTTTGTTTATCGTTTGTTTACATGTATTGCCGTTGGAGATCCAGGTTTTGTTTTCGTTTGTTTACATGTATTACCGATGGAGATCCAGGTTTTGTTTTCGTTTGCTTACATGTATTGCCGTTGGAGATCCATGTTTTGTTTATCGTTTGTTTACATGTATTGTCGTTGGAGATCCAGGTTTTGTTTATCGTTTGTTTACATGCATTGCCGTAGGAGATCCAGGTTTTGTTTATCGTTTGTTTACATGTATTGCCGTTGGAGATCCATGTTTTGTTTATCGTTTGTTTACATGTATTGTCGCTGGAGTTCCAGGTTTTGTTTATCGTTTGTTTACATGTATTACCGTTGGAGTTCCAGGTTTTGTTTTCGTTTGCTTACATGTATTACCGTTGAAGATCCATGTTTTGTTTATCGTTTGTTTACATGTATTGCCGTTGGAGATCCAGGTTTTGGTTATCGTTTGTTTACATGTATTGCCGTTGGAGATCCAGGTTTTGTTTATTGTTTGTTTACATGTATTGCCGTTGGAGATCCAGGTTTGGTTTATCGTTTGTTTACATGTATTGCCGTTGGAGATCCAGGTTTGGTTTATCGTTTGTTTACATGTATTGCCGTTGGAGATCCAGGTTTTGGTTATCGTTTGTTTACATGTATTACCGTTGGAGATCCAGGTTTTGTTTTCGTTTGCTTACATGTATTGTCGTTGGAGTTCCAGGTTTTGTTTATCGTTTGTTTACATGTATTACCGTTGGAGTTCCAGGTTTTGCTCTGGTTTGCTTACATGTATTACCGTTGGAGATCCATGTTTTGTTTATCGTTTGTTTACATGTATTGCCGTTGGAGATCCAGGTTTTGGTTATCGTTTGTTTACATGTATTGCCGTTGGAGATCCAGGTTTTGTTTATCGTTTGTTTACATGTATTGTCTTTGGAGATCCAGGTTTTGTTTATCGTTTGTTTACATGTATTGCCGTTGGAGATCCAGGTTTTGTTTATCGTTTGTTTACATGTATTGCCGTTGGAGATCCAGGTTTTGTTTATCGTTTGTTTACATGTATTATCGTTGGAGTTCCAGGTTTTGTTTTCGTTTGCTTACATGTATTAACGTTGGAGATCCAGGTTTTGTTTTCGTTTGCTTACATGTATTACCGCTGGAGATCCAGGTTTTGTTTATCGTTTATTTACATGTATTACCGTTGGAGATCCAGGTTTTGTTTATCGTTTGTTTACATGTATTGCCGTTGGAGATCCATGTTTTGTTTATCGTTTGTTTACATGTATTGCCGTTGGAGATCCAGGTTTTGGTTATCGTTTGTTTACATGTATTACCGTTGGAGATCCAGGTTTTGTTTTCGTTTGCTTACATGTATTGTCGTTGGAGTTCCAGGTTTTGTTTATCGTTTGTTTACATGTATTGTCGTTGGAGATCCAGGTTTTGGTTATCGTTTGTTTACATGTATTGCCGTTGGAGATCCAGGTTTTTTGTTTATCGTTTGTTTACATGTATTATCGATGGAGATCCAGGTTTTGTTTATCGTTTGTTTACATGTATTGCCGTTGGAGATCCAGGTTTTGTTTATCGTTTGTTTACATGTATTGCCGTTGGAGATCCAGGTTTTGTTTATCGTTTGTTTACATGTATTACCGTTGGAGTTCCAGGTTTTGTTTTCGTTTGCTTACATGTATTACCGTTGGAGATCCAGGTTTTGTTTTCGTTTGCTTACATGTATTGTCGTTGGAGATCCATGTTTTGTTTATCGTTTGTTTACATGTATTGCCGTTGGAGATCCAGGTTTTGGTTATCGTTTGTTTACATGTATTACCGTTGGAGATCCATGTTTTGTTTATCGTTTGTTTACATGTATTGTCGTTGGAGTTCCAGGTTTTGTTTATCGTTTGTTTACATGTATTGCCGTTGGAGATCCAGGTTTTGTTTATCGTTTGTTTACATGTATTACCGCTGGAGATCCAGGTTTTGTTTATCGTTTATTTACATGTATTACCGTTGGAGATCCAGGTTTTGTTTATCGTTTGTTTACATGTATTGCCGTTGGAGATCCATGTTTTGTTTATCGTTTGTTTACATGTATTGCCGTTGGAGATCCAGGTTTTGGTTATCGTTTGTTTACATGTATTACCGTTGGAGATCCAGGTTTTGTTTTCGTTTGCTTACATGTATTGTCGTTGGAGTTCCAGGTTTTGTTTATCGTTTGTTTACATGTATTACCGTTGGAGTTCCAGGTTTTGTTTTGGTTTGCTTACATGTATTACCGTTGGAGATCCATGTTTTGTTTATTGTTTGTTTACATGTATTGCCGTTGGAGATCCAGGTTTTGGTTATCGTTTGTTTACATGTATTGCCGTTGGAGATCCAGGTTTTTTGTTTATCGTTTGTTTACATGTATTATCGTTGGAGATCCAGGTTTTGTTTATCGTTTGTTTACATGTATTGCCGTTGGAGATCCAGGTTTTGTTTATCGTTTGTTTACATGTATTGCCGTTGGAGATCCAGGTTTTGTTTATCGTTTGTTTACATGTATTACCGTTGGAGTTCCAGGTTTTGTTTTCGTTTGCTTACATGTATTACCGTTGGAGATCCAGGTTTTGTTTTCGTTTGCTTACATGTATTGTCGTTGGAGATCCATGTTTTGTTTATCGTTTGTTTACATGTATTGCCGTTGGAGATCCAGGTTTTGGTTATCGTTTGTTTACATGTATTACCGTTGGAGATCCAGGTTTTGTTTTCGTTTCCTTACATGTATTACCGTTGGAGATCCATGTTTTGTTTATCGTTTGTTTACATGTATTGTCGTTGGAGATCCAGGTTTTGTTTATCGTTTGTTTACATGTATTTCCGTTGGAGATCCAGGTTTTGTTTATCGTTTGTTTACATGTATTGCCGTTGGAGATCCATGTTTTGTTTATCGTTTGTTTACATGTATTGTCGTTGGAGTTCCAGGTTTTGTTTATCGTTTGTTTACATGTATTGCCGTTGGAGATCCATGTTTTGTTTATCCCTTGTTTACATGTATTACCGTTGGAGATCCAGGTTTTGATTATCGTTTATTTACATGTATTGCCGTTGGAGATCCAGGTTTTGTTTATCGTTTGTTTACATGTATTACCGTTGGAGATCCATGTTTTGTTTATCGTTTGTTTACATATATTTCCGTAGGAGATCTAGGGTTTGTTTATCGTTTGTTTACATGTATTGTCGTTGGAGTTCCAGGTTTTGTTTATCGTTTGTTTACATGTATTACCGTTGGATTTCCAGGTTTTGTTTTCGTTTGCTTACATGTATTACCGTTGGAGATCCATGTTTTGTTTATCGTTTGTTTACATGTATTGCCGTTGGAGATCCAGGTTTTGGTTATCGTTTGTTTACATGTATTGCCGTTGGAGATACAGGTTTTGTTTATCGTTTGTTAACATGTATTGCCGTTGGAGATCCAGGTTTTGTTCATCGTTTGTTTACATGTATTGTCGTTGGAGATCCAGGTTTTGTTTATCGTTTGTTTACATGTAATGCCGTTGGAGATCCAGGTTTTGTTTATCGTTTGTTTACATGTATTGCCGTTGGAGATCCAGGTTTTGTTTATCGTTTGTTTACATGTATTACCGTTGGAATTCCAGATTTTGTTTTCGTTTGCTTACATGTATTACCGTTGGAGATCCATGTTTTGTTTATCGTTAGTTTACATGTATTGCCGTTGGAGATCCATGTTTTGCTTATCGTTTGTTTACATGTATTGCCGTTGGAGATCCAGGTTTTGGTTATCGTTTGTTTACATGTATTACCGTTGGAGATCCAGGTTTTGTTTTCGTTTGCTTACATGTATTGTCGTTGGAGTTCCAGGTTTTGTTTATCGTTTGTTTACATGTATTACCGTTGGAGATCCATGTTTTGTTTATCGCTTGTTTACATGTATTGCCGTTGGAGATCCAGGTTTTGGTTATCGTTTGTTTACATGTATTGCCGATGGAGACCTAGGTTTTGTTTATCGTTTGTTTACATGTATTGCCGTTGGAGATCCAGGTTTTGTTTATCGTTTGTTTACATGTATTGTCGTTGAAGATCCAGGTTTTATTTATTGTTTGTTTACATGTATTGCCGTTGGAGATCCAGGTTTTGGTTATCGTTTGTTTACATGTATTGCCGTTGGAGATCCATGTTTTGTTTATCGTTTGTTTACATGTATTACCGTTGGAGATCCAGGTTTTGTTTATCGTTTGTTTACATGTATTGTCGTTGGAGATCCAGGTTTTGTTTATCGTTTGTTTACATGTATTGCCGTTGGAGATCCAGGTTTTGTTTATCGTTTGTTTACATGTATTGCCGTTGGAGATCCAGGTTTTGTTTATCGTTTGTTTACATGTATTACCGTTGGAGTTCCAGGTTTTGTTTTCGTTTGCTTACATGTATTACCGTTGGAGATCCAGGTTTTGTTTTCGTTTGCTTACATGTATTACCGTTGGAGATCCATGTTTTGTTTATCGTTTGTTTACATGTATTGCCGTTGGAGATCCAGGTTTTGGTTATCGTTTGTTTACATGTATTACCGTTGGAGATCCAGGTTTTGTTTTCGTTTGCTTACATGTATTACCGTTGCAGATCCATGTTTTGTTTATCGTTTGTTTACATGTATTGCCGTTGGAGATCCAGGTTTTGGTTATCGTTTGTTTACATGTATTGCCGTTGGAGATCCAGGTTTTGTTCATCGTTTGTTTACATGTATTGTCGTTGGAGATCCAGGTTTTGTTTATCGTTTGTTTACATGTATTGCCGTTGGAGATCCAGGTTTTGTTTATCGTTTGTTTACATGTATTACCGTTGGAATTCCAGATTTTGTTTTCGTTTGCTTACATGTATTACCGTTGGAGATCCATGTTTTGTTTATCGTTAGTTTACATGTATTGCCGTTGGAGATCCATGTTTTGCTTATCGTTTGTTTACATGTATTGCCGTTGGAGATCCAGGTTTTGGTTATCGTTTGTTTACATGTATTACCGTTGGAGATCCAGGTTTTGTTTTCGTTTGCTTACATGTATTGTCGTTGGAGTTCCAGGTTTTGTTTATCGTTTGTTTACATGTATTGCCGTTGGAGATCCAGGTTTTGGTTATCGTTTGTTTACATGTATTGCCGTTGGAGATCCAGGTTTTGGTTATCGTTTGTTTACATGTATTGCCGTTGGAGATCCAGGTTTTGTTTATCGTTTGTTTACATGTATTGCCGTTGGAGATCCAGGTTTGGTTATCGTTTGTTTACATGTATTGCCGTTGGAGATCCAGGTTTTGGTTATCGTTTGTTTACATGTATTACCGTTGGAGTTCCAGGTTTTGTTTATCGTTTGTTTACATGTATTGCCGTTGGAGATCCAGGTTTTGTTTATCGCTTGTTTACATGTATTGCCGTTGGAGTTCCAGGTTTTGTTTATCGTTTGTTTACATGTATTGCCGTTGGAGTTCCAGGTTTTGTTTATCGCTTGTTTACATGTATTACCGTTGGAGTTCCAGGTTTTGTTTTGGTTTGCTTACATGTATTGCCGTTGGAGATCCAGGTTTTGTTTATCCCTTGTTTACATGTATTACCGTTGGAGATCCAGGTTTTGTTTATCGTTTATTTACATGTATTACCGTTGGAGATCCAGGTTTTGTTTATCGTTTGTTTACATGTATTACCGTTGGAGATCCATGTTTTGTTTATCGTTTGTTTACATGTATTGCCGTTGGAGATCCAGGTTTTGGTTATCGTTTGTTTACATGTATTGCCGATGGAGACCTAGGTTTTGTTTATCGTTTGTTTACATGTATTGCCGTTGGAGATCCAGGTTTTGTTTATCGTTTGTTTACATGTATTGTCGTTGAAGATCCAGGTTTTATTTATTGTTTGTTTACATGTATTGCCGTTGGAGATCCAGGTTTTGTTTATCGTTTGTTTACATGTATTACCGTTGGAGATCCAGGTTTTGTTTATCGTTTGTTTACATGTATTGCCGTTGGAGATCCAGGTTTTGTTTATCGTTTGTTTACATGTATTACCGTTGGAGTTCCAGGTTTTGTTTTCGTTTGCTTACATGTATTACCGTTGGAGATCCAGGTTTTGTTTTCGTTTGCTTACATGTATTACCGTTGGAGATCCATGTTTTGTTTATCGTTTGTTTACATGTATTGCCGTTGGAGATCCAGGTTTTGGTTATCGTTTGTTTACATGTATTACCGTTGGAGATCCAGGTTTTGTTTTCGTTTGCTTACATGTATTACCGTTGCAGATCCATGTTTTGTTTATCGTTTGTTTACATGTATTGCCGTTGGAGATCCAGGTTTTGGTTATCGTTTGTTTACATGTATTGCCGTTGGAGATCCAGGTTTTGTTCATCGTTTGTTTACATGTATTGTCGTTGGAGATCCAGGTTTTGTTTATCGTTTGTTTACATGTATTGCCGTTGGAGATCCAGGTTTTGTTTATCGTTTGTTTACATGTATTACCGTTGGAATTCCAGATTTTGTTTTCGTTTGCTTACATGTATTACCGTTGGAGATCCATGTTTTGTTTATCGTTAGTTTACATGTATTGCCGTTGGAGATCCATGTTTTGCTTATCGTTTGTTTACATGTATTGCCGTTGGAGATCCAGGTTTTGGTTATCGTTTGTTTACATGTATTACCGTTGGAGATCCAGGTTTTGTTTTCGTTTGCTTACATGTATTGTCGTTGGAGTTCCAGGTTTTGTTTATCGTTTGTTTACATGTATTGCCGTTGGAGATCCAGGTTTTGGTTATCGTTTGTTTACATGTATTGCCGTTGGAGATCCAGGTTTTGGTTATCGTTTGTTTACATGTATTGCCGTTGGAGATCCAGGTTTTGTTTATCGTTTGTTTACATGTATTGCCGTTGGAGATCCAGGTTTGGTTATCGTTTGTTTACATGTATTGCCGTTGGAGATCCAGGTTTTGGTTATCGTTTGTTTACATGTATTACCGTTGGAGTTCCAGGTTTTGTTTATCGTTTGTTTACATGTATTGCCGTTGGAGATCCAGGTTTTGTTTATCGCTTGTTTACATGTATTGCCGTTGGAGTTCCAGGTTTTGTTTATCGTTTGTTTACATGTATTGCCGTTGGAGTTCCAGGTTTTGTTTATCGCTTGTTTACATGTATTACCGTTGGAGTTCCAGGTTTTGTTTTGGTTTGCTTACATGTATTGCCGTTGGAGATCCAGGTTTTGTTTATCCCTTGTTTACATGTATTACCGTTGGAGATCCAGGTTTTGTTTATCGTTTATTTACATGTATTACCGTTGGAGATCCAGGTTTTGTTTATCGTTTGTTTACATGTATTACCGTTGGAGATCCATGTTTTGTTTATCGTTTGTTTACATGTATTGCCGTTGGAGATCCAGGTTTTGGTTATCGTTTGTTTACATGTATTGCCGATGGAGACCTAGGTTTTGTTTATCGTTTGTTTACATGTATTGCCGTTGGAGATCCAGGTTTTGTTTATCGTTTGTTTACATGTATTGTCGTTGAAGATCCAGGTTTTATTTATTGTTTGTTTACATGTATTGCCGTTGGAGATCCATGTTTTGTTTATCGTTTGTTTACATGTATTGCCGTTGGAGTTCCAGGTTTTGTTTATCGTTTGTTTACATGTATTGTCGTTGGAGATCCAGGTTTTGTTTATCGTTTGTTTACATGTATTGCCGTTGGAGATCCAGGTTTTGTTTATCGTTTGTTTACATGTATTACCGTTGGAGATCCAGGTTTTGTTTATCGTTTGTTTACATGTATTGTCGTTGGAGATCCAGGTTTTGTTTATCGTTTGTTTACATGTATTGCCGTTGGAGATCCAGGTTTTGTTTATCGTTTGTTTACATGTATTGCCGTTGGAGATCCAGGTTTTGTTTATCGTTTGTTTACATGTATTACCGTTGGAGTTCCAGGTTTTGTTTTCGTTTGCTTACATGTATTACCGTTGGAGATCCAGGTTTTGTTTTCGTTTGCTTACATGTATTACCGTTGGAGATCCATGTTTTGTTTATCGTTTGTTTACATGTATTGCCGTTGGAGATCCAGGTTTTGGTTATCGTTTGTTTACATGTATTACCGTTGGAGATCCAGGTTTTGTTTTCGTTTGCTTACATGTATTACCGTTGCAGATCCATGTTTTGTTTATCGTTTGTTTACATGTATTGTCGTTGGAGATCCAGGTTTTGTTTATCGTTTGTTTACATGTATTGTCGTTGGAGTTCCAGGTTTTGTTTATCGTTTGTTTACATGTATTACCGTTGGAGATCCAGGTTTTGTTTATCGTTTATTTATATGTAATGCCGTTTGAGATCCAGGTTTTGTTTATCGTTTGTTTACATGTATTACCGTTGGAGATCCATGTTTTGTTTATCGTTTGTTTACATGTATTGTCGTTGGAGTTCCAGGTTTTGTTTATCGTTTGTTTACATGTATTGCCGTTGGAGATCCAGGTTTTGTTTATACCTTGTTTACATGTATTACCGTTGGAGATCCAGGTTTTTCTTATCGTTTGGTTATATGTATTGCCGTTGGAGATCCAGGTTTTGTTTATCGTTTGTTTACATGTATTGCCGTTGGAGATCCAGGTTTTGTTTATCGTTTGTTTACATGTATTGCCGTTGGAGATCCAGGTTTTGGTTATCGTTTGTTTACATGTATTACCGTTGGAGATCCAGGTTTTGTTTATCGTTTATTTACATGTATTACCGTTGGAGATCCAGGTTTTGTTTATCGTTTGTTTATATGTAATGCCGTTTGAGATCCAGGTTTTGTTTATCGTTTGTTTACATGTATTACCGTTGGAGATCCAGGTTTTGTTAATCGTTTGTTTACATATATTGCCGTAGGAGATCTAGGGTTTTGTTTATCGTTTGTTTACATGTATTACCGTGGGAGTTCCAGGTTTTGTTTTCGTTTGCTTACATGTATTACCGTTGGAGATCCATGTTTTGTTTATCGTTTGTTTACATGTATTGCCGTTGGAGATCCAGGTTTTGTTTATCGTTTGTTTACATGTATTGCCGTTGGAGATCCAGGTTTTGTTTATCGTTTGTTTACATGTATTACCGTTGGAGATCCAGGTTTTGTTTATCGTTTGTTTACATGTATTACCGTTGGAGTTCCAGGTTTTGTTTTCGTTTGCTTACATGTATTACCGTTGGAGATCCAGGTTTTGTTTTCGTTTGCTTACATGTATTACCGTTGGAGATCCATGTTTTGTTTATCGTTTGTTTACATGTATTGCCGTTGGAGATCCAGGTTTTGGTTATCGTTTGTTTACATGTATTACCGTTGGAGATCCAGGTTTTGTTTTCGTTTGCTTACATGTATTACCGTTGCAGATCCATGTTTTGTTTATCGTTTGTTTACATGTATTGTCGTTGGAGATCCAGGTTTTGTTTATCGTTTGTTTACATGTATTGTCGTTGGAGTTCCAGGTTTTGTTTATCGTTTGTTTACATGTATTACCGTTGGAGATCCAGGTTTTGTTTATCGTTTATTTATATGTAATGCCGTTTGAGATCCAGGTTTTGTTTATCGTTTGTTTACATGTATTACCGTTGGAGATCCATGTTTTGTTTATCGTTTGTTTACATGTATTGTCGTTGGAGTTCCAGGTTTTGTTTATCGTTTGTTTACATGTATTGCCGTTGGAGATCCAGGTTTTGTTTATCCCTTGTTTACATGTATTACCGTTGGAGATCCAGGTTTTTCTTATCGTTTGGTTATATGTATTGCCGTTGGAGATCCAGGTTTTGTTTATCGTTTGTTTACATGTATTGCCGTTGGAGATCCATGTTTTGTTTATCGTTTGTTTACATGTATTGCCGTTGGAGATCCAGGTTTTGGTTATCGTTTGTTTACATGTATTTCCGTTGGAGATCCAGGTTTTGTTTATCGTTTATTTATATGTAATGCCGTTTGAGATCCAGGTTTTGTTTATCGTTTGTTTACATGTATTACCGTTGGAGATCCATGTTTTGTTTATCGTTTGTTTACATGTATTGTCGTTGGAGTTCCAGGTTTTGTTTATCGTTTGTTTACATGTATTGCCGTTGGAGATCCAGGTTTTGTTTATCCCTTGTTTACATGTATTACCGTTGGAGATCCAGGTTTTTCTTATCGTTTGGTTATATGTATTGCCGTTGGAGATCCAGGTTTTGTTTATCGTTTGTTTACATGTATTGCCGTTGGAGATCCATGTTTTGTTTATCGTTTGTTTACATGTATTGCCGTTGGAGATCCAGGTTTTGGTTATCGTTTGTTTACATGTATTACCGTTGGAGATCCAGGTTTTGTTTTCGTTTGCTTACATGTATTGTCGTTGGAGTTCCAGGTTTTGTTTATCGTTTGTTTACATGTATTGTCGTTGGAGATCCAGGTTTTGGTTATCGTTTGTTTACATGTATTGCCGTTGGAGATCCAGGTTTTTTGTTTATCGTTTGTTTACATGTATTATCGATGGAGATCCAGGTTTTGTTTATCGTTTGTTTACATGTATTGCCGTTGGAGATCCAGGTTTTGTTTATCGTTTGTTTACATGTATTGCCGTTGGAGATCCAGGTTTTGTTTATCGTTTGTTTACATGTATTACCGTTGGAGTTCCAGGTTTTGTTTTCGTTTGCTTACATGTATTACCGTTGGAGATCCAGGTTTTGTTTTCGTTTGCTTACATGTATTGTCGTTGGAGATCCATGTTTTGTTTATCGTTTGTTTACATGTATTGCCGTTGGAGATCCAGGTTTTGGTTATCGTTTGTTTACATGTATTACCGTTGGAGATCCATGTTTTGTTTATCGTTTGTTTACATGTATTGTCGTTGGAGTTCCAGGTTTTGTTTATCGTTTGTTTACATGTATTGCCGTTGGAGATCCAGGTTTTGTTTATCGTTTGTTTACATGTATTACCGCTGGAGATCCAGGTTTTGTTTATCGTTTATTTACATGTATTACCGTTGGAGATCCAGGTTTTGTTTATCGTTTGTTTACATGTATTGCCGTTGGAGATCCATGTTTTGTTTATCGTTTGTTTACATGTATTGCCGTTGGAGATCCAGGTTTTGGTTATCGTTTGTTTACATGTATTACCGTTGGAGATCCAGGTTTTGTTTTCGTTTGCTTACATGTATTGTCGTTGGAGTTCCAGGTTTTGTTTATCGTTTGTTTACATGTATTACCGTTGGAGTTCCAGGTTTTGTTTTGGTTTGCTTACATGTATTACCGTTGGAGATCCATGTTTTGTTTATTGTTTGTTTACATGTATTGCCGTTGGAGATCCAGGTTTTGGTTATCGTTTGTTTACATGTATTGCCGTTGGAGATCCAGGTTTTTTGTTTATCGTTTGTTTACATGTATTATCGTTGGAGATCCAGGTTTTGTTTATCGTTTGTTTACATGTATTGCCGTTGGAGATCCAGGTTTTGTTTATCGTTTGTTTACATGTATTGCCGTTGGAGATCCAGGTTTTGTTTATCGTTTGTTTACATGTATTACCGTTGGAGTTCCAGGTTTTGTTTTCGTTTGCTTACATGTATTACCGTTGGAGATCCAGGTTTTGTTTTCGTTTGCTTACATGTATTGTCGTTGGAGATCCATGTTTTGTTTATCGTTTGTTTACATGTATTGCCGTTGGAGATCCAGGTTTTGGTTATCGTTTGTTTACATGTATTACCGTTGGAGATCCAGGTTTTGTTTTCGTTTCCTTACATGTATTACCGTTGGAGATCCATGTTTTGTTTATCGTTTGTTTACATGTATTGTCGTTGGAGATCCAGGTTTTGTTTATCGTTTGTTTACATGTATTTCCGTTGGAGATCCAGGTTTTGTTTATCGTTTGTTTACATGTATTGCCGTTGGAGATCCATGTTTTGTTTATCGTTTGTTTACATGTATTGTCGTTGGAGTTCCAGGTTTTGTTTATCGTTTGTTTACATGTATTGCCGTTGGAGATCCATGTTTTGTTTATCCCTTGTTTACATGTATTACCGTTGGAGATCCAGGTTTTGATTATCGTTTATTTACATGTATTGCCGTTGGAGATCCAGGTTTTGTTTATCGTTTGTTTACATGTATTACCGTTGGAGATCCATGTTTTGTTTATCGTTTGTTTACATATATTTCCGTAGGAGATCTAGGGTTTGTTTATCGTTTGTTTACATGTATTGTCGTTGGAGTTCCAGGTTTTGTTTATCGTTTGTTTACATGTATTACCGTTGGATTTCCAGGTTTTGTTTTCGTTTGCTTACATGTATTACCGTTGGAGATCCATGTTTTGTTTATCGTTTGTTTACATGTATTGCCGTTGGAGATCCAGGTTTTGGTTATCGTTTGTTTACATGTATTGCCGTTGGAGATACAGGTTTTGTTTATCGTTTGTTAACATGTATTGCCGTTGGAGATCCAGGTTTTGTTCATCGTTTGTTTACATGTATTGTCGTTGGAGATCCAGGTTTTGTTTATCGTTTGTTTACATGTAATGCCGTTGGAGATCCAGGTTTTGTTTATCGTTTGTTTACATGTATTGCCGTTGGAGATCCAGGTTTTGTTTATCGTTTGTTTACATGTATTACCGTTGGAATTCCAGATTTTGTTTTCGTTTGCTTACATGTATTACCGTTGGAGATCCATGTTTTGTTTATCGTTAGTTTACATGTATTGCCGTTGGAGATCCATGTTTTGCTTATCGTTTGTTTACATGTATTGCCGTTGGAGATCCAGGTTTTGGTTATCGTTTGTTTACATGTATTACCGTTGGAGATCCAGGTTTTGTTTTCGTTTGCTTACATGTATTGTCGTTGGAGTTCCAGGTTTTGTTTATCGTTTGTTTACATGTATTACCGTTGGAGATCCATGTTTTGTTTATCGCTTGTTTACATGTATTGCCGTTGGAGATCCAGGTTTTGGTTATCGTTTGTTTACATGTATTGCCGATGGAGACCTAGGTTTTGTTTATCGTTTGTTTACATGTATTGCCGTTGGAGATCCAGGTTTTGTTTATCGTTTGTTTACATGTATTGTCGTTGAAGATCCAGGTTTTATTTATTGTTTGTTTACATGTATTGCCGTTGGAGATCCAGGTTTTGGTTATCGTTTGTTTACATGTATTGCCGTTGGAGATCCATGTTTTGTTTATCGTTTGTTTACATGTATTACCGTTGGAGATCCAGGTTTTGTTTATCGTTTGTTTACATGTATTGTCGTTGGAGATCCAGGTTTTGTTTATCGTTTGTTTACATGTATTGCCGTTGGAGATCCAGGTTTTGTTTATCGTTTGTTTACATGTATTGCCGTTGGAGATCCAGGTTTTGTTTATCGTTTGTTTACATGTATTACCGTTGGAGTTCCAGGTTTTGTTTTCGTTTGCTTACATGTATTACCGTTGGAGATCCAGGTTTTGTTTTCGTTTGCTTACATGTATTACCGTTGGAGATCCATGTTTTGTTTATCGTTTGTTTACATGTATTGCCGTTGGAGATCCAGGTTTTGGTTATCGTTTGTTTACATGTATTACCGTTGGAGATCCAGGTTTTGTTTTCGTTTGCTTACATGTATTACCGTTGCAGATCCATGTTTTGTTTATCGTTTGTTTACATGTATTGCCGTTGGAGATCCAGGTTTTGGTTATCGTTTGTTTACATGTATTGCCGTTGGAGATCCAGGTTTTGTTCATCGTTTGTTTACATGTATTGTCGTTGGAGATCCAGGTTTTGTTTATCGTTTGTTTACATGTATTGCCGTTGGAGATCCAGGTTTTGTTTATCGTTTGTTTACATGTATTACCGTTGGAATTCCAGATTTTGTTTTCGTTTGCTTACATGTATTACCGTTGGAGATCCATGTTTTGTTTATCGTTAGTTTACATGTATTGCCGTTGGAGATCCATGTTTTGCTTATCGTTTGTTTACATGTATTGCCGTTGGAGATCCAGGTTTTGGTTATCGTTTGTTTACATGTATTACCGTTGGAGATCCAGGTTTTGTTTTCGTTTGCTTACATGTATTGTCGTTGGAGTTCCAGGTTTTGTTTATCGTTTGTTTACATGTATTGCCGTTGGAGATCCAGGTTTTGGTTATCGTTTGTTTACATGTATTGCCGTTGGAGATCCAGGTTTTGGTTATCGTTTGTTTACATGTATTGCCGTTGGAGATCCAGGTTTTGTTTATCGTTTGTTTACATGTATTGCCGTTGGAGATCCAGGTTTGGTTATCGTTTGTTTACATGTATTGCCGTTGGAGATCCAGGTTTTGGTTATCGTTTGTTTACATGTATTACCGTTGGAGTTCCAGGTTTTGTTTATCGTTTGTTTACATGTATTGCCGTTGGAGATCCAGGTTTTGTTTATCGCTTGTTTACATGTATTGCCGTTGGAGTTCCAGGTTTTGTTTATCGTTTGTTTACATGTATTGCCGTTGGAGTTCCAGGTTTTGTTTATCGCTTGTTTACATGTATTACCGTTGGAGTTCCAGGTTTTGTTTTGGTTTGCTTACATGTATTGCCGTTGGAGATCCAGGTTTTGTTTATCCCTTGTTTACATGTATTACCGTTGGAGATCCAGGTTTTGTTTATCGTTTATTTACATGTATTACCGTTGGAGATCCAGGTTTTGTTTATCGTTTGTTTACATGTATTACCGTTGGAGATCCATGTTTTGTTTATCGTTTGTTTACATGTATTGCCGTTGGAGATCCAGGTTTTGGTTATCGTTTGTTTACATGTATTGCCGATGGAGACCTAGGTTTTGTTTATCGTTTGTTTACATGTATTGCCGTTGGAGATCCAGGTTTTGTTTATCGTTTGTTTACATGTATTGTCGTTGAAGATCCAGGTTTTATTTATTGTTTGTTTACATGTATTGCCGTTGGAGATCCAGGTTTTGTTTATCGTTTGTTTACATGTATTACCGTTGGAGATCCAGGTTTTGTTTATCGTTTGTTTACATGTATTGCCGTTGGAGATCCAGGTTTTGTTTATCGTTTGTTTACATGTATTACCGTTGGAGTTCCAGGTTTTGTTTTCGTTTGCTTACATGTATTACCGTTGGAGATCCAGGTTTTGTTTTCGTTTGCTTACATGTATTACCGTTGGAGATCCATGTTTTGTTTATCGTTTGTTTACATGTATTGCCGTTGGAGATCCAGGTTTTGGTTATCGTTTGTTTACATGTATTACCGTTGGAGATCCAGGTTTTGTTTTCGTTTGCTTACATGTATTACCGTTGCAGATCCATGTTTTGTTTATCGTTTGTTTACATGTATTGCCGTTGGAGATCCAGGTTTTGGTTATCGTTTGTTTACATGTATTGCCGTTGGAGATCCAGGTTTTGTTCATCGTTTGTTTACATGTATTGTCGTTGGAGATCCAGGTTTTGTTTATCGTTTGTTTACATGTATTGCCGTTGGAGATCCAGGTTTTGTTTATCGTTTGTTTACATGTATTACCGTTGGAATTCCAGATTTTGTTTTCGTTTGCTTACATGTATTACCGTTGGAGATCCATGTTTTGTTTATCGTTAGTTTACATGTATTGCCGTTGGAGATCCATGTTTTGCTTATCGTTTGTTTACATGTATTGCCGTTGGAGATCCAGGTTTTGGTTATCGTTTGTTTACATGTATTACCGTTGGAGATCCAGGTTTTGTTTTCGTTTGCTTACATGTATTGTCGTTGGAGTTCCAGGTTTTGTTTATCGTTTGTTTACATGTATTGCCGTTGGAGATCCAGGTTTTGGTTATCGTTTGTTTACATGTATTGCCGTTGGAGATCCAGGTTTTGGTTATCGTTTGTTTACATGTATTGCCGTTGGAGATCCAGGTTTTGTTTATCGTTTGTTTACATGTATTGCCGTTGGAGATCCAGGTTTGGTTATCGTTTGTTTACATGTATTGCCGTTGGAGATCCAGGTTTTGGTTATCGTTTGTTTACATGTATTACCGTTGGAGTTCCAGGTTTTGTTTATCGTTTGTTTACATGTATTGCCGTTGGAGATCCAGGTTTTGTTTATCGCTTGTTTACATGTATTGCCGTTGGAGTTCCAGGTTTTGTTTATCGTTTGTTTACATGTATTGCCGTTGGAGTTCCAGGTTTTGTTTATCGCTTGTTTACATGTATTACCGTTGGAGTTCCAGGTTTTGTTTTGGTTTGCTTACATGTATTGCCGTTGGAGATCCAGGTTTTGTTTATCCCTTGTTTACATGTATTACCGTTGGAGATCCAGGTTTTGTTTATCGTTTATTTACATGTATTACCGTTGGAGATCCAGGTTTTGTTTATCGTTTGTTTACATGTATTACCGTTGGAGATCCATGTTTTGTTTATCGTTTGTTTACATGTATTGCCGTTGGAGATCCAGGTTTTGGTTATCGTTTGTTTACATGTATTGCCGATGGAGACCTAGGTTTTGTTTATCGTTTGTTTACATGTATTGCCGTTGGAGATCCAGGTTTTGTTTATCGTTTGTTTACATGTATTGTCGTTGAAGATCCAGGTTTTATTTATTGTTTGTTTACATGTATTGCCGTTGGAGATCCATGTTTTGTTTATCGTTTGTTTACATGTATTGCCGTTGGAGATCCAGGTTTTGTTTATCGTTTGTTTACATGTATTGTCGTTGGAGATCCAGGTTTTGTTTATCGTTTGTTTACATGTATTGCCGTTGGAGATCCAGGTTTTGTTTATCGTTTGTTTACATGTATTACCGTTGGAGATCCAGGTTTTGTTTATCGTTTGTTTACATGTATTGTCGTTGGAGATCCAGGTTTTGTTTATCGTTTGTTTACATGTATTGCCGTTGGAGATCCAGGTTTTGTTTATCGTTTGTTTACATGTATTGCCGTTGGAGATCCAGGTTTTGTTTATCGTTTGTTTACATGTATTACCGTTGGAGTTCCAGGTTTTGTTTTCGTTTGCTTACATGTATTACCGTTGGAGATCCAGGTTTTGTTTTCGTTTGCTTACATGTATTACCGTTGGAGATCCATGTTTTGTTTATCGTTTGTTTACATGTATTGCCGTTGGAGATCCAGGTTTTGGTTATCGTTTGTTTACATGTATTACCGTTGGAGATCCAGGTTTTGTTTTCGTTTGCTTACATGTATTACCGTTGCAGATCCATGTTTTGTTTATCGTTTGTTTACATGTATTGTCGTTGGAGATCCAGGTTTTGTTTATCGTTTGTTTACATGTATTGTCGTTGGAGTTCCAGGTTTTGTTTATCGTTTGTTTACATGTATTACCGTTGGAGATCCAGGTTTTGTTTATCGTTTATTTATATGTAATGCCGTTTGAGATCCAGGTTTTGTTTATCGTTTGTTTACATGTATTACCGTTGGAGATCCATGTTTTGTTTATCGTTTGTTTACATGTATTGTCGTTGGAGTTCCAGGTTTTGTTTATCGTTTGTTTACATGTATTGCCGTTGGAGATCCAGGTTTTGTTTATACCTTGTTTACATGTATTACCGTTGGAGATCCAGGTTTTTCTTATCGTTTGGTTATATGTATTGCCGTTGGAGATCCAGGTTTTGTTTATCGTTTGTTTACATGTATTGCCGTTGGAGATCCAGGTTTTGTTTATCGTTTGTTTACATGTATTGCCGTTGGAGATCCAGGTTTTGGTTATCGTTTGTTTACATGTATTACCGTTGGAGATCCAGGTTTTGTTTATCGTTTATTTACATGTATTACCGTTGGAGATCCAGGTTTTGTTTATCGTTTGTTTATATGTAATGCCGTTTGAGATCCAGGTTTTGTTTATCGTTTGTTTACATGTATTACCGTTGGAGATCCAGGTTTTGTTAATCGTTTGTTTACATATATTGCCGTAGGAGATCTAGGGTTTTGTTTATCGTTTGTTTACATGTATTACCGTGGGAGTTCCAGGTTTTGTTTTCGTTTGCTTACATGTATTACCGTTGGAGATCCATGTTTTGTTTATCGTTTGTTTACATGTATTGCCGTTGGAGATCCAGGTTTTGGTTATCGTTTGTTTACATGTATTGCCGTTGGAGATACAGGTTTTGTTTATCGTTTGTTAACATGTATTGCCGTTGGAGATCCAGGTTTTGTTCATCGTTTGTTTACATGTATTGTCGTTGGAGATCCAGGTTTTGTTTATCGTTTGTTTACATGTAATGCCGTTGGAGATCCAGGTTTTGTTTATCGTTTGTTTACATGTATTGCCGTTGGAGATCCAGGTTTTGTTTATCGTTTGTTTACATGTATTACCGTTGGAATTCCAGATTTTGTTTTCGTTTGCTTACATGTATTACCGTTGGAGATCCATGTTTTGTTTATCGTTAGTTTACATGTATTGCCGTTGGAGATCCATGTTTTGCTTATCGTTTGTTTACATGTATTGCCGTTGGAGATCCAGGTTTTGGTTATCGTTTGTTTACATGTATTACCGTTGGAGATCCAGGTTTTGTTTTCGTTTGCTTACATGTATTGTCGTTGGAGTTCCAGGTTTTGTTTATCGTTTGTTTACATGTATTACCGTTGGAGATCCATGTTTTGTTTATCGCTTGTTTACATGTATTGCCGTTGGAGATCCAGGTTTTGGTTATCGTTTGTTTACATGTATTGCCGATGGAGACCTAGGTTTTGTTTATCGTTTGTTTACATGTATTGCCGTTGGAGATCCAGGTTTTGTTTATCGTTTGTTTACATGTATTGTCGTTGAAGATCCAGGTTTTATTTATTGTTTGTTTACATGTATTGCCGTTGGAGATCCAGGTTTTGGTTATCGTTTGTTTACATGTATTGCCGTTGGAGATCCATGTTTTGTTTATCGTTTGTTTACATGTATTACCGTTGGAGATCCAGGTTTTGTTTATCGTTTGTTTACATGTATTGTCGTTGGAGATCCAGGTTTTGTTTATCGTTTGTTTACATGTATTGCCGTTGGAGATCCAGGTTTTGTTTATCGTTTGTTTACATGTATTGCCGTTGGAGATCCAGGTTTTGTTTATCGTTTGTTTACATGTATTACCGTTGGAGTTCCAGGTTTTGTTTTCGTTTGCTTACATGTATTACCGTTGGAGATCCAGGTTTTGTTTTCGTTTGCTTACATGTATTACCGTTGGAGATCCATGTTTTGTTTATCGTTTGTTTACATGTATTGCCGTTGGAGATCCAGGTTTTGGTTATCGTTTGTTTACATGTATTACCGTTGGAGATCCAGGTTTTGTTTTCGTTTGCTTACATGTATTACCGTTGCAGATCCATGTTTTGTTTATCGTTTGTTTACATGTATTGCCGTTGGAGATCCAGGTTTTGGTTATCGTTTGTTTACATGTATTGCCGTTGGAGATCCAGGTTTTGTTCATCGTTTGTTTACATGTATTGTCGTTGGAGATCCAGGTTTTGTTTATCGTTTGTTTACATGTATTGCCGTTGGAGATCCAGGTTTTGTTTATCGTTTGTTTACATGTATTACCGTTGGAATTCCAGATTTTGTTTTCGTTTGCTTACATGTATTACCGTTGGAGATCCATGTTTTGTTTATCGTTAGTTTACATGTATTGCCGTTGGAGATCCATGTTTTGCTTATCGTTTGTTTACATGTATTGCCGTTGGAGATCCAGGTTTTGGTTATCGTTTGTTTACATGTATTACCGTTGGAGATCCAGGTTTTGTTTTCGTTTGCTTACATGTATTGTCGTTGGAGTTCCAGGTTTTGTTTATCGTTTGTTTACATGTATTGCCGTTGGAGATCCAGGTTTTGGTTATCGTTTGTTTACATGTATTGCCGTTGGAGATCCAGGTTTTGGTTATCGTTTGTTTACATGTATTGCCGTTGGAGATCCAGGTTTTGTTTATCGTTTGTTTACATGTATTGCCGTTGGAGATCCAGGTTTGGTTATCGTTTGTTTACATGTATTGCCGTTGGAGATCCAGGTTTTGGTTATCGTTTGTTTACATGTATTACCGTTGGAGTTCCAGGTTTTGTTTATCGTTTGTTTACATGTATTGCCGTTGGAGATCCAGGTTTTGTTTATCGCTTGTTTACATGTATTGCCGTTGGAGTTCCAGGTTTTGTTTATCGTTTGTTTACATGTATTGCCGTTGGAGTTCCAGGTTTTGTTTATCGCTTGTTTACATGTATTACCGTTGGAGTTCCAGGTTTTGTTTTGGTTTGCTTACATGTATTGCCGTTGGAGATCCAGGTTTTGTTTATCCCTTGTTTACATGTATTACCGTTGGAGATCCAGGTTTTGTTTATCGTTTATTTACATGTATTACCGTTGGAGATCCAGGTTTTGTTTATCGTTTGTTTACATGTATTACCGTTGGAGATCCATGTTTTGTTTATCGTTTGTTTACATGTATTGCCGTTGGAGATCCAGGTTTTGGTTATCGTTTGTTTACATGTATTGCCGATGGAGACCTAGGTTTTGTTTATCGTTTGTTTACATGTATTGCCGTTGGAGATCCAGGTTTTGTTTATCGTTTGTTTACATGTATTGTCGTTGAAGATCCAGGTTTTATTTATTGTTTGTTTACATGTATTGCCGTTGGAGATCCAGGTTTTGTTTATCGTTTGTTTACATGTATTACCGTTGGAGATCCAGGTTTTGTTTATCGTTTGTTTACATGTATTGCCGTTGGAGATCCAGGTTTTGTTTATCGTTTGTTTACATGTATTACCGTTGGAGTTCCAGGTTTTGTTTTCGTTTGCTTACATGTATTACCGTTGGAGATCCAGGTTTTGTTTTCGTTTGCTTACATGTATTACCGTTGGAGATCCATGTTTTGTTTATCGTTTGTTTACATGTATTGCCGTTGGAGATCCAGGTTTTGGTTATCGTTTGTTTACATGTATTACCGTTGGAGATCCAGGTTTTGTTTTCGTTTGCTTACATGTATTACCGTTGCAGATCCATGTTTTGTTTATCGTTTGTTTACATGTATTGCCGTTGGAGATCCAGGTTTTGGTTATCGTTTGTTTACATGTATTGCCGTTGGAGATCCAGGTTTTGTTCATCGTTTGTTTACATGTATTGTCGTTGGAGATCCAGGTTTTGTTTATCGTTTGTTTACATGTATTGCCGTTGGAGATCCAGGTTTTGTTTATCGTTTGTTTACATGTATTACCGTTGGAATTCCAGATTTTGTTTTCGTTTGCTTACATGTATTACCGTTGGAGATCCATGTTTTGTTTATCGTTAGTTTACATGTATTGCCGTTGGAGATCCATGTTTTGCTTATCGTTTGTTTACATGTATTGCCGTTGGAGATCCAGGTTTTGGTTATCGTTTGTTTACATGTATTACCGTTGGAGATCCAGGTTTTGTTTTCGTTTGCTTACATGTATTGTCGTTGGAGTTCCAGGTTTTGTTTATCGTTTGTTTACATGTATTGCCGTTGGAGATCCAGGTTTTGGTTATCGTTTGTTTACATGTATTGCCGTTGGAGATCCAGGTTTTGGTTATCGTTTGTTTACATGTATTGCCGTTGGAGATCCAGGTTTTGTTTATCGTTTGTTTACATGTATTGCCGTTGGAGATCCAGGTTTGGTTATCGTTTGTTTACATGTATTGCCGTTGGAGATCCAGGTTTTGGTTATCGTTTGTTTACATGTATTACCGTTGGAGTTCCAGGTTTTGTTTATCGTTTGTTTACATGTATTGCCGTTGGAGATCCAGGTTTTGTTTATCGCTTGTTTACATGTATTGCCGTTGGAGTTCCAGGTTTTGTTTATCGTTTGTTTACATGTATTGCCGTTGGAGTTCCAGGTTTTGTTTATCGCTTGTTTACATGTATTACCGTTGGAGTTCCAGGTTTTGTTTTGGTTTGCTTACATGTATTGCCGTTGGAGATCCAGGTTTTGTTTATCCCTTGTTTACATGTATTACCGTTGGAGATCCAGGTTTTGTTTATCGTTTATTTACATGTATTACCGTTGGAGATCCAGGTTTTGTTTATCGTTTGTTTACATGTATTACCGTTGGAGATCCATGTTTTGTTTATCGTTTGTTTACATGTATTGCCGTTGGAGATCCAGGTTTTGGTTATCGTTTGTTTACATGTATTGCCGATGGAGACCTAGGTTTTGTTTATCGTTTGTTTACATGTATTGCCGTTGGAGATCCAGGTTTTGTTTATCGTTTGTTTACATGTATTGTCGTTGAAGATCCAGGTTTTATTTATTGTTTGTTTACATGTATTGCCGTTGGAGATCCATGTTTTGTTTATCGTTTGTTTACATGTATTGCCGTTGGAGATCCAGGTTTTGTTTATCGTTTGTTTACATGTATTGTCGTTGGAGATCCAGGTTTTGTTTATCGTTTGTTTACATGTATTGCCGTTGGAGATCCAGGTTTTGTTTATCGTTTGTTTACATGTATTACCGTTGGAGATCCAGGTTTTGTTTATCGTTTGTTTACATGTATTGTCGTTGGAGATCCAGGTTTTGTTTATCGTTTGTTTACATGTATTGCCGTTGGAGATCCAGGTTTTGTTTATCGTTTGTTTACATGTATTGCCGTTGGAGATCCAGGTTTTGTTTATCGTTTGTTTACATGTATTACCGTTGGAGTTCCAGGTTTTGTTTTCGTTTGCTTACATGTATTACCGTTGGAGATCCAGGTTTTGTTTTCGTTTGCTTACATGTATTACCGTTGGAGATCCATGTTTTGTTTATCGTTTGTTTACATGTATTGCCGTTGGAGATCCAGGTTTTGGTTATCGTTTGTTTACATGTATTACCGTTGGAGATCCAGGTTTTGTTTTCGTTTGCTTACATGTATTACCGTTGCAGATCCATGTTTTGTTTATCGTTTGTTTACATGTATTGTCGTTGGAGATCCAGGTTTTGTTTATCGTTTGTTTACATGTATTGTCGTTGGAGTTCCAGGTTTTGTTTATCGTTTGTTTACATGTATTACCGTTGGAGATCCAGGTTTTGTTTATCGTTTATTTATATGTAATGCCGTTTGAGATCCAGGTTTTGTTTATCGTTTGTTTACATGTATTACCGTTGGAGATCCATGTTTTGTTTATCGTTTGTTTACATGTATTGTCGTTGGAGTTCCAGGTTTTGTTTATCGTTTGTTTACATGTATTGCCGTTGGAGATCCAGGTTTTGTTTATACCTTGTTTACATGTATTACCGTTGGAGATCCAGGTTTTTCTTATCGTTTGGTTATATGTATTGCCGTTGGAGATCCAGGTTTTGTTTATCGTTTGTTTACATGTATTGCCGTTGGAGATCCAGGTTTTGTTTATCGTTTGTTTACATGTATTGCCGTTGGAGATCCAGGTTTTGGTTATCGTTTGTTTACATGTATTACCGTTGGAGATCCAGGTTTTGTTTATCGTTTATTTACATGTATTACCGTTGGAGATCCAGGTTTTGTTTATCGTTTGTTTATATGTAATGCCGTTTGAGATCCAGGTTTTGTTTATCGTTTGTTTACATGTATTACCGTTGGAGATCCAGGTTTTGTTAATCGTTTGTTTACATATATTGCCGTAGGAGATCTAGGGTTTTGTTTATCGTTTGTTTACATGTATTACCGTGGGAGTTCCAGGTTTTGTTTTCGTTTGCTTACATGTATTACCGTTGGAGATCCATGTTTTGTTTATCGTTTGTTTACATGTATTGCCGTTGGAGATCCAGGTTTTGTTTATCGTTTGTTTACATGTATTGCCGTTGGAGATCCAGGTTTTGTTTATCGTTTGTTTACATGTATTGCCGTTGGAGATCCAGGTTTTGTTTATCGTTTGTTTACATGTATTACCGTTGGAGTTCCAGGTTTTGTTTTCGTTTGCTTACATGTATTACCGTTGGAGATCCAGGTTTTGTTTTCGTTTGCTTACATGTATTACCGTTGGAGATCCATGTTTTGTTTATCGTTTGTTTACATGTATTGCCGTTGGAGATCCAGGTTTTGGTTATCGTTTGTTTACATGTATTACCGTTGGAGATCCAGGTTTTGTTTTCGTTTGCTTACATGTATTACCGTTGCAGATCCATGTTTTGTTTATCGTTTGTTTACATGTATTGTCGTTGGAGATCCAGGTTTTGTTTATCGTTTGTTTACATGTATTGTCGTTGGAGTTCCAGGTTTTGTTTATCGTTTGTTTACATGTATTACCGTTGGAGATCCAGGTTTTGTTTATCGTTTATTTATATGTAATGCCGTTTGAGATCCAGGTTTTGTTTATCGTTTGTTTACATGTATTACCGTTGGAGATCCATGTTTTGTTTATCGTTTGTTTACATGTATTGTCGTTGGAGTTCCAGGTTTTGTTTATCGTTTGTTTACATGTATTGCCGTTGGAGATCCAGGTTTTGTTTATCCCTTGTTTACATGTATTACCGTTGGAGATCCAGGTTTTTCTTATCGTTTGGTTATATGTATTGCCGTTGGAGATCCAGGTTTTGTTTATCGTTTGTTTACATGTATTGCCGTTGGAGATCCATGTTTTGTTTATCGTTTGTTTACATGTATTGCCGTTGGAGATCCAGGTTTTGGTTATCGTTTGTTTACATGTATTTCCGTTGGAGATCCAGGTTTTGTTTATCGTTTATTTACATGTATTACCGTTGGAGATCCAGGTTTTGTTTATCGTTTGTTTATATGTAATGCCGTTTGAGATCCAGGTTTTGTTTATCGTTTGTTTACATGTATTACCGTTGGAGATCCAGGTTTTGTTAATCGTTTGTTTACATATATTGCCGTAGGAGATCTAGGGTTTTGTTTATCGTTTGTTTACATGTATTACCGTGGGAGTTCCAGGTTTTGTTTTCGTTTGCTTACATGTATTACCGTTGGAGATCCATGTTTTGTTTATCGTTTGTTTACATGTATTGCCGTTGGAGATCCAGGTTTTGTTTGTCGTTTGTTTACATGTATTGCCGTTGGAGATCCAGGTTTTGTTTATCGTTTGTTTACATGTATTGCCGTTGGAGATCCAGGTTTTGTTTATCGTTTGTTTACATGTATTACCGTTGGAGTTCCAGGTTTTGTTTTCGTTTGCTTACATGTATTACCGTTGGAGATCCAGGTTTTGTTTTCGTTTGCTTACATGTATTACCGTTGGAGATCCATGTTTTGTTTATCGTTTGTTTACATGTATTGCCGTTGGAGATCCAGGTTTTGGTTATCGTTTGTTTACATGTATTACCGTTGGAGATCCAGGTTTTGTTTTCGTTTGCTTACATGTATTACCGTTGCAGATCCATGTTTTGTTTATCGTTTGTTTACATGTATTGTCGTTGGAGATCCAGGTTTTGTTTATCGTTTGTTTACATGTATTGTCGTTGGAGTTCCAGGTTTTGCTTATCGTTTGTTTACATGTATTACCGTTGGAGATCCAGGTTTTGTTTATCGTTTATTTATATGTAATGCCGTTTGAGATCCAGGTTTTGTTTATCGTTTGTTTACATGTATTACCGTTGGAGATCCATGTTTTGTTTATCGTTTGTTTACATGTATTGTCGTTGGAGTTCCAGGTTTTGTTTATCGTTTGTTTACATGTATTGCCGTTGGAGATCCAGGTTTTGTTTATCCCTTGTTTACATGTATTACCGTTGGAGATCCAGGTTTTTCTTATCGTTTGGTTATATGTATTGCCGTTGGAGATCCAGGTTTTGTTTATCGTTTGTTTACATGTATTGCTGTTGGAGATCCATGTTTTGTTTATCGTTTGTTTACATGTATTGCCGTTGGAGATCCAGGTTTTGGTTATCGTTTGTTTACATGTATTACCGTTGGAGATCCAGGTTTTGTTTATCGTTTATTTACATGTATTACCGTTGGAGATCCAGGTTTTGTTTATCGTTTGTTTATATGTAATGCCGTTTGAGATCCAGGTTTTGTTTATCGTTTGTTTACATGTATTACCGTTGGAGATCCAGGTTTTGTTAATCGTTTGTTTACATATATTGCCGTAGGAGATCTAGGGTTTTGTTTATCGTTTGTTTACATGTATTACCGTGGGAGTTCCAGGTTTTGTTTTCGTTTGCTTACATGTATTACCGTTGGAGATCCATGTTTTGTTTATCGTTTGTTTACATGTATTGCCGTTGAAGATCCAGGTTTTGTTTATCGTTTGTTTACATGTATTGCCGTTGGAGATCCAGGTTTTGTTTATCGTTTGTTTACATGTATTGCCGTTGGAGATCCAGGTTTTGTTTATCGTTTGTTTACATGTATTACCGTTGGAGTTCCAGGTTTTGTTTTCGTTTGCTTACATGTATTACCGTTGGAGATCCAGGTTTTGTTTTCGTTTGCTTACATGTATTACCGTTGGAGATCCATGTTTTATTTATCGTTTGTTTACATGTATTGCCGTTGGAGATCCAGGTTTTGGTTATCGTTTGTTTACATGTATTACCGTTGGAGATCCAGGTTTTGTTTTCGTTTGCTTACATGTATTACCGTTGCAGATCCATGTTTTGTTTATCGTTTGTTTACATGTATTGTCGTTGGAGATCCAGGTTTTGTTTATCGTTTGTTTACATGTATTGTCGTTGGAGTTCCAGGTTTTGTTTATCGTTTGTTTACATGTATTACCGTTGGAGATCCAGGTTTTGTTTATCGTTTATTTATATGTAATGCCGTTTGAGATCCAGGTTTTGTTTATCGTTTGTTTACATGTATTACCGTTGGAGATCCATGTTTTGTTTATCGTTTGTTTACATGTATTGTCGTTGGAGTTCCAGGTTTTGTTTATCGTTTGTTTACATGTATTGCCGTTGGAGATCCAGGTTTTGTTTATCCCTTGTTTACATGTATTACCGTTGGAGATCCAGGTTTTTCTTATCGTTTGGTTATATGTATTGCCGTTGGAGATCCAGGTTTTGTTTATCGTATGTTTACATGTATTGCCGTTGGAGATCCATGTTTTGTTTATCGTTTGTTTACATGTATTGCCGTTGGAGATCCAGGTTTTGGTTATCGTTTGTTTACATGTATTTCCGTTGGAGATCCAGGTTTTGTTTATCGTTTATTTACATGTATTACCGTTGGAGATCCAGGTTTTGTTTATCGTTTGTTTATATGTAATGCCGTTTGAGATCCAGGTTTTGTTTATCGTTTGTTTACATGTATTACCGTTGGAGATCCAGGTTTTGTTAATCGTTTGTTTACATATATTGCCGTAGGAGATCTAGGGTTTTGTTTATCGTTTGTTTACATGTATTACCGTGGGAGTTCCAGGTTTTGTTTTCGTTTGCTTACATGTATTACCGTTGGAGATCCATGTTTTGTTTATCGTTTGTTTACATGTATTGCCGTTGGAGATCCAGGTTTTGTTTATCGTTTGTTTACATGTATTGCCGTTGGAAATCCAGGTTTTGTTTATCGTTTGTTTACATGTATTGCCGTTGGAGATCCAGGTTTTGTTTATCGTTTGTTTACATGTATTACCGTTGGAGTTCCAGGTTTTGTTTTCGTTTGCTTACATGTATTACCGTTGGAGATCCAGGTTTTGTTTTCGTTTGCTTACATGTATTACCGTTGGAGATCCATGTTTTGTTTATCGTTTGTTTACATGTATTGCCGTTGGAGATCCAGGTTTTGGTTATCGTTTGTTTACATGTATTACCGTTGGAGATCCAGGTTTTGTTTTCGTTTGCTTACATGTATTACCGTTGCAGATCCATGTTTTGTTTATCGTTTGTTTACATGTATTGTCGTTGGAGATCCAGGTTTTGTTTATCGTTTGTTTACATGTATTGTCGTTGGAGTTCCAGGTTTTGTTTATCGTTTGTTTACATGTATTACCGTTGGAGATCCAGGTTTTGTTTATCGTTTATTTATATGTAATGCCGTTTGAGATCCAGGTTTTGTTTATCGTTTGTTTACATGTATTACCGTTGGAGATCCATGTTTTGTTTATCGTTTGTTTACATGTATTGTCGTTGGAGTTCCAGGTTTTGTTTATCGTTTGTTTACATGTATTGCCGTTGGAGATCCAGGTTTTGTTTATCCCTTGTTTACATGTATTACCGTTGGAGATCCAGGTTTTTCTTATCGTTTGGTTATATGTATTGCCGTTGGAGATCCAGGTTTTGTTTATCGTTTGTTTACATGTATTGCCGTTGGAGATCCATGTTTTGCTTATCGTTTGTTTACATGTATTGCCGTTGGAGATCCAGGTTTTGGTTATCGTTTGTTTACATGTATTTCCGTTGGAGATCCAGGTTTTGTTTATCGTTTATTTACATGTATTACCGTTGGAGATCCAGGTTTTGTTTATCGTTTGTTTATATGTAATGCCGTTTGAGATCCAGGTTTTGTTTATCGTTTGTTTACATGTATTACCGTTGGAGATCCAGGTTTTGTTAATCGTTTGTTTACATATATTGCCGTAGGAGATCTAGGGTTTTGTTTATCGTTTGTTTACATGTATTACCGTGGGAGTTCCAGGTTTTGTTTTCGTTTGCTTACATGTATTACCGTTGGAGATCCATGTTTTGTTTATCGTTTGTTTACATGTATTGCCGTTGGAGATCCAGGTTTTGGTTATCGTTTGTTTACATGTATTGCCGTTGGAGATCCAGGTTTTGTTTATCGTTTGTTTACATGTATTGCCGTTGGAGATCCAGGTTTTGCTTATCGTTTGTTTACATGTATTGTCGTTGGAGATCCAGGTTTTGTTTATCGTTTGTTTACATGTATTGCCGTTGGAGATCCATGTTTTGTTTATCGTTTGTTTACATGTATTACCGTTGGAGTTCCAGGTTTTGTTTTCGTTTGCTTACATGTATTACCGTTGGAGATCCATGTTTTGTTTATCGGTAGTTTACATGTATTACCGTTGGAGATCCAGGTTTTGTTTATCGTTTGTTTACATGTATTGCCGTTGGAGATCCATGTTTTGGTTATCGTTTGTTTACATGTATTACCGTTGGAGATCCAGGTTTTATTTTCGTTTGCTTACATGTATTGTCGTTGGAGTTCCAGGTTTTGTTTATCGTTTGTTTACATGTATTACCGTTGGAGTTCCAGTTTTGTTTATCGTTTGTTTACATGTATTACCGTTGGAGATCCAGGTTTTGGTTATCGTTTGTTTACATGTATTGTCGTTGGAGATCCATGTTTTGTTTATCTTTGTTTACATGTATTGCCGTTGGAGATCCAGGTTTTGTTTATCGT
Source organism: Bathymodiolus brooksi (assembly GCA_963680875.1). Taxonomy (NCBI): domain Eukaryota; kingdom Metazoa; phylum Mollusca; class Bivalvia; order Mytilida; family Modiolidae; genus Bathymodiolus; species Bathymodiolus brooksi. Next base: position 147,924,133 of record OY804576.1, read on the forward strand.
TTGTTCACATGTATTGTCGTTGGAGATCTATGTTTTGTTTATCGTTTGTTTACATGTATTGCCGTTGGAGATCCAGGTTTTGTTTATCGTTTGTTTACATGTATTACCGTTGGAGTTCCAGGTTTTGTTTTCGTTTGCTTACATGTATTACCGTTGGAGATCCATGTTTTGTTTATCGTTTGTTTACAAGTATTACCGTTGGAGATCCATGTTTTGTTTATCGTTTGTTTACATGTATTGCGTTGGAGATCCAGGTTTTGGTTATCGTTTGTTTACATGTATTACCGTTGGAGATCCAGGGTTTGTTTATCGTTTGTTTACATGTATTGCCGTTGGAGATCCAGGTTTTGTTTATCGTTTGTTTACATGTATTACCGTTGGAGATCCAGGTTTTGTTTATCGTTTGTTTACATATATTGCCGTAGGATATCTAGGGTTTGTTTATCGCTTGCTTACATGTATTGTCATTGGAGATCCAGGTTTTGTTTATCGTTTGTTTACTTGTATTGCCGTTGGAGATCCAAGTTTTGCTTATCGCTTGTATACATGTATTGCCGTTGGAGATCCATGGTTTGCTTATCGTTTGTTTACATGTATTGCCGTTGGAGATCCAGGTTTTGTTTATTGTTTGTTTACATGTATTGCCGTAGAAGATCCAAGTTTTGTTTATCGTTTGTTTACATGTATTGCCGTATGAGATCCAGGTTTTGTTTATCGCTTGTTTACATGTATTACCGTTGGAGATCCAGGTTTTGTTTATCATTTGTTTTCATGTATTGCCGTAGGAGATCCAGGTTTTGTTTATTGTTTGTTTACATGTATTACCGTTGGAGATCCAGGTTTTGTTTATCTTTTATTTACATGTATTACCGTTGGAGATCCAGGTTTTGTTTATTGTTTGTTTACATGTATTGCCGTAGGAGTTCCATGTTTTTTTTATCGTTTGTTTACCTGTATTGCCGTTGGAGATCCAAGTTTTGTTTATCGCTTGTTTACATGTATTACCGTTGGAGATCCAGGTTTTGTTTATCATTTGTTTACATGTATTGCGTAGGAGATCCAGGTTTTGTTTATCGTTTGTTTACATGTATTACCGTTGGAGATCCAGGTTTTGTTTATCGTTTGTTTACATGTATTGCCGTAGGAGATCATGGGTTTCTTTATCGCTTGTTTACATGTATTGCCGTTGGAGATCCAGGTTTTGTTTATCGTTTGTTTACATGTATTGCCGTAGGAGATCATGGGTTTCTTTATCGCTTGTTTACATGTATTACCGTTGGAGATCCAGGTTTTGTTTATCGTTTGTTAACATGTATTGTCGTTGGAGATCCAGGTTTTGTTTATGGTTTGTTTACATGTATTACCGTTGGAGAACCAGGTTTTGTTTATCGCTTTTTTACATGTATTACCGTTGGAGATCCAGGTTTTGTTTTTCGTTTGTTTACACGTATTGCCGTAGGAGATTCAGGTTTTGTTTATCGTTTGTTTACATGTATTACCGTTGGAGATCCAGGTTTTGTTTTTCGTTTCCTTACATGTATTACCGTTGGAGGTCCAGGTTTTGTTTATCGTTTGTTTACATGTATTGCGTAGGAGATCATGGGTTTGTTTATCGCTTGTTTACATGTATTGCCGTTGGAGATCCAGGTTTTGTTTATCGTTTATTTACATGTATTACCGTTGGAGATACAGGTTTTGTTTATCGTTTGTTTACATGTATTGCCGTTGGAATTCCAGGCTTTGTTTATCGTTTGTTTACATGTATTGCCGTTGGAGATCCAGGTTTTGTTTTTCGTTTGTTTACATGTATTACCGTTGGAGATCCAGGTTTTGTTTTCGTTTGCTTACATGTATTACCGTTGGAGATCCAGGCTTTTTTTTATCGTTTGTTTACATGTATTACCGTTGGAGATCCAGGTTTTGTTTATCGTTTGTTTACATATATTGCCGTTGGAGATCCAGGGTTTGTTTTTCGTTTGTTTACATGTATTACCGTTGGAGATCCAGGCTTTGTTTATCGTTTCTTTACATGTATTACCGTTGAAGATCCAGGTTTTGTTTATCGTTTGTTTACATATATTGCCGTAGGATATCTAGGGTTTGTTTATCGCTTGCTTACATGTATTGTCATTGGAGATCCAGGTTTTGTTTATCGTTTGTTTACTTGTATTGCCGTTGGAGATCCAAGTTTTGCTTATCGCTTGTATACATGTATTGCCGTTGGAGATCCATGGTTTGCTTATCGTTTGTTTACATGTATTGCCGTTGGAGATCCAGGTTTTGTTTATTGTTTGTTTACATGTATTGCCGTAGAAGATCCAAGTTTTGTTTATCGTTTGTTTACATGTATTGCCGTATGAGATCCAGGTTTTGTTTATCGCTTGTTTACATGTATTACCGTTGGAGATCCAGGTTTTGTTTATCATTTGTTTTCATGTATTGCCGTAGGAGATCCAGGTTTTGTTTATTGTTTGTTTACATGTATTACCGTTGGAGATCCAGGTTTTGTTTATCGTTTATTTACATGTATTACCGTTGGAGATCCAGGTTTTGTTTATTGTTTGTTTACATGTATTGCCGTAGGAGTTCCATGTTTTTTTTATCGTTTGTTTACATGTATTGCCGTTGGAGATCCAAGTTTTGTTTATCGCTTGTTTACATGTATTACCGTTGGAGATCCAGGTTTTGTTTATCATTTGTTTACATGTATTGCGTAGGAGATCCAGGTTTTGTTTATCGTTTGTTTACATGTATTACCGTTGGAGATCCAGGTTTTGTTTATCGTTTGTTTACATGTATTGCCGTAGGAGATCATGGGTTTCTTTATCGCTTGTTTACATGTATTGCCGTTGGAGATCCAGGTTTTGTTTTTCGTTTATTTACATGTATTACCGTTGGAGATCCAGGTTTTGTTTATCGTTTGTTTACATGTATTGGCGTAGGAGATCATGGGTTTCTTTATCGCTTGTTTACATGTATTGCCGTTGGAGATCCAGGTTTTGTTTTTCGTTTATTTACATGTATTACCGTTGGAGAACCAGGTTTTGTTTATCGCTTTTTTACATGTATTACCGTTGGAGATCCAGGTTTTGTTTTTCGTTTGTTTACACGTATTGCCGTAGGAGATTCAGGTTTTCTTTATCGTTTGTTTACATGTATTACCGTTGGAGATCCAGGTTTTGTTTTTCGTTTCCTTACATGTATTACCGTTGGAGGTCCAGGTTTTGTTTTTCGTTTGTTTACATGTATTGCGTAGGAAATCAAGGGTTTGTTTATCGCTTGTTTACATGTATTGCCGTTGGAGATCCAGGTTTTGTTTATCGTTTATTTACATGTATTACCGTTGGAGATACAGGTTTTGTTTATCGTTTGTTTACATGTATTGCCGTTGGAGATCCAGGCTTTGTTTATCGTTTGTTTACATGTATTGCCGTTGGAGATCCAGGTTTTGTTTTTCGTTTGTTTACATGTATTACCGTTGGAGATCCAGGTTTTGTTTTCGTTTACTTACATGTATTACCGTTGGAGATCCAGGCTTTTTTTTATCGTTTGTTTACATGTATTACCGTTGGAGATCCAGGTTTTGTTTATCGTTTGTTTACATATATTGCCGTTGGAGATCCAGGGTTTGTTTTTCGTTTGTTTACATGTATTACCGTTGGAGATCCAGGCTTTGTTTATCGTTTCTTTACATGTATTGCCGTTGGAGATCCAGGTTTTGTTTATCGTTTGCTTACATGTATTACCGTTGGAGATCCAGGCTTTGTTTATCGTTTGTTTACATATATTGCCGTTGGAGATCCAGGTTTTGTTTTTCGTTTGCTTACATGTATTACCGTTGGAGATGCAGGCTTTTTTTATCGTTTCTTTACATGTATTGCCGTTGGAGATCCAGGTTTTGTTTATCGTTTGTTTACATGTATTACCGTTGGAGATCCAGGTTTTGTTTATCGTTTGTTTACATGTATTGCCGTTGGAGATCCAGGTTTTGTTTATCGTTTGTTTACATGTATTGCCGTTGGAGATCCAGGTTTTGTTTATCGCTTGTTTACATGTATTGCCGTAGGAGATCCAGGTTTTGTTTATCGTTTGTTTACATGTATTGCCGTTGGAGATCCAGGTTTTGTTTATCGTTTGTTTACATGTATTGTCGTTGGAGATCCAGGTTTTGTTTATCGTTTGTTTACATGTATTGCCGTTGGAGATCCAGGTTTTGTTTATCGTTTGTTTACATGTATTGCCGTTGGATATCCAGGTTTTGTTTATCGTTTGTTTACATGTATTACCGTTGGAGTTCAAGGTTTTGTTTTCGTTTGCTTACATGTATTACCGTTGGAGATCCAGGTTTTGTTTTCGTTTGCTTACATGTATTTCCGTTGGAGATCCATGTTTTGTTTATCGTTTGTTTACATGTATTGCCGTTGGAGATCCAGGTTTTGGTTATCGTTTGTTTACATGTATTACCGTTGGAGATCCAGGTTTTGTTTTCGTTTGCTTACATGTATTACCGTTGCAGATCCATGTTTTGTTTATCGTTTGTTTACATGTATTGTCGTTGGAGATCCATGTTTTGTTAATCGTTTGTTTACATGTATTGCCGTTGGAGATCCATGTTTTGTTTATTGTTTGTTTACATGTATTGTCGTTGGAATTCCAGGTTTTGTTTATCGTTTGTTTACATGTATTGCCGTTGGAGATCCAGGTTTTGTTTATCCCTTGTTTACATGTATTACCGTTGGAGATCCAGGTTTTGTTTATCGTTTGGTTATATGTATTGCCGTTGGAGATCGAGGTTTTGTTTATCGTTTGTTTACATGTATTGCCGTTGGAGATCCATGTTTTGTTTATCGTTTGTTTACATGTATTGCCGTTGGAGATCCAGGTTTTGGTTATCGTTTGTTTACATGTATTACCGTTGGAGATCCAGGTTTTGTTTATCGTTTATTTACATTTATTACCGTTGGAGATCCAGGTTTTGTTTATCGTTTGATTATATGTAATGCCGTTTGAGATCCAGGTTTTGTTTATCGTTTGTTTACATGTATTACCGTTGGAGATCCATGTTTTGTTTATCGTTTGTTTACATGTATTGTCGTTGGAGTTCCAGGTTTTGTTTATCGTTTGTTTACATGTATTGCCGTTGGAGATCCAGGTTTTATTTATCCGTTGTTTACATGTATTACCGTTGGAGATCCAGGTTTTGTTTATCGTTTGGTTATATATATTGCCGTTGGAGATCGAGGTTTTGTTTATCGTTTGTTTACATGTATTGCCGTTGGAGATCCATGTTTTGTTTATCGTTTGTTTACATGTATTGCCGTTGGAGATCCAGGTTTTGGTTATCGTTTGTTTACATGTATTACCGTTGGAGATCAAGGGTTTGTTTATCGTTTATTTACATGTATTACCGTTGGAGATCCAGGTTTTGTTTATCGTTTGTTTACATGTAATGCAGTTTGAGATCCAGGTTTTGTTTATCGTTTGTTTACATGTATTACCGTTGGAGATCCAGGTTTTGTTAATCGTTTGTTTACATATATTGCCGTAGGAGATCTAGGGTTTGTTTATCGTTTGTTTACATGTATTCTCGTTGGAGTTCCAGGTTTTGTTTATCGTTTGTTTACATTTATTACCGTGGGAGTTCCAGGTTTTGTTTTCGTTTGCTTACATGTATTACCCTTGGAGATCCATGTTTTGTTTATCGTTTGTTTACATGTATTGCCGTTGGAGATCCAGGTTTTGGTTATCGTTTGTTTACATGTATTGCCGTTGGAGATCCAGGTTTTGTTTATCGTTTGTTTACATGTATTGCCGTTGGAGATCCAGGTTTTGTTTATCGTTTGTTTACATGTATTGCCGTTGGAGATCCAGGTTTTGTTTATCGCTTGTTTACATGTATTGCCGTAGGAGATCCAGGTTTTGTTTATCGTTTATTTACATGTATTACCGTTGGAGATCCAGGTTTTGTTTATCGTTTGTTAACATGTATTGTCGTTGGAGATCCAGGTTTTGTTTATCGTTTGTTTACATGTATTACCGTTGGAGAACCAGGTTTTGTTTATCGCTTTTTTACATGTATTACCGTTGGAGATCCAGGTTTTGTTTTTCGTTTGTTTACACGTATTGCCGTAGGAGATTCAGGTTTTGTTTATCGTTTGTTTACATGTATTACCGTTGGAGATCCAGGTTTTGTTTTTCGTTTCCTTACATGTATTACCGTTGGAGGTCCAGGTTTTGTTTATCGTTTGTTTACATGTATTGCGTAGGAGATCATGGGTTTGTTTATCGCTTGTTTACATGTATTGCCGTTGGAGATCCAGGTTTTGTTTATCGTTTATTTACATGTATTACCGTTGGAGATACAGGTTTTGTTTATCGTTTGTTTACATGTATTGCCGTTGGAGATCCAGGCTTTGTTTATCGTTTGTTTACATGTATTGCCGTTGGAGATCCAGGTTTTGTTTTTCGTTTGTTTACATGTATTACCGTTGGAGATCCAGGTTTTGTTTTCGTTTGCTTACATGTATTACCGTTGGAGATCCAGGCTTTTTTTTATCGTTTGTTTACATGTATTACCGTTGGAGATCCAGGTTTTGTTTATCGTTTGTTTACATATATTGCCGTTGGAGATCCAGGGTTTGTTTTTCGTTTGTTTACATGTATTACCGTTGGAGATCCAGGCTTTGTTTATCGTTTCTTTACATGTATTACCGTTGGAGATCCAGGTTTTGTTTATCGTTTGTTTACATATATTGCCGTAGGATATCTAGGGTTTGTTTATCGCTTGCTTACATGTATTGTCATTGGAGATCCAGGTTTTGTTTATCGTTTGTTTACTTGTATTGCCGTTGGAGATCCAAGTTTTGCTTATCGCTTGTATACATGTATTGCCGTTGGAGATCCATGGTTTGCTTATCGTTTGTTTACATGTATTGCCGTTGGAGATCCAGGTTTTGTTTATTGTTTGTTTACATGTATTGCCGTAGAAGATCCAAGTTTTGTTTATCGTTTGTTTACATGTATTGCCGTATGAGATCCAGGTTTTGTTTATCGCTTGTTTACATGTATTACCGTTGGAGATCCAGGTTTTGTTTATCATTTGTTTTCATGTATTGCCGTAGGAGATCCAGGTTTTGTTTATTGTTTGTTTACATGTATTACCGTTGGAGATCCAGGTTTTGTTTATTGTTTGTTTACATGTATTGCCGTAGGAGTTCCATGTTTTTTTTATCGTTTGTTTACATGTATTGCCGTTGGAGATCCAAGTTTTGTTTATCGCTTGTTTACATGTATTACCGTTGGAGATCCAGGTTTTGTTTATCATTTGTTTACATGTATTGCGTAGGAGATCCAGGTTTTGTTTATCGTTTGTTTACATGTATTACCGTTGGAGATCCAGGTTTTGTTTATCGTTTGTTTACATGTATTGCCGTAGGAGATCATGGGTTTCTTTATCGCTTGTTTACATGTATTGCCGTTGGAGATCCAGGTTTTGTTTTTCGTTTATTTACATGTATTACCGTTGGAGATCCAGGTTTTGTTTATCGTTTGTTTACATGTATTGCCGTAGGAGATCATGGGTTTCTTTATCGCTTGTTTACATGTATTGCCGTTGGAGATCCAGGTTTTGTTTTTCGTTTATTTACATGTATTACCGTTGGAGAACCAGGTTTTGTTTATCGCTTTTTTACATGTATTACCGTTGGAGATCCAGGTTTTGTTTTTCGTTTGTTTACACGTATTGCCGTAGGAGATTCAGGTTTTGTTTATCGTTTGTTTACATGTATTACCGTTGGAGATCCAGGTTTTGTTTTTCGTTTCCTTACATGTATTACCGTTGGAGGTCCAGGTTTTGTTTATCGTTTGTTTACATGTATTGCGTAGGAGATCAAGGGTTTGTTTATCGCTTGTTTACATGTATTGCCGTTGGAGATCCAGGTTTTGTTTATCGTTTATTTACATGTATTACCGTTGGAGATACAGGTTTTGTTTATCGTTTGTTTACATGTATTGCCGTTGGAGATCCAGGCTTTGTTTATCGTTTGTTTACATGTATTGCCGTTGGAGATCCAGGTTTTGTTTTTCGTTTGTTTACATGTATTACCGTTGGAGATCCAGGTTTTGTTTTCGTTTGCTTACATGTATTACCGTTGGAGATCCAGGCTTTTTTTTATCGTTTGTTTACATGTATTACCGTTGGAGATCCAGGTTTTGTTTATCGTTTGTTTACATATATTACCGTTGGAGATCCAGGGTTTGTTTTTCGTTTGTTTACATGTATTACCGTTGGAGATCCAGGCTTTGTTTATCGTTTCTTTACATGTATTGCCGTTGGAGATCCAGGTTTTGTTTATCGTTTGCTTACATGTATTACCGTTGGAGATCCAGGCTTTGTTTATCGTTTGTTTACATATATTGCCGTTGGAGATCCAGGTTTTGTTTTTCGTTTGCTTACATGTATTACCGTTGGAGATGCAGGCTTTTTTTATCGTTTCTTTACATGTATTGCCGTTGGAGATCCAGGTTTTGTTTATCGCTTGTTTACATGTATTACCGTTGGAGATCCAGGTTTTGTTTATCGTTTGTTTACATGTATTGCCGTTGGAGATCCAGGTTTTGTTTATCGTTTGTTTACATGTATTGCCGTTGGAGATCCAGGTTTTGTTTATCGCTTGTTTACATGTATTGCCGTAGGAGATCCAGGTTTTGTTTATCGTTTGTTTACATGTATTGCCGTTGGAGATCCAGGTTTTGTTTATCGTTTGTTTACATGTATTGTCGTTGGAGATCCAGGTTTTGTTTATCGTTTGTTTACATGTATTGCCGTTGGAGATCCAGGTTTTGTTTATCGTTTGTTTACATGTATTGCCGTTGGATATCCAGGTTTTGTTTATCGTTTGTTTACATGTATTACCGTTGGAGTTCCAGGTTTTGTTTTCGTTTGCTTACATGTATTACCGTTGGAGATCCAGGTTTTGTTTTCGTTTGCTTACATGTATTACCGTTGGAGATCCATGTTTTGTTTATCGTTTGTTTACATGTATTGCCGTTGGAGATCCAGGTTTTGGTTATCGTTTGTTTACATGTATTACCGTTGGAGATCCAGGTTTTGTTTTCGTTTGCTTACATGTATTACCGTTGCAGATCCATGTTTTGTTTATCGTTTGTTTACATGTATTGTCGTTGGAGATCCATGTTTTGTTAATCGTTTGTTTACATGTATTGCCGTTGGAGATCCATGTTTTGTTTATCGTTTGTTTACATGTATTGCCGTTGGAGATCCATGTTTTGTTTATTGTTTGTTTACATGTATTGTCGTTGGAATTCCAGGTTTTGTTTATCGTTTGTTTACATGTATTGCCGTTGGAGATCCAGGTTTTGTTTATCCCTTGTTTACATGTATTACCGTTGGAGATCCAGGTTTTGTTTATCGTTTGATTATATGTAATGCCGTTTGAGATCCAGGTTTTGTTTATCGTTTGTTTACATGTATTACCGTTGGAGATCCATGTTTTGTTTATCGTTTGTTTACATGTATTGTCGTTGGAGTTCCAGGATTTGTTTATCGTTTGTTTACATGTATTGCCGTTGGAGATCCAGGTTTTATTTATCCGTTGTTTACATGTATTACCGTTGGAGATCCAGGTTTTGTTTATCGTTTGGTTATATATATTGCCGTTGGAGATCGAGGTTTTGTTTATCGTTTGTTTACATGTATTGCCGTTGGAGATCCATGTTTTGCTTATCGTTTGTTTACATGTATTGCCGTTGGAGATCCAGGTTTTGGTTATCGTTTGTTTACATGTATTACCGTTGGAGATCAAGGGTTTGTTTATCGTTTATTTACATGTATTACCGTTGGAGATCCAGGTTTTGTTTATCGTTTGTTTACATGTAATGCAGTTTGAGATCCAGGTTTTGTTTATCGTTTGTTTACATGTATTACCGTTGGAGATCCAGGTTTTGTTAATCGTTTGTTTACATATATTGCCGTAGGAGATCTAGGGTTTGTTTATCGTTTGTTTACATGTATTCTCGTTGGAGTTCCAGGTTTTGTTTATCGTTTGTTTACATTTATTACCGTGGGAGTTCCAGGTTTTGTTTTCGTTTGCTTACATGTATTACCGTTGGAGATCCATGTTTTGTTTATCGTTTGTTTACATGTATTGCCGTTGGAGATCCAGGTTTTGGTTATCGTTTGTTTACATGTATTGCCGTTGGAGATCCAGGTTTTGTTTATCGTTTGTTTACATGTATTGCCGTTGGAGATCCAGGTTTTGTTTATCGTTTGTTTACATGTATTGCCGTTGGAGATCCAGGTTTTGTTTATCGCTTGTTTACATGTATTGCCGTAGGAGATCCAGGTTTTGTTTATCGTTTGTTTACATGTATTGCCGTTGGAGATCCAGGTTTTGTTTATCGTTTGTTTACATGTATTGTCGTTGGAGATCCAGGTTTTGTTTATCGTTTGTTTACATGTATTGCCGTTGGAGATCCAGGTTTTGTTTATCGTTTGTTTACATGTATTGCCGTTGGATATCCAGGTTTTGTTTATCGTTTGTTTACATGTATTACCGTTGGAGTTCCAGGTTTTGTTTTCGTTTGCTTACATGTATTACCGTTGGAGATCCAGGTTTTGTTTATCGTTTGTTTACATGTATTGCCGTTGGAGATCCAGGTTTTGGTTATCGTTTGTTTACATGTCTTACCGTTGGAGATCCAGGTTTTGTTTTCGTTTGCTTACATGTATTACCGTTGCAGATCCATGTTTTGTTTATCGTTTGTTTACATGTATTGTCGTTGGAGATCCATGTTTTGTTTATCGTTTGTTTACATGTATTGCCGTTGGAGATCCATGTTTTGTTTATCGTTTGTTTACATGTATTGCCGTTGGAGATCCATGTTTTGTTTATCGTTTGTTTACATGTATTGTCGTTGGAGTTCAAGGTTTTGTTTATCGTTTGTTTACATGTATTGCCGTTGGAGATCCAGGTTTTGTTTATCCCTTGTTTACATGTATTACCGTTGGAGATCCAGGTTTTGTTTATCGTTTGGTTATATGTATTGCCGTTGGGGATCGAGGTTTTGTTTATCGTTTGTTTACATGTATTGCCGTTGGAGATCCATGTTTTGTTTATCGTTTGTTTACATGTATTGCCGTTGGAGATCCAGGTTTTGGTTATCGTTTGTTTACATGTATTACCGTTGGAGATCCAGGTTTTGTTTATCGTTTATTTACATTTATTACCGTTGGAGATCCAGGTTTTGTTTATCGTTTGATTATATGTAATTCCGTTTGAGATCCAGGTTTTGTTTATCGTTTGTTTACATGTATTACCGTTGGAGATCCATGTTTTGTTTATCGTTTGTTTACATGTATTGTCGTTGGAGTTCCAGGTTTTGTTTATCGTTTGTTTGCATGTATTGCCGTTGGAGATCCAGGTTTTGTTTATCCGTTGTTTACATGTATTACCGTTGGAGATCCAGGTTTTGTTTATCGTTTGGTTATATATATTGCCGTTGGAGATCGAGGTTTTGTTTATCGTTTGTTTACATGTATTGCCGTTGGAGATCCATGTTTTGTTTATCGTTTGTTTACATGTATTGCCGTTGGAGATCCAGGTTTTGGTTATCGTTTGTTTACATGTATTACCGTTGGAGATCCAGGTTTTGTTTATCGTTTATTTACATGTATTACCGTTGGAGATCCAGGTTTTGTTTATCGTTTGTTTATATGTAATGCCGTTTGAGATCCAGGTTTTGTTTATCGTTTGTTTACATGTATTACCGTTGGAGATCCAGGTTTTGTTAATCGTTTGTTTACATATATTGCCGTAGGAGATCTAGGGTTTGTTTATCGTTTGTTTACATGTATTCTCGCTATAGTTCCAGGTTTTGTTTATCGTTTGTTTACATGTATTACCGTGGGAGTTCCAGGTTTTGTTTTCGTTTGCTTACATGTATTACCGTTGGAGATCCATGTTTTGTTTATCGTTTGTTTACATGTATTGCCGTTGGAGATCCAGGTTTTGGTTATCGTTTGTTTACATGTATTGCCGTTGGAGATCCAGGTTTTGTTTATCGTTTGTTTACATGTATTGCCGTTGGAGATCCAGGTTTTGTTTATCGTTTGTTTACATGTATTGTCGTTGGAGATCCAGGTTTTGTTTATCGTTTGTTTACATGTATTGCCGTTGGAGATCCAGGTTTTGTTTATCGTTTGTTTACATGTATTGTCGTTGGAGATCCAGGTTTTGTTTATCGTTTGTTTACATGTATTACCGTTGGAGTTCCAGGTTTTGTTTTCGTTTGCTTACATGTATTACCGTTGGAGATCCATGTTTTGTTTATCGTTAGTTTACATGTATTACCGTTGGAGATCCAGGTTTTGTTTATCGTTTGTTTACATGTATTGCCGTTGGAGATCCAGGTTTTGGTTATCGTTTGTTTACATGTATTACCGTTGGAGATCCAGGTTTTGTTTTCGTTTGCTTACATGTATTGCCGTTGGAGATCCAGGTTTTGGTTATCGTTTGTTTACATGTATTACCGTTGGAGATCCAGGTTTTGGTTATCGTTTGTTTACATGTATTGCCGTTGGAGATCCAGGTTTTGTTTATCTTTGTTTACATGTATTGCCGTTGGAGATCCAGGTTTTGTTTATCGTTTGTTCACATGTATTGTCGTTGGAGATCCATGTTTTGTTTATCGTTTGTTTACATGTATTGCCGTTGGAGATCCAGGTTTTGTTTATCGTTTGTTTACATGTATTACCGTTGGAGTTCCAGGTTTTGTTTTCGTTTGCTTACATGTATTACCGTTGGAGATCCATGTTTTGTTTATCGTTTGTTTACAAGTATTACCGTTGGAGATCCAGGTTTTGTTTATCGTTTGTTTATATGTATTGCCGTTGGAGATCCAGGTTTTGTTTATCGTTTGTTTACATGTATTACCGTTGGAGATCCAGGTTTTGTTTATCGTTTATTTACATGTATTACCGTTGGAGATCCAGGTTTTGTTTATCGTTTATTTACATGTATTGCCTTGGAGATCCAGGTTTTGTTCATCGTTTGTTTACTTGTATTGCCGTTGGAGATCCAAGTTTTGCTTATCGCTTGTATACATGTATTGCCGTTGGAGATCCATGGTTTGCTTATCGTTTGTTTACATGTATTGCCGTTGGAGATCCAGGTTTTGTTTATTGTTTGTTTACATGTATTGCCGTAGAAGATCCAAGTTTTGTTTATCGTTTGTTTACATGTATTGCCGTAGGAGATCCAGGTTTTGTTTATCGCTTGTTTACATGTATTACCGTTGGAGATCCAGGTTTTGTTTATCATTTGTTTTCATGTATTGCCGTAGGAGATCCAGGTTTTGTTTATCGTTTGTTTACATGTATTACCGTTGGAGATCCAGGTTTTGTTTATCGTTTATTTACATGTATTACCGTTGGAGATCCAGGTTTTGTTTATTGTTTGTTTACATGTATTGCCGTAGGAGTTCCAGGTTTTGTTTATCGTTTGTTTACATGTATTGCCGTAGGAGATCCAGGTTTTGTTTATCGCTTGTTTACATGTATTACCGTTGGAGATCCAGGTTTTGTTTATCATTTGTTTACATGTATTGCGTAGGAGATCCAGGTTTTGTTTATCGTTTGTTTACATGTATTACCGTTGGAGATCCAGGTTTTGTTTATCGTTTGTTTACATGTATTGCCGTAGGAGATCATGGGTTTCTTTATCGCTTGTTTACATGTATTGCCATTGGAGATCCAGGTTTTGTTTTTCGTTTATTTACATGTATTACCGTTGGAGATCCAGGGTTTGTTTATCGTTTGTTTACATATATTACCGTTGGAGATCCAGGGTTTGTTTTTCGTTTGTTTACATGTATTACCGTTGGAGATCCAGGCTTTGTTTATCGTTTCTTTACATGTATTGCCGTTGGAGATCCAGGTTTTGTTTATCGTTTGCTTACATGTATTACCGTTGGAGATCCAGGCTTTGTTTATCGTTTGTTTACATATATTGCCGTTGGAGATCCAGGTTTTGTTTTTCGTTTGCTTACATGTATTACCGTTGGAGATGCAGGCTTTTTTTATCGTTTCTTTACATGTATTGCCGTTGGAGATCCAGGTTTTGTTTATCGCTTGTTTACATGTATTACCGTTGGAGATCCAGGTTTTGTTTATCGTTTGTTTACATGTATTGCCGTTGGAGATCCAGGTTTTGTTTATCGTTTGTTTACATGTATTGCCGTTGGAGATCCAGGTTTTGTTTATCGCTTGTTTACATGTATTGCCGTAGGAGATCCAGGTTTTGTTTATCGTTTGTTTACATGTATTGCCGTTGGAGATCCAGGTTTTGTTTATCGTTTGTTTACATGTATTGTCGTTGGAGATCCAGGTTTTGTTTATCGTTTGTTTACATGTATTGCCGTTGGAGATCCAGGTTTTGTTTATCGTTTGTTTACATGTATTGCCGTTGGATATCCAGGTTTTGTTTATCGTTTGTTTACATGTATTACCGTTGGAGTTCCAGGTTTTGTTTTCGTTTGCTTACATGTATTACCGTTGGAGATCCAGGTTTTGTTTTCGTTTGCTTACATGTATTACCGTTGGAGATCCATGTTTTGTTTATCGTTTGTTTACATGTATTGCCGTTGGAGATCCAGGTTTTGGTTATCGTTTGTTTACATGTATTACCGTTGGAGATCCAGGTTTTGTTTTCGTTTGCTTACATGTATTACCGTTGCAGATCCATGTTTTGTTTATCGTTTGTTTACATGTATTGTCGTTGGAGATCCATGTTTTGTTAATCGTTTGTTTACATGTATTGCCGTTGGAGATCCATGTTTTGTTTATCGTTTGTTTACATGTATTGCCGTTGGAGATCCATGTTTTGTTTATTGTTTGTTTACATGTATTGTCGTTGGAATTCCAGGTTTTGTTTATCGTTTGTTTACATGTATTGCCGTTGGAGATCCAGGTTTTGTTTATCCCTTGTTTACATGTATTACCGTTGGAGATCCAGGTTTTGTTTATCGTTTGATTATATGTAATGCCGTTTGAGATCCAGGTTTTGTTTATCGTTTGTTTACATGTATTACCGTTGGAGATCCATGTTTTGTTTATCGTTTGTTTACATGTATTGTCGTTGGAGTTCCAGGTTTTGTTTATCGTTTGTTTACATGTATTGCCGTTGGAGATCCAGGTTTTATTTATCCGTTGTTTACATGTATTACCGTTGGAGATCCAGGTTTTGTTTATCGTTTGGTTATATATATTGCCGTTGGAGATCGAGGTTTTGTTTATCGTTTGCTTACATGTATTGCCGTTGGAGATCCATGTTTTGTTTATCGTTTGTTTACATGTATTGCCGTTGGAGATCCAGGTTTTGGTTATCGTTTGTTTACATGTATTACCGTTGGAGATCAAGGGTTTGTTTATCGTTTATTTACATGTATTACCGTTGGAGATCCAGGTTTTGTTTATCGTTTGTTTACATGTAATGCAGTTTGAGATCCAGGTTTTGTTTATCGTTTGTTTACATGTATTACCGTTGGAGATCCAGGTTTTGTTAATCGTTTGTTTACATATATTGCCGTAGGAGATCTAGGGTTTGTTTATCGTTTGTTTACATGTATTCTCGTTGGAGTTCCAGGTTTTGTTTATCGTTTGTTTACATTTATTACCGTGGGAGTTCCAGGTTTTGTTTTCGTTTGCTTACATGTATTACCGTTGGAGATCCATGTTTTGTTTATCGTTTGTTTACATGTATTGCCGTTGGAGATCCAGGTTTTGGTTATCGTTTGTTTACATGTATTGCCGTTGGAGATCCAGGTTTTGTTTATCGCTTGTTTACATGTATTGCCGTAGGAGATCCAGGTTTTGTTTATCGTTTGTTTACATGTATTGCCGTTGGAGATCCAGGTTTTGTTTATCGTTTGTTTACATGTATTGTCGTTGGAGATCCAGGTTTTGTTTATCGTTTGTTTACATGTATTGCCGTTGGAGATCCAGGTTTTGTTTATCGTTTGTTTACATGTATTGCCGTTGGATATCCAGGTTTTGTTTATCGTTTGTTTACATGTATTACCGTTGGAGTTCCAGGTTTTGTTTTCGTTTGCTTACATGTATTACCGTTGGAGATCCAGGTTTTGTTTATCGTTTGTTTACATGTATTGCCGTTGGAGATCCAGGTTTTGGTTATCGTTTGTTTACATGTCTTACCGTTGGAGATCCAGGTTTTGTTTTCGTTTGCTTACATGTATTACCGTTGCAGATCCATGTTTTGTTTATCGTTTGTTTACATGTATTGTCGTTGGAGATCCATGTTTTGTTTATCGTTTGTTTACATGTATTGCCGTTGGAGATCCATGTTTTGTTTATCGTTTGTTTACATGTATTGCCGTTGGAGATCCATGTTTTGTTTATCGTTTGTTTACATGTATTGTCGTTGGAGTTCAAGGTTTTGTTTATCGTTTGTTTACATGTATTGCCGTTGGAGATCCAGGTTTTGTTTATCCCTTGTTTACATGTATTACCGTTGGAGATCCAGGTTTTGTTTATCGTTTGGTTATATGTATTGCCGTTGGGGATCGAGGTTTTGTTTATCGTTTGTTTACATGTATTGCCGTTGGAGATCCATGTTTTGTTTATCGTTTGTTTACATGTATTGCCGTTGGAGATCCAGGTTTTGGTTATCGTTTGTTTACATGTATTACCGTTGGAGATCCAGGTTTTGTTTATCGTTTATTTACATTTATTACCGTTGGAGATCCAGGTTTTGTTTATCGTTTGATTATATTTAATTCCGTTTGAGATCCAGGTTTTGTTTATCGTTTGTTTACATGTATTACCGTTGGAGATCCATGTTTTGTTTATCGTTTGTTTACATGTATTGTCGTTGGAGTTCCAGGTTTTGTTTATCGTTTGTTTGCATGTATTGCCGTTGGAGATCCAGGTTTTGTTTATCCGTTGTTTACATGTATTACCGTTGGAGATCCAGGTTTTGTTTATCGTTTGGTTATATATATTGCCGTTGGAGATCGAGGTTTTGTTTATCGTTTGTTTACATGTATTGCCGTTGGAGATCCATGTTTTGTTTATCGTTTGTTTACATGTATTGCCGTTGGAGATCCAGGTTTTGGTTATCGTTTGTTTACATGTATTACCGTTGGAGATCCAGGTTTTGTTTATCGTTTATTTACATGTATTACCGTTGGAGATCCAGGTTTTGTTTATCGTTTGTTTATATGTAATGCCGTTTGAGATCCAGGTTTTGTTTATCGTTTGTTTACATGTATTACCGTTGGAGATCCAGGTTTTGTTAATCGTTTGTTTACATATATTGCCGTAGGAGATCTAGGGTTTGTTTATCGTTTGTTTACATGTATTCTCGCTGGAGTTCCAGGTTTTGTTTATCGTTTGTTTACATGTATTACCGTGGGAGTTCCATGTTTTGTTTTCGTTTGCTTACATGTATTACCGTTGGAGATCCATGTTTTGTTTATCGTTTGTTTACATGTATTGCCGTTGGAGATCCAGGTTTTGGTTATCGTTTGTTTACATGTATTGCCGTTGGAGATCCAGGTTTTGTTTATCGTTTGTTTACATGTATTGCCGTTGGAGATCCAGGTTTTGTTTATCGTTTGTTTACATGTATTGTCGTTGGAGATCCAGGTTTTGTTTATCGTTTGTTTACATGTATTGCCGTTGGAGATCCAGGTTTTGTTTATCGTTTGTTTACATGTATTGTCGTTGGAGATCCAGGTTTTGTTTATCGTTTGTTTACATGTATTACCGTTGGAGTTCCAGGTTTTGTTTTCGTTTGCTTACATGTATTACCGTTGGAGATCCATGTTTTGTTTATCGTTAGTTTACATGTATTACCGTTGGAGATCCAGGTTTTGTTTATCGTTTGTTTACATGTATTGCCGTTGGAGATCCAGGTTTTGGTTATCGTTTGTTTACATGTATTACCGTTGGAGATCCAGGTTTTGTTTTCGTTTGCTTACATGTATTGCCGTTGGAGATCCAGGTTTTGGTTATCGTTTGTTTACATGTATTACCGTTGGAGATCCAGGTTTTGGTTATCGTTTGTTTACATGTATTGCCGTTGGAGATCCAGGTTTTGTTTATCTTTGTTTACATGTATTGCCGTTGGAGATCCAGGTTTTGTTTATCGTTTGTTCACATGTATTGTCGTTGGAGATCCATGTTTTGTTTATCGTTTGTTTACATGTATTGCCGTTGGAGATCCAGGTTTTGTTTATCGTTTGTTTACATGTATTACCGTTGGAGTTCCAGGTTTTGTTTTCGTTTGCTTACATGTATTACCGTTGGAGATCCATGTTTTGTTTATCGTTTGTTTACAAGTATTACCGTTGGAGATCCAGGTTTTGTTTATCGTTTGTTTATATGTATTGCCGTTGGAGATCCAGGTTTTGTTTATCGTTTGTTTACATGTATTACCGTTGGAGATCCAGGTTTTGTTTATCGTTTATTTACATGTATTACCGTTGGAGATCCAGGTTTTGTTTATCGTTTATTTACATGTATTGCCTTGGAGATCCAGGTTTTGTTCATCGTTTGTTTACTTGTATTGCCGTTGGAGATCCAAGTTTTGCTTATCGCTTGTATACATGTATTGCCGTTGGAGATCCATGGTTTGCTTATCGTTTGTTTACATGTATTGCCGTTGGAGATCCAGGTTTTGTTTATTGTTTGTTTACATGTATTGCCGTAGAAGATCCAAGTTTTGTTTATCGTTTGTTTACATGTATTGCCGTAGGAGATCCAGGTTTTGTTTATCGCTTGTTTACATGTATTACCGTTGGAGATCCAGGTTTTGTTTATCATTTGTTTTCATGTATTGCCGTAGGAGATCCAGGTTTTGTTTATCGTTTGTTTACATGTATTACCGTTGGAGATCCAGGTTTTGTTTATCGTTTATTTACATGTATTACCGTTGGAGATCCAGGTTTTGTTTATTGTTTGTTTACATGTATTGCCGTAGGAGTTCCAGGTTTTGTTTATCGTTTGTTTACATGTATTGCCGTAGGAGATCCAGGTTTTGTTTATCGCTTGTTTACATGTATTACCGTTGGAGATCCAGGTTTTGTTTATCATTTGTTTACATGTATTGCGTAGGAGATCCAGGTTTTGTTTATCGTTTGTTTACATGTATTACCGTTGGAGATCCAGGTTTTGTTTATCGTTTGTTTACATGTATTGCCGTAGGAGATCATGGGTTTCTTTATCGCTTGTTTACATGTATTGCCATTGGAGATCCAGGTTTTGTTTTTCGTTTATTTACATGTATTACCGTTGGAGATCCAGGGTTTGTTTATCGTTTGTTTACATATATTACCGTTGGAGATCCAGGGTTTGTTTTTCGTTTGTTTACATGTATTACCGTTGGAGATCCAGGCTTTGTTTATCGTTTCTTTACATGTATTGCCGTTGGAGATCCAGGTTTTGTTTATCGTTTGCTTACATGTATTACCGTTGGAGATCCAGGCTTTGTTTATCGTTTGTTTACATATATTGCCGTTGGAGATCCAGGTTTTGTTTTTCGTTTGCTTACATGTATTACCGTTGGAGATGCAGGCTTTTTTTATCGTTTCTTTACATGTATTGCCGTTGGAGATCCAGGTTTTATTTATCCGTTGTTTACATGTATTACCGTTGGAGATCCAGGTTTTGTTTATCGTTTGGTTATATATATTGCCGTTGGAGATCGAGGTTTTGTTTATCGTTTGCTTACATGTATTGCCGTTGGAGATCCATGTTTTGTTTATCGTTTGTTTACATGTATTGCCGTTGGAGATCCAGGTTTTGGTTATCGTTTGTTTACATGTATTACCGTTGGAGATCAAGGGTTTGTTTATCGTTTATTTACATGTATTACCGTTGGAGATCCAGGTTTTGTTTATCGTTTGTTTACATGTAATGCAGTTTGAGATCCAGGTTTTGTTTATCGTTTGTTTACATGTATTACCGTTGGAGATCCAGGTTTTGTTAATCGTTTGTTTACATATATTGCCGTAGGAGATCTAGGGTTTGTTTATCGTTTGTTTACATGTATTCTCGTTGGAGTTCCAGGTTTTGTTTATCGTTTGTTTACATTTATTACCGTGGGAGTTCCAGGTTTTGTTTTCGTTTGCTTACATGTATTACCGTTGGAGATCCATGTTTTGTTTATCGTTTGTTTACATGTATTGCCGTTGGAGATCCAGGTTTTGGTTATCGTTTGTTTACATGTATTGCCGTTGGAGATCCAGGTTTTGTTTATCGCTTGTTTACATGTATTGCCGTAGGAGATCCAGGTTTTGTTTATCGTTTGTTTACATGTATTGCCGTTGGAGATCCAGGTTTTGTTTATCGTTTGTTTACATGTATTGTCGTTGGAGATCCAGGTTTTGTTTATCGTTTGTTTACATGTATTGCCGTTGGAGATCCAGGTTTTGTTTATCGTTTGTTTACATGTATTGCCGTTGGATATCCAGGTTTTGTTTATCGTTTGTTTACATGTATTACCGTTGGAGTTCCAGGTTTTGTTTTCGTTTGCTTACATGTATTACCGTTGGAGATCCAGGTTTTGTTTATCGTTTGTTTACATGTATTGCCGTTGGAGATCCAGGTTTTGGTTATCGTTTGTTTACATGTCTTACCGTTGGAGATCCAGGTTTTGTTTTCGTTTGCTTACATGTATTACCGTTGCAGATCCATGTTTTGTTTATCGTTTGTTTACATGTATTGTCGTTGGAGATCCATGTTTTGTTTATCGTTTGTTTACATGTATTGCCGTTGGAGATCCATGTTTTGTTTATCGTTTGTTTACATGTATTGCCGTTGGAGATCCATGTTTTGTTTATCGTTTGTTTACATGTATTGTCGTTGGAGTTCAAGGTTTTGTTTATCGTTTGTTTACATGTATTGCCGTTGGAGATCCAGGTTTTGTTTATCCCTTGTTTACATGTATTACCGTTGGAGATCCAGGTTTTGTTTATCGTTTGGTTATATGTATTGCCGTTGGGGATCGAGGTTTTGTTTATCGTTTGTTTACATGTATTGCCGTTGGAGATCCATGTTTTGTTTATCGTTTGTTTACATGTATTGCCGTTGGAGATCCAGGTTTTGGTTATCGTTTGTTTACATGTATTACCGTTGGAGATCCAGGTTTTGTTTATCGTTTATTTACATTTATTACCGTTGGAGATCCAGGTTTTGTTTATCGTTTGATTATATTTAATTCCGTTTGAGATCCAGGTTTTGTTTATCGTTTGTTTACATGTATTACCGTTGGAGATCCATGTTTTGTTTATCGTTTGTTTACATGTATTGTCGTTGGAGTTCCAGGTTTTGTTTATCGTTTGTTTGCATGTATTGCCGTTGGAGATCCAGGTTTTGTTTATCCGTTGTTTACATGTATTACCGTTGGAGATCCAGGTTTTGTTTATCGTTTGGTTATATATATTGCCGTTGGAGATCGAGGTTTTGTTTATCGTTTGTTTACATGTATTGCCGTTGGAGATCCATGTTTTGTTTATCGTTTGTTTACATGTATTGCCGTTGGAGATCCAGGTTTTGGTTATCGTTTGTTTACATGTATTACCGTTGGAGATCCAGGTTTTGTTTATCGTTTATTTACATGTATTACCGTTGGAGATCCAGGTTTTGTTTATCGTTTGTTTATATGTAATGCCGTTTGAGATCCAGGTTTTGTTTATCGTTTGTTTACATGTATTACCGTTGGAGATCCAGGTTTTGTTAATCGTTTGTTTACATATATTGCCGTAGGAGATCTAGGGTTTGTTTATCGTTTGTTTACATGTATTCTCGCTGGAGTTCCAGGTTTTGTTTATCGTTTGTTTACATGTATTACCGTGGGAGTTCCATGTTTTGTTTTCGTTTGCTTACATGTATTACCGTTGGAGATCCATGTTTTGTTTATCGTTTGTTTACATGTATTGCCGTTGGAGATCCAGGTTTTGGTTATCGTTTGTTTACATGTATTGCCGTTGGAGATCCAGGTTTTGTTTATCGTTTGTTTACATGTATTGCCGTTGGAGATCCAGGTTTTGTTTATCGTTTGTTTACATGTATTGTCGTTGGAGATCCAGGTTTTGTTTATCGTTTGTTTACATGTATTGCCGTTGGAGATCCAGGTTTTGTTTATCGTTTGTTTACATGTATTGTCGTTGGAGATCCAGGTTTTGTTTATCGTTTGTTTACATGTATTACCGTTGGAGTTCCAGGTTTTGTTTTCGTTTGCTTACATGTATTACCGTTGGAGATCCATGTTTTGTTTATCGTTAGTTTACATGTATTACCGTTGGAGATCCAGGTTTTGTTTATCGTTTGTTTACATGTATTGCCGTTGGAGATCCAGGTTTTGGTTATCGTTTGTTTACATGTATTACCGTTGGAGATCCAGGTTTTGTTTTCGTTTGCTTACATGTATTGCCGTTGGAGATCCAGGTTTTGGTTATCGTTTGTTTACATGTATTACCGTTGGAGATCCAGGTTTTGGTTATCGTTTGTTTACATGTATTGCCGTTGGAGATCCAGGTTTTGTTTATCTTTGTTTACATGTATTGCCGTTGGAGATCCAGGTTTTGTTTATCGTTTGTTCACATGTATTGTCGTTGGAGATCCATGTTTTGTTTATCGTTTGTTTACATGTATTGCCGTTGGAGATCCAGGTTTTGTTTATCGTTTGTTTACATGTATTACCGTTGGAGTTCCAGGTTTTGTTTTCGTTTGCTTACATGTATTACCGTTGGAGATCCATGTTTTGTTTATCGTTTGTTTACAAGTATTACCGTTGGAGATCCAGGTTTTGTTTATCGTTTGTTTATATGTATTGCCGTTGGAGATCCAGGTTTTGTTTATCGTTTGTTTACATGTATTACCGTTGGAGATCCAGGTTTTGTTTATCGTTTATTTACATGTATTACCGTTGGAGATCCAGGTTTTGTTTATCGTTTATTTACATGTATTGCCTTGGAGATCCAGGTTTTGTTCATCGTTTGTTTACTTGTATTGCCGTTGGAGATCCAAGTTTTGCTTATCGCTTGTATACATGTATTGCCGTTGGAGATCCATGGTTTGCTTATCGTTTGTTTACATGTATTGCCGTTGGAGATCCAGGTTTTGTTTATTGTTTGTTTACATGTATTGCCGTAGAAGATCCAAGTTTTGTTTATCGTTTGTTTACATGTATTGCCGTAGGAGATCCAGGTTTTGTTTATCGCTTGTTTACATGTATTACCGTTGGAGATCCAGGTTTTGTTTATCATTTGTTTTCATGTATTGCCGTAGGAGATCCAGGTTTTGTTTATCGTTTGTTTACATGTATTACCGTTGGAGATCCAGGTTTTGTTTATCGTTTATTTACATGTATTACCGTTGGAGATCCAGGTTTTGTTTATTGTTTGTTTACATGTATTGCCGTAGGAGTTCCAGGTTTTGTTTATCGTTTGTTTACATGTATTGCCGTAGGAGATCCAGGTTTTGTTTATCGCTTGTTTACATGTATTACCGTTGGAGATCCAGGTTTTGTTTATCATTTGTTTACATGTATTGCGTAGGAGATCCAGGTTTTGTTTATCGTTTGTTTACATGTATTACCGTTGGAGATCCAGGTTTTGTTTATCGTTTGTTTACATGTATTGCCGTAGGAGATCATGGGTTTCTTTATCGCTTGTTTACATGTATTGCCATTGGAGATCCAGGTTTTGTTTTTCGTTTATTTACATGTATTACCGTTGGAGATCCAGGGTTTGTTTATCGTTTGTTTACATATATTACCGTTGGAGATCCAGGGTTTGTTTTTCGTTTGTTTACATGTATTACCGTTGGAGATCCAGGCTTTGTTTATCGTTTCTTTACATGTATTGCCGTTGGAGATCCAGGTTTTGTTTATCGTTTGCTTACATGTATTACCGTTGGAGATCCAGGCTTTGTTTATCGTTTGTTTACATATATTGCCGTTGGAGATCCAGGTTTTGTTTTTCGTTTGCTTACATGTATTACCGTTGGAGATGCAGGCTTTTTTTATCGTTTCTTTACATGTATTGCCGTTGGAGATCCAGGTTTTGTTTATCGCTTGTTTACATGTATTACCGTTGGAGATCCAGGTTTTGTTTATCGTTTGTTTACATGTATTGCCGTTGGAGATCCAGGTTTTGTTTATCGTTTGTTTACATGTATTGCCGTTGGAGATCCAGGTTTTGTTTATCGCTTGTTTACATGTATTGCCGTAGGAGATCCAGGTTTTGTTTATCGTTTGTTTACATGTATTGCCGTTGGAGATCCAGGTTTTGTTTATCGTTTGTTTACATGTATTGTCGTTGGAGATCCAGGTTTTGTTTATCGTTTGTTTACATGTATTGCCGTTGGAGATCCAGGTTTTGTTTATCGTTTGTTTACATGTATTGCCGTTGGATATCCAGGTTTTGTTTATCGTTTGTTTACATGTATTACCGTTGGAGTTCCAGGTTTTGTTTTCGTTTGCTTACATGTATTACCGTTGGAGATCCAGGTTTTGTTTTCGTTTGCTTACATGTATTACCGTTGGAGATCCATGTTTTGTTTATCGTTTGTTTACATGTATTGCCGTTGGAGATCCAGGTTTTGGTTATCGTTTGTTTACATGTATTACCGTTGGAGATCCAGGTTTTGTTTTCGTTTGCTTACATGTATTACCGTTGCAGATCCATGTTTTGTTTATCGTTTGTTTACATGTATTGTCGTTGGAGATCCATGTTTTGTTAATCGTTTGTTTACATGTATTGCCGTTGGAGATCCATGTTTTGTTTATCGTTTGTTTACATGTATTGCCGTTGGAGATCCATGTTTTGTTTATTGTTTGTTTACATGTATTGTCGTTGGAATTCCAGGTTTTGTTTATCGTTTGTTTACATGTATTGCCGTTGGAGATCCAGGTTTTGTTTATCCCTTGTTTACATGTATTACCGTTGGAGATCCAGGTTTTGTTTATCGTTTGATTATATGTAATGCCGTTTGAGATCCAGGTTTTGTTTATCGTTTGTTTACATGTATTACCGTTGGAGATCCATGTTTTGTTTATCGTTTGTTTACATGTATTGTCGTTGGAGTTCCAGGTTTTGTTTATCGTTTGTTTACATGTATTGCCGTTGGAGATCCAGGTTTTATTTATCCGTTGTTTACATGTATTACCGTTGGAGATCCAGGTTTTGTTTATCGTTTGGTTATATATATTGCCGTTGGAGATCGAGGTTTTGTTTATCGTTTGCTTACATGTATTGCCGTTGGAGATCCATGTTTTGTTTATCGTTTGTTTACATGTATTGCCGTTGGAGATCCAGGTTTTGGTTATCGTTTGTTTACATGTATTACCGTTGGAGATCAAGGGTTTGTTTATCGTTTATTTACATGTATTACCGTTGGAGATCCATGTTTTGTTTATCGTTAGTTTACATGTATTACCGTTGGAGATCCAGGTTTTGTTTATCGTTTGTTTACATGTATTGCCGTTGGAGATCCAGGTTTTGGTTATCGTTTGTTTACATGTATTACCGTTGGAGATCCAGGTTTTGTTTTCGTTTGCTTACATGTATTGCCGTTGGAGATCCAGGTTTTGGTTATCGTTTGTTTACATGTATTACCGTTGGAGATCCAGGTTTTGGTTATCGTTTGTTTACATGTATTGCCGTTGGAGATCCAGGTTTTGTTTATCTTTGTTTACATGTATTGCCGTTGGAGATCCAGGTTTTGTTTATCGTTTGTTCACATGTATTGTCGTTGGAGATCCATGTTTTGTTTATCGTTTGTTTACATGTATTGCCGTTGGAGATCCAGGTTTTGTTTATCGTTTGTTTACATGTATTACCGTTGGAGTTCCAGGTTTTGTTTTCGTTTGCTTACATGTATTACCGTTGGAGATCCATGTTTTGTTTATCGTTTGTTTACAAGTATTACCGTTGGAGATCCAGGTTTTGTTTATCGTTTGTTTATATGTATTGCCGTTGGAGATCCAGGTTTTGTTTATCGTTTGTTTACATGTATTACCGTTGGAGATCCAGGTTTTGTTTATCGTTTATTTACATGTATTACCGTTGGAGATCCAGGTTTTGTTTATCGTTTATTTACATGTATTGCCTTGGAGATCCAGGTTTTGTTCATCGTTTGTTTACTTGTATTGCCGTTGGAGATCCAAGTTTTGCTTATCGCTTGTATACATGTATTGCCGTTGGAGATCCATGGTTTGCTTATCGTTTGTTTACATGTATTGCCGTTGGAGATCCAGGTTTTGTTTATTGTTTGTTTACATGTATTGCCGTAGAAGATCCAAGTTTTGTTTATCGTTTGTTTACATGTATTGCCGTAGGAGATCCAGGTTTTGTTTATCGCTTGTTTACATGTATTACCGTTGGAGATCCAGGTTTTGTTTATCATTTGTTTTCATGTATTGCCGTAGGAGATCCAGGTTTTGTTTATCGTTTGTTTACATGTATTACCGTTGGAGATCCAGGTTTTGTTTATCGTTTATTTACATGTATTACCGTTGGAGATCCAGGTTTTGTTTATTGTTTGTTTACATGTATTGCCGTAGGAGTTCCAGGTTTTGTTTATCGTTTGTTTACATGTATTGCCGTAGGAGATCCAGGTTTTGTTTATCGCTTGTTTACATGTATTACCGTTGGAGATCCAGGTTTTGTTTATCATTTGTTTACATGTATTGCGTAGGAGATCCAGGTTTTGTTTATCGTTTGTTTACATGTATTACCGTTGGAGATCCAGGTTTTGTTTATCGTTTGTTTACATGTATTGCCGTAGGAGATCATGGGTTTCTTTATCGCTTGTTTACATGTATTGCCATTGGAGATCCAGGTTTTGTTTTTCGTTTATTTACATGTATTACCGTTGGAGATCCAGGGTTTGTTTATCGTTTGTTTACATATATTACCGTTGGAGATCCAGGGTTTGTTTTTCGTTTGTTTACATGTATTACCGTTGGAGATCCAGGCTTTGTTTATCGTTTCTTTACATGTATTGCCGTTGGAGATCCAGGTTTTGTTTATCGTTTGCTTACATGTATTACCGTTGGAGATCCAGGCTTTGTTTATCGTTTGTTTACATATATTGCCGTTGGAGATCCAGGTTTTGTTTTTCGTTTGCTTACATGTATTACCGTTGGAGATGCAGGCTTTTTTTATCGTTTCTTTACATGTATTGCCGTTGGAGATCCAGGTTTTGTTTATCGCTTGTTTACATGTATTACCGTTGGAGATCCAGGTTTTGTTTATCGTTTGTTTACATGTATTGCCGTTGGAGATCCAGGTTTTGTTTATCGTTTGTTTACATGTATTGCCGTTGGAGATCCAGGTTTTGTTTATCGCTTGTTTACATGTATTGCCGTAGGAGATCCAGGTTTTGTTTATCGTTTGTTTACATGTATTGCCGTTGGAGATCCAGGTTTTGTTTATCGTTTGTTTACATGTATTGTCGTTGGAGATCCAGGTTTTGTTTATCGTTTGTTTACATGTATTGCCGTTGGAGATCCAGGTTTTGTTTATCGTTTGTTTACATGTATTGCCGTTGGATATCCAGGTTTTGTTTATCGTTTGTTTACATGTATTACCGTTGGAGTTCCAGGTTTTGTTTTCGTTTGCTTACATGTATTACCGTTGGAGATCCAGGTTTTGTTTTCGTTTGCTTACATGTATTACCGTTGGAGATCCATGTTTTGTTTATCGTTTGTTTACATGTATTGCCGTTGGAGATCCAGGTTTTGGTTATCGTTTGTTTACATGTATTACCGTTGGAGATCCAGGTTTTGTTTTCGTTTGCTTACATGTATTACCGTTGCAGATCCATGTTTTGTTTATCGTTTGTTTACATGTATTGTCGTTGGAGATCCATGTTTTGTTAATCGTTTGTTTACATGTATTGCCGTTGGAGATCCATGTTTTGTTTATCGTTTGTTTACATGTATTGCCGTTGGAGATCCATGTTTTGTTTATTGTTTGTTTACATGTATTGTCGTTGGAATTCCAGGTTTTGTTTATCGTTTGTTTACATGTATTGCCGTTGGAGATCCAGGTTTTGTTTATCCCTTGTTTACATGTATTACCGTTGGAGATCCAGGTTTTGTTTATCGTTTGATTATATGTAATGCCGTTTGAGATCCAGGTTTTGTTTATCGTTTGTTTACATGTATTACCGTTGGAGATCCATGTTTTGTTTATCGTTTGTTTACATGTATTGTCGTTGGAGTTCCAGGTTTTGTTTATCGTTTGTTTACATGTATTGCCGTTGGAGATCCAGGTTTTATTTATCCGTTGTTTACATGTATTACCGTTGGAGATCCAGGTTTTGTTTATCGTTTGGTTATATATATTGCCGTTGGAGATCGAGGTTTTGTTTATCGTTTGCTTACATGTATTGCCGTTGGAGATCCATGTTTTGTTTATCGTTTGTTTACATGTATTGCCGTTGGAGATCCAGGTTTTGGTTATCGTTTGTTTACATGTATTACCGTTGGAGATCAAGGGTTTGTTTATCGTTTATTTACATGTATTACCGTTGGAGATCCAGGTTTTGTTTATCGTTTGTTTACATGTAATGCAGTTTGAGATCCAGGTTTTGTTTATCGTTTGTTTACATGTATTACCGTTGGAGATCCAGGTTTTGTTAATCGTTTGTTTACATATATTGCCGTAGGAGATCTAGGGTTTGTTTATCGTTTGTTTACATGTATTCTCGTTGGAGTTCCAGGTTTTGTTTATCGTTTGTTTACATTTATTACCGTGGGAGTTCCAGGTTTTGTTTTCGTTTGCTTACATGTATTACCGTTGGAGATCCATGTTTTGTTTATCGTTTGTTTACATGTATTGCCGTTGGAGATCCAGGTTTTGGTTATCGTTTGTTTACATGTATTGCCGTTGGAGATCCAGGTTTTGTTTATCGTTTGTTTACATGTATTGCCGTTGGAGATCCAGGTTTTGTTTATCGTTTGTTTACATGTATTGCCGTTGGAGATCCAGGTTTTGTTTATCGCTTGTTTACATGTATTGCCGTAGGAGATCCAGGTTTTGTTTATCGTTTGTTTACATGTATTGCCGTTGGAGATCCAGGTTTTGTTTATCGTTTGTTTACATGTATTGTCGTTGGAGATCCAGGTTTTGTTTATCGTTTGTTTACATGTATTGCCGTTGGAGATCCAGGTTTTGTTTATCGTTTGTTTACATGTATTGCCGTTGGATATCCAGGTTTTGTTTATCGTTTGTTTACATGTATTACCGTTGGAGTTCCAGGTTTTGTTTTCGTTTGCTTACATGTATTACCGTTGGAGATCCAGGTTTTGTTTATCGTTTGTTTACATGTATTGCCGTTGGAGATCCAGGTTTTGGTTATCGTTTGTTTACATGTCTTACCGTTGGAGATCCAGGTTTTGTTTTCGTTTGCTTACATGTATTACCGTTGCAGATCCATGTTTTGTTTATCGTTTGTTTACATGTATTGTCGTTGGAGATCCATGTTTTGTTTATCGTTTGTTTACATGTATTGCCGTTGGAGATCCATGTTTTGTTTATCGTTTGTTTACATGTATTGCCGTTGGAGATCCATGTTTTGTTTATCGTTTGTTTACATGTATTGTCGTTGGAGTTCAAGGTTTTGTTTATCGTTTGTTTACATGTATTGCCGTTGGAGATCCAGGTTTTGTTTATCCCTTGTTTACATGTATTACCGTTGGAGATCCAGGTTTTGTTTATCGTTTGGTTATATGTATTGCCGTTGGGGATCGAGGTTTTGTTTATCGTTTGTTTACATGTATTGCCGTTGGAGATCCATGTTTTGTTTATCGTTTGTTTACATGTATTGCCGTTGGAGATCCAGGTTTTGGTTATCGTTTGTTTACATGTATTACCGTTGGAGATCCAGGTTTTGTTTATCGTTTATTTACATTTATTACCGTTGGAGATCCAGGTTTTGTTTATCGTTTGATTATATGTAATTCCGTTTGAGATCCAGGTTTTGTTTATCGTTTGTTTACATGTATTACCGTTGGAGATCCATGTTTTGTTTATCGTTTGTTTACATGTATTGTCGTTGGAGTTCCAGGTTTTGTTTATCGTTTGTTTGCATGTATTGCCGTTGGAGATCCAGGTTTTGTTTATCCGTTGTTTACATGTATTACCGTTGGAGATCCAGGTTTTTTTTATCGTTTGGTTATATATATTGCCGTTGGAGATCGAGGTTTTGTTTATCGTTTGTTTACATGTATTGCCGTTGGAGATCCATGTTTTGTTTATCGTTTGTTTACATGTATTGCCGTTGGAGATCCAGGTTTTGGTTATCGTTTGTTTACATGTATTACCGTTGGAGATCCAGGTTTTGTTTATCGTTTATTTACATGTATTACCGTTGGAGATCCAGGTTTTGTTTATCGTTTGTTTATATGTAATGCCGTTTGAGATCCAGGTTTTGTTTATCGTTTGTTTACATGTATTACCGTTGGAGATCCAGGTTTTGTTAATCGTTTGTTTACATATATTGCCGTAGGAGATCTAGGGTTTGTTTATCGTTTGTTTACATGTATTCTCGCTGGAGTTCCAGGTTTTGTTTATCGTTTGTTTACATGTATTACCGTGGGAGTTCCAGGTTTTGTTTTCGTTTGCTTACATGTATTACCGTTGGAGATCCATGTTTTGTTTATCGTTTGTTTACATGTATTGCCGTTGGAGATCCAGGTTTTGGTTATCGTTTGTTTACATGTATTGCCGTTGGAGATCCAGGTTTTGTTTATCGTTTGTTTACATGTATTGCCGTTGGAGATCCAGGTTTTGTTTATCGTTTGTTTACATGTATTGTCGTTGGAGATCCAGGTTTTGTTTATCGTTTGTTTACATGTATTGCCGTTGGAGATCCAGGTTTTGTTTATCGTTTGTTTACATGTATTGTCGTTGGAGATCCAGGTTTTGTTTATCGTTTGTTTACATGTATTACCGTTGGAGTTCCAGGTGTTGTTTTCGTTTGCTTACATGTATTACCGTTGGAGATCCATGTTTTGTTTATCGTTAGTTTACATGTATTACCGTTGGAGATCCAGGTTTTGTTTATCGTTTGTTTACATGTATTGCCGTTGGAGATCCAGGTTTTGGTTATTGTTTGTTTACATGTATTACCGTTGGAGATCCAGGTTTTGTTTTCGTTTGCTTACATGTATTGCCGTTGGAGATCCAGGTTTTGGTTATCGTTTGTTTACATGTATTACCGTTGGAGATCCAGGTTTTGGTTATCGTTTGTTTACATGTATTGCCGTTGGAGATCCAGGTTTTGTTTATCTTTGTTTACATGTATTGCCGTTGGAGATCCAGGTTTTGTTTATCGTTTGTTCACATGTATTGTCGTTGGAGATCCATGTTTTGTTTATCGTTTGTTTACATGTATTGCCGTTGGAGATCCAGGTTTTGTTTATCGTTTGTTTACATGTATTACCGTTGGAGTTCCAGGTTTTGTTTTCGTTTGCTTACATGTATTACCGTTGGAGATCCATGTTTTGTTTATCGTTTGTTTACAAGTATTACCGTTGGAGATCCAGGTTTTGTTTATCGTTTGTTTATATGTATTGCCGTTGGAGATCCAGGTTTTGTTTATCGTGTGTTTACATGTATTACCGTTGGAGATCCAGGTTTTGTTTATCGTTTATTTACATGTATTACCGTTGGAGATCCAGGTTTTGTTTATCGTTTATTTACATGTATTGCCTTGGAGATCCAGGTTTTGTTCATCGTTTGTTTACTTGTATTGCCGTTGGAGATCCAAGTTTTGCTTATCGCTTGTATACATGTATTGCCGTTGGAGATCCATGGTTTGCTTATCGTTTGTTTACATGTATTGCCGTTGGAGATCCAGGTTTTGTTTATTGTTTGTTTACATGTATTGCCGTAGAAGATCCAAGTTTTGTTTATCGTTTGTTTACATGTATTGCCGTAGGAGATCCAGGTTTTGTTTATCGCTTGTTTACATGTATTACCGTTGGAGATCCAGGTTTTGTTTATCATTTGTTTTCATGTATTGCCGTAGGAGATCCAGGTTTTGTTTATCGTTTGTTTACATGTATTACCGTTGGAGATCCAGGTTTTGTTTATCGTTTATTTACATGTATTACCGTTGGAGATCCAGGTTTTGTTTATTGTTTGTTTACATGTATTGCCGTAGGAGTTCCAGGTTTTGTTTATCGTTTGTTTACATGTATTGCCGTAGGAGATCCAGGTTTTGTTTATCGCTTGTTTACATGTATTACCGTTGGAGATCCAGGTTTTGTTTATCATTTGTTTACATGTATTGCGTAGGAGATCCAGGTTTTGTTTATCGTTTGTTTACATGTATTACCGTTGGAGATCCAGGTTTTGTTTATCGTTTGTTTACATGTATTGCCGTAGGAGATCATGGGTTTCTTTATCGCTTGTTTACATGTATTGCCATTGGAGATCCAGGTTTTGTTTTTCGTTTATTTACATGTATTACCGTTGGAGATCCAGGTTTTGTTTATCGTTTGTTAACATGTATTGTCGTTGGAGATCCAGGTTTTGTTTATCGTTTGTTTACATGTATTACCGTTGGAGATCCAGGTTTTGTTTTTCGCTTGTTTACATGTATTACCGTTGGAGATCCAGGTTTTGTTTTTCGTTTGTTTACATGTATTGCCGTTGGAGATCCAGGCTTTGTTTATCGTTTGTTTACATGTATTGCCGTTGGAGATCCAGGTTTTGTTTTTCGTTTGTTTACATGTATTACCGTTGGAGATCCAGACTTTGTTTTCGTTTGCTTACATGTATTACCGTTGGAGATCCAGGCTTTTTTTATCGTTTGTTTACATGTATTACCGTTGGAGATCCAGGTTTTGTTTATCGTTTGTTTACATATATTGCCGTTGGAGATCCAGGGTTTGTTTTTCGTTTGTTTACATGTATTACCGTTGGAGATCCAGGCTTTGTTTATCGTTTCTTTACATGTATTGCCGTTGGAGATCCATGTTTTGTTTATCGTTTGCTTACATGTATTACCGTTGGAGATCCAGGCTTTGTTTATCGTTTGTTTACATATATTGCCGTTGGAGATCCATGTTTTGTTTTTCGTTTGCTTACATGTATTATCGTTGGAGATCCAGGCTTTGTTTATCGTTTCTTTACATGTATTGCCGTTGGAGATCCAGGTTTTGTTTATCGTTTGTTTACATGTATTACCGTTGGAGATCCAGGTTTTGTTTATCGTTTGCTTACATGTATTGCCGTTGGAGATCCAGGTTTTGTTTATCGTTTGTTTACATGTATTGCCGTTGGAGATCCAGGTTTTGTTTATCGCTTGTTTACATGTATTGCGTAGGAGATCTAGGTTTTGTTTATCGTTTGTTTACATGTATTACCGTTGGAGACCCATGTTTTGTTTATCGTTTGTTTACATGTTTTGCCGTTGGAGGTCCATGTTTTGTTTATCGTTTGTTTACATGTATTGCCGTTGGAGATCCAGGTTTTGTTTATCGTTTGTTTACTTGTATTGCCGTAGGAGATTCAAGTTTTGTTTATCGTTTGTTTACATGTATTACCGTTGGAGATCCAGGTTTTGTTTATCGTTTGTTTACATGTATTGCCGTTGGAGATCAAGGGTTTGTTTATCGCTTGCTTACATGTATTGTTGTTGGAGATCCAGGTTTTGTGTATCGCTTGCTTTCATGTATCACCGTTGGAGATCCAGGTTTTGTTTATCGCTTGTTTACATGTATTGCCGTTGGAGATCCAGGGTTTGCTTATCGTTTGTTTACATGTATTACCGTTGGAGATCCAGGTTTTGTTTATCGTTTGTTTACATGTATTGCCGTTGGAGATCCAGGCTTTGTTTATCGTTTGTTTACATGTATTGCCGTTGGAGATCAAGGTTTTTTTTATTGTTTGTTTACATGTATTACCGTTGGAGATCCAGGCTTTGTTTATCATTTCTTCACATGTATTGCCGTTGGAGATCCATGTTTTCTTTATCGTTTGCTTACATGTATTACCGTTGGAGATCTAGGTTTTGTTTATCGTTTGATTACATGTATTACCTTTGGAGATCCAGGTTTTGTTTATCGTGTGTTTACATGTATTGCCGTAGGAGATCAAGGGTTTGTTTATCGCTTGTTTACAAGTATTGCCGTTGGAGATCCAGGTTTTGTTTATCGTTTGTTTACATGTATTACCGTTGGAGATCCAGGTTTTGTTTATCGCTTGTTTACATGTATTACCGTTGGAGATCCAAGTTTTGTTTATCGTTTGTTTACATGTATTGCCGTAGGAGATCCAGGTTTTGTTTATCGTTTGTTTACATGTATTGCCGTAGGAGATCCAGGTTTTGTTTATCGCTTGTTTACATGTATTGCCGTAGGAGATCCAGGTTTTGTTTATCGTTTGTTTACATGTATTGCCGTTGGAGATCCAGGTTTTGTTTATCGTTTATTTACATGTATTACCGTAGGAGATCCAGGTTTTGTTTATCGTTTGTTTACATGTATTGCCGTAGGAGATCCAGGTTTTGTTTATCGTTTGTTTACATGTATTACCGTTGGAGATCCAGGTTTTGTTTATCGTTTATTTACATGTATTACCGTAGGAGATCCAGGTTTTGTTTATCGTTTATTTATATGTATTACCGTTGGAGATCCAGGGTTTGCTTATCGTTTGTTTACATATATTGCCGTTGGAGATCTAGGTTTTGTTTATCGTTTGCTTACATGTATTACCGTTGGAGATCCAGGCTTTGTTTATCGTTTGTTTACATGTATTGCCGTTGGAGATCCAGGTTTTGTTTATTGTTTGTTTACATGTATTGCCGTTGGAGATCCAGGTTTTGTTTATCGTTTATTTACATGTATTACCGTTGGAGATCCAGGTTTTGTTTATCGCTTGTTTACATGTATTGCCGTTGGAGATCCAGGTTTTGTTTATCGTTTATTTACATGTATTACCGTTGGAGATCCAGGTTTTGTTTATCCCTTGTTTATATGTATTGCCGTTTGAGATCCAGGTTTTGTTTATCCATTGTTTACATGTATTACCGTTGGAGATCCAGGTTTTGTTTATCGTTTATTTACATGTATTACCGTTGGAGATCCAGGTTTTGTTTATCGTTTGTTTATATGTATTGCCGTTTGAGATCCAGGTTTTGTTTATCCCTTGTTTATATGTATTGCCGTTGGAGATCCATGTTTTGTTTATCGTTTGTTTACATGTATTGCCGTTGGAGATCCATGTTTTGTTTATCGTTTATTTACATGTATTACCGTTGGAGATCCAGGTTTTGTTTATCGTTTGTTTACATATATTGCCGTTGGAGATCAAGGGTTTGTTTATCGCTTGTTTACATGTATTGCCGTTGGAGATCGAGATTTTGTTTATCGTTTATTTACATGTATTACCGTTGGAGATCCAGGTTTTGTTGATCGTTTGTTTACATGTATTACCGTTGGAGATCCAGGTTTTGTTTATCGTTTGTTTATATGTATTGCCGTTGGAGATCCAGGTTTTGTTTATCGTTTGTTTACATGTATTACCGTTGGAGATCCAGGTTTTGTTTATCGTTTGTTTACATATATTACCGTTGGAGATCCAGGTTTTGTTTATCGTTTGTTTACATGTATTGCCGTTGGAGATCCAGGTTTTGTTTATCCCTTGTTTACATGTATTGCCGTTGGGGGTCCATGTTTTGTGTATCGTTTGTTTACATGTATTGCCGTAGGAGATCCATGTTTTGTTTATCGTTTGTTTACATGTATTACCGTTCGAGATCCAGGTTTTGTTTATCGTTTGTTTACATGTAATACCGTTGGAGATCCAGGTTTTGTTTATCGCTTGTTTACATGTATTACCGTTGGAGATCCAGGTTTTGTTTATCGTTTGTTTATATGTATTGCCGTTGGAGATCCAGGTTTTGTTTATCGTTTGTTTACATGTATTGCCGTTGGAGTTCAAGGTTTTGTTTATCGTTTGTTTACATGTATTGCCGTTGGAGATCCAGGTTTTGTTTATCGTTTGTTTATATGTATTGCCGTTTGAGATCCAGGGTTTGCTTATCGTTTGTTTACATGTATTACCGTTGGAGATCAATGTTTTGTTTATCGTTTGTTTACATGTATTGCCGTTGGAGATCCAGGCTTTTTTTTATCGTTTGTTTACATGTATTGCCGTTGGAGATCAAAGGTTTGTTTATTGTTTGTTTACATGTATTACCGTTGGAGATCCAGGCTTTGTTTATCATTTCTTCACATGTATTGCCGTTGGAGATCCATGTTTTGTTTATCGTTTGCTTACATGTATTACCGTTGGAGATCTAGGTTTTGTTTATCGTTTGTTTACATGTATTACCTTTGGAGATCCAGGTTTTGTTTATCGTGTGTTTACATGTATTGCCGTAGGAGATCAAGGGTTTGTTTATCGCTTGTTTACAAGTATTGCCGTTGGAGATCCAGGTTTTGTTTATCGTTTGTTTACATGTATTACCGTTGGAGATCCAGGTTTTGTTTATCGCTTGTTTACATGTATTACCGTTGGAGATCCATGTTTTGTTTATCGTTTGTTTACATGTATTGCCGTAGGAGATCCAGGTTTTGTTTATCGTTTGTTTACATGTATTACCGTAGGATATCCAGGTTTTGTTTATCGCTTGTTTACATGTATTGCCGTAGGAGATCCAGGTTTTGTTTATCGTTTGTTTACATGTATTGCCGTTGGAGATCAAGGGTTTGTTTATCGCTTGCTTACATGTATTGTTGTTGGAGATACAGGTTTTGTGTATCGCTTGCTTTCATGTATCACCGTTGGAGATCCAAGTTTTGTTTATCGCTTGTTTACATGTATTGCCGTTGGAGATCCAGGGTTTGCTTATCGTTTGTTTACATGTATTACCGTTGGAGATCCAGGTTTTGTTTATCGTTTGTTTACATGTATTGCTGTTGGAGATCCAGGCTTTGTTTATCGTTTGTTTACATGTATTGCCGTTGGAGATCAAGGGTTTGTTTATTGTTTGTTTACATGTATTACCGTTGGAGATCCAGGCTTTGCTTATCATTTCTTCACATGTATTGCCGTTGGAGATCCAGGTTTTGTTTATCGTGTGTTTACATGTATTGCCGTAGGAGATCAAGGGTTTGTTTATCGCTTGTTTACAAGTATTGCCGTTGGAGATCCAGGTTTTGTTTATCGCTTGTTTACATGTATTACCGTTGGTGATCCAGGTTTTGTTTATCGCTTGTTTACATGTATTACCGTTGGAGATCCATCTTTTGTTTATCATTTGTTTACATGTATTACCGTAGGAGATCCAGGTTTTGTTTATCGCTTGTTTACATGTATTGCCGTAGGAGATCCAGGTTTTGTTTATCGTTTGTTTACATGTATTGCCGTTGGAGATCCAGGGTTTGCTTATCGTTTGTTTACATATATTGCCGTTGGAGATCCAGGTTTTGTTTATCGTTTGCTTACATGTATTACCGTTGGAGATCCAGGCTTTGTTTATCGTTTGTTTACATGTATTGGCGTAGGAGATCCAGGTTTTGTTTATCGTTTGTTTACATGTATTGCCGTTGGAGATCCAGGTTTTGTTTATCGTTTATTTACATGTATTACCGTTGGAGATCCAGGTTTTGTTTATCGTTTGTTTATATGTATTGCCGTTTGAGATCCAGGTTTTGTTTATCCCTTGTTTATATGTATTGCCGTTGGAGATCCATGTTTTGTTTATTGTTTGTTTACATGTATTGCCGTTGGAGATCCATGTTTTGTTTATCGTTTATTTACATGTATTACCGTTGGAGATCCAGGTTTTGTTTATCGTTTGTTTACATGTATTGCCGTAGGAGATCAAGGGTTTGTTTATCGCTTGTTTACATGTATTGCCGTTGGAGATCGAGATTTTGTTTATCGTTTATTTACATGTATTACCGTTGGAGATCCAGGTTTTGTTGATCGTTTGTTTACATGTATTACCGTTGGAGATCCAGGTTTTGTTTATCGTTTGTTTATATGTATTGCCGTTGGAGATCCAGGTTT
This sequence comes from Bathymodiolus brooksi, assembly GCA_963680875.1. Lineage (NCBI taxonomy): Eukaryota > Metazoa > Mollusca > Bivalvia > Mytilida > Modiolidae > Bathymodiolus > Bathymodiolus brooksi. The sequence continues at coordinate 147,962,212 of OY804576.1, forward strand.
TGTTTATCGTTTGTTTACTTGTATTACCGTTGGAGATCCAGGTTTTGTTTATCGTTTGTTTACATGTATTACCGTTGGAGATCCAGGTTTTGTTTATCGTTTGTTTACATGTATTGCCGTTGGAGATCCATGTTTTGTTTATCCCTTGTTTACATGTATTGCCGTTGGGGGTCCATGTTTTGTGTATCGTTTGTTTACATGTATTGCCGTAGGAGATCCAGGTTTTGTTTATCGTTTGTTTACATGTATTACCGTTCGAGATCCAGGTTTTGTTTATCCTTTGTTTACATGTAATACCGTTGGAGATCCAGGTTTTGTTTATCGCTTGTTTACATGTATTACCGTTGGAGATCCAGGTTTTGTTTATCGTTTGTTTATATGTATTGCCGTTGGAAATCCAAGTTTTGTTTATCGTTTGTTTACATGTATTGCCGTTGGAGTTCAAGGTTTTGTTTATCGTTTGTTTACATGTATTGCCGTTGGAGATCCAGGTTTTGTTTATCGTTTGTTTATATGTATTGCCGTTTGAGATCCAGGGTTTGCTTATCGTTTGTTTACATGTATTACCGTTGGAGATCCATGTTTTGTTTATCGTTTGTTTACATGTATTGCCGTTGGAGATCCAGGCTTTGTTTATCGTTTGTTTACATGTATTGCCGTTGGAGATCAAAGGTTTGTTTATTGTTTGTTTACATGTATTACCGTTGGAGATCCAGGCTTTGTTTATCATTTCTTCACATGTATTGCCGTTGGAGATCCATGTTTTGTTTATCGTTTGCTTACATGTATTACCGTTGGAGATCTAGGTTTTGTTTATCGTTTGTTTACATGTATTACCTTTGGAGATCCAGGTTTTGTTTATCGTGTGTTTACATGTATTGCCGTAGGAGATCAAGGGTTTGTTTATCGCTTGTTTACAAGTATTGCCGTTGGAGATCCAGGTTTTGTTTATCGTTTGTTTACATGTATTACCGTTGGAGATCCAGGTTTTGTTTATCGCTTGTTTACATGTATTACCGTTGGAGATCCATGTTTCGTTTATCGTTTGTTTACATGTATTGCCGTAGGAGATCCAGGTTTTGTTTATCGTTTGTTTACATGTATTACCGTAGGAGATCCAGGTTTTGTTTATCGCTTGTTTACATGTATTGCCGTTGGAGATCTAGGTTTTGTTTATCGTTTGCTTACATGTATTACCGTTGGAGATCCAGGCTTTGTTTATCGTTTGTTTACATGTATTGCCGTAGGAGATCCAGGTTTTGTTTATCGTTTGATTACATGTATTGCCGTTGGAGATCCAGGTTATGTTTATCGTTTATTTACATGTATTACCGTTGGAGATCCAGGTTTTGTTTATCGCTTGTTTACATGTATTGCCGTTGGAGATCCAGGTTTTGTTTATCGTTTATTTACATGTATTACCGTTGAAGATCCAGGTTTTGTTTATCGTTTGTTTATATGTATTGCCGTTTGAGATCCAGGTTTTGTTTATCCCTTGTTTATATGTATTGCCGTTTGAGATCCAGGTTTTGTTTATCCCTTGTTTACATGTATTACCGTTGGAGATCCAGGTTTTGTTTATCGTTTATTTTCATGTATTACCGTTGGAGATCCAGGTTTTGTTTATCGTTTGTTTATATGTATTGCCGTTTGAGATCCAGGTTTTGTTTATCCCTTGTTTATATGTATTGCCGTTGGAAATCCATGTTTTGTTTATCGTTTGTTTACATGTATTGCCGTTGGAGATCCAGGTTTTGTTTATCGTTTATTTACATGTATTACCGTTGGAGATCCAGGTTTTGTTTATCGTTTCTTTACATGTATTGCCGTAGGAGATCAAGGGTTTGTTTATCGCTTGTTTACATGTATTGCCGTTGGAGATCGAGATTTTGTTTATCGTTTATTTACATGTATTACCGTTGGAGATCCAGGTTTTGTTGATCGTTTGTTTACATGTATTACCGTTGGAGATCCAGGTTTTGTTTATCGTTTGTTTATATGTATTGCCGTTGGAGATCCAGGTTTTGTTTATCGTTTGTTTACTTGTATTACCGTTGGAGATCCAGGTTTTGTTTATCGTTTGTTTACATGTATTACCGTTGGAGATCCAGGTTTTGTTTATCGTTTGTTTACATGTATTGCCGTTGGAGATCCAGGTTTTGTTTATCCCTTGTTTACATGTATTGCCGTAGGAGATCCAGGTTTTGTTTATCGTTTGTTTACATGTATTGCCGTTGGAGATCCAGGGTTTGCTTATCGTTTGTTTACATATATTGCCGTTGGAGATCTAGGTTTTGTTTATCGTTTGCTTACATGTATTACCGTTGGAGATCCAGGCTTTGTTTATCGTTTGTTTACATGTATTGCCGTAGGAGATCCAGGTTTTGTTTATCGTTTGATTACATGTATTGCCGTTGGAGATCCAGGTTTTGTTTATCGTTTATTTACATGTATTACCGTTGGAGATCCAGGTTTTGTTTATCGCTTGTTTACATGTATTGCCGTTGGAGATCCAGGTTTTGTTTATCGTTTATTTACATGTATTACCGTTGGAGATCCAGGTTTTGTTTATCCCTTGTTTATATGTATTGCCGTTTGAGATCCAGGTTTTGTTTATCCCTTGTTTACATGTATTACCGTTGGAGATCCAGGTTTTGTTTATCGTTTATTTACATGTATTACCGTTGGAGATCCAGGTTTTGTTTATCCCTTGTTTACATGTATTACCGTTGGAGATCCAGGTTTTGTTTATCGTTTATTTACATGTATTACCGTTGGAGATCCAGGTTTTGTTTATTGTTTGTTTATATGTATTGCTGTTTGAGATCCAGGTTTTGTTTATCCCTTGTTTATATGTATTGCCGTTGGAGATCCATGTTTTGTTTATCGTTTGTTTACATGTATTGCAGTTGGAGATCCATGTTTTGTTTATCGTTTATTTACATGTATTACCGTTGGAGATCCAGGTTTTGTTTATCGTTTCTTTACATGTATTGCCGTAGGAGATCAAGGGTTTGTTTATCGCTTGTTTACATGTATTGCCGTTGGAGATCGAGATTTTGTTTATCGTTTATTTACATGTATTACCGTTGGAGATCCAGGTTTTGTTGATCGTTTGTTTACATGTATTACCGTTGGAGATCCAGGTTTTGTTTATCGTTTGTTTATATGTATTGCCGTTGGAGATCCAGGTTTTGTTTATCGTTTGTTTACATGTATTGCCGTTGGAGATCCATGTTTTGTTTATCGTTTATTTACATGTATTACCGTTGGAGATCCAGGTTTTGTTTATCGTTTCTTTACATGTATTGCCGTAGGAGATCAAGGGTTTGTTTATCGCTTGTTTACATGTATTGCCGTTGGAGATCGAGATTTTGTTTATCGTTTATTTACATGTATTACCGTTGGAGATCCAGGTTTTGTTGATCGTTTGTTTACATGTATTACCGTTGGAGATCCAGGTTTTGTTTATCGTTTGTTTATATGTATTGCCGTTGGAGATCCAGGTTTTGTTTATCGTTTGTTTACTTGTATTACCGTTGGAGATCCAGGTTTTGTTTATCGTTTGTTTACATGTATTACCGTTGGAGATCCAGGTTTTGTTTATCGTTTGTTTACATGTATTGCCGTTGGAGATCCAGGTTTTGTTTATCCCTTGTTTACATGTATTGCCGTAGGAGATCCAGGTTTTGTTTATCGTTTGTTTACATGTATTGCCGTTGGAGATCCAGGGTTTGCTTATCGTTTGTTTACATATATTGCCGTTGGAGATCTAGGTTTTGTTTATCGTTTGCTTACATGTATTACCGTTGGAGATCCAGGCTTTGTTTATCGTTTGTTTACATGTATTGCCGTAGGAGATCCAGGTTTTGTTTATCGTTTGATTACATGTATTGCCGTTGGAGATCCAGGTTTTGTTTATCGTTTATTTACATGTATTACCGTTGGAGATCCAGGTTTTGTTTATCGCTTGTTTACATGTATTGCCGTTGGAGATCCAGGTTTTGTTTATCGTTTATTTACATGTATTACCGTTGGAGATCCAGGTTTTGTTTATCCCTTGTTTATATGTATTGCCGTTTGAGATCCAGGTTTTGTTTATCGTTTATTTACATGTATTACCGTTGGAGATCCAGGTTTTGTTTATCGTTTCTTTACATGTATTGCTGTAGGAGATCAAGGGTTTGTTTATCGCTTGTTTACATGTATTGCCGTTGGAGATCGAGATTTTGTTTATCGTTTATTTACATGTATTACCGTTGGAGATCCAGGTTTTGTTGATCGTTTGTTTACATGTATTACCGTTGGAGATCCAGGTTTTGTTTATCGTTTGTTTATATGTATTGCCGTTGGAGATCCAGGTTTTGTTTATCGTTTGTTTACTTGTATTACCGTTGGAGATCCAGGTTTTGTTTATCGCTTGTTTACATGTATTGCCGTTGGAGATCCAGGTTTTGTTTATCGTTTGTTTATATGTATTGTCATTGGAGATCCATGTTTTGTTTATCGTTTGTTTACATGTATTACCGTTGGAGTTCCATGTTTTGTTTATCGTTTGTTTACATGTATTGCCGTTGGAGATCAAAGGTTTGTTTATTGTTTGTTTACATGTATTACCGTTGGAGATCCAGGCTTTGTTTATCATTTCTTCACATGTATTGCCGTTGGAGATCCATGTTTTGTTTATCGTTTGCTTACATGTATTACCGTTGGAGATCTAGGTTTTGTTTATCGTTTGTTTACATGTATTACCTTTGGAGATCCAGGTTTTGTTTATCGTGTGTTTACATGTATTGCCGTAGGAGATCAAGGGTTTGTTTATCGCTTGTTTACAAGTATTGCCGTTGGAGATCCAGGTTTTGTTTATCGTTTGTTTACATGTATTACCGTTGGAGATCCAGGTTTTGTTTATCGCTTGTTTACATGTATTACCGTTGGAGATCCATGTTTTGTTTATCGTTTGTTTACATGTATTGCCGTAGGAGATCCAGGTTTTGTTTATCGTTTGTTTACATGTATTACCGTAGGAGATCCAGGTTTTGTTTATCGCTTGTTTACATGTATTGCCGTAGGAGATCCAGGTTTTGTTTATCGTTTGTTTACATGTATTGCCGTTGGAGATCAAGGGTTTGTTTATCGCTTGCTTACATGTATTGTTGTTGGAGATACAGGTTTTGTGTATCGCTTGCTTTCATGTATCACCGTTGGAGATCCAAGTTTTGTTTATCGCTTGTTTACATGTATTGCCGTTGGAGATCCAGGGTTTGCTTATCGTTTGTTTACATGTATTACCGTTGGAGATCCAGGTTTTGTTTATCGTTTGTTTACATGTATTGCTGTTGGAGATCCAGGCTTTGTTTATCGTTTGTTTACATGTATTGCCGTTGGAGATCAAGGGTTTGTTTATTGTTTGTTTACATGTATTACCGTTGGAGATCCAGGCTTTGCTTATCATTTCTTCACATGTATTGCCGTTGGAGATCCAGGTTTTGTTTATCGTGTGTTTACATGTATTGCCGTAGGAGATCAAGGGTTTGTTTATCGCTTGTTTACAAGTATTGCCGTTGGAGATCCAGGTTTTGTTTATCGCTTGTTTACATGTATTACCGTTGGTGATCCAGGTTTTGTTTATCGCTTGTTTACATGTATTACCGTTGGAGATCCATCTTTTGTTTATCATTTGTTTACATGTATTGCCGTAGGAGATCCAGGTTTTGTTTATCGTTTGTTTACATGTATTACCGTTGGAGATCCAGGTTTTGTTTATCGCTTGTTTACATGTATTGCCGTAGGAGATCCAGGTTTTGTTTATCGTTTGTTTACATGTATTGCCGTTGGAGATCCAGGGTTTGCTTATCGTTTGTTTACATATATTGCCGTTGGAGATCCAGGTTTTGTTTATCGTTTGCTTACATGTATTACCGTTGGAGATCCAGGCTTTGTTTATCGTTTGTTTACATGTATTGGCGTAGGAGATCCAGGTTTTGTTTATCGTTTGTTTACATGTATTGCCGTTGGAGATCCAGGTTTTGTTTATCGTTTATTTACATGTATTACCGTTGGAGATCCAGGTTTTGTTTATCGTTTGTTTATATGTATTGCCGTTTGAGATCCAGGTTTTGTTTATCCCTTGTTTATATGTATTGCCGTTGGAGATCCATGTTTTGTTTATTGTTTGTTTACATGTATTGCCGTTGGAGATCCATGTTTTGTTTATCGTTTATTTACATGTATTACCGTTGGATATCCAGGTTTTGTTTATCGTTTGTTTACATGTATTGCCGTAGGAGATCAAGGGTTTGTTTATCGCTTGTTTACATGTATTGCCGTTGGAGATCGAGATTTTGTTTATCGTTTATTTACATGTATTACCGTTGGAGATCCAGGTTTTGTTGATCGTTTGTTTACATGTATTACCGTTGGAGATCCAGGTTTTGTTTATCGTTTGTTTATATGTATTGCCGTTGGAGATCCAGGTTTTGTTTATCGTTTGTTTACTTGTATTACCGTTGGAGATCCAGGTTTTGTTTATCGTTTGTTTACATGTATTACCGTTGGAGATCCAGGTTTTGTTTATCGTTTGTTTACATGTATTGCCGTTGGAGATCCATGTTTTGTTTATCCCTTGTTTACATGTATTGCCGTTGGGGGTCCATGTTTTGTGTATCGTTTGTTTACATGTATTGCCGTAGGAGATCCAGGTTTTGTTTATCGTTTGTTTACATGTATTACCGTTCGAGATCCAGGTTTTGTTTATCCTTTGTTTACATGTAATACCGTTGGAGATCCAGGTTTTGTTTATCGCTTGTTTACATGTATTACCGTTGGAGATCCAGGTTTTGTTTATCGTTTGTTTATATGTATTGCCGTTGGAAATCCAAGTTTTGTTTATCGTTTGTTTACATGTATTGCCGTTGGAGTTCAAGGTTTTGTTTATCGTTTGTTTACATGTATTGCCGTTGGAGATCCAGGTTTTGTTTATCGTTTGTTTATATGTATTGCCGTTTGAGATCCAGGGTTTGCTTATCGTTTGTTTACATGTATTACCGTTGGAGATCCATGTTTTGTTTATCGTTTGTTTACATGTATTGCCGTTGGAGATCCAGGCTTTGTTTATCGTTTGTTTACATGTATTGCCGTTGGAGATCAAAGGTTTGTTTATTGTTTGTTTACATGTATTACCGTTGGAGATCCAGGCTTTGTTTATCATTTCTTCACATGTATTGCCGTTGGAGATCCATGTTTTGTTTATCGTTTGCTTACATGTATTACCGTTGGAGATCTAGGTTTTGTTTATCGTTTGTTTACATGTATTACCTTTGGAGATCCAGGTTTTGTTTATCGTGTGTTTACATGTATTGCCGTAGGAGATCAAGGGTTTGTTTATCGCTTGTTTACAAGTATTGCCGTTGGAGATCCAGGTTTTGTTTATCGTTTGTTTACATGTATTACCGTTGGAGATCCAGGTTTTGTTTATCGCTTGTTTACATGTATTACCGTTGGAGATCCATGTTTCGTTTATCGTTTGTTTACATGTATTGCCGTAGGAGATCCAGGTTTTGTTTATCGTTTGTTTACATGTATTACCGTAGGAGATCCAGGTTTTGTTTATCGCTTGTTTACATGTATTGCCGTTGGAGATCTAGGTTTTGTTTATCGTTTGCTTACATGTATTACCGTTGGAGATCCAGGCTTTGTTTATCGTTTGTTTACATGTATTGCCGTAGGAGATCCAGGTTTTGTTTATCGTTTGATTACATGTATTGCCGTTGGAGATCCAGGTTATGTTTATCGTTTATTTACATGTATTACCGTTGGAGATCCAGGTTTTGTTTATCGCTTGTTTACATGTATTGCCGTTGGAGATCCAGGTTTTGTTTATCGTTTATTTACATGTATTACCGTTGGAGATCCAGGTTTTGTTTATCGTTTGTTTATATGTATTGCCGTTTGAGATCCAGGTTTTGTTTATCCCTTGTTTATATGTATTGCCGTTTGAGATCCAGGTTTTGTTTATCCCTTGTTTACATGTATTACCGTTGGAGATCCAGGTTTTGTTTATCGTTTATTTTCATGTATTACCGTTGGAGATCCAGGTTTTGTTTATCGTTTGTTTATATGTATTGCCGTTTGAGATCCAGGTTTTGTTTATCCCTTGTTTATATGTATTGCCGTTGGAAATCCATGTTTTGTTTATCGTTTGTTTACATGTATTGCCGTTGGAGATCCATGTTTTGTTTATCGTTTATTTACATGTATTACCGTTGGAGATCCAGGTTTTGTTTATCGTTTCTTTACATGTATTGCCGTAGGAGATCAAGGGTTTGTTTATCGCTTGTTTACATGTATTGCCGTTGGAGATCGAGATTTTGTTTATCGTTTATTTACATGTATTACCGTTGGAGATCCAGGTTTTGTTGATCGTTTGTTTACATGTATTACCGTTGGAGATCCAGGTTTTGTTTATCGTTTGTTTATATGTATTGCCGTTGGAGATCCAGGTTTTGTTTATCGTTTGTTTACTTGTATTACCGTTGGAGATCCAGGTTTTGTTTATCGTTTGTTTACATGTATTACCGTTGGAGATCCAGGTTTTGTTTATCGTTTGTTTACATGTATTGCCGTTGGAGATCCAGGTTTTGTTTATCCCTTGTTTACATGTATTGCCGTAGGAGATCCAGGTTTTGTTTATCGTTTGTTTACATGTATTGCCGTTGGAGATCCAGGGTTTGCTTATCGTTTGTTTACATATATTGCCGTTGGAGATCTAGGTTTTGTTTATCGTTTGCTTACATGTATTACCGTTGGAGATCCAGGCTTTGTTTATCGTTTGTTTACATGTATTGCCGTAGGAGATCCAGGTTTTGTTTATCGTTTGATTACATGTATTGCCGTTGGAGATCCAGGTTTTGTTTATCGTTTATTTACATGTATTACCGTTGGAGATCCAGGTTTTGTTTATCGCTTGTTTACATGTATTGCCGTTGGAGATCCAGGTTTTGTTTATCGTTTATTTACATGTATTACCGTTGGAGATCCAGGTTTTGTTTATCCCTTGTTTATATGTATTGCCGTTTGAGATCCAGGTTTTGTTTATCCCTTGTTTACATGTATTACCGTTGGAGATCCAGGTTTTGTTTATCGTTTATTTACATGTATTACCGTTGGAGATCCATGTTTTGTTTATCCCTTGTTTACATGTATTACCGTTGGAGATCCAGGTTTTGTTTATCGTTTATTTACATGTATTACCGTTGGAGATCCAGGTTTTGTTTATCGTTTGTTTATATGTATTGCTGTTTGAGATCCAGGTTTTGTTTATCCCTTGTTTATATGTATTGCCGTTGGAGATCCATGTTTTGTTTATCGTTTGTTTACATGTATTGCAGTTGGAGATCCATGTTTTGTTTATCGTTTATTTACATGTATTACCGTTGGAGATCCAGGTTTTGTTTATCGTTTCTTTACATGTATTGCCGTAGGAGATCAAGGGTTTGTTTATCGCTTGTTTACATGTATTGCCGTTGGAGATCGAGATTTTGTTTATCGTTTATTTACATGTATTACCGTTGGAGATCCAGGTTTTGTTGATCGTTTGTTTACATGTATTACCGTTGGAGATCCAGGTTTTGTTTATCGTTTGTTTATATGTATTGCCGTTGGAGATCCAGGTTTTGTTTATCGTTTGTTTACATGTATTGCCGTTGGAGATCCATGTTTTGTTTATCGTTTATTTACATGTATTACCGTTGGAGATCCAGGTTTTGTTTATCGTTTCTTTACATGTATTGCCGTAGGAGATCAAGGGTTTGTTTATCGCTTGTTTACATGTATTGCCGTTGGAGATCGAGATTTTGTTTATCGTTTATTTACATGTATTACCGTTGGAGATCCAGGTTTTGTTGATCGTTTGTTTACATGTATTACCGTTGGAGATCCAGGTTTTGTTTATCGTTTGTTTATATGTATTGCCGTTGGAGATCCAGGTTTTGTTTATCGTTTGTTTACTTGTATTACCGTTGGAGATCCAGGTTTTGTTTATCGTTTGTTTACATGTATTACCGTTGGAGATCCAGGTTTTGTTTATCGTTTGTTTACATGTATTGCCGTTGGAGATCCAGGTTTTGTTTATCCCTTGTTTACATGTATTGCCGTAGGAGATCCAGGTTTTGTTTATCGTTTGTTTACATGTATTGCCGTTGGAGATCCAGGGTTTGCTTATCGTTTGTTTACATATATTGCCGTTGGAGATCTAGGTTTTGTTTATCGTTTGCTTACATGTATTACCGTTGGAGATCCAGGCTTTGTTTATCGTTTGTTTACATGTATTGCCGTAGGAGATCCAGGTTTTGTTTATCGTTTGATTACATGTATTGCCGTTGGAGATCCAGGTTTTGTTTATCGTTTATTTACATGTATTACCGTTGGAGATCCAGGTTTTGTTTATCGCTTGTTTACATGTATTGCCGTTGGAGATCCAGGTTTTGTTTATCGTTTATTTACATGTATTACCGTTGGAGATCCAGGTTTTGTTTATCCCTTGTTTATATGTATTGCCGTTTGAGATCCAGGTTTTGTTTATCGTTTATTTACATGTATTACCGTTGGAGATCCAGGTTTTGTTTATCGTTTCTTTACATGTATTGCTGTAGGAGATCAAGGGTTTGTTTATCGCTTGTTTACATGTATTGCCGTTGGAGATCGAGATTTTGTTTATCGTTTATTTACATGTATTACCGTTGGAGATCCAGGTTTTGTTGATCGTTTGTTTACATGTATTACCGTTGGAGATCCAGGTTTTGTTTATCGTTTGTTTATATGTATTGCCGTTGGAGATCCAGGTTTTGTTTATCGTTTGTTTACTTGTATTACCGTTGGAGATCCAGGTTTTGTTTATCGCTTGTTTACATGTATTGCCGTTGGAGATCCAGGTTTTGTTTATCGTTTGTTTATATGTATTGTCATTGGAGATCCATGTTTTGTTTATCGTTTGTTTACATGTATTACCGTTGGAGTTCCATGTTTTGTTTATCGTTTGTTTACATGTATTGCCGTTGGAGATCCAGGTTTTGTTTATCGTTTGTTTACATGTATTGTCGTTGGATATCCAGGTTTTGGTTATCGTTTGTTTACATGTATTACCGTTGGAGATCCAGGTTTTGTTTATCGTTTGTTTACATGTATTGCCGTAGGAGATCAAGGGTTTGTTTATCGTTTGTTTACATGTATTGCCGTTGGAGATCCAGGTTTTGGTTATCGTTTGTTTACATGTATTGCCGTTGGAGATCCATGTTTTGTTTATCCCTTGTTTACATGTATTGCCGTTGGAGATCCAGGTTTTGTTTATCGCTTGTTTACATGTATTGCCGTTGGAGATCCAGGTTTTGTTTATCGTTTGTTTATATGTATTGTCATTGGAGATCCAGGTTTTGTTTATCGTTTGTTTACATGTATTACCGTTGGAGTTCCATGTTTTGTTTATCGTTTGTTTACATGTATTGCCGTTGGAGATCCATGTTTTGTTTATCCCTTGTTTACATGTATTGCCGTTGGAGGTCCATGTTTTGTTTATCGTTTGTTTACATGTATTACCGTTGGAGATCCAGGTTTTGTTTATCGTTTGTTTATATGTATTGCCGTTGGAGATCCAGGTTTTGTTTATCGTTTGTTTACATGTATTACCGTTGGAGATCCAGGTTTTGTTTATCGTTTGTTTACATGTATTACCGTTGGAGAACCAGGTTTTGGTTATCGTTTGTTTACATGTATTGCCGTTGGAGATCCAGGTTTTGTTTATCGTTTGTTTACATGTATTGCCGTTGGAGATCCAGGTTTTGTTTATCGTTTGTTTACATGTATTACCGTTGGAGATCAAGGTTTTGTTTATCGTTTGTTTACATGTATTGCCGTTGGAGATCCAGGTTTTGTTAATCGTTTGTTTACATGTATTACCGTTGGAGATCCATGTTTTGCTTATCGTTTGTTTACATGTATTACCGTTGGAGATCCATGTTTTGTTTATCGTTTGTTTACATGTATTGCGTTGGAGATCCAGGTTTTGTTTATCGTTTGTTTACATGTATTGCCGTTTGAGATCCATGTTTTGTTTATCGTTTGTTTACATGTATTGCCATTGGAGATCCAGGTTTTGGTTATCGTTTGTTTACATGTATTGCCGTTTGAGATCCATGTTTTGTTTATCGTTTGTTTATATGTATTGCCGTTGGAGATCCAGGTTTTGTTTATCGTTTGTTTACTTGTATTACCGTTGGAGATCCAGGTTTTGTTTATCGTTTGTTTACATTTATTACCGTTGGAGATCCAGGTTTTGTTTATCGTTTGTTTACATGTATTGCCGTTGGAGATCCAGGTTTTGTTTATCCCTTGTTTACATGTATTGCCGTAGGAGATCCAGGTTTTGTTTATCGTTTGTTTACATGTATTGCCGTTGGAGATCCAGGGTTTGCTTATCGTTTGTTTACATATATTGCCGTTGGAGATCTAGGTTTTGTTTATCGTTTGCTTACATGTATTACCGTTGGAGATCCAGGCTTTGTTTATCGTTTGTTTACATGTATTGCCGTAGGAGATCCAGGTTTTGTTTATCGTTTGATTACATGTATTGCCGTTGGAGATCCAGGTTTTGTTTATCGTTTATTTACATGTATTACCGTTGGAGATCCAGGTTTTGTTTATCGCTTGTTTACATGTATTGCCGTTGGAGATCCAGGTTTTGTTTATCGTTTATTTACATGTATTACCGTTGGAGATCCAGGTTTTGTTTATCCCTTGTTTATATGTATTGCCGTTTGAGATCCAGGTTTTGTTTATCCCTTGTTTACATGTATTACCGTTGGAGATCCAGGTTTTGTTTATCGTTTATTTACATGTATTACCGTTGGAGATCCAGGTTTTGTTTATCCCTTGTTTACATGTATTACCGTTGGAGATCCAGGTTTTGTTTATCGTTTATTTACATGTATTACCGTTGGAGATCCAGGTTTTGTTTATCGTTTGTTTATATGTATTGCTGTTTGAGATCCAGGTTTTGTTTATCCCTTGTTTATATGTATTGCCGTTGGAGATCCATGTTTTGTTTATCGTTTGTTTACATGTATTGCAGTTGGAGATCCATGTTTTGTTTATCGTTTATTTACATGTATTACCGTTGGAGATCCAGGTTTTGTTTATCGTTTCTTTACATGTATTGCCGTAGGAGATCAAGGGTTTGTTTATCGCTTGTTTACATGTATTGCCGTTGGAGATCGAGATTTTGTTTATCGTTTATTTACATGTATTACCGTTGGAGATCCAGGTTTTGTTGATCGTTTGTTTACATGTATTACCGTTGGAGATCCAGGTTTTGTTTATCGTTTGTTTATATGTATTGCCGTTGGAGATCCAGGTTTTGTTTATCGTTTGTTTACATGTATTGCCGTTGGAGATCCATGTTTTGTTTATCGTTTATTTACATGTATTACCGTTGGAGATCCAGGTTTTGTTTATCGTTTCTTTACATGTATTGCCGTAGGAGATCAAGGGTTTGTTTATCGCTTGTTTACATGTATTGCCGTTGGAGATCGAGATTTTGTTTATCGTTTATTTACATGTATTACCGTTGGAGATCCAGGTTTTGTTGATCGTTTGTTTACATGTATTACCGTTGGAGATCCAGGTTTTGTTTATCGTTTGTTTATATGTATTGCCGTTGGAGATCCAGGTTTTGTTTATCGTTTGTTTACTTGTATTACCGTTGGAGATCCAGGTTTTGTTTATCGTTTGTTTACATGTATTACCGTTGGAGATCCAGGTTTTGTTTATCGTTTGTTTACATGTATTGCCGTTGGAGATCCAGGTTTTGTTTATCCCTTGTTTACATGTATTGCCGTAGGAGATCCAGGTTTTGTTTATCGTTTGTTTACATGTATTGCCGTTGGAGATCCAGGGTTTGCTTATCGTTTGTTTACATATATTGCCGTTGGAGATCTAGGTTTTGTTTATCGTTTGCTTACATGTATTACCGTTGGAGATCCAGGCTTTGTTTATCGTTTGTTTACATGTATTGCCGTAGGAGATCCAGGTTTTGTTTATCGTTTGATTACATGTATTGCCGTTGGAGATCCAGGTTTTGTTTATCGTTTATTTACATGTATTACCGTTGGAGATCCAGGTTTTGTTTATCGCTTGTTTACATGTATTGCCGTTGGAGATCCAGGTTTTGTTTATCGTTTATTTACATGTATTACCGTTGGAGATCCAGGTTTTGTTTATCCCTTGTTTATATGTATTGCCGTTTGAGATCCAGGTTTTGTTTATCGTTTATTTACATGTATTACCGTTGGAGATCCAGGTTTTGTTTATCGTTTCTTTACATGTATTGCCGTAGGAGATCAAGGGTTTGTTTATCGCTTGTTTACATGTATTGCCGTTGGAGATCGAGATTTTGTTTATCGTTTATTTACATGTATTACCGTTGGAGATCCAGGTTTTGTTGATCGTTTGTTTACATGTATTACCGTTGGAGATCCAGGTTTTGTTTATCGTTTGTTTATATGTATTGCCGTTGGAGATCCAGGTTTTGTTTATCGTTTGTTTACTTGTATTACCGTTGGAGATCCAGGTTTTGTTTATCGTTTGTTTACATGTATTACCGTTGGAGATCCAGGTTTTGTTTATCGTTTGTTTACATGTATTGCCGTTGGAGATCCAGGTTTTGTTTATCCCTTGTTTACATGTATTGCCGTTGGGGGTCCATGTTTTGTTTATCGTTTGTTTACATGTATTGCCGTTGGAGATCCATGTTTTGTTTATCGTTTGTTTACATGTATTACCGTTCGAGATCCAGGTTTTGTTTATCGTTTGTTTACATGTAATACCGTTGGAGATCTAGGTTTTGTTTATCGCTTGTTTACATGTATTACCGTTGGAGATCCAGGTTTTGTTTATCGTTTGTTTATATGTATTGCCGTTGGAGATCCAGGTTTTGTTTATCGTTTGTTTACATGTATTGCCGTTGGAGTTCAAGGTTTTGTTTATCGTTTGTTTACATGTATTGTCGTTGGAGATCCAGGTTTTGTTTATCGTTTGTTTATATGTATTGCCGTTTGAGATCCAGGTTTTGTTTATCGTTTGTTTACATGTATTGCCGTTGGAGATCCAGGTTTTGTTTATCGTTTGTTTACATGTATTGCCGTTGGAGTTCCAGGTTTTGTTTTCGTTTGCTTACATGTATTACCGTTGGAGATCCATGTTTTGTTTATCGTTTGTTTACATGTATTGTCGTTGGAGATCCATGTTTTGTTTATCGTTTGTTTACATGTATTGCCGTTGGAGATCCATGTTTTGTTTATCGTTTATTTACATGTATTACCGTTGGAGATCCAGATTTTGTTTATCGTTTCTTTACATGTATTGCGTAGTAGACCAAGGGTTTGTTTATCGCTTGTTTACATGTATTGCCGTTGGAGATCGAGATTTTGTTTATCGTTTATTTACATGTATTACCGTTGGAGATCCAGGTTTTGTTGATCGTTTGTTTACATGTATTACCGTTGGAGATCCAGGTTTTGTTTATCGTTTGTTTATATGTATTGCCGTTGGAGATCCAGGTTTTGTTTATCGTTTGTTTACTTGTATTACCGTTGGAGATCCAGGTTTTGTTTATCGTTTGTTTACATGTATTACCGTTGGAGATCCAGGTTTTGTTTATCGTTTGTTTACATGTATTGCCGTTGGAGATCCATGTTTTGTTTATCCCTTGTTTACATGTATTGCCGTTGGGGGTCCATGTTTTGTTTATCGTTTGTTTACATGTATTGCCGTAGGAGATCCATGTTTTGTTTATCGTTTGTTTACATGTATTACCGTTCGAGATCCAGGTTTTGTTTATCGTTTGTTTACATGTAATACCGTTGGAGATCTAGGGTTTGTTTATCGCTTGTTTACATGTATTACCGTTGGAGATCCAGGTTTTGTTTATCGTTTGTTTATATGTATTGCCGTTGGAGATCCAGGTTTTGTTTATCGTTTGTTTACATGTATTGCCGTTGGAGTTCAAGGTTTTGTTTATCGTTTGTTTACATGTATTGTCGTTGGAGATCCAGGTTTTGTTTATCGTTTGTTTATATGTATTGCCGTTTGAGATCCAGGTTTTGTTTATCGTTTGTTTACATGTATTGCCGTTGGAGATCCAGGTTTTGTTTATCGTTTGTTTACATGTATTGCCGTTGGAGTTCCAGGTTTTGTTTTCGTTTGCTTACATGTATTACCGTTGGAGATCCATGTTTTGTTTATCGTTTGTTTACATGTATTGTCGTTGGAGATCCATGTTTTGTTTATCGTTTGTTTACATGTATTGCCGTTGGAGATCCATGTTTTGTTTATCGTTTATTTACATGTATTACCGTTGGAGATCCAGATTTTGTTTATCGTTTCTTTACATGTATTGCGTAGTAGATCAAGGGTTTGTTTATCGCTTGTTTACATGTATTGCCGTTGGAGATCGAGATTTTGTTTATCGTTTATTTACATGTATTACCGTTGGAGATCCAGGTTTTGTTTATCGTTTGTTTATATGTATTGCCGTTGGAGATCCAGGTTTTGTTTATCGTTTGTTTACATGTATTGCCGTTGGAGTTCAAGGTTTTGTTTATCGTTTGTTTACATGTATTGTCGTTGGAGATCCAGGTTTTGTTTATCGTTTGTTTATATGTATTGCCGTTTGAGATCCAGGTTTTGTTTATCGTTTGTTTACATGTATTGCCGTTGGAGATCCAGGTTTTGTTTATCGTTTGTTTACATGTATTGCCGTTGGAGTTCCAGGTTTTGTTTTCGTTTGCTTACATGTATTACCGTTGGAGATCCATGTTTTGTTTATCGTTTGTTTACATGTATTGTCGTTGGAGATCCAGGTTTTGTTTATCGTTTGTTTACATGTATTGCCGTTGGAGATCCAGGTTTTGTTTATCGTTTGTTTACATGTATTGCCGTTGGAGATCCAGGTTTTGGTTATCGTTTGTTTACATGTATTACTGTTGGAGATCCAGGTTTTGTTTTCGTTTGCTTACATGTATTACCATTGGAGATCCATTTTTTTTTATCGTTTGTTTACATGTATTGTCGTTGGAGATCCAGGTTTTGTTTATCGTTTGTTTACATGTATTGCCGTTGGAGATCCAGGTTTTGTTTATCGTTTGTTTACATGTATTGCCGTTGGAGATCCAGGTTTTGTTTATCGTTTGTTTACATGTATTGTCGTTGGAGATCCAGGTTTTGTTTATCGTTTGTTTACATGTATTGCCGTTGGAGATCCAGGTTTTGTTTATCGTTTGTTTACATGTATTGCCGTTGGAGATCCAGGTTTTGTTTATCGTTTGTTTACATGTATTACCGTTGGAGTTCCAGGTTTTGTTTTCGTTTGCTTACATGTATTACCGTTGGAGATCCATGTTTTGTTTATCGTTTGTTTACATGTATTACCGTTGGAGATCCAGGTTTTGGTTATCGTTTGTTTACATGTATTACCGTTGGAGATCCAGGTTTTGTTTTCCTTTGCTTACATGTATTACCGTTGCAGATCCATGTTTTGTTTATCGTTTGTTTACATGTATTGTCGTTGGAGATCCAGGTTTTGTTTATCGTTTGTTTACATGTATTGCCGTTGGAGATCCAGGTTTTGTTTATCGTTTGTTTACATGTATTGCCGTTGGAGATTCATGTTTTGTTTATCGTTTGTTTACATGTATTGTCGTTGGAGTTCCAGGTTTTGTTTATCGTTTGTTTACATGTATTACCGTTGGAGTTCCAGGTTTTGTTTTCGTTCGCTTACATGTATTACCGTTGGAGATCCATGTTTTGTTTATCGTTTGTTTACATGTATTGCCGTTGGAGATCCAGGTGTTGGTTATCGTTTGTTTACATGTATTGCCGTTGGAGATCCAGGTTTTGTTTATCCTTTGTTTACATGTATTGCCGTTGGAGATCCATGTTTTGTTTATCGTTTGTTTACATGTATTGTCGTTGGAGATCCAGGTTTTGTTTATCGTTTGTTTACATGTATTGCCGTTGGAGATCCAGGTTTTGTTTATCGTTTATTTACATGTATTACCGTTGGAGATCCAGGTTTTGTTTATCGCCTGTTTACATGTATTGCCGTTTGAGATCCAGGTTTTGTTTATCCCTTGTTTATATGTATTGCCGTTTGAGATCCAGGTTTTGTTCATCCCTTGTTTACATGTATTACCGTTGGAGATCCAGGTTTTGTTTATCGTTTATTTACATGTATTACCGTTGGAGATCCAGGTTTTGTTTATCGTTTGTCTATATGTATTGCCGTTTGAGATCCAGGTTTTGTTTATCCCTTGTTTATACGTATTGCCGTTGGAGATCCATGTTTTGTTTATCGTTTGTTTACATGTATTGCCGTTGGAGATCCATGTTTTGTTTATCGTTTATTTACATGTATTATCGTTGGAGATCCAGGTTTTGTTTATCGTTTGTTTACATGTATTGCCGTAGGAGATCAAGGGTTTGTTTATCGCTTGTTTACATGTATTGCCGTTGGAGATCGAGATTTTGTTTATCGTTTATTTACATGTATTACCGTTGGAGATCCAGGTTTTGTTGATCGTTTGTTTACATGTATTACCGTTGGAGATCCAGGTTTTGTTTATCGTTTGTTTATATGTATTGCCGTTGGAGATCCAGGTTTTGTTTATCGTTTGTTTACTTGTATTTAAGTTGGAGTTCCAGCTTTTGTTTTCGTTTGCTTACATGTATTACCGTTGGAGATCCATGTTTTGTTTATCGTTTGTTTACATGTATTGCCGTTGGAGATCCAGGTTTTGGTTATCGTTTGTTTACATGTATTACTGTTGGAGATCCAGGTTTTGTTTTCGTTTGCTTACATGTATTACCATTGGAGATCCATTTTTTTTTTATCGTTTGTTTACATGTATTGTCGTTGGAGATCCAGGTTTTGTTTATCGTTTGTTTACATGTATTGCCGTTGGAGATCCAGGTTTTGTTTATCGTTTGTTTACATGTATTGCCGTTGGAGATCCAGGTTTTGTTTATCGTTTGTTTACATGTATTGTCGTTGGAGATCCAGGTTTTGTTTATAGTTTGTTTACATGTATTGCCGTTGGAGATCTAGGTTTTGTTTATCGTTTGTTTACATGTATTGCCGTTGGAGATCCAGGTTTTGTTTATCGTTTGTTTACATGTATTACCGTTGGAGTTCCAGGTTTTGTTTTCGTTTGCTTACATGTATTACCGTTGGAGATCCAGGTTTTGTTTATCGTTTGTTTACATGTATTGCCGTTGGAGATCCAGGTTTTGGTTATCGTTTGTTTACATGTATTACCGTTGGAGATCCAGGTTTTGTTTTCCTTTGCTTACATGTATTACCGTTGCAGATCCATGTTTTGTTTATCGTTTGTTTACATGTATTGTCGTTGGAGATCCAGGTTTTGTTTATCGTTTGTTTACATGTATTGCCGTTGGAGATCCAGGTTTTGTTTATCGTTTGTTTACATGTATTGCCGTTGGAGATCCATGTTTTGTTTATCGTTTGTTTACATGTATTGTCGTTGGAGTTCCAGGTTTTGTTTATCGTTTGTTTACATGTATTACCGTTGGAGTTCCAGGTTTTGTTTTCGTTTGCTTACATGTATTACCGTTGGAGATCCATGTTTTGTTTATCGTTTGTTTACATGTATTGCCGTTGGAGATCCAGGTGTTGGTTATCGTTTGTTTACATGTATTGCCGTTGGAGATCCAGGTTTTGTTTATCGTTTGTTTACATGTATTGCCGTTGGAGATCCATGTTTTGTTTATCGTTTGTTTACATGTATTGTCGTTGGAGATCCAGGTTTTGTTTATCGTTTGTTTATATGTATTGCCGTTTGAGATCCAGGTTTTGTTTATCCCTTGTTTATATGTATTGCCGTTGGAGATCGAGATTTTGTTTATCGTTTATTTACATGTATTACCGTTGGAGATCCAGGTTTTGTTTATCGTTTATTTACATGTATTACCGTTGGAGATCCAGGTTTTGTTTATCGCCTGTTTACATGTATTGCCGTTTGAGATCCAGGTTTTGTTTATCCCTTGTTTATATGTATTGCCGTTTGAGATCCAGGTTTTGTTCATCCCTTGTTTACATGTATTACCGTTGGAGATCCAGGTTTTGTTTATCGTTTATTTACATGTATTACCGTTGGAGATCCAGGTTTTGTTTATCGTTTGTCTATATGTATTGCCGTTTGAGATCCAGGTTTTGTTTATCCCTTGTTTATACGTATTGCCGTTGGAGATCCATGTTTTGTTTATCGTTTGTTTACATGTATTGCCGTTGGAGATCCATGTTTTGTTTATCGTTTATTTACATGTATTACCGTTGGAGATCCAGGTTTTGTTTATCGTTTGTTTACATGTATTGCCGTAGGAGATCAAGGGTTTGTTTATCGCTTGTTTACATGTATTGCCGTTGGAGATCGAGATTTTGTTTATCGTTTATTTACATGTATTACCGTTGGAGATCCAGGTTTTGTTGATCGTTTGTTTACATGTATTACCGTTGGAGATCCAGGTTTTGTTTATCGTTTGTTTATATGTATTGCCGTTGGAGATCCAGGTTTTGTTTATCGTTTGTTTACTTGTATTTAAGTTGGAGTTCCAGCTTTTGTTTTCGTTTGCTTACATGTATTACCGTTGGAGATCCATGTTTTGTTTATCGTTTGTTTACATGTATTGCCGTTGGAGATCCAGGTTTTGGTTATCGTTTGTTTACATGTATTACTGTTGGAGATCCAGGTTTTGTTTTCGTTTGCTTACATGTATTACCATTGGAGATCCATTTTTTTTTTATCGTTTGTTTACATGTATTGTCGTTGGAGATCCAGGTTTTGTTTATCGTTTGTTTACATGTATTGCCGTTGGAGATCCAGGTTTTGTTTATCGTTTGTTTACATGTATTGCCGTTGGAGATCCAGGTTTTGTTTATCGTTTGTTTACATGTATTGTCGTTGGAGATCCAGGTTTTGTTTATAGTTTGTTTACATGTATTGCCGTTGGAGATCTAGGTTTTGTTTATCGTTTGTTTACATGTATTGCCGTTGGAGATCCAGGTTTTGTTTATCGTTTGTTTACATGTATTACCGTTGGAGTTCCAGGTTTTGTTTTCGTTTGCTTACATGTATTACCGTTGGAGATCCAGGTTTTGTTTATCGTTTGTTTACATGTATTGCCGTTGGAGATCCAGGTTTTGGTTATCGTTTGTTTACATGTATTACCGTTGGAGATCCAGGTTTTGTTTTCCTTTGCTTACATGTATTACCGTTGCAGATCCATGTTTTGTTTATCGTTTGTTTACATGTATTGTCGTTGGAGATCCAGGTTTTGTTTATCGTTTGTTTACATGTATTGCCGTTGGAGATCCAGGTTTTGTTTATCGTTTGTTTACATGTATTGCCGTTGGAGATCCATGTTTTGTTTATCGTTTGTTTACATGTATTGTCGTTGGAGTTCCAGGTTTTGTTTATCGTTTGTTTACATGTATTACCGTTGGAGTTCCAGGTTTTGTTTTCGTTTGCTTACATGTATTACCGTTGGAGATCCATGTTTTGTTTATCGTTTGTTTACATGTATTGCCGTTGGAGATCCAGGTGTTGGTTATCGTTTGTTTACATGTATTGCCGTTGGAGATCCAGGTTTTGTTTATCGTTTGTTTACATGTATTGCCGTTGGAGATCCATGTTTTGTTTATCGTTTGTTTACATGTATTGTCGTTGGAGATCCAGGTTTTGTTTATCGTTTGTTTATATGTATTGCCGTTTGAGATCCAGGTTTTGTTTATCCCTTGTTTATATGTATTGCCGTTGGAGATCCATGTTTTGTTTATCGTTTGTTTACATGTATTGCCGTTGGAGATCCATGTTTTGTTTATCGTTTATTTACATGTATTACCGTTGGAGATCCAGGTTTTGTTTATCGTTTGTTTACATGTATTGCCGTAGGAGATCAAGGGTTTGTTTATCGCTTGTTTACATGTATTGCCGTTGGAGATCGAGATTTTGTTTATCGTTTATTTACATGTATTACCGTTGGAGATCCAGGTTTTGTTGATCGTTTGTTTACATGTATTACCGTTGGAGATCCAGGTTTTGTTTATCGTTTGTTTATATGTATTGCCGTTGGAGATCCAGGTTTTGTTTATCGTTTGTTTACTTGTATTTACGTTGGAGTTCCAGGTTTTGTTTTCGTTTGCTTACATGTATTACCGTTGGAGATCCATGTTTTGTTTATCGTTTGTTTACATGTATTGCCGTTGGAGATCCAGTTTTTGTTTATCCCTTGTTTACATGTATTGCCGTTGGAGATCCAGGTTTTGGTTATCGTTTGTTTACATGTATTACCGTTGGAGATCCAGGTTTTGTTTTCGTTTGCTTACATGTATTGTCGTTGGAGTTCCAGGTTTTGTTTATCGTTTGTTTACATGTATTACCGTTGGAGTTCCAGGTTTTGTTTTGGTTTGCTTACATGTATTGCCGTTGGAGATCCATGTTTTGTTTATCGTTTGTTTACATGTATTGCCGTTGGAGATCCAGGTTTTGGTTATCGTTTGTTTATATGTATTGCCGTTGGAGATCCAGGTTTTGTTTATCGTTTGTTTACATGTATTACCGTTGGAGATCCATGTTTTGTTTATCGTTTGTTTACATGTATTGCCGTTGGAGATCCAGGTTTTGGTTATCGTTTGTTTACATGTATTACCGTTGGAGATCCAGGTTTTGTTTTCGTTTGCTTACATGTATTACCGTTGGAGATCCATGTTTTGTTTATCGTTTGTTTACATGTATTGCCGTTGGAGATCCAGGTTTTGGTTATCGTTTGTTTACATGTATTACCGTTCGAGATCCAGGTTTTGTTTTCGTTTGCTTACATGTATTACCGTTGCAGATCCTTGTTTTGTTTATCGTTTGTTTATATGTATTGCCGTTGGAGATCCAGGTTTTGTTTATCGTTTGTTTAGATGTATTACCGTTGGAGATCATTGTTTTGTTTATCGTTTGTTTACATGTATTGTCGTTGGAGTTCCAGGTTTTGTTTATCGTTTGTTTACATGTATTGCCGTTGGAGATCCAGGTTTTGTTTATCCCTTGTTTACATGTATTACCGTTGGAGATCCAGGTTTTGTTTATCGTTTGGTTATATGTATTGCCGTTGGAGACCGAGGTTTTGTTTATCGTTTGTTTACATGTATTGCCGTTGGAGATCCATGTTTTGCTTATCGTTTGTTTTCATGTATTGCCTTTGGAGATCCAGGTTTTGGTTATCGTTTGTTTACATGTATTACCGTTGGAGATCCAAGTTTTGTTTATCGTTTATTTACATGTATTACCGTTGGAGATCCAGGTTTTGTTTATCGTTTGTTTATATGTATTGCCGTTTGAGATCCAGGTTTTGTTTATCGTTTGTTTACATGTATTACCGTTGGAGATCCAGGTTTTGTTTATCGCTTGTTTACATGTATTGCCGTTGGAGATCTAGGTTTTGTTTATCGTTTATTTACATGTATTGCCGTTGGAGATCCAGGTTTTGTTTATCGTTTGTTTACATGTATTACCGTTGGAGATCCAGGTTTTGTTTATCGTTTGTTTACATATATTGCGTAGGAGATCTAGGGTTTGTTTATCGCTTGCTTACATGTATTGTCATTGGAGATCCAGGTTTTGTTTATCGTTGTTTACTTGTATTGCCGTTGGAGATCCAAGTTTTGCTTATCGCTTGTATACATGTAATGCCGTTGGAGATCCATGGTTTGCTTATCGTTTGTTTACATGTATTGCCGTTGGAGATCCAGGTTTTGTTTATTGTTTGTTTACATGTATTGCCGTAGAAGATCCAAGTTTTGTTTTTCGTTTGTTTACATGTATTGCCGTAGGAGATCCAGGTTTTGCTTATCGCTTGTTTACATGTATTACCGTTGGAGATCCAGGTTTTGCTTATCATTTGTTTTCATGTATTGCCGTAGGAGATCCAGGTTTTGTTTATCGTTTGTTTACATGTATTACCGTTGGAGATCCAGGTTTTGTTTATCGTTTATTTACATGTATTACCGTTGGAGATCCAGGTTTTGTTTATTGTTTGTTTACATGTATTGCCGTAGGAGTTCCAGGTTTTGTTTATCGTTTGTTTACATGTATTGCCGTAGGAGATCCAGGTTTTGTTTATCGCTTGTTTACATGTATTACCGTTGGAGATCCAGGTTTTGTTTATCGTTTGTTTACATGTATTACCGTTGGAGATCCAGGTTTTGTTTATCGTTTGTTTACATGTATTGCCGTAGGAGATCATGGGTTTCTTTATCGCTTGTTTACATGTATTGCCGTTGGAGATCCAGATTTTGTTTTTCGTTTATTTACATGTATTACCGTTGGAGATCCAGGTTTTGTTTATCGTTTGTTAACATGTATTGTCGTTGGAGATCCAGGTTTTGTTTATCGTTTGTTTACATGTATTACCGTTGGAGATCCAGGTTTTGTTTATCGTTTGTTTACATGTATTACCGTTGGAGATCCAGGTTTTGTTTTTCGTTTCCTTACATGTATTACCGTTGGAGATCCAGGTTTTGTTTATCGTTTGTTTACATGTATTGCCGAAGGAGATCAAGGGTTTGTCTATCGCTTGTTTACATGTATTGCCGTTGGAGATCCAGGTTTTGTTTATCGTTTATTTACATGTATTACCGTTGGAGATACAGATTTTGTTTATCGTTTGTTTACATGTATTGCCGTTGGAGATCCAGGCTTTGTTTATCGTTTGTTTACATGTATTGCCGTTGGAGATCAAGGTTTTGTTTTTCGTTTGTATACATGTATTACCGTTGGAGATCCAGGTTTTGTTTTCGTTTGCTTACATGTATTACCGTTGGAGATCCAGGCTTTTTTTATCGTTTGTTTACATGTATTACCGTTGGAGATCCAGGTTTTGTTTATCGTTTGTTTACATATATTGCCGTTGGAGATCCAGGGTTTGTTTTTCGTTTGTTTACATGTATTACCGTTGGAGATCCAGGCTTTGTTTATCGTTTCTTTACATGTATTGCCGTTGGAGATCCATGTTTTGTTTATCGTTTGCTTACATGTATTACCGTTGGAGATCCAGGCTTTGTTTATCGTTTGTTTACATATATTGCCGTTGGAGATCCAGGTTTTGTTTTTCGTTTGCTTACATGTATTACCGTTGGAGATCCAGGCTTTGTTTATCGTTTCTTTACATGTATTGCCGTTGGAGATCCATGTTTTGTTTATCGTTTGTTTACATGTATTACCGTTGGAGATCCAGGTTTTGTTTATCGTTTGTTTACATGTATTGCCGTTGGAGATCCAGGTTTTGTTTATCGTTTGTTTACATGTATTGCCGTTGGAGATCCAGGCTTTGTTTATCGCTTGTTTACATGTATTGCCGTAGGAGATCCAGGTTTTGTTTATCGTTTGTTTACATGTATTACCGTTGGAGATCCAGGTTTTGTTTATCGCTTGTTTACATGCATTGCCGTAGGAGATCCAGGTTTTGTTTATCGTTTGTTTACATGTATTACCGTTGGAGATCCATGGTTTGTTTATTGCTTGTTTACATGTATTGCCGTTGGAGATCCATGTTTTGTTTATCGTTTGTTTACTTGTATTGGCGTAGGAGATTCAAGTTTTGTTTATCGTTTGTTTACATGTATTACCGTTGGAGATCCAGGTTTTGTTTATCGTTTGTTTACATGTATGCCGTTGGAGATCAAGGGTTTGTTTATCGCTTGCTTACATGTATTGTCGTTAGAGATCCAGGTTTTGTTTATCGCTTACTTTCATGTATTACCGTTGGAGATCTATGTTTTGTTTATCGCTTGTTTACATGTATTGCCGTTGGAGATCCAGGGTTTGCTTATCGTTTGTTTACATGTATTACCGTTGGAGATCCAGGTTTTGTTTATCGTTTGTTTACATGTATTGCCGTTGGAGATCCAGGCTTTGTTTATCGTTTGTTTACATGTATTGCCGTTGGAGATCAAGGGTTTGTTTATCGTTTGTTTACATGTATTGCCGTAGGAGATCCAGGTTTTGTTTATCGTTTGTTTACATGTATTACCGTTGGAGATCCAGGCTTTGTTTATCGTTTGTTTACATGTATTGCCGTTGGAGATCAAGGGTTTGTTTATTGTTTGTTTACATGTATTACCGTTGGAGATCCAGGCTTTGTTTATCATTTCTTCACATGTATTGCCGTTGGAGATCCATGTTTTGTTTATCATTTGCTTACATGTATTACCGTTGGAGATCTAGGTTTTGTTTATCGTTTGTTTACATGTATTACCTTTGGAGATCCAGGTTTTGTTTATCGTGTGTTTACAAGTATTGCCGTTGGAGATCCAGGTTTTGTTTATCGTTTATTTATATGTATTACCGTTGGAGATCCAGGTTTTGTTTATCGTTTGTTTACATGTATTACCGTTGGAGATCCAGGTTTTGTTTATCGCTTGTTTACATGTATTACCGTTGGAGATCCATGTTTTGTTTATCGTTTGTTTACATGTATTGCCGTAGGAGATCCAGGTTTTGTTTATCGTTTGTTTACATGTATTACCGTAGGAGATCCAGGTTTTGTTTATCGCTTGTTTACATGTATTGTCGTTGGAGATCCATGTTTTGTTTATCGTTTGTTTACATGTATTGCCGTTGGAGATCCAGGTTTTGTTTATCGTTTGTTTACATGTATTGCCGTTGGAGATCCAGGCTTTGTTTATCGCTTGTTTACATGTATTGCCGTAGGAGATCCAGGTTTTGTTTATCGTTTGTTTACATGTATTACCGTTGGAGATCCATGTTTTGTTTATCGCTTGTTTACATGCATTGCCGTAGGAGATCCAGGTTTTGTTTATCGTTTGTTTACATGTATTACCGTTGGAGATCCATGGTTTGTTTATTGCTTGTTTACATGTATTGCCGTTGGAGATCCATGTTTTGTTTATCGTTTGTTTACTTGTATTGGCGTAGGAGATTCAAGTTTTGTTTATCGTTTGTTTACATGTATTACCGTTGGAGATCCAGGTTTAGTTTATCGTTTGTTTACATGTATGCCGTTGGAGATCAAGGGTTTGTTTATCGCTTGCTTACATGTATTGTCGTTAGAGATCCAGGTTTTGTTTATCGCTTACTTTCATGTATTACCGTTGGAGATCTATGTTTTGTTTATCGCTTGTTTACATGTATTGCCGTTGGAGATCCAGGGTTTGCTTATCGTTTGTTTACATGTATTACCGTTGGAGATCCAGGTTTTGTTTATCGTTTGTTTACATGTATTGCCGTTGGAGATCCAGGCTTTGTTTATCGTTTGTTTACATGTATTGCCGTTGGAGATCAAGGGTTTGTTTATCGTTTGTTTACATGTATTGCCGTAGGAGATCCAGGTTTTGTTTATCGTTTGTTTACATGTATTACCATTGGAGATCCAGGCTTTGTTTATCGTTTGTTTACATGTATTGCCGTTGGAGATCAAGGGTTTGTTTATTGTTTGTTTACATGTATTACCGTTGGAGATCCAGGCTTTGTTTATCATTTCTTCACATGTATTGCCGTTGGAGATCCATGTTTTGTTTATCATTTGCTTACATGTATTACCGTTGGAGATCTAGGTTTTGTTTATCGTTTGTTTACATGTATTACCTTTGGAGATCCAGGTTTTGTTTATCGTGTGTTTACAAGTATTGCCGTTGGAGATCCAGGTTTTGTTTATCGTTTATTTATATGTATTACCGTTGGAGATCCAGGTTTTGTTTATCGTTTGTTTACATGTATTACCGTTGGAGATCCAGGTTTTGTTTATCGCTTGTTTACATGTATTACCGTTGGAGATCCATGTTTTGTTTATCGTTTGTTTACATGTATTGCGTAGGAGATCCAGGTTTTGTTTATCGTTTGTTTACATGTATTACCGTAGGAGATCCAGGTTTTGTTTATCGCTTGTTTACATGTATTGTCGTTGGAGATCCATGTTTTGTTTATCGTTTGTTTACATGTATTGTCGTTGGAGATCCAGGTTTTGGTTATCGTTTGTTTACATGTATTACCGTTGGAGATCCAGGTTTTGCTTATCGCTTGTTTACATGTATTACCGTTGGAGATCCAGGTTTTGCTTATCATTTGTTTTCATGTATTGCCGTAGGAGATCCAGGTTTTGTTTATCGTTTGTTTACATGTATTACCGTTGGAGATCCAGGTTTTGTTTATCGTTTATTTACATGTATTACCGTTGGAGATCCAGGTTTTGTTTATTGTTTGCTTACATGTATTGCCGTAGGAGTTCCAGGTTTTGTTTATCGTTTGTTTACATGTATTGCCGTAGGAGATCCAGGTTTTGTTTATCGCTTGTTTACATGTATTACCGTTGGAGATCCAGGTTTTGTTTATCATTTGTTTACATGTATTACCGTTGGAGATCCAGGTTTTGTTTATCGTTTGTTTACATGTATTGCCGTAGGAGATCATGGGTTTCTTTATCGCTTGTTTACATGTATTGCCGTTGGAGATCCAGATTTTGTTTTTCGTTTATTTACATGTATTACCGTTGGAGATCCAGGTTTTGTTTATCGTTTGTTAACATGTATTGTCGTTGGAGATCCAGGTTTTGTTTATCGTTTGTTTACATGTATTACCGTTGGAGATCCAGGTTTTGTTTATCGCTTGTTTACATGTATTACCGTTGGAGATCCAGGTTTTGTTTTTCGTTTGCTTACACGTATTGCCGTAGGAGATCCAGGTTTTGTTTATCGTTTGTTTACATGTATTACCGTTGGAGATCCAGATTTTGTTTTTCGTTTCCTTACATGTATTACCGTTGGAGATCCAGGTTTTGTTTATCGTTTGTTTACATGTATTGCCGAAGGAGATCAAGGGTTTGTCTATCGCTTGTTTACATGTATTGCCGTTGGAGATCCAGGTTTTGTTTATCGTTTATTTACATGTATTACCGTTGGAGATACAGATTTTGTTTATCGTTTGTTTACATGTATTGCCGTTGGAGATCCAGGCTTTGTTTATCGCTTGTTTACATGTATTGCCGTTGGAGATCAAGGTTTTGTTTTTCGTTTGTATACATGTATTACCGTTGGAGATCCAGGTTTTGTTTTCGTTTGCTTACATGTATTACCGTTGGAGATCCAGGCTTTTTTTATCGTTTGTTTACATGTATTACCGTTGGAGATCCAGGTTTTGTTTATCGTTTGTTTACATATATTGCCGTTGGAGATCCAGGGTTTGTTTTTCGTTTGTTTACATGTATTACCGTTGGAGATCCAGGCTTTGTTTATCGTTTCTTTACATGTATTGCCGTTGGAGATCCATGTTTTGTTTATCGTTTGTTTACATGTATTACCGTTGGAGATCCAGGTTTTGTTTATCGTTTGTTTACATGTATTGCCGTTGGAGATCCAGGTTTTGTTTATCGTTTGTTTACATGTATTGCCGTTGGAGATCCAGGTTTTGTTTATCGCTTGTTTACATGTATTGCCGTAGGAGATCCATGTTTTGTTTATCGTTTGTTTAAATGTATTACCGTTGGAGATCCATGTTTTGTTTATCGTTTGTTTACATGTATTGCCGTTGGAGGTCCATGTTTTGTTTATCGCTTGTTTACATGCATTGCCGTAGGAGATCCAGGTTTTGTTTATCGTTTGTTTACATGTATTACCGTTGGAGATCCATGGTTTGTTTATTGCTTGTTTACATGTATTGCCGTTGGAGATCCAGGTTTTTTTATCGTTTGTTTACTTGTATTGCCGTAGGAGATTCAAGTTTTGTTTATCGTTTGTTTACATGTATTACCGTTGGAGATCCAGGTTTTGTTTATCGTTTGTTTACATGTATGCCGTTGGAGATCAAGGGTTTGTTTATCGCTTGCTTACATGTATTGTCGTTGGAGATCCAGGTTTTGTTTATCGCTTGCTTTCATGTATTACCGTTGGAGATCCAAGTTTTGTTTATCGCTTGTTTACATGTATTGCCGTTGGAGATCCAGGATTTGCTTATCGTTTGTTTACATGTATTACCGTTGGAGATCCAGGTTTTGTTTATCGTTTGTTTACATGTATTGCCGTTGGAGATCCAGGCTTTGTTTATCGTTTGTTTACATGTATTGCCGTTGGAGATCAAGGGTTTGTTTATCGTTTGTTTACATGTATTGCCGTAGGAGATCCAGGTTTTGTTTATCGTTTGTTTACATGTATTACCATTGGAGATCCAGGCTTTATTTATCGTTTGTTTACATGTATTGCCGTTGGAGATCCAGGCTTTGTTTATCATTTCTTCACATGTATTGCCGTTGGAGATCCATGTTTTGTTTATCATTTGCTTACATGTATTACCGTTGGAGATCTAGGTTTTGTTTATCGTTTGTTTACATGTATTACCTTTGGAGATCCAGGTTTTGTTTATCGTGTGTTTACAAGTATTGCCGTTGGAGATCCAGGTTTTGTTTATCGTTTATTTATATGTATTACCGTTGGAGATCCAGGTTTTGTTTATCGTTTGTTTACATGTATTACCGTTGGAGATCCAGGTTTTGTTTATCGCTTGTTTACATGTATTACCGTTGGAGATCCAGGTTTTGTTTATCGTTTGTTTACATGTATTGCCGTAGGAGATCCAGGTTTTGTTTATCGTTTGTTTACATGTATTACCGTAGGAGATCCAGGTTTTGTTTATCGCTTGTTTACATGTATTGTCGTTGGAGATCCATGTTTTGTTTATCGTTTGTTTACATGTATTGTCGTAGGAGATCCAGGTTTTGGTTATCGTTTGTTTACATGTATTACCGTTGGAGATCCAGGTTTTGTTTATCGTTTGTTTACATGTATTGCCTTAGGAGATCAAGGCTTTGTTTATCGTTTGTTTACATGTATTACCGTTGGAGATCCATGTTTTGCTCATCCCTTGTTTACATGTATTACCGTTAGAGATCCAGGTTTTGTTTATCGCTTGTTTACATATATTGACGTTGGAGATCCAGGTTTTGTTTATCGTTTGTTTATATGTATTGTCATTGGAGATCCAGGTTTTGGCTTATCGTTTGTTTACATGTATTACCGTTGGAGTTCCATGTTTTTTTATCGTTTGTTTACATGTATTGCCGTTGGAGATCCAGGTTTTGCTTATCGTTTGTTTACATGTATTACCGTTGGAGATCCAGGTTTTGTTTATCGTTTGTTTACATGTATTGCCGTTGGAGATCCAGGCTTTGTTTATCGTTTGTTTACATGTATTGCCGTTGGAGATCAAGGGTTTGTTTATCGTTTGTTTACATGTATTGCCGTAGGAGATCCAGGTTTTGTTTATCGTTTGTTTACATGTATTACCTTTGGAGATCCAGGTTTTGTTTATCGTTTGTTTACATGTATTGCCGTTGGAGATCAAGGGTTTGTTTATTGTTTGTTTACATGTATTACCGTTGGAGATCCAGGCTTTGTTTATCATTTCTTCACATGTATTGCCGTTGGAGATCCATGTTTTGTTTATCGTTTGCTTACATGTATTACCGTTGGAGATCTAGGTTTTGTTTATCGTTTGTTTACATGTATTACCTTTGGAGATCCAGGTTTTGTTTATCGTGTGTTTACATGTATTGCCGTAGGAGATCAAGGGTTTGCTTATCGCTTGTTTACAAGTATTGCCGTTGGAGATCCAGGTTTTGTTTATCGTTTATTTACATGTATTACCGTTGGAGATCCAGGTTTTGTTTATCGTTTGTTTACATGTATTACCGTTGGAGATCCAGGCTTTGTTTATCGCTTGTTTACATGTATTACCGTTGGAGATCCAGGTTTTGTTTATCGTTTGTTTACATGTATTGCCGTAGGAGATCCAGGTTTGTTTATCTCTTGTTGACATGTATTGCCGTTGGAGATCGAGGTTTTGTTTATCGTTTATTTACATGTATTACCGTTGGAGATCCAGGTTTTGTTGATCGTTTGTTTACATGTATTGCCGTTGGAGATCCAGGTTTTGTTTATCGTTTGTTTACATGTATTGCCGTAGGAGATCCATGTTTTGTTTATCGTTTGTTTATATGTATTACCGTTGGAGATCCAGGTTTTGTTTATCGTTTGTTTACATGTATTACCGTTGGAGATCCAGGTTTTGTTTATCGATTGTTTACTTGTATTACCGTTGGAGATCCAGGTTTTGTTTATCGTTTGTTTACATGTATTACCGTTGGAGATCCAGGTTTTGTTTATCGTTTGTTTACATGTATTGCCGTTGGAGATCCAGGTTTTGTTTATCCCTTGTTTACACGTATTGCCGTTGGAGGTCCATGTTTTGTTTATCGTTTGTTTACATGTATTGCCGTTGGAGTTCCAGGTTTTGTTTATCGTTTGTTTACATGTATTGCCGTTGGAAATCCAGGTTTTGTTTATCGTTTGTTTACATGTATTACCATTGGAGATCCAGGTTTTTTTTATCGTTTGTTTATATGTATTGCCGTTTGAGATCCAGGTTTTGTTTTTCGTTTGTTTACATGTATTGCCGTTGGAGATCCAGGTTTTGTTGATCGTTTGTTTATATGTATTACCGTAGGAGATCCAGGTTTTGTTTATCGCTTGTTTACATGTATTGTCGTTGGAGATCCATGTTTTGTTTATCGTTTGTTTACATGTATTGTCGTTGGAGATCCAGGTTTTGGTTATCGTTTGTTTACATGTATTACCGTTGGAGATCCAGGTTTTGTTTATCGTTTGTTTACATGTATTGCGTAGGAGATCAAGGGTTTGTTTATCGTTTGTTTACATGTATTGCAGTTGGAGATCCATGTTTTGTTTATCGTTTGTTTACATGTATTGCCGTTGGAGATCCAGGTTTTGGTTATTGTTTGTTTACATGTATTACCGTTGGAGATCCATGTTTTGCTTATCCCTTGTTTACATGTATTGCCGTTGGAGATCCAGGTTTTGTTTATCGCTTGTTTACATGTATTGCCGTTGGAGATCCAGGTTTTGTTTATCGTTTGTTTATATGTATTGTCATTGGAGATCTAGGTTTTGTTTATCGTTTGTTTACATGTATTACCGTTGGAGTTCCATGTTTTGTTTATCGTTTGTTTACATGTATTGCCTTTGGAGATCCAGGTTTTGTTTATCGTTTGTTTACATGTATTGTCGTTGGAGATCCAGGTTTTGGTTATCGTTTGTTTACATGTATTACCGTTGGAGTTCCAGGTTTTGTTTATCGTTTGTTTACATGTATTGCCGTAGGAGATCAAGGGTTTGTTTATCGTTTGTTTACATGTATTGCCGTTGGAGATCCAGGTTTTGTTTATCGTTTGTTTACATGTATTGCTGTTGGAGATCCAGGTTTTGGTTATCGTTTGTTTACATGTACTGCCGTTGGAGATCCATGTTTTGTTTATCCCTTGTTTACATGTATTGCCGTGGGAGATCCAGGTTTTGTTTATCGCTTGTTTACATGTATTGCCGTTGGAGATCCAGGTTTTGGTTATCGTTTGTTTATATGTATTGTCATTGGAGATCCAGGTTTTGTTTATCGTTTGTTTACATGTATTACCGTTGGAGTTCCATGTTTTGTTTATCGTTTGTTTACATGTATTGCCGTTGGAGATCCATGTTTTTTTTATCCCTTATTTACATGTATTGCCGTTGGAGGTCCATGTTTTGTTTATCGTTTGTTTACATGTATTACCGTTGGAGATCCAGGTTTTGTTTATCGTTTGTTTATATGTATTGCCGTTGGAGATCCAGGTTTTGTTTATCGTTTGTTTACATGTATTGCCGTTGGAGATCCAGGTTTTGTTTATCGTTTGTTTACATGTATTACCGTTGGAGATCCAGGTTTTGGTTATCGTTTGTTTACATGTATTGCCGTTGGAGATCCAGGTTTTGTTTATCGTTTGTTTACATGTATTGCCGTTGGAGATCCAGGTTTTGTTTATCGTTTGTTTACATGTATTACCGTTGGAGATCCAGGTTTTGTTTATCGTTTGTTTACATGTATTGCCGTTGGAGATCCATGTTTTGTTTATCGTTTGTTTACATGTATTACCGTTGGAGATCCAGGTTTTGTTTATCGTTTGTTTACATGTATTGCCGTTGGAGATCCAGGTTTTGTTTATCGTTTGTTTACATGTATTGCCGTTGGAGATCCAGGTTTTGTTTATCGTTTGTTTACATGTATTACCGTTGGAGGTCCATGTTTTGATTATCGTTTGTTTACATGTATTGCCGTTGGAGATCCAGGTTTTGTTTATCGTTTGTTTACATGTATTGCCGTTTGAGATCCATGTTTTGTTTATCGTTTGTTTACATGTATTGCCGTTGGAGATCCAGGTTTTGGTTATCGTTTGTTTACATGTATTACCGTTGGAGATCCAGGTTTTGTTTATCGTTTGTTTACATGTATTGCCGTAGGAGATCAAGGGATTGTTTATCGTTTGTTTACATGTATTGCCGTTGGAGATCCATGTTTTGTTTATCGTTTGTTTACATGTATTGCCGTTGGAGATCCAGGTTTTGTTTATCGTTTGTTTACATGTATTGCCGTTGGAGATCCAGGTTTTGCTTATCCCTTGTTTACATGTATTGCCGTTGGAGATTCAGGTTTTATTTATCGCTTGTTTACATGTATTGCCGTTGGAGATCCAGGTTTTGTTTATCCCTTGTTTACATGTATTGCCGTTGGAGATCCAGGTTTTGTTTATCGCTTGTTTACATGTATTGCCGTTGGAGATCCAGGTTTTGTTTATCGTTTGTTTATATGTATTGTCATTGGAGATCCAGGTTTTGTTTATCGTTTGTTTACATGTATTACCGTTGGAGTTCCATGTTTTGTTTATCGTTTGTTTACAGGTATTGCCGTTGGAGATCCATGTTTTGTTTATCTCTTGTTTACATGTATTGCCGTTGGAGATCCAGGTTTTGTTTATCGCTTGTTTACATGTATTGCCGTTGGAGATCCAGGTTTTGTTTATCGCTTGTTTACATGTATTGCCGTTGGAGATCCAGGTTTTGTTTATCGCTTGTTTACATGTATTGCCGTTGGAGATCCAGGTTTTGGTTATCGTTTGTTTACATGTATTACCGTTGGAGATCCAGGTTTTGTTTATCCCTTGTTTACATGTATTGCCGTTGGAGATCCAGGTTTTTTTATCGCTTGTTTACATGTATTGCCGTTGGAGATCCAGGTTTTGTTTATCGTTTGTTTATATGTATTGTCATTGGAGATCCAGGTTTTGTTTATCGTTTGTTTACATGTATTACCGTTGGAGTTCCATGTTTTGTTTATCGTTTGTTTACATGTATTGCCGTTGGAGATCCATGTTTTGTTTATCCCTTGTTTACATGTATTGCCGTTGGAGATCCATGTTTTGTTTATCGTTTGTTTACATGTATTACCGTTGGAGATCCAGGTTTTGTTTATCGTTTGTTTATATGTATTGCCGTTGGAGATCCAGGTTTTGTTTATCGTTTGTTTACATGTATTACCGTTGGAGATCCAGGTTTTGTTTATCGTTTGTTTACATGTATTACCGTTGGAGATCCAGGTTTTGGTTATCGTTTGTTTACATGTATTGCCGTTGGAGATCCAGGTTTTGTTTATCGTTTGTTTACATGTATTGCCGTTGGAGATCCAGGTTTTGTTTATCCTTTGTTTACATGTATTACCGTTGGAGATCCAGGTTTTGTTTATCGTTTGTTTACATGTATTGCCGTTGGAGATCCAGGTTTTGTTTATCGTTTGTTTACATGTATTACCGTTGGAGATCCAGGTTTTGCTTATCGTTTGTTTACATGTATTACCGTTGGAGGTCCATGTTTTGTTTATCGTTTGTTTATATGTATTGCCGTTGGAGATCCAGGTTTTGTTTATCGTTTGTTTACATGTATTGCCGTTTGAGATCCATGTTTTGTTTATCGTTTGTTTACATGTATTGCCATTGGAGATCCAGGTTTTGGTTATCGTTTGTTTACATGTATTACCGTTGGAGATCCAGGTTTTGTTTATCGTTTTTTTACACGTATTGCCGTTGGAGATCCAGGTTTTGTTTATCGTTTGTTTACATGTATTGCCGTTGGAGATCCAGGTTTTGTTTATCCCTTGTTTACATTTATTGCCGTTGGAGGTCCATGTTTTGTTTATCGTTTGTTTACATGTATTGCCGTTGGAGATCCAGGTTTTGTTTTCGTTTATTTACATGTATTACCGTTGGAGATCCAGGCTTTGTTTATCGTTTGTTTACATGTATTGCCGTTGGAGTTCCACGTTTTGTTTATCGCTTGTTTACATGTATTGCCGTTGGAGATCCAGGTTTTGTTTATCGTTTGTTTACATGTATTACCGTTGGAGATCCAGGTTTTGTTTATCGTTTGTTTAAATGTATTAACGTTGGAGATCCATGTTTTGTTTATCGTTTGTTTACATGTATTACCGTTGGAGATCCAGGTTTTGTTTATCGTTTGTTTACATGTATTGCCGTTGGAGATCCATGTTTTGTTTATCGTTTGTTTACATGTAATACCGTTGGAGATCCATGTTTTGTTTATGGTTTGTTTACATGTATTGCCGTTGGAGATCCAGATTTTGTTTATCGTTTGTTTACATGTATTGCCGTTGGAGATCCAGATTTTGTTTATCGTTTGTTTACATGTATTGCCGTTGGAGATCCAGGTTTTGTTTATCGTTTGTTTACATGTATTGCCGTTGGAGATCCAGGTTTTGTTTATCATTTGTTTACATGTATTACCGTTGGAGATCCAGGTTTTGTTTATCCCTTGTTTACATGTATTGC
Organism: Bathymodiolus brooksi; assembly: GCA_963680875.1. Taxonomy (NCBI): domain Eukaryota; kingdom Metazoa; phylum Mollusca; class Bivalvia; order Mytilida; family Modiolidae; genus Bathymodiolus; species Bathymodiolus brooksi. Next base: position 147,999,055 of record OY804576.1, read on the forward strand.
CGTTGGAGATCCAGGTTTTGTTTATCGCTTGTTTACATGTATTGCCGTTGGAGATCCAGGTTTTGTTTATCGTTTGTTTATATGTATTACCGTTGGAGTTCCATGTTTTGTTTATCGTTTGTTTACATGTATTGCCGTTGGAGATCCATGTTTTGTTTATCCCTTGTTTACATGTATTGCCGTTGGAGGTCCATGTTTTGTTTATCGTTTGTTTATATGTATTGCCGTTGGAGATCCAGGTTTTGTTTATCGTTTGTTTACATGTATTACCGTTGGAGATCCAGGTTTTGTTTATCGTTTGTTTAGATGTATTGCCGTTGGAGATCCAGGTTTTGTTTATCCCTTGTTTACATGTATTGCCGTTGGAGGTCCATGTTTTGTTTATCGTTTGTTTACATGTATTGCCGTTGGAGATCCAGGTTTTGGTTATCGTTTGTTTACATGTATTACCGTTGGAGATCCAGGTTTTGTTTATCGTTTGTTTACATGTATTGGCGTAGGAGATCAAGGGATTGTTTATCGTTTGTTTACATGTATTGCCGTTGGAGATCCATGTTTTGTTTATCGTTTGTTTACATGTATTACCGTTGGAGTTCCATGTTTTGTTTATCGTTTTTTACATGTATTGCCGTTGGAGATCCAGGTTTTGTTTATCGTTTGTTTGCATGTATTGTCGTTGGATATCCAGGTTTTGGTTATCGTTTGTTTACATGTATTACCGTTGGAGATCCAGGTTTTGTTTATCGTTTGTTTACATGTATTGCCGTAGGAGATCAAGGGTTTGTTTATCGTTTGTTTACATGTATTGCCGTTGGAGATCCAGGTTTTGGTTATCGTTTGTTTACATGTATTGCCGTTGGAGATCCATGTTTTGTTTATCCCTTGTTTACATGTATTGCCGTTGGAGATCCAGGTTTTGTTTATCGCTTGTTTACATGTATTGCCGTTGGAGATCCAGGTTTTGTTTATCGTTTGCTTAGATGTATTGTCATTGGAGATCCAGGTTTTGTTTATCGTTTGTTTACATGTATTGCCGTTGGAGATCCAGGTTTTGTTTATCCCTTGTTTACATTTATTGCCGTTGGAGATCCATGTTTTGTTTATCGTTTGTTTACATGTATTGCCGTTGGAGATCCAGGTTTTGTTTTCGTTTATTTACATGTATTACCGTTGGAGATCCAGGCTTTGTTTATCGTTTGTTTACATGTATTGCCGTTGGAGTTCCAGGTTTTGTTTATCGCTTGTTTACATGTATTGCCGTAGGAGATCCAGGTTTTGTTTATCGTTTGTTTACATGTATTACCGTTGGAGATCCATGTTTTGTTTACGGTTTGTTTACATGTATTAACGTTGGAGATCCATGTTTTGTTTATCGTTTGTTTACATGTATTACCGTTGGAGATCCAGGTTTTGTTTATCGTTTGTTTACATGTATTGCCGTTGGAGATCCAGGTTTTGTTTATCGTTTGTTTACATGTAATACCGTTGGAGATCCATGTTTTGTTTATCGTTTGTTTACATGTATTGCCGTTGGAGATCCAGATTTTGTTTATCGTTTGTTTACATGTATTGCCGTTGGAGATCCAGGTTTTGTTTATCGTTTGTTTACATGTATTGCCGTTGGAGATCCAGGTTTTGTTTATCGTTTGTTTACATGTATTGCCGTTGGAGATCCAGGTTTTGTTTATCCCTTGTTTACATGTATTGCCGTTGGAGATCCATGTTTTGTTTATCGTTTGTTTACATGTATTACCGTTGGAGATCCAGGTTTTGTTTATCGTTTGTTTATATGTATTGCCGTTGGAGATCCAGGTTTTGTTTATCGTTTGTTTACATGTATTACCGTTGGAGATCCAGGTTTTGTTTATCGTTTGTTTACATGTATTACCGTTGGAGATCCAGGTTTTGGTTATCGTTTGTTTACATGTATTGCCGTTGGAGATCCAGGTTTTGTTTATCGTTTGTTTACATGTATTGCCGTTGGAGATCCAGGTTTTGTTTATCCTTTGTTTACATGTATTACCGTTGGATATCCAGGTTTTGTTTATCGTTTGTTTACATGTATTGCCGTTGGAGATCCAGGTTTTGTTTATCGTTTGTTTACATGTATTACCGTTGGAGATCCAGGTTTTGCTTATCGTTTGTTTACATGTATTACCGTTGGAGGTCCATGTTTTGTTTATCGTTTGTTTATATGTATTGCCCTTGGAGATCCAGGTTTTGTTTATCGTTTGTTTACATGTATTGCCGTTTGAGATCCATGTTTTGTTTATCGTTTGTTTACATGTATTGCCATTGGAGATCCAGGTTTTGGTTATCGTTTGTTTACATGTATTACCGTTGGAGATCCAGGTTTTGTTTATCGTTTTTTTACACGTATTGCCGTTGGAGATCCAGGTTTTGTTTATCGTTTGTTTACATGTATTGCCGTTGGAGATCCAGGTTTTGTTTATCCCTTGTTTACATTTATTGCCGTTGGAGGTCCATGTTTTGTTTATCGTTTGTTTACATGTATTGCCGTTGGAGATCCAGGTTTTGTTTTCGTTTATTTACATGTATTACCGTTGGAGATCCAGGCTTTGTTTATCGTTTGTTTACATGTATTGCCGTTGGAGTTCCACGTTTTGTTTATCGCTTGTTTACATGTATTGCCGTTGGAGATCCAGGTTTTGTTTATCGTTTGTTTACATGTATTACCGTTGGAGATCCAGGTTTTGTTTATCGTTTGTTTACATGTATTAACGTTGGAGATCCATGTTTTGTTTATCGTTTGTTTACATGTATTACCGTTGGAGATCCAGGTTTTGTTTATCGTTTGTTTACATGTATTGCCGTTGGAGATCCATGTTTTGTTTATCGTTTGTTTACATGTAATACCGTTGGAGATCCATGTTTTGTTTATGGTTTGTTTACATGTATTGCCGTTGGAGATCCAGATTTTGTTTATCGTTTGTTTACATGTATTGCCGTTGGAGATCCAGATTTTGTTTATCGTTTGTTTACATGTATTGCCGTTGGAGATCCAGGTTTTGTTTATCGTTTGTTTACATGTATTGCCGTTGGAGATCCAGGTTTTGTTTATCATTTGTTTACATGTATTACCGTTGGAGATCCAGGTTTTGTTTATCGTTTGTTTACATGTATTGCCGTTGTAGATCCAGGTTTTGTTTATCGCTTGTTTACATGTATTGCCGTTGGAGATCCAGGTTTTGTTTATCGTTTGTTTATATGTATTACCGTTGGAGTTCCATGTTTTGTTTATCGTTTGTTTACATGTATTGCCGTTGGAGATCCATGTTTTGTTTATCCCTTGTTTACATGTATTGCCGTTGGAGGTCCATGTTTTGTTTATCGTTTGTTTACATGTATTGCCGTTGGAAATCCAGGTTTTGTTTATCGTTTGTTTATATGTATTGCCGTTGGAGATCCAGGTTTTGTTTATCGTTTGTTTACATGTATTACCGTTGGAGATCCAGGTTTTGTTTATCGTTTGTTTAGATGTATTGCCGTTGGAGATCCAGGTTTTGTTTATCCCTTGTTTACATGTATTGCCGTTGGAGGTCCATGTTTTGTTTATCGTTTGTTTACATGTATTGCCGTTGGAGATCCAGGTTTTGGTTATCGTTTGTTTACATGTATTACCGTTGGAGATCCAGGTTTTGTTTATCGTTTGTTTACATGTATTGGCGTAGGAGTTCAAGGGATTGTTTATCGTTTGTTTACATGTATTGCCGTTGGAGATCCATGTTTTGTTTATCGTTTGTTTACATGTATTACCGTTGGAGTTCCATGTTTTGTTTATCGTTTGTTTACATGTATTGCCGTTGGAGATCCAGGTTTTGTTTATCGTTTGTTTGCATGTATTGTCGTTGGATATCCAGGTTTTGGTTATCGTTTGTTTACATGTATTACCGTTGGAGATCCAGGTTTTGTTTATCGTTTGTTTACATGTATTGCCGTAGGAGATCAAGGGTTTGTTTATCGTTTGTTTACATGTATTGCCGTTGGAGATCCAGGTTTTGGTTATCGTTTGTTTACATGTATTGCCGTTGGAGATCCATGTTTTGTTTATCCCTTGTTTACATGTATTGCCGTTGGAGATCCAGGTTTTGTTTATCGCTTGTTTACATGTATTGCCGTTGGAGATCCAGGTTTTGTTTATCGTTTGCTTATATGTATTGTCATTGGAGATCCAGGTTTTGTTTATCGTTTGTTTACATGTATTGCCGTTGGAGATCCAGGTTTTGTTTATCCCTTGTTTACATTTATTGCCGTTGGAGGCCCATGTTTTGTTTATCGTTTGTTTACATGTATTGCCGTTGGAGATCCAGGTTTTGTTTTCGTTTATTTACATGTATTACCGTTGGAGATCCAGGCTTTGTTTATCGTTTGTTTACATGTATTGCCGTTGGAGTTCCAGGTTTTGTTTATCGCTTGTTTACATGTATTGCCGTAGGAGATCCAGGTTTTGTTGATCGTTTGTTTACATGTATTACCGTTGGAGATCCATGTTTTGTTTATCGTTTGTTTACATGTATTAACGTTGGAGATCCATGTTTTGTTTATCGTTTGTTTACATGTATTACCGTTGGAGATCCAGGTTTTGTTTATCGTTTGTTTACATGTATTGCCGTTGGAGATCCATGTTTTGTTTATCGTTTGTTTACATGTAATACCGTTGGAGATCCATGTTTTGTTTATCGTTTGTTTACATGTATTGCCGTTGGAGATCCAGATTTTGTTTATCGTTTGTTTACATGTATTGCCGTTGGAGATCCAGGTTTTGTTTATCGTTTGTTTACATGTATTGCCGTTGGAGATCCAGGTTTTGTTTATCGTTTGTTTACATGTATTGCCGTTGGAGATCCAGGTTTTGTTTATCCCTTGTTTACATGTATTGCCGTTGGAGATCCAGGTTTTGTTTATCGCTTGTTTACATGTATTGCCGTTGGAGATCCAGGTTTTGTTTATCGTTTGTTTATATGTATTACCGTTGGAGTTCCATGTTTTGTTTATCGTTTGTTTACATGTATTGCCGTTGGAGATCCATGTTTTGTTTATCCCTTGTTTACATGTATTGCCGTTGGAGGTCCATGTTTTGTTTATCGTTTGTTTACATGTATTGCCGTTGGAGATCCAGGTTTTGTTTATCGTTTGTTTATATGTATTGCCGTTGGAGATCCAGGTTTTGTTTATCCCTTGTTTACATGTATTACCGTTGGAGATCCAGGTTTTGTTTATCGTTTGTTTAGATGTATTGCCGTTGGAGATCCAGGTTTTGTTTATCCCTTGTTTACATGTATTACCGTTGGAGGTCCATGTTTTGTTTATCGTTTGTTTACATGTATTGCCGTTGGAGATCCAGGTTTTGGTTATCGTTTGTTTACATGTATTACCGTTGGAGATCCAGGTTTTGTTTATCGTTTGTTTACATGTATTGGCGTAGGAGATCAAGGGATTGTTTATCGTTTGTTTACATGTATTGCCGTTGGAGATCCAGGTTTTGTTTATCGTTTGTTTACATGTATTGCCGTTGGAGATCCAGGTTTTGGTTATCGATTGTTTACATGTATTGCCGTTGGAGATCCATGTTTTGTTTATCGCTTGTTTACATGTATTGCCGTTGGAGATCCAGGTTTTGTTTATCGTTTGTTTATATGTATTGTCATTGGAGATCCATGTTTTGTTTATCGTTTGTTTACATGTATTACCGTTGGAGTTCCATGTTTTGTTTATCGTTTGTTTACATGTATTGCCGTTGGAGATCCAGGTTTTGTTTATCGTTTGTTTACATGTATTGTCGTTGGATATCCAGGTTTTGGTTATCGTTTGTTTACATGTATTACCGTTGGAGATCCAGGTTTTGTTTATCGTTTGTTTACATGTATTGCCGTAGGAGATCAAGGGTTTGTTTATCGTTTGTTTACATGTATTGCCGTTGGAGATCCAGGTTTTGGTTATCGTTTGTTTACATGTATTGCCGTTGGAGATCCATGTTTTGTTTATCCCTTGTTTACATGTATTGCCGTTGGAGATCCAGGTTTTGTTTATCGCTTGTTTACATGTATTGCCGTTGGAGATCCAGGTTTTGTTTATCGTTTGTTTATATGTATTGTCATTGGAGATCCAGGTTTTGTTTATCGTTTGTTTACATGTATTACCGTTGGAGTTCCATGTTTTGTTTATCGTTTGTTTACATGTATTGCCGTTGGAGATCCATGTTTTGTTTATCCCTTGTTTACATGTATTGCCGTTGGAGGTCCATGTTTTGTTTATTGTTTGTTTACATGTATTACCGTTGGAGATCCAGGTTTTGTTTATCGTTTGTTTATATGTATTGCCGTTGGAGATCCAGGTTTTGTTTATCGTTTGTTTACATGTATTACCGTTGGAGATCCAGGTTTTGTTTATCGTTTGTTTACATGTATTACCGTTGGAGAACCAGGTTTTGGTTATCGTTTGTTTACATGTATTGCCGTTGGAGATCCAGGTTTTGTTTATCGTTTGTTTACATGTATTGCCGTTGGAGATCCAGGTTTTGTTTATCGTTTGTTTACATGTATTACCGTTGGAGATCCAGGTTTTGTTTATCGTTTGTTTACATGTATTGCCGTTGGAGATCCAGGTTTTGTTAATCGTTTGTTTACATGTATTACCGTTGGAGATCCATGTTTTGCTTATCGTTTGTTTACATGTATTACCGTTGGAGATCCATGTTTTGTTTATCGTTTGTTTACATGTATTGCGTTGGAGATCCAGGTTTTGTTTATCGTTTGTTTACATGTATTGCCGTTTGAGATCCATGTTTTGTTTATCGTTTGTTTACATGTATTGCCATTGGAGATCCAGGTTTTGGTTATCGTTTGTTTACATGTATTGCCGTTTGAGATCCATGTTTTGTTTATCGTTTGTTTACATGTATTGCCATTGGAGATCCAGGTTTTGGTTATCGTTTGTTTACATGTATTACCGTTGGAGATCCAGGTTTTGTTTATCGTTTGTTTACATGTATTGCCGTTGGAGATCCAGGTTTTGTTTATCGTTTGTTTACATGTATTGCCGTTGGAGATCCAGGTTTTGTTTATCGTTTGTTTACATGTATTACCGTTGGAGGTCCATGTTTTGTTTATCGTTTGTTTACATGTATTGCCGTTGGAGATCCATGTTTTGTTTATCGTTTGTTTACATGTATTGCCATTGGAGATCCAGGTTTTGGTTATCGTTTGTTTACATGTATTACCGTTGGAGATCCAGGTTTTGTTTATCGTTTGTTTACATGTATTGCCGTTGGAGATCCATGTTTTGTTTATCGTTTGTTTACATGTATTGCCGTTGGAGATCCAGGTTTTGTTTATCCCTTGTTTACATTTATTGCCGTTGGAGGTCCATGTTTTGTTTATCGTTTGTTTACATGTATTGCCGTTGGAGATCCATGTTTTGTTTATCCCTTGTTTACATGTATTGCCGTTGGAGGTCCATGTTTTGTTTATCGTTTGTTTACATGTATTGCCGTTGGAGATCCAGGTTTTGTTTATCGTTTGTTTATATGTATTGCCGTTGGAGATCCAGGTTTTGTTTATCCCTTGTTTACATGTATTACCGTTGGAGATCCAGGTTTTGTTTATCGTTTGTTTAGATGTATTGCCGTTGGAGATCCAGGTTTTGTTTATCCCTTGTTTACATGTATTACCGTTGGAGGTCCATGTTTTGTTTATCGTTTGTTTACATGTATTGCCGTTGGAGATCCAGGTTTTGGTTATCGTTTGTTTACATGTATTACCGTTGGAGATCCAGGTTTTGTTTATCGTTTGTTTACATGTATTGGCGTAGGAGATCAAGGGATTGTTTATCGTTTGTTTACATGTATTGCCGTTGGAGATCCAGGTTTTGTTTATCGTTTGTTTACATGTATTGCCGTTGGAGATCCAGGTTTTGGTTATCGATTGTTTACATGTATTGCCGTTGGAGATCCATGTTTTGTTTATCGCTTGTTTACATGTATTGCCGTTGGAGATCCAGGTTTTGTTTATCGTTTGTTTATATGTATTGTCATTGGAGATCCATGTTTTGTTTATCGTTTGTTTACATGTATTACCGTTGGAGTTCCATGTTTTGTTTATCGTTTGTTTACATGTATTGCCGTTGGAGATCCAGGTTTTGTTTATCGTTTGTTTACATGTATTGTCGTTGGATATCCAGGTTTTGGTTATCGTTTGTTTACATGTATTACCGTTGGAGATCCAGGTTTTGTTTATCGTTTGTTTACATGTATTGCCGTAGGAGATCAAGGGTTTGTTTATCGTTTGTTTACATGTATTGCCGTTGGAGATCCAGGTTTTGGTTATCGTTTGTTTACATGTATTGCCGTTGGAGATCCATGTTTTGTTTATCCCTTGTTTACATGTATTGCCGTTGGAGATCCAGGTTTTGTTTATCGCTTGTTTACATGTATTGCCGTTGGAGATCCAGGTTTTGTTTATCGTTTGTTTATATGTATTGTCATTGGAGATCCAGGTTTTGTTTATCGTTTGTTTACATGTATTACCGTTGGAGTTCCATGTTTTGTTTATCGTTTGTTTACATGTATTGCCGTTGGAGATCCATGTTTTGTTTATCCCTTGTTTACATGTATTGCCGTTGGAGGTCCATGTTTTGTTTATCGTTTGTTTACATGTATTACCGTTGGAGATCCAGGTTTTGTTTATCGTTTGTTTATATGTATTGCCGTTGGAGATCCAGGTTTTGTTTATCGTTTGTTTACATGTATTACCGTTGGAGATCCAGGTTTTGTTTATCGTTTGTTTACATGTATTACCGTTGGAGAACCAGGTTTTGGTTATCGTTTGTTTACATGTATTGCCGTTGGAGATCCAGGTTTTGTTTATCGTTTGTTTACATGTATTGCCGTTGGAGATCCAGGTTTTGTTTATCGTTTGTTTACATGTATTACCGTTGGAGATCCAGGTTTTGTTTATCGTTTGTTTACATGTATTGCCGTTGGAGATCCAGGTTTTGTTAATCGTTTGTTTACATGTATTACCGTTGGAGATCCATGTTTTGCTTATCGTTTGTTTACATGTATTACCGTTGGAGATCCATGTTTTGTTTATCGTTTGTTTACATGTATTGCGTTGGAGATCCAGGTTTTGTTTATCGTTTGTTTACATGTATTGCCGTTTGAGATCCATGTTTTGTTTATCGTTTGTTTACATGTATTGCCATTGGAGATCCAGGTTTTGGTTATCGTTTGTTTACATGTATTGCCGTTTGAGATCCATGTTTTGTTTATCGTTTGTTTACATGTATTGCCATTGGAGATCCAGGTTTTGGTTATCGTTTGTTTACATGTATTACCGTTGGAGATCCAGGTTTTGTTTATCGTTTGTTTACATGTATTGCCGTTGGAGATCCAGGTTTTGTTTATCGTTTGTTTACATGTATTGCCGTTGGAGATCCAGGTTTTGTTTATCGTTTGTTTACATGTATTACCGTTGGAGGTCCATGTTTTGTTTATCGTTTGTTTACATGTATTGCCGTTGGAGATCCATGTTTTGTTTATCGTTTGTTTACATGTATTGCCATTGGAGATCCAGGTTTTGGTTATCGTTTGTTTACATGTATTACCGTTGGAGATCCAGGTTTTGTTTATCGTTTGTTTACATGTATTGCCGTTGGAGATCCATGTTTTGTTTATCGTTTGTTTACATGTATTGCCGTTGGAGATCCAGGTTTTGTTTATCCCTTGTTTACATTTATTGCCGTTGGAGGTCCATGTTTTGTTTATCGTTTGTTTACATGTATTGCCGTTGGAGATCCAGGTTTTGTTTTCGTTTATTTACATGTATTACCGTTGGAGATCCAGGCTTTGTTTATCGTTTGTTTACATGTATTGCCGTTGGAGTTCCAGGTTTTGTTTATCGCTTGTTTACATGTATTGCCGTAGGAGATCCAGGTTTTGTTTATCGTTTGTTTACATGTATTACCGTTGGAGATCCATGTTTTGTTTATCGTTTGTTTACATGTATTAACGTTGGAGATCCATGTTTTGTTTATCGTTTGTTTACATGTATTACCGTTGGAGATCCAGGTTTTGTTTATCGTTTGTTTACATGTATTGCCGTTGGAGATCCAGGTTTTGTTTATCGTTTGTTTACATGTAATACCGTTGGAGATCCATGTTTTGTTTATCGCTTGTTTACATGTATTGCCGTTGGAGATCCAGGTTTTGTTTATCGTTTGTTTACATGTATTACCGTTGGAGATCCAGGTTTTGTTTATCGTTTGTTTACATGTATTGCCGTTGGAGATCCAGATTTTGTTTATCGTTTGTTTACATGTATTGCCGTTGGAGTTCCAGGTTTTGTTTATCGTTTGTTTACATGTATTGCCGTTGGAGATCCATGTTTTGTTTATCGTTTGTTTACATGTATTGCCATTGGAGATCCAGGTTTTGGTTATCGTTTGTTTACATGTATTACCGTTGGAGATCCAGGTTTTGTTTATCGTTTGTTTACATGTATTGCCGTTGGAGATCCATGTTTTGTTTATCGTTTGTTTACATGTATTGCCGTTGGAGATCCAGGTTTTGTTTATCCCTTGTTTACATTTATTGCCGTTGGAGGTCCATGTTTTGTTTATCGTTTGTTTACATGTATTGCCGTTGGAGATCCAGGTTTTGTTTTCGTTTATTTACATGTATTACCGTTGGAGATCCAGGCTTTGTTTATCGTTTGTTTACATGTATTGCCGTTGGAGTTCCAGGTTTTGTTTATCGCTTGTTTACATGTATTGCCGTAGGAGATCCAGGTTTTGTTTATCGTTTGTTTACATGTATTACCGTTGGAGATCCATGTTTTGTTTATCGTTTGTTTACATGTATTAACGTTGGAGATCCATGTTTTGTTTATCGTTTGTTTACATGTATTACCGTTGGAGATCCAGGTTTTGTTTATCGTTTGTTTACATGTATTGGCGTTGGAGATCCAGGTTTTGTTTATCGTTTGTTTACATGTAATACCGTTGGAGATCCATGTTTTGTTTATCGCTTGTTTACATGTATTGCCGTTGGAGATCCAGGTTTTGTTTATCGTTTGTTTACATGTATTACCGTTGGAGATCCAGGTTTTGTTTATCGTTTGTTTACATGTATTGCCGTTGGAGATCCAGATTTTGTTTATCGTTTGTTTACATGTATTGCCGTTGGAGATCCAGGTTTTGTTTATCGTTTGTTTACATGTATTACCGTTGGAGATCCAGGTTTTGTTTATCGTTTGTTTACATGTATTACCGTTGGAGATCCAGGTTTTGTTTATCGTTTGTTTACATGTATTGCCGTTGGAGATCCAGATTTTGTTTATCGTTTGTTTACATGTATTGCCGTTGGAGTTCCAGGTTTTGTTTATCGTTTGTTTACATGTATTACCGTTGGAGATCCAGGCTTTGTTTATCGTTTGTTTACATGTATTACCGTAGGAGATCCATGTTTTGTTTATCGTTTGTTTACATGTATTGCCGTTGGAGATCCAGGTTTTGTTTTCGTTTGTTTACATGTATTGCCGTTGGAGATCCAGGTTTTGTTTATCGTTTGTTTACATGTATTACAGTTGGAGTTCCAGGTTTTGTTTTGGTTTGCTTACATGTATTACCGTTGGAGATCCAGGTTTTGTTTATCGTTTGTTTACATGTATTACCGTTGGAGATCCAGGTTTTGTTTATCGTTTGTTTACATGTATTACCGTTGGAGATCCAGGTTTTGTTTATCGTTTGTTTACATGTATTACCGTTGGAGATCCAGGTTTTGTTTATCGTTTGTTTACATGTATTGGCGTAGGAGATCCAGTTATCAATAGGGGTTGCGATTCCATTAACCGGTTTAACCCTGCCACATTTGTGTGTCTGTTCCATGCCAGTAGATAAATGTTAATAATTTAGAAAGAGGTTTCGTGGAGCATTTGGCAGATCCAGCAATATAATGCTGTTTGAAAGGACACTTGTGTAATTTAGGAATCCAGTAGAGTGATGGTAGATCCAGTTCTTCATTATCATAATAAGTTGCATTATCAACTAAATATAGGCGACTGTATCGACACATCTAAAATGACCTTACTGGTCGTCGATTTAAACAATTGTTCAACACAATAATTACAGTACATTCCTGTCTCATTTGATCAGATTTTGAATTATACACCGACATTGGTAAATAAGAACTGTATGCAGGGTGTCACGTTTGGAGGAGGAAACGATTGAAATTTCAAATTGCCTTTCCTCACTACATATATGTTTGTGGGATGTTCGTGTTAACTAAATGCATATTAAATGTGATTGGTTAGTTTCTGTGATGTTTTACGTTAATTGATAACATGAGTGTACATGAAATCTGTCAGATATGATCACATGGAAAGCTTCATGGTCGCCCTCATGACTTGGTTAGACGTTGCGGAAGATCTGTATCACAAATTATCATAGATATGTTCCCTTTTTTCGTAATCACAATCCCGCCTTTTCCTCTTTGATGACATAGCCGGTTTTGTAATAAGGGTCACTCGACGATGTGCCAGTAGTGCTGCTAGGAACTGCTTACCGTTCCGATGCACCTGAGTTCGCCCCCGGCTTTTAGTGGGGCTAGTGTTGTTCATGTAGATCTCAAGGTCAAATAATTGATCTTAGGTGCATTTTCGTATCCATTCGATATTGCTTATCATCACAACCTTCATGTGACCTTGACCTTTACATATCATGACCTTTGATCTCAAGGTCAAATGACTGAGCATAGAGTAAATGACCATCACACACATCAAATATGTATAAGTTTTGTTGTAGAATGCCATTGTTGAGCATTTCCTTTACCAGAGGACTTCTATAGATGAAGGAGAGACATGTATATCTTTTAGTCCATTAAAACAGTTCCTCTTCAGAATTCAGTCGTGGTGTGCTATTTTCTTTGAACTTTTCAGTTCACAAAGTTGTCAACAGAAGACTTGTCTATGTAATATCTTTGTTACTTTTAATATAATATTTGGTAAGAGGGTACATCGTCATAAAACCATCATGACTCACATATGAACTTGACCTTTGACAGCAAGATCAAATTATTAAGGGTTTTTGCGTTTTTGCATATTTTTGTCACAGTTTATTTTCTTTACCATTTAATGTAGCATTAAGATATTCAGTATATACCGGGGAATATGAATAAGTATAACCTTGAGGTCATTTCCCACTTATAACTTTGACCCCAAAAGTCACATAATTGTTTTCAAGCATATTTGAGAGCCTTCTCTGATCTATGTCTACGGATTTCAAGAACAAAATTCAATTATATATGACCAAGACCAATATCATTCATGTCAGAAGCTGCTAACCTACAAGAGCATATCAGTTCATTCTTACTCTATGACAAGCATTCTCAATCTGGATGTTCTATATTGTGCTATGCAGTTATTTGATCTTACTTCTTAATAATAGGGATAGCGCCAAGTATAGTGATTTTCTGGACAGGGTTCAGCTACTGATACAAAAACTACTCAGTTAAGGCTACTACGTTACTCCTAGGTTGAAGTCATCGCTACAATTCTACGGTAATTATCACGAACTGGTTAACTGGTACGAAATATCACTTTCTCAAATGTAAGCGGGTCTTTTCCCTTTCAGGTAGATATTTTGTTTTTTGTCTATCACCGACAATATTTTTACCTGACTTTACTATATAAGAGTAACACGGTGGGTGTTCACGAGCACCTCTCTTTATCCCTGACTTTACTATATAAGAGTAACACGGTGGGTGTTCTCGAGCACCTGTCTTTATCCCTGACTTTACTATATAAGTGGGTGTTCACGAGCACCTGTCTTTATCCCTGACTTTACTATATAAGAGTAACACGGTGGGTGTTCACGAGCACCTGTCTTTATCCCTGACTTTACTATATAAGAGTAACACGGTGGGTGTTAGCGAGCACCTGTCTTTATCCCTGACTTTACTATATAAGAGTAACACGGTGGGTGTTCACGAGCACCTGTCTTTATCCCTGACTTTACTATATAAGAGTAACACGGTGGGTGTTAGCGAGCACCTGTCTTTATCCCTGACTTTACTATATAAGAGTAACACGGTGGGTGTTCACGAGCACCTGTCTTTATCCCTGACTTTACTATATAAGAGTAACACGGTGGGTGTTAGCGAGCACCTGTCTTTATCCCTGACTTTACTATATAAGAGTAACACGGTGGGTGTTCGGGAGCACCTGTCTTTATCCCTAACTTTACTATATAAGTGGGTGTTCACGAGCACCTGTCTTTATCCCTGACTTTACTATATAAGAGTAACACGGTGGGTGTTCACGAGCACCTGTCTTTATCCCTGACTTTACTATATAAGAGTAACACGGTGGGTGTTCACGAGCACCTGTCTTTATCCCTGACTTTACTATATAAGAGTAACACGGTGGGTGTTAGCGAGCACCTGTCTTTATCCCTGACTTTACTATATAAGAGTAACACGGTGGGTGTTCACGAGCACCTGTCTTTATCCCTGACTTTACTATATAAGAGTAACACGGTGGGTGTTAGCGAGCACCTGTCTTTATCCCTGACTTTACTATATAAGAGTAACACGGTGGGTGTTCACGAGCACCTGTCTTTATCCCTGACTTTACTATATAAGAGTAACACGGTGGGTGTTCACGAGCACCTGTCTTTATCCCTGACTTTACTATATAAGAGTAACACGGTGGGTGTTCACGAGCACCTGTCTTTATCCCTGACTTTACTATATAAGAGTAACACGATGGGTGTTCGGGAGCACCTGTCTTTATCCCTGACTTTTTCTTTGTTTTGTTTTGTTTTGTTTTTGTTTTTGTTTGTTTTATTTTGTTTTTGCTTTTTTGTTTTTTTTTTTTTTAATTTTTGGAGGGGGAGGGGTATGTCCATGTTGCTCTGTTTTTAATTTGTTTTTGTTGTGACCAATGGTGCCCGTGTCTCTAAATTATTTATTCTCGATTTTCCTTTCGGTGTTCTCTAATGTTTATCTCTGACAATGGCTAAGCCGGTACTACCTTACACCGTGGCGTTGTAATGCTCGTATACATTTCTTGTCAACACAGGTTATCGGGCGGTGTAAATCTATTGAACTTGTGTAGGTCTATAAACTAATAATTATGCATATTAAATATTATTGACTATCGAATTTAAGACGTGAGATATCATAAAGCGGCTAGAAATTGTTGTTGAACTGTGACACAGTCACGCCGTTATCTTGGTTATAGATAAATTATCTTAAGTAGTGAATTATTAATATGAAGGGTAAAGTTGCTTTAGTTACAGGGTCTACAAGTGGTATAGGATTGGGGATAGCTAAAGAACTTCTTAAAAATGGATGTCAAGTTATCTTAACGGGATCCAGGAGCAGAGAAAATGCATCATCAGCAATTAAAGAGGCACAGGCAAGGTAAATGATTTGATCTAACAGAGTCCTACAAACCTCGATCCGTGTATATATCTTGTTAGATTACTTCTACCGTGTATTTTGTCTTCTTGTTGATAACGCCGAATCTGGGAAATAACATTCTATTTACCAAATAACACCAACATCATAAATATCCCCAGATGTATACAACACTCAATTGAAGCCTAGAGATCGTTTCACACTCATATTAGGGTACGAGTTCTACTCATTAATGAAGATATTTTTGTGACTGAAATGAAAGTGCTGTTCTTTTATTTTAATTTGTGTCTATGTGAAATGTTGGAAAGTCTGTCATGTTCATCTACATCCATATCCTTTCTTACTACATGTATAATCACTGAGGGGTACAACCCTTCTGAGCAGTTATTCGATGGTTGTGATGGAAGAATCAAATAAACAATCCCTTCCCCCCCCCCCTTTGTTAGGGAAGTAAATGAATTCCTCGTGTATGGAGAATGGGATGCTCATTGTACGCAAAAGATAACTCACAGCGGCTCCTCATAAGTACGTATGTGAGTACAAATGTGAGTACGAATGTGAGTACGAATGTGAGAACAAATGTGAGTACAAATGTGAGTACAAATGTGAGTACAAATGTGAGTACGAATGTGAGTACGAATGTGAGTACGAATGTGAGTACAAATGTGAGTACAAATGTGAGTACAAATGTGAGTACGAATGTGAGTACGAATGTGAGTACGAATGTGAGTACAAATGTGAGTACAAATGTGAGTACAAATGTGAGTACAAATGTGAGTACGAATGTGAGTACAAATGTGAGTACAAATGTGAGTACAAATGTGAGTACGAATGTGAGTACGAATGTGAGTACGAATGTGAGTACAAATGTGAGTACAAATGTGAGTACAAATGTGAGTACAAATGTGAGTACGAATGTGAGTACGAATGTGAGAACAAATGTGAGTACGAATGTGAGAACAAATGTGAGTACGAATGTGAGTACGAATGTGAGAACAAATGTGAGTACGAATGTGAGAACAAATGTGAGTACGAATGTGAGTACGAATGTGAGAACAAATGTGAGTACGAATGTGAGAACAAATGTGAGTACAAATGTGAGTACAAATGTGAGTACGAATGTGAGAACAAATGTGAGTACAAATGTGAGTACAAATGTGAGTACGAATGTGAGTACGAATGTGTGTCAGGAGTGGTCGTTGGTGGTCTGTTGCAAAGAAAACCATTTACTATCTTCCCCTTTCTGTTGCCAATCTTTTTCTTTAGCCTATAATATATAAATAATGTAAATGTGATAGAGCTAGATGTCTAGGTTTTTGTATATTTTCACATTATTAGCAATTTTATTATTATGTTGTAAATGTATGGTAAAATCCAATCTATACTTATTGTTTGTTGACTTTTCCCCTCGTCATAAATATAGCTAAAATACTACTCAATAGAAGTTCAACATTGGAAATATATGGATATATAAAACAATATATATTATGCAAAATTTTGTTAGACAAGATAGAAAATTCTGCCAATACAAAATAGAGGGAGGAAAACGTCTCTACTTATGCATGTCATGACCATATAAACAATAACCGGTATATCGATAATCCGAAGATTTAGTGATTCGACGGTTCAGCCGTCCGAATGTTCAGAATGACTCTTGATAGGTGTGGACATGTAAATTAGGGGGCATAAACTGAATTCTAGAACAACATGGAAACAATCCAACAACAGTAAAATATGTCAAAGATAAGATAATTCCCTAAACATATAGTTATTTATGTTGGGGGGTGTGGGGGGAGGTAAAATCTTTCTAGTTGTTTACGGTAAGTGTGGGTTTATACCAGTTGCATGTATATATATGCCAGAATAAGCTTGAAATATATGTTAAATAACTCTTTATAATGATTTTACAAACTATATATTTAAAGGGAAACTTCGCGATTTTTTACATATTAGCTAAATATGTTCCTGGTGATATAAAATACATATTCACAAAGTTTTATCGACATATTTCCACAAATAACGAAGCAAATCGCAAATTTGTAATTTTAATTTCTAATTTTTTCATGGGTTGTGACGTTTTAGCCCGATAATTGCATTGTGGGATTGAAATTTAAAGTCTGGGTCGCTGATGTTAGATTCGCTTCTTTTAAAGAGCTCAGAGGACTGTAATTTTACAAACTAAATATTTAAGCTGCGAAAGTGTAATCCAAAACCGTAAATCAATAATATTTCAGTTATATCTTGGCAGTCAGTTTTATTGGTGGAGGGAACGTGCCCGGAGAAAACCAACGATCTGCCATAAGTCACTGACACATTTTATCACATAGTGCTGTATCGGCTGAGCGATATTCGAACCCACAACGTTAGTTAATCGAAGAAGGACAACAATAAAATGACCAAAAGAAAAATGACAAATAATGATCCACAGAATATTACACAGAAAACAAAAGATTGACCAATACGAACCCAACTGAAGCCGTCAGTGAACTCATATGATACGGAATTGTAAGAGTCCTGCTCCACTAGTAGCACCCGTCATTAATGTTATTCAAATATCTACTGACATTGTATTTTAGTGGATCAGTCATCGAAATTACCTCCTCTTCTTGATATCTAAGTGGGTCAACTGTACATTATCTACAGTGTGATTTATCTATTTCAGTGAGTCAACTGTACATTATCTACAGTGTGATTTATCTATTTCAGTGGGTCAACTGTACATTATCTACAGTGTGATTTATTTATTTCAGTGGGTCAACTGTACATTATCTAGTGTGATTTATCTATTTCAGTGAGTCAACTGTACATTATCTACAGTGTGCTTTGTCTATTTCAGTGAGTCAACTGTACATTATCTACAGTGTGATTTATTTATTTCAGTGGGTCAACTGTACATTATCTAGTGTGATTTATCTATTTCAGTGAGTCAACTGTACATTATCTACAGTGTGATTCGTCTATTTCAGTGGGTCAACTGTACATTATCTACAGTGTGATTTGTCTATTTCAGTGGGTCTACTGTACATTATCTACAGTGTGATTTGTCTATTTCAGTGAGTCAACTGTACATTATCTACAGTGTGATTTGTCTATTTCAGTGAGTCAACTGTACATTATCTACAGTGTGATTTGTCTATTTCAGTGAGTCAACTGTACATTATCTACAGTGTGATTTATCTATTTCAGTGAGTCAACTGTACATTATCTACAGTGTGATTTATCTATTTCAGTGAGTCAACTGTACATTATCTACAGTGTGATTTATCTATTTCAGTGAGTCAACTGTACATTATCTACAGTGTGATTTATCTATTTCAGTGAGTCAACTGTACATTATCTACAGTGTGATTTATTTATTTCAGTGGGTCAACTGTACATTATCTAGTGTGATTTATTTATTTCAGTGGGTCAACTGTACATTATCTACAGTGTGATTTGTCTATTTCAGTGGGTCAACTGTACATTATCTACAGTGTGATTTGTCTATTTCAGTGGGTCTACTGTACATTATCTACAGTGTGATTTGTCTATTTCAGTGAGTCAACTGTACATTATCTACAGTGTGATTTGTCTATTTCAGTGAGTCAACTGTACATTATCTACAGTGTGATTTGTCTATTTCAGTGAGTCAACTGTACATTATCTACAGTGTGATTTGTCTATTTCAGTGAGTCAACTGTACATTATCTACAGTGTGATTTGTCTATTTCAGTGGGTCAACTGTACATTATCTACAGTGTGATTTATCTATTTCAGTGAGTCAACTGTACATTATCTACAGTGTGATTTATTTATTTCAGTGAGTCAACTGTACATTATCTACAGTGTGATTTATCTATTTCAGTGAGTCATCTGTACACTATCTACAGTGTGATTTATCTATTTCAGTGGGTCAACTGTGCATTATCTACAGTGTGATTTATCTATTTCAGTGAGTCAACTGTACACTATCTACAGTGTGATTTATCTATTTCAGTGAGTCAACTGTACATTATCTACAGTGTGATTTATCTATTTCAGTGAGTCTGAGTCAACTGTACATTATCTACAGTGTGATTTATTTATTTCAGTGAGTCAACTATGCATTATCTACTGTGATTTATTTATTTCAGCGAGTCAACTGTGCATTATCTATAGTGTGATTTATCTATTTCAGTGAATCAACTGTGCATTATCTACAGTGTGATTTATCTATTTCAGTGAGTCAACTGTACATTATCTAGAGTGTGATTTGTCTATTTCAGTGAGTCAACTGTACATTATCTACAGTGTGATTTATCTATTTCAGTGGGTCAACTGTACAGTATCTACAGTGTGATTTGTCTATTTCAGTGGGTCAACTGTACATTATCTACAGTGTGATTTATCTATTTCAGTGAGTCAGATATACATTATCTACAGTGTGATTTATCTATTTCAGTGAGTCAACTGTACATTATCTAGTGTGATTTATCTATTTCAGTGAGTCAACTGTACATTATCTACAGTGTGATTTATTTATTTCAGTGAGTCAACTGTACATTTTCTACAGTGTGATTTATCTATTTCAGTGAGTCAACTGTACATTATCTACAGTGTGATTTATTTATTTCAGTGAGTCAACTGTACATTATCTACAGTGTGATTTATCTATTTCAGTGAGTCTGAGTCAACTGTACATTATCTACAGTGTGATTTATTTATTTCAGTGAGTCAACTGTACATTATCTACAGTGTTTTCAGTGAGTCAGCTGTACATTATCTACATTGTGATTTATCTATTTCAGTGAGTCAACTGTACATTATCTACAGTGTGATTTATCTATTTCAGTGGGTCAACTGTACATTATCTACAGTGTGATTTATCTATTTCAGTGAGTCAATTGTACATTATCTACAATGTGATTTATCTATTTCAGTAAGTCAACTGTACATTATCTACAGTGTGATTTATCTATTTCAGTGAGTCAACTGTACATTATCTACAGTGTGATTTATATATTTCAGTGAGTCAACTGTACATTATCTACAGTGTGATTTATCTATTTCAGTGGGTCAACTGTACATTATCTACAGTGTGATTTATTTATTTCAGTGAGTCAACTGTACATTATCTACAGTGTGATTTATCTATTTCAGTGGGTCAACTGTACATTATCTACAGTGTGATTTATCTATTTCAGTGAGTCAACTGTACATTATCTACAGTGTGATTTATCTATTTCAGTGAGTCAACTGTACATTATCTACAGTGTGATTTATCTAGTTCAGTGAGTCAGCTGTACATTATCTACAGTGTGATTTATCTATTTCAGTGAGTCAACTGTACATTATCTACAGTGTGATTTATCTATTTCAGTGAGTCAACTGTACATTATCTACAGTGTGATTTATCTAGTTCAGTGAGTCAGCTGTACATTATCTACAGTGTGATTTATCTATTTCAGTGAGTCAACTGTACATTATCTAGTGTGATTTATCTATTTCAGTGGGTCAACTGTACATTATCTACAGTGTGATTTATCTATTTCAGTGGGTCAACTGTACATTATCTACAGTGTGATTTATCTATTTCAGTGGGTCAACTGTACATTATCTACAGTGTGATTTATCTATTTCAGTGAGTCAATTGTACATTATCTACAATGCGATTTATCTATTTCAGTGAGTCAACTGTACATTATCTACAGTGTGATTTATCTATTTCAGTGGGTCAACTGTACATTATCTACAGTATGATTTATCTATTTCAGTGAGTCAACTGTACATTTTCTACAGTGTGATTTATCTATTTCAGTGAGTCAACTGTACATTATCTACAGTGTGATTTATTTATTTCAGTGAGTCAACTGTACATTATCTACAATGTGATTTATCTATTTCAGTGAGTCAACTGTACATTATCTACAGTGTGATTTATCTATTTCAGTGGGTCAACTGTACATTATCTACAGTGTGATTTATTTATTTCAGTGAGTCAACTGTACATTATCTACAGTGTGATTTATCTATTTCAGTGAGTCAACTGTACATTATCTACAGTGTGATTTATCTATTTCAGTGAGTCAACTGTACATTATCTACAGTATGATTTATCTATTTCAGTGAGTCAACTGTACATTATCTAGTGTGATTTATTTATTTCAGTGAGTCAACTGTACATTATCTACAGTGTGATTTATCTATTTCAGTGAGTCAACTGTACATTATCTAGTGTGATTTATCTATTTCAGTGAGTCAACTGTACATTATCTACAGTTTGATTTATCTATTTCAGTGAGTCAACTGTACATTATCTACAGTGTGATTTATCTATTTCAGTGAGTCAACTGTACATTATCTACAGTGTGATTTGTCTATTTCAGTGGGTCAACTGTACATTATCTACAGTGTGATTTATCTATTTCAGTGAGTCAACTGTACATTATCTACAGTGTGATTTATCTATTTCAGTGGGTCAACTGTACATTATCTACAATGTGATTTGTCTATTTCAGTGAGTCAACTGTACATTATCTACAGTGTGATTTATCTATTTCAGTGAGTCAACTGTACATTATCTACAGTGTGATTTATCTATTTCAGTGAGTCAACTGTACATTATCTACAGTATGATTTATCTATTTCAGTGAGTCAACTGTACATTATCTAGTGTGAATTATCTATTTCAGTGAGTCAACTGTACATTATCTACGGTGTGATTTCTCTATTTCAGTGAGTCAACTGTACATTATCTAGTGTGATTTATCTATTTCAGTGAGTCAACTGTACATTATCTACAGTTTGATTTATCTATTTCAGTGAGTCAACTGTACATTATCTACAGTGTGATTTGTCTATTTCAGTGAGTCAACTGTACATTATCTACAGTGTGATTTGTCTATTTCAGTGGGTCAACTGTACATTATCTACAGTGTGATTTATCTATTTCAGTGGGTCAACTGTACATTATCTACAGTGTGATTTATTTATTTCAGTGGGTCAACTGTACATTATCTACAATGTGATTTGTCTATTTCAGTGAGTCAACTGTACATTATCTACAGTGTGATTTGTCTATTTCAGTGGCTCAACTGTACATTAAATACAGTGTGATTTATCTATTTCAGAGGGTCAACTGTACATTATCTACAGTGTGATTTATCTATTTCAGTGGGTCAAATGTACATTATCTACAGTGTGATTTATCTATTTCAGTGAGTCAACTGTACATTATCTAGTGTGATTTATCTATTTCAGTGGGTCAACTGTACATTATCTACAGTGTGATTTGTCTATTTTAGTGAATCAACTGTACATTATCTACAGTGTGATTTATCTATTTCAGTGAGTCAACTGTACATTATCTACAGTGTGATTTTTTGTCAATTTCAGTGGGTCAACTGTACATTATCTACAGTGTGATTTGTCTATTTCAGTGGGTCAACTGTACATTATCTACAGTGTGATTTGTCTATTTTAGTGAATCAACTGTACATTATCTACAGTGTGATTTATCTATTTCAGTGAGTCAACTGTACATTATCTACAGTGTGATTTTTTTATCTATTTCAGTGAGTCAACTGTACATTATCTACAATGTGATTTATCTATTTCAGTGGGTCAACTGTACATTATCTACAGTGTGATTTGTCTATTTCAGTTGGTCAACTGTACATTATCTACAGTGTGATTTATCTATTTCAGTGAATCAACTGTACATTATCTACAGTGTGATTTATCTATTTCAGTGAGTCAACTGTACATTATCTACAGTGTGATTTATATATTTCAGTGAGTCAACTGTACATTATCTACAGTGTGATTTATCTATTTCAGTGGGTCAACTGTACATTATCTACAGTGTGATTTATTTATTTCAGTGAGTCAACTGTACATTATCTACAGTGTGATTTATCTATTTCAGTGGGTCAACTGTACATTATCTACAGTGTGATTTATCTATTTCAGTGAGTCAACTGTACATTATCTACAGTGTGATTTATTTATTTCAGTGGGTCAACTGTACATTATCTACAATGTGATTTGTCTATTTCAGTGAGTCAACTGTACATTATCTACAGTGTGATTTGTCTATTTCAGTGGCTCAACTGTACATTAAATACAGTGTGATTTATCTATTTCAGAGGGTCAACTGTACATTATCTACAGTGTGATTTATCTATTTCAGTGGGTCAAATGTACATTATCTACAGTGTGATTTATCTATTTCAGTGAGTCAACTGTACATTATCTAGTGTGATTTATCTATTTCAGTGGGTCAACTGTACATTATCTACAGTGTGATTTGTCTATTTTAGTGAATCAACTGTACATTATCTACAGTGTGATTTATCTATTTCAGTGAGTCAACTGTACATTATCTACAGTGTGATTTTTTGTCAATTTCAGTGGGTCAACTGTACATTATCTACAGTGTGATTTGTCTATTTCAGTGGGTCAACTGTACATTATCTACAGTGTGATTTGTCTATTTTAGTGAATCAACTGTACATTATCTACAGTGTGATTTATCTATTTCAGTGAGTCAACTGTACATTATCTACAGTGTGATTTTTTGTCTATTTCAGTGAGTCAACTGTACATTATCTACAATGTGATTTATCTATTTCAGTGGGTCAACTGTACATTATCTACAGTGTGATTTGTCTATTTCAGTTGGTCAACTGTACATTATCTACAGTGTGATTTATCTATTTCAGTGAATCAACTGTACATTATCTACAGTGTGATTTATCTATTTCAGTGAGTCAACTGTACATTATCTACAGTGTGATTTATCTATTTCAGTGAGTCATCTGTACACTATCTACAGTGTGATTTATCTATTTCAGTGGGTCAACTGTGCATTATCTACAGTGTGATTTATCTATTTCAGTGAGTCAACTGTACACTATCTACAGTGTGATTTATCTATTTCAGTGATTCAACTGTACATTATCTACAGTGTGATTTATCTATTTCAGTGAGTCAACTATGCATTATCTACTGTGATTTATCTATTTCAGTGAGTCAACTGTGCATTATCTACAGTGTGATTTATCTATTTCAGTGAATCAACTGTACACTATCTACAGTGTGATTTATCTATTTCAGTGAGTCAACTGTACATTATCTACAGTGTGATTTGTCTATTTCAGTGGGTCAACTATGCATTATCTACTGTGATTTATTTATTTCAGTGAGTCAACTGTGCATTATCTACAGTGTGATTTATCTATTTCAGTGAGTCAACTGTACATTATCTACAGTGTGACTTGTCTATTTCAGTGAGTCAACTGTACATTATCTACAGTGTGATTTATCTATTTCAGTGGGTCAACTGTACAGTATCTACAGTGTGATTTGTCTATTTCAGTGGGTCAACTGTACATTATCTACAGTGTGATTTATCTATTTCAGTGAGTCAGATATACATTATCTACAGTGTGATTTATCTATTTCAGTGAGTCAACTGTACATTATCTAGTGTGATTTATCTATTTCAGTAGGTCAACTGTACATTATCTACAGTGTGATTTATTTATTTCAGTGAGTCAACTGTACATTATCTAGTGTGATTTATCTATTTCAGTGAGTCAACTGTACATTATCTACAGTGTGATTTATTTATTTCAGTGAGTCAACTGTACATTATCTACAGTGTGATTTATGTATTTCAGTGAGTCTGAGTCAACTGTACATTATCTACAGTGTGATTTATTTATTTCAGTGAGTCAACTGTACATTATCTACAGTGTGATTTATTTATTTCAGTGAGTCAACTGTACATTATCTACAGTGTGATTTATCTATTTCAGTGGGTCAACTGTACATTATCTACAGTATGATTTATCTATTTCAGTGAGTCAACTGTACATTTTCTACAGTGTGATTTATCTATTTCAGTGAGTCAACTGTACATTATCTACAGTGTGATTTATTTATTTCAGTGAGTCAACTGTACATTATCTACAATGTGATTTATCTATTTCAGTGAGTCAACTGTACATTATCTACAGTGTGATTTATCTATTTCAGTGGGTCAACTGTACATTATCTACAGTGTGATTTATTTATTTCAGTGAGTCAACTGTACATTATCTACAGTGTGATTTATCTATTTCAGTGAGTCAACTGTACATTATCTACAGTGTGATTTATCTATTTCAGTGAGTCAACTATACATTATCTACAGTATGATTTATCTATTTCAGTGAGTCAACTGTACATTATCTAGTGTGATTTATCTATTTCAGTGAGTCAACTGTACATTATCTACAGTGTGATTTATCTATTTCAGTGAGTCAACTGTACATTATCTAGTGTGATTTATCTATTTCAGTGAGTCAACTGTACATTATCTACAGTTTGATTTATCTATTTCAGTGAGTCAACTGTACATTATCTACAGTGTGATTTGTCTATTTCAGTGAGTCAACTGTACATTATCTACAGTGTGATTTGTCTATTTCAGTGGGTCAACTGTACATTATCTACAGTGTGATTTATCTATTTCAGTGAGTCAACTGTACATTATCTACAGTGTGATTTATCTATTTCAGTGGGTCAACTGTACATTATCTACAATGTGATTTGTCTATTTCAGTGAGTCAACTGTACATTATCTACAGTGTGATTTATCTATTTCAGTGAGTCAACTGTACATTATCTACAGTGTGATTTATCTATTTCAGTGAGTCAACTGTACATTATCTACAGTATGATTTATCTATTTCAGTGAGTCAACTGTACATTATCTAGTGTGAATTATCTATTTCAGTGAGTCAACTGTACATTATCTACAGTGTGATTTCTCTATTTCAGTGAGTCAACTGTACATTATCTAGTGTGATTTATCTATTTCATTAAGTCAACTGTACATTATCTACAGTTTGATTTATCTATTTCAGTGAGTCAACTGTACATTATCTACAGTGTGATTTGTCTATTTCAGTGAGTCAACTGTACATTATCTACAGTGTGATTTGTCTATTTCAGTGGGTCAACTGTACATTATCTACAATGTGATTTATCTATTTCAGTGGGTCAACTGTACATTATCTACAGTGTGATTTATTTATTTCAGTGGGTCAACTGTACATTATCTACAATGTGATTTGTCTATTTCAGTGAGTCAACTGTACATTATCTACAGTGTGATTTGTCTATTTCAGTGGCTCAACTGTACATTAAATACAGTGTGATTTATCTATTTCAGAGGGTCAACTGTACATTATCTACAGTGTGATTTATCTATTTCAGTGGGTCAAATGTACATTATCTACAGTGTGATTTATCTATTTCAGTGAGTCAACTGTACATTATCTAGTGTGATTTATCTATTTCAGTGGGTCAACTGTACATTATCTACAGTGTGATTTGTCTATTTTAGTGAATCAACTGTACATTATCTACAGTGTGATTTATCTATTTCAGTGAGTCAACTGTACATTATCTACAGTGTGATTTTTTGTCAATTTCAGTGGGTCAACTGTACATTATCTACAGTGTGATTTGTCTATTTCAGTGGGTCAACTGTACATTATCTACAGTGTGATTTGTCTATTTTAGTGAATCAACTGTACATTATCTACAGTGTGATTTATCTATTTCAGTGAGTCAACTGTACATTATCTACAGTGTGATTTTTTGTCTATTTCAGTGAGTCAACTGTACATTATCTACAATGTGATTTATCTATTTCAGTGGGTCAACTGTACATTATCTACAGTGTGATTTGTCTATTTCAGTTGGTCAACTGTACATTATCTACAGTGTGATTTATCTATTTCAGTGAATCAACTGTACATTATCTACAGTGTGATTTATCTATTTCAGTGAGTCAACTGTACATTATCTACAGTGTGATTTATCTATTTCAGTGAGTCATCTGTACACTATCTACAGTGTGATTTATCTATTTCAGTGGGTCAACTGTGCATTATCTACAGTGTGATTTATCTATTTCAGTGAGTCAACTGTACATTATCTACAGTGTGATTTGTCTATTTCAGTGGGTCAACTGTACATTATCTACAGTGTGATTTATCTATTTCAGTGAGTCAACTGTACATTATCTACAGTGTGATTTATCTATTTCAGTGGGTCAACTGTACATTATCTACAATGTGATTTGTCTATTTCAGTGAGTCAACTGTACATTATCTACAGTGTGATTTATCTATTTCAGTGAGTCAACTGTACATTATCTACAGTGTGATTTATCTATTTCAGTGAGTCAACTGTACATTATCTACAGTATGATTTATCTATTTCAGTGAGTCAACTGTACATTATCTAGTGTGAATTATCTATTTCAGTGAGTCAACTGTACATTATCTACAGTGTGATTTCTCTATTTCAGTGAGTCAACTGTACATTATCTAGTGTGATTTATCTATTTCAGTGAGTCAACTGTACATTATCTACAGTTTGATTTATCTATTTCAGTGAGTCAACTGTACATTATCTACAGTGTGATTTGTCTATTTCAGTGAGTCAACTGTACATTATCTACAGTGTGATTTGTCTATTTCAGTGGGTCAACTGTACATTATCTACAATGTGATTTATCTATTTCAGTGGGTCAACTGTACATTATCTACAGTGTGATTTATTTATTTCAGTGGGTCAACTGTACATTATCTACAATGTGATTTGTCTATTTCAGTGAGTCAACTGTACATTATCTACAGTGTGATTTGTCTATTTCAGTGGCTCAACTGTACATTAAATACAGTGTGATTTATCTATTTCAGAGGGTCAACTGTACATTATCTACAGTGTGATTTATCTATTTCAGTGGGTCAAATGTACATTATCTACAGTGTGATTTATCTATTTCAGTGAGTCAACTGTACATTATCTAGTGTGATTTATCTATTTCAGTGGGTCAACTGTACATTATCTACAGTGTGATTTGTCTATTTTAGTGAATCAACTGTACATTATCTACAGTGTGATTTATCTATTTCAGTGAGTCAACTGTACATTATCTACAGTGTGATTTTTTGTCAATTTCAGTGGGTCAACTGTACATTATCTACAGTGTGATTTGTCTATTTCAGTGGGTCAACTGTACATTATCTACAGTGTGATTTGTCTATTATAGTGAATCAACTGTACATTATCTACAGTGTGATTTATCTATTTCAGTGAGTCAACTGTACATTATCTACAGTGTGATTTTTTGTCTATTTCAGTGAGTCAACTGTACATTATCTACAATGTGATTTATCTATTTCAGTGGGTCAACTGTACATTATCTACAGTGTGATTTGTCTATTTCAGTTGGTCAACTGTACATTATCTACAGTGTGATTTATCTATTTCAGTGAATCAACTGTACATTATCTACAGTGTGATTTATCTATTTCAGTGAGTCAACTGTACATTATCTACAGTGTGATTTATCTATTTCAGTGAGTCATCTGTACACTATCTACAGTGTGATTTATCTATTTCAGTGGGTCAACTGTGCATTATCTACAGTGTGATTTATCTATTTCAGTGAGTCAACTGTACACTATCTACAGTGTGATTTATCTATTTCAGTGAGTCAACTGTACATTATCTACAGTGTGATTTATCTATTTCAGTGAGTCAACTATGCATTATCTACTGTGATTTATCTATTTCAGTGAGTCAACTGCGCATTATCTACAGTGTGATTTATCTATTTCAGTGAATCAACTGTACACTATCTACAGTGTGATTTATCTATTTCAGTGAGTCAACTGTACATTATCTACAGTGTGATTTGTCTATTTCAGTTGGTCAACTGTACATTATCTACAGTGTGATTTATCTATTTCAGTGAATCAACTGTACATTATCTACAGTGTGATTTATCTATTTCAGTGAGTCAACTGTACATTATCTACAGTGTGATTTATCTATTTCAGTGAGTCATCTGTACACTATCTACAGTGTGATTTATCTATTTCAGTGGGTCAACTGTGCATTATCTACAGTGTGATTTATCTATTTCAGTGAGTCAACTGTACATTATCTACAGTGTGATTTGTCTATTTCAGTGGGTCAACTGTACATTATCTACAGTGTGATTTATCTATTTCAGTGAGTCAACTGTACATTATCTACAGTGTGATTTATCTATTTCAGTGGGTCAACTGTACATTATCTACAATGTGATTTGTCTATTTCAGTGAGTCAACTGTACATTATCTACAGTGTGATTTATCTATTTCAGTGAGTCAACTGTACATTATCTACAGTGTGATTTATCTATTTCAGTGAGTCAACTGTACATTATCTACAGTATGATTTATCTATTTCAGTGAGTCAACTGTACATTATCTAGTGTGAATTATCTATTTCAGTGAGTCAACTGTACATTATCTACAGTGTGATTTCTCTATTTCAGTGAGTCAACTGTACATTATCTAGTGTGATTTATCTATTTCAGTGAGTCAACTGTACATTATCTACAGTTTGATTTATCTATTTCAGTGAGTCAACTGTACATTATCTACAGTGTGATTTGTCTATTTCAGTGAGTCAACTGTACATTATCTACAGTGTGATTTGTCTATTTCAGTGGGTCAACTGTACATTATCTACAATGTGATTTATCTATTTCAGTGGGTCAACTGTACATTATCTACAGTGTGATTTATTTATTTCAGTGGGTCAACTGTACATTATCTACAATGTGATTTGTCTATTTCAGTGAGTCAACTGTACATTATCTACAGTGTGATTTGTCTATTTCAGTGGCTCAACTGTACATTAAATACAGTGTGATTTATCTATTTCAGAGGGTCAACTGTACATTATCTACAGTGTGATTTATCTATTTCAGTGGGTCAAATGTACATTATCTACAGTGTGATTTATCTATTTCAGTGAGTCAACTGTACATTATCTAGTGTGATTTATCTATTTCAGTGGGTCAACTGTACATTATCTACAGTGTGATTTGTCTATTTTAGTGAATCAACTGTACATTATCTACAGTGTGATTTATCTATTTCAGTGAGTCAACTGTACATTATCTACAGTGTGATTTTTTGTCAATTTCAGTGGGTCAACTGTACATTATCTACAGTGTGATTTGTCTATTTCAGTGGGTCAACTGTACATTATCTACAGTGTGATTTGTCTATTATAGTGAATCAACTGTACATTATCTACAGTGTGATTTATCTATTTCAGTGAGTCAACTGTACATTATCTACAGTGTGATTTTTTGTCTATTTCAGTGAGTCAACTGTACATTATCTACAATGTGATTTATCTATTTCAGTGGGTCAACTGTACATTATCTACAGTGTGATTTGTCTATTTCAGTTGGTCAACTGTACATTATCTACAGTGTGATTTATCTATTTCAGTGAATCAACTGTACATTATCTACAGTGTGATTTATCTATTTCAGTGAGTCAACTGTACATTATCTACAGTGTGATTTATCTATTTCAGTGAGTCATCTGTACACTATCTACAGTGTGATTTATCTATTTCAGTGGGTCAACTGTGCATTATCTACAGTGTGATTTATCTATTTCAGTGAGTCAACTGTACACTATCTACAGTGTGATTTATCTATTTCAGTGAGTCAACTGTACATTATCTACAGTGTGATTTATCTATTTCAGTGAGTCAACTATGCATTATCTACTGTGATTTATCTATTTCAGTGAGTCAACTGCGCATTATCTACAGTGTGATTTATCTATTTCAGTGAATCAACTGTACACTATCTACAGTGTGATTTATCTATTTCAGTGAGTCAACTGTACATTATCTACAGTGTGATTTGTCTATTTCAGTGGGTCAGCTATGCATTATCTACTGTGATTTATTTATTTCAGTGAGTCAACTGTGCATTATCTACAGTGTGATTTATCTATTTCAGTGAGTCAACTGTACATTATCTACAGTGTGACTTGTCTATTTCAGTGAGTCAACTGTACATTATCTACAGTGTGATTTATCTATTTCAGTGGGTCAACTGTACAGTATCTACAGTGTGATTTGTCTATTTCAGTGGGTCAACTGTACATTATCTACAGTGTGATTTATCTATTTCAGTGAGTCAGATATACATTATCTACAGTGTGATTTATCTATTTCAGTGAGTCAACTGTACATTATCTAGTGTGATTTATCTATTTCAGTAGGTCAACTGTACATTATCTACAGTGTGATTTATTTATTTCAGTGAGTCAACTGTACATTATCTAGTGTGATTTATCTATTTCAGTGAGTCAACTGTACATTATCTACAGTGTGATTTATTTATTTCAGTGAGTCAACTGTACATTATCTACAGTGTGATTTATGTATTTCAGTGAGTCTGAGTCAACTGTACATTATCTACAGTGTGATTTATTTATTTCAGTGAGTCAACTGTACATTATCTACAGTGTGATTTATTTATTTCAGTGAGTCAACTGTACATTATCTACAGTGTGATTTATCTATTTCAGTGAGTCAACTGTACATTATCTACAGTGTTTTCAGTGAGTCAGCTGTACATTATCTACATTGTGATTTATCTATTTCAGTGAGTCAACTGTACATTATCTAGTGTGATTTATCTATTTCAGTGGGTCAACTGTACATTATCTACAGTGTGATTTATCTATTTCAGTGAGTCAATTGTACATTATCTACAATGTGATTTATCTATTTCAGTAAGTCAACTGTACATTATCTACAGTGTGATTTATCTATTTCAGTGAGTCAACTGTACATTATCTACAGTGTGATTTATATATTTCAGTGAGTCAACTGTACATTATCTACAGTGTGATTTATCTATTTCAGTGGGTCAACTGTACATTATCTACAGTGTGATTCATTTATTTCAGTGAGTCAACTGTACATTATCTACAGTGTGATTTATCTATTTCAGTGAGTCAACTGTACATTATCTACAGTGTGATTTATCTATTTCAGTGAGTCAACTGTACATTATCTACAGTGTGATTTATTTATTTCAGTGAGTCAACTGTACATTATCTAGTGTGATTTATCTATTTCAGTGAGTCAACTGTACATTATCTACAGTGTGATTTATTTATTTCAGTGAGTCAACTGTACATTATCTACAGTGTGATTTATCTATTTCAGTGAGTCTGAGTCAACTGTACATTATCTACAGTGTGATTTATTTATTTCAGTGAGTCAACTGTACATTATCTACAGTGTGATTTATTTATTTCAGTGAGTCAACTGTACATTATCTACAGTGTGATTTATCTATTTCAGTGAGTCAACTGTACATTATCTACAGTGTTTTCAGTGAGTCAGCTGTACATTATCTACATTGTGATTTATCTATTTCAGTGAGTCAACTGTACATTATCTAGTGTGATTTATTTATTTCAGTGGGTCAACTGTACATTATCTACAGTGTGATTTATCTATTTCAGTGAGTCAATTGTACATTATCTACAATGTGATTTATCTATTTCAGTAAGTCAACTGTACATTATCTACAGTGTGATTTATCTATTTCAGTGAGTCAACTGTACATTATCTACAGTGTGATTTATCTATTTCAGTGAGTCAACTATGCATTATCTACTGTGATTTATCTATTTCAGTGAGTCAACTGTGCATTATCTACAGTGTGGTTTATCTATTTCAGTGAATCAACTGTACACTATCTACAGTGTGATTTATCTATTTCAGTGAGTCAACTGTACATTATCTACAGTGTGATTTGTCTATTTCAGTGGGTCAACTATGCATTATCTACTGTGATTTATTTATTTCAGTGAGTCAACTGTGCATTATCTACAGTGTGATTTATCTATTTCAGTGAGTCAACTGTACATTATCTACAGTGTGACTTGTCTATTTCAGTGAGTCAACTGTACATTATCTACAGTGTGATTTATCTATTTCAGTGGGTCAACTGTACAGTATCTACAGTGTGATTTGTCTATTTCAGTGGGTCAACTGTACATTATCTACAGTGTGATTTATCTATTTCAGTGAGTCAGATATACATTATCTACAGTGTGATTTATCTATTTCAGTGAGTCAACTGTACATTATCTAGTGTGATTTATCTATTTCAGTAGGTCAACTGTACATTATCTACAGTGTGATTTATTTATTTCAGTGAGTCAACTGTACATTATCTAGTGTGATTTATCTATTTCAGTGAGTCAACTGTACATTATCTACAGTGTGATTTATCTATTTCAGTGAGTCATCTGTACACTATCTACAGTGTGATTTATCTATTTCAGTGGGTCAACTGTGCATTATCTACAGTGTGATTTATCTATTTCAGTGAGTCAACTGTACACTATCTACAATGTGATTTATCTATTTAAGTGAGTCAACTGTACATTATCTACAGTGTGATTTATCTATTTCAGTGAGTCAACTATGCATTATCTACTGTGATTTATCTATTTCAGTGAGTCAACTGTGCATTATCTACAGTGTGATTTATCTATTTCAGTGAGTCAACTGTACATTATCTACAGTGTGATTTATCTATTTCAGTGAGTCAACTGTACATTATCTACAGTGTGATTTATCTAGTTCAGTGAGTTAGCTGTACATTATCTACAGTGTGATTTATCTATTTCAGTGAGTCAACTGTACATCATCTACAGTGTGATTTATCTATTTCAGTGAGTCAACTGTACATTATCTACAGTGTGATTTATCTAGTTCAGTGAGTCAGCTGTACATTATCTACAGTGTGATTTATTTATTTCAGATGGTCAACTGTACATTATCTACAGTGTGATTTGTCTATTTTAGTGAATCAACTGTACATTATCTACAGTGTGATTTATCTATTTCAGTGAGTCAACTGTACATTATCTACAGTGTGATTTTTTGTCTATTTCAGTGAGTCAACTGTACATTATCTACAATGTGATTTATCTATTTCAGTGGGTCAACTGTACATTATCTACAGTGTGATTTGTCTATTTCAGTTGGTCAACTGTACATTATCTACAGTGTGATTTATCTATTTCAGTGAATCAACTGTACATTATCTACAGTGTGATTTATCTATTTCAGTGAGTCAACTGTACATTATCTACAGTGTGATTTATCTATTTCAGTGAGTCATCTGTACACTATCTACAGTGTGATTTATCTATTTCAGTGGGTCAACTGTGCATTATCTACAGTGTGATTTATCTATTTCAGTGAGTCAACTGTACACTATCTACAGTGTGATTTATCTATTTCAGTGAGTCAACTGTACATTATCTACAGTGTGATTTATCTATTTCAGTGAGTCAACTATGCATTATCTACTGTGATTTATCTATTTCAGTGAGTCAACTGCGCATTATCTACAGTGTGATTTATCTATTTCAGTGAATCAACTGTACACTATCTACAGTGTGATTTATCTATTTCAGTGAGTCAACTGTACATTATCTACAGTGTGATTTGTCTATTTCAGTGGGTCAGCTATTCATTATCTACTGTGATTTATTTATTTCAGTGAGTCAACTGTGCATTATCTACAGTGTGATTTATCTATTTCAGTGAGTCAACTGTACATTATCTACAGTGTGACTTGTCTATTTCAGTGAGTCAACTGTACATTATCTACAGTGTGATTTATCTATTTCAGTGGGTCAACTGTACAGTATCTACAGTGTGATTTGTCTATTTCAGTGGGTCAACTGTACATTATCTACAGTGTGATTTATCTATTTCAGTGAGTCAGATATACATTATCTACAGTGTGATTTATCTATTTCAGTGAGTCAACTGTACATTATCTAGTGTGATTTATCTATTTCAGTAGGTCAACTGTACATTATCTACAGTGTGATTTATTTATTTCAGTGAGTCAACTGTACATTATCTAGTGTGATTTATCTATTTCAGTGAGTCAACTGTACATTATCTACAGTGTGATTTATTTATTTCAGTGAGTCAACTGTACATTATCTACAGTGTGATTTATGTATTTCAGTGAGTCTGAGTCAACTGTACATTATCTACAGTGTGATTTATTTATTTCAGTGAGTCAACTGTACATTATCTACAGTGTGATTTATTTATTTCAGTGAGTCAACTGTACATTATCTACAGTGTGATTTATCTATTTCAGTGAGTCAACTGTACATTATCTACAGTGTTTTCAGTGAGTCAGCTGTACATTATCTACATTGTGATTTATCTATTTCAGTGAGTCAACTGTACATTATCTAGTGTGATTTATCTATTTCAGTGGGTCAACTGTACATTATCTACAGTGTGATTTATCTATTTCAGTGAGTCAATTGTACATTATCTACAATGTGATTTATCTATTTCAGTAAGTCAACTGTACATTATCTACAGTGTGATTTATCTATTTCAGTGAGTCAACTGTACATTATCTACAGTGTGATTTATATATTTCAGTGAGTCAACTGTACATTATCTACAGTGTGATTTATCTATTTCAGTGGGTCAACCGTACATTATCTACAGTGTGATTCATTTATTTCAGTGAGTCAACAGTACATTATCTACAGTGTGATTTATCTATTTCAGTGAGTCAACTGTACATTATCTACAGTGTGATTTATCTATTTCAGTGAGTCAACTGTACATTATCTACAGTGTGATTTATTTATTTCAGTGAGTCAACTGTACATTATCTAGTGTGATTTATCTATTTCAGTGAGTCAACTGTACATTATCTACAGTGTGATTTAATTATTTCAGTGAGTCAACTGTACATTATCTACAGTGTGATTTATCTATTTCAGTGAGTCTGAGTCAACTGTACATTATCTACAGTGTGATTTATTTATTTCAGTGAGTCAACTGTACATTATCTACAGTGTGATTTATTTATTTCAGTGAGTCAACTGTACATTATCTACAGTGTGATTTATCTATTTCAGTGAGTCAACTGCACATTATCTACAGTGTTTTCAGTGAGTCAGCTGTACATTATCTACATTGTGATTTATCTATTTCAGTGAGTCAACTGTACATTATCTAGTGTGATTTATTTATTTCAGTGGGTCAACTGTACATTATCTACAGTGTGATTTATCTATTTCAGTGAGTCAATTGTACATTATCTACAATGTGATTTATCTATTTCAGTAAGTCAACTGTACATTATCTACAGTGTGATTTATCTATTTCAGTGAGTCAACTGTACATTATCTACAGTGTGATTTATATATTTCAGTGAGTCAACTGTACATTATCTACAGTGTGATTTATCTATTTCAGTGGGTCAACTGTACATTATCTACAGTGTGATTTATTTATTTCAGTGAGTCAACTGTACATTATCTACAGTGTGATTTATATATTTCAGTGAGTCAACTGTACATTATCTACAGTGTGATTTATCTATTTCAGTGAGTCAACTGTACATTATCTACAGTGTGATTTATCTTTTTCAGTGAGTCAACTGTACATTATCTACAGTGTGATTTATCTAGTTCAGTGAGTCAGCTGTACATTATCTACAGTGTGATTTATCTATTTCAGTGAGTCAACTGTACATTATCTACAGTGTGATTTATCTAGTTCAGTGAGTCAGCTGTACATTATCTACAGTTTGATTTATCTATTTCAGTGAGTCAACTGTACATTATCTAGTGTGATTTATCTATTTCAGTGGGTCATCTGTACATTATCTACAGTGTGATTTATCTATTTCAGTGGGTCAACTGTACATTATCTACAGTGTGATTTATCTATTTCAGTGGGTCAACTGTACATTATCTACAGTGTGATTTATCTATTTCAGTGAGTCAATTGTACATTATCTACAATGCGATTTATCTATTTCAGTGAGTCAACTGTACATTATCTACAGTGTGATTTATCTATTTCAGTGAGTCAACTGTACATTATCTACAGTATGATTTATCTATTTCAGTGAGTCAACTATACATTATCTACAGTGTGATTTAATTATTTCAGTGAGTCAACTGTACATTTTCTACAGTGTGATTTATCTATTGCAGTGAGTCAACTGTACATTATCTACAGTGTGATTTATTTATTTCAGTGAGTCAACTGTACATTATCTACAATGTGATTTATCTATTTCAGTGAGTCAACTGTACATTATCTACAGTGTGATTTATCTATTTCAGTGGGTCAACTGTACATTATCTACAGTGTGATTTATTTATTTCAGTGAGTCAACTGTACATTATCTACAGTGTGATTTATCTATTTCAGTGAGTCAACTGTACATTATCTACAGTATGATCTATCTATTTCAGTGAGTCAACTGTACATTATCTAGTGTGATTTATCTATTTCAGTGAGTCAACTGTACATTATCTACAGTGTGATTTATCTATTTCAGTGAGTCAACTGTACATTATCTAGTGTGATTTATCTATTTCAGTGAGTCAACTGTACATTATCTACAGTTTGATTTATCTATTTCAGTGAGTCAACTGTACATTATCTACAGTGTGATTTATCTATTTCAGTGAGTCAACTGTACATTATCTACAGTGTGATTTTTTGTCAATTTCAGTGGGTCAACTGTACATTATCTACAGTGTGATTTGTCTATTTCAGTGGGTCAACTGTACATTATCTACAGTGTGATTTGTCTATTTTAGTGAATCAACTGTACATTATCTACAGTGTGATTTATCTATTTCATTGAGTCAACTGTACATTATCTACAGTGTGATTTTTTGTCTATTTCAGTGAGTCAACTGTACATTATCTATAATGTGATTTATCTATTTCAGTGGGTCAACTGTACATTATCTACAGTGTGATTTGTCTATTTCAGTTGGTCAACTGTACATTATCTACAGTGTGATTTATCTATTTCAGTGAATCAACTGTACATTATCTACAGTGTGATTTATCTATTTCAGTGAGTCAACTGTACATTATCTACAGTGTGATTTATCTATTTCAGTGAGTCATCTGTACACTATCTACAGTGTGATTTATCTATTTCAGTGGGTCAACTGTGCATTATCTACAGTGTGATTTATCTATTTCAGTGAGTCAACTGTACACTATCTACAGTGTGATTTATCTATTTCAGTGAGTCAACTGTACATTATCTACAGTGTGATTTATCTATTTCAGTGAGTCAACTATGCATTATCTACTGTGATTTATCTATTTCAGTGAGTCAACT
The DNA here is from genome assembly GCA_963680875.1 of Bathymodiolus brooksi. NCBI lineage: Eukaryota > Metazoa > Mollusca > Bivalvia > Mytilida > Modiolidae > Bathymodiolus > Bathymodiolus brooksi. The sequence goes on from OY804576.1 coordinate 148,037,553, forward strand.
GTGCATTATCTACAGTGTGGTTTATCTATTTCAGTGAATCAACTGTACACTATCTACAGTGTGATTTATCTATTTCAGTGAGTCAACTGTACATTATCTACAGTGTGATTTGTCTATTTCAGTGGGTCAACTATGCATTATCTACTGTGATTTATTTATTTCAGTGAGTCAACTGTGCATTATCTACAGTGTGATTTATCTATTTCAGTGAGTCAACTGTACATTATCTACAGTGTGACTTGTCTATTTCAGTGAGTCAACTGTACATTATCTACAGTGTGATTTATCTATTTCAGTGGGTCAACTGTACAGTATCTACAGTGTGATTTGTCTATTTCAGTGGGTCAACTGTACATTATCTACAGTGTGATTTATCTATTTCAGTGAGTCAGATATACATTATCTACAGTGTGATTTATCTATTTCAGTGAGTCAACTGTACATTATCTAGTGTGATTTATCTATTTCAGTAGGTCAACTGTACATTATCTACAGTGTGATTTATTTATTTCAGTGAGTCAACTGTACATTATCTAGTGTGATTTATCTATTTCAGTGAGTCAACTGTACATTATCTACAGTGTGATTTATCTATTTCAGTGAGTCATCTGTACACTATCTACAGTGTGATTTATCTATTTCAGTGGGTCAACTGTGCATTATCTACAGTGTGATTTATCTATTTCAGTGAGTCAACTGTACACTATCTACAATGTGATTTATCTATTTCAGTGAGTCAACTGTACATTATCTACAGTGTGATTTATCTATTTCAGTGAGTCAACTATGCATTATCTACTGTGATTTATCTATTTCAGTGAGTCAACTGTGCATTATCTACAGTGTGATTTATCTATTTCAGTGAGTCAACTGTACATTATCTACAGTGTGATTTATCTATTTCAGTGAGTCAACTGTACATTATCTACAGTGTGATTTATCTAGTTCAGTGAGTTAGCTGTACATTATCTACAGTGTGATTTATCTATTTCAGTGAGTCAACTGTACATCATCTACAGTGTGATTTATCTATTTCAGTGAGTCAACTGTACATTATCTACAGTGTGATTTATCTAGTTCAGTGAGTCAGCTGTACATTATCTACAGTGTGATTTATTTATTTCAGATGGTCAACTGTACATTATCTACAGTGTGATTTGTCTATTTTATTGAATCAACTGTGCATTATCTACAGTGTGATTTATTTATTTCAGTGAGTCAACTGTACATTATCTACAATGTGATTTGTCTATTTCAGTGAGTCAACTGTACATTATCTACAGTGTGATTTATCTATTTCAGTGAGTCAACTATACATTATCTACAGTGTGATTTATTTATTTCAGTGAGTCAACTGTACATTTTCTACAGTGTGATTTATCTATTTCAGTGAGTCAACTGTACATTATCTACAGTGTGATTTATTTATTTCAGTGAGTCAACTGTACATTATCTACAATGTGATTTATCTATTTCAGTGAGTCAACTGTACATTATCTACAGTGTGATTTATCTATTTCAGTGAGTCAACTGTACATTATCTACAGTGTGATTTGTCCATTTCAGTGAGTCAACTGTACATTATCTACAGTGTGATTTATTTATTTCAGTGAGTCAACTGTACATTATCTACAGTGTGATTTATCTATTTCAGTGGGTCAACTGTACATTATCTACAGTGTGATTTGTCTATTTCAGTGGGTCAACTATGCATTATCTACTGTGATTTATTTATTTCAGTGAGTCAACTGTGCATTATCTACAGTGTGATTTATCTATTTCAGTGAGTCAACTGTACATTATCTACAGTGTGACTTGTCTATTTCAGTGAGTCAACTGTACATTATCTACAGTGTGATTTATCTATTTCAGTGGGTCAACTGTACAGTATCTACAGTGTGATTTGTCTATTTCAGTGGGTCAACTGTACATTATCTACAGTGTGATTTGTCTATTTCAGTGGGTCAACTATGCATTATCTACTGTGATTTATTTATTTCAGTGAGTCAACTGTGCATTATCTACAGTGTGATTTATCTATTTCAGTGAGTCAACTGTACATTATCTACAGTGTGACTTGTCTATTTCAGTGAGTCAACTGTACATTATCTACAGTGTGATTTATTTATTTCAGTGAGTCAACTGTACATTATCTAGTGTGATTTATCTATTTCAGTGAGTCAACTGTACATTATCTACAGTGTGATTTATCTATTTCAGTGAGTCATCTGTACAATATCTACAGTGTGATTTATCTATTTCAGTGGGTCAACTGTGCATTATCTACAGTGTGATTTATCTATTTCAGTGAGTCAACTGTACACTATCTACAATGTGATTTATCTATTTCAGTGAGTCAACTGTACATTATCTACAGTGTGATTTATCTATTTCAGTGAGTCAACTATGCATTATCTACTGTGATTTATCTATTTCAGTGAGTCAACTGTGCATTATCTACAGTGTGATTTATCTATTTCAGTGAGTCAACTGTACATTATCTACAGTGTGATTTATCTATTTCAGTGAGTCAACTGTACATTATCTACAGTGTGATTTATCTAGTTCAGTGAGTTAGCTGTACATTATCTACAGTGTGATTTATCTATTTCAGTGAGTCAACTGTACATCATCTACAGTGTGATTTATCTATTTCAGTGAGTCAACTGTACATTATCTACACTGTGATTTATCTAGTTCAGTGAGTCAGCTGTACATTATCTACAGTGTGATTTATTTATTTCAGATGGTCAACTGTACATTATCTACAGTGTGATTTGTCTATTTTAGTGAATCAACTGTACATTATCTACAGTGTGATTTATTTATTTCAGTGAGTCAACTGTACATTATCTACAGTGTGATTTATCTATTTCAGTGAGTCAACTGTACATTATCTACAGTATGATCTATCTATTTCAGTGAGTCAACTGTACATTATCTAGTGTGATTTATCTATTTCAGTGAGTCAACTGTACATTATCTACAGTGTGATTTATCTATTTCAGTGAGTCAACTGTACATTATCTAGTGTGATTTATCTATTTCAGTGAGTCAACTGTACATTATCTACAGTTTGATTTATCTATTTCAGTGAGTCAACTGTACATTATCTACAGTGTGATTTATCTATTTCAGTGAGTCAACTGTACATTATCTACAGTGTGATTTTTTGTCAATTTCAGTGGGTCAACTGTACATTATCTACAGTGTGATTTGTCTATTTCAGTGGGTCAACTGTACATTATCTACAGTGTGATTTGTCTATTTTAGTGAATCAACTGTACATTATCTACAGTGTGATTTATCTATTTCAGTGAGTCAACTGTACATTATCTACAGTGTGATTTTTTGTCTATTTCAGTGAGTCAACTGTACATTATCTACAATGTGATTTATCTATTTCAGTGGGTCAACTGTACATTATCTACAGTGTGATTTGTCTATTTCAGTTGGTCAACTGTACATTATCTACAGTGTGATTTATCTATTTCAGTGAATCAACTGTACATTATCTACAGTGTGATTTATCTATTTCAGTGAGTCAACTGTACATTATCTACAGTGTGATTTATCTATTTCAGTGAGTCATCTGTACACTATCTACAGTGTGATTTATCTATTTCAGTGGGTCAACTGTGCATTATCTACAGTGTGATTTATCTATTTCAGTGAGTCAACTGTACACTATCTACAGTGTGATTTATCTATTTCAGTGAGTCAACTGTACATTATCTACAGTGTGATTTATCTATTTCAGTGAGTCAACTATGCATTATCTACTGTGATTTATCTATTTCAGTGAGTCAACTGTGCATTATCTACAGTGTGGTTTATCTATTTCAGTGAATCAACTGTACACTATCTACAGTGTGATTTATCTATTTCAGTGAGTCAACTGTACATTATCTACAGTGTGATTTGTCTATTTCAGTGGGTCAACTATGCATTATCTACAATGTGATTTATTTATTTCAGTGAGTCAACTGTGCATTATCTACAGTGTGATTTATCTATTTCAGTGAGTCAACTGTACATTATCTACAGTGTGACTTGTCTATTTCAGTGAGTCAACTGTACATTATCTACAGTGTGATTTATCTATTTCAGTGGGTCAACTGTACAGTATCTACAGTGTGATTTGTCTATTTCAGTGGGTCAACTGTACATTATCTACAGTGTGATTTATCTATTTCAGTGAGTCAGATATACATTATCTACAGTGTGATTTATCTATTTCAGTGAGTCAACTGTACATTATCTAGTGTGATTTATCTATTTCAGTAGGTCAACTGTACATTATCTACAGTGTGATTTATTTATTTCAGTGAGTCAACTGTACATTATCTAGTGTGATTTATCTATTTCAGTGAGTCAACTGTACATTATCTACAGTGTGATTTATCTATTTCAGTGGGTCAACTGTGCATTATCTACAGTGTGATTTATCTATTTCAGTGAGTCAACTGTACACTATCTACAATGTGATTTATCTATTTCAGTGAGTCAACTGTACATTATCTACAGTGTGATTTATCTATTTCAGTGAGTCAACTATGCATTATCTACTGTGATTTATCTATTTCAGTGAGTCAACTGTGCATTATCTACAGTGTGATTTATCTATTTCAGTGAGTCAACTGTACATTATCTACAGTGTGATTTATCTATTTCAGTGAGTCAACTGTACATTATCTACAGTGTGATTTATCTAGTTCAGTGAGTTAGCTGTACATTATCTACAGTGTGATTTATCTATTTCAGTGAGTCAACTGTACATCATCTACAGTGTGATTTATCTATTTCAGTGAGTCAACTGTACATTATCTACAGTGTGATTTATCTAGTTCAGTGAGTCAGCTGTACATTATCTACAGTGTGATTTATTTATTTCAGATGGTCAACTGTACATTATCTACAGTGTGATTTATCTATTTTAGTGAATCAACTGTACATTATCTACAGTGTGATTTATTTATTTCAGTGAGTCAACTGTACATTATCTACAATGTGATTTGTCTATTTCAGTGAGTCAACTGTACATTATCTACAGTGTGATTTATCTATTTCAGTGAGTCAACTATACATTATCTACAGTGTGATTTATTTATTTCAGTGAGTCAACTGTACATTTTCTACAGTGTGATTTATCTATTTCAGTGAGTCAACTGTACATTATCTACAGTGTGATTTATTTATTTCAGTGAGTCAACTGTACATTATCTACAATGTGATTTATCTATTTCAGTGAGTCAACTGTACATTATCTACAGTGTGATTTATCTATTTCAGTGAGTCAACTGTACATTATCTACAGTGTGATTTGTCCATTTCAGTGAGTCAACTGTACATTATCTACAGTGTGATTTATTTATTTCAGTGAGTCAACTGTACATTATCTACAGTGTGATTTATCTATTTCAGTGGGTCAACTGTACATTATCTACAGTGTGATTTGTCTATTTCAGTGGGTCAACTATGCATTATCTACTGTGATTTATTTATTTCAGTGAGTCAACTGTGCATTATCTACAGTGTGATTTATCTATTTCAGTGAGTCAACTGTACATTATCTACAGTGTGATTTATCTATTTCAGTGGGTCAACTGTACAGTATCTACAGTGTGATTTGTCTATTTCAGTGGGTCAACTGTACATTATCTACAGTGTGATTTGTCTATTTCAGTGGGTCAACTATGCATTATCTACTGTGATTTATTTATTTCAGTGAGTCAACTGTGCATTATCTACAGTGTGATTTATCTATTTCAGTGAGTCAACTGTACATTATCTACAGTGTGACTTGTCTATTTCAGTGAGTCAACTGTACATTATCTACAGTGTGATTTATTTATTTCAGTGAGTCAACTGTACATTATCTAGTGTGATTTATCTATTTCAGTGAGTCAACTGTACATTATCTACAGTGTGATTTATCTATTTCAGTGAGTCATCTGTACACTATCTACAGTGTGATTTATCTATTTCAGTGGGTCAACTGTGCATTATCTACAGTGTGATTTATCTATTTCAGTGAGTCAACTGTACACTATCTACAATGTGATTTATCTATTTCAGTGAGTCAACTGTACATTATCTACAGTGTGATTTATCTATTTCAGTGAGTCAACTATGCATTATCTACTGTGATTTATCTATTTCAGTGAGTCAACTGTGCATTATCTACAGTGTGATTTATCTATTTCAGTGAGTCAACTGTACATTATCTACAGTGTGATTTATCTATTTCAGTGAGTCAACTGTACATTATCTACAGTGTGATTTATCTAGTTCAGTGAGTTAGCTGTACATTATCTACAGTGTGATTTATCTATTTCAGTGAGTCAACTGTACATCATCTACAGTGTGATTTATCTATTTCAGTGAGTCAACTGTACATTATCTACAGTGTGATTTATCTAGTTCAGTGAGTCAGCTGTACATTATCTACAGTGTGATTTATTTATTTCAGATGGTCAACTGTACATTATCTACAGTGTGATTTGTCTATTTTAGTGAATCAACTGTACATTATCTACAGTGTGATTTATTTATTTCAGTGAGTCAACTGTACATTATCTACAATGTGATTTGTCTATTTCAGTGAGTCAACTGTACATTATCTACAGTGTGATTTATCTATTTCAGTGAGTCAACTATACATTATCTACAGTGTGATTTATTTATTTCAGTGAGTCAACTGTAAATTTTCTACAGTGTGATTTATCTATTTCAGTGAGTCAACTGTACATTATCTACAGTGTGATTTATTTATTTCAGTGAGTCAACTGTACATTATCTACAATGTGATTTATCTATTTCAGTGAGTCAACTGTACATTATCTACAGTGTGATTTATCTATTTCAGTGAGTCAACTGTACATTATCTACAGTGTGATTTGTCCATTTCAGTGAGTCAACTGTACATTATCTACAGTGTGATTTATTTATTTCAGTGAGTCAACTGTACATTATCTACAGTGTGATTTATCTATTTCAGTGGGTCAACTGTACATTATCTACAGTTTGATTTATCTATTTCAGTGAGTCAACTGTACATTATCTACAGTGTGATTTATTTATTTCAGTGAGTAAACTGTACATTATCTACAGTGTGATTTGTCTATTTCAGTGAGTCAACTGTACATTATCTACAGTGTGATTTATCTATTTCAGTGGGTCAACTGGACATTATCTACAGTGTGATTTATTTATTTCAGTGAGTCAACTGTACATTATCTACAGTGTGATTTATTTATTTCAGTGAGTCAACTGTACATTATCTACAGTGTGATTTATTTATTTTAGTGAGTCAACTGTACATTATCTACAGTGTGATTTATCTATTTCAGTGAGTCAACTGTACATTATCTACAGTGTGATTTATCTATTTCAGTGAGTCAACTGTACATTATCTACAGTATGATTTATCTATTTCAGTGAGTCAACTGTACATTATCTAGTGTGATTTATCTATTTCAGTGAGTCAACTGTACATTATCTACAGTGTGATTTATCTATTTCAGTGAGTCAACTGTACATTATCTACAGTGTGATTGATCTATTTCAGTGAGTCAACTGTACATTATCTACAGTGTGATTTATTTATTTCAGTGAGTCAACTGTACATTATCTACAGTGTGATTTATCTATTTCAGTGAGTCAACTGTACATTATCTACAGTGTGATTTATTTATTTCAGTGAGTCAACTGTACATTATCTACAGTGTGATTTATCTATTTCAGTGGGTCAACTGTACATTATGTACAGTTTGATTTATCTATTTCAGTGAGTCAACTGTACATTATCTACAGTGTGATTTATTTATTTCAGTGAGTCAACTGTACATTATCTACAGTGTGATTTGTCTATTTCAGTGAGTCAACTGTACATTATCTAGTGTGATTTATCTATTTCAGTGAGTCAACTGTACATTATCTACAGTGTGATTTATCTATTTCAGTGAGTCAACTGTACATTATCTAGTGTGATTTATCTATTTCAGTGAGTCAACTGTACATTATCTACAGTGTGATTTATCTAGTTCAGTGAGTCAACTGTACATTATCTACAGTGTGATTTATCTATTTCAGTGAGTCAACTGTACATTATCTACAGTGTGATTTATTTATTTCAGTGAGTCAACTGTACATTATCTACAGTGTGATTTATCTATTTCAGTGAGTCAACTGTACATTATCTACAGTGTGATTTATCTATTTCAGTGAGTCAACTGTACATTATCTACAGTGTGATTTGTCTATTTCAGTGAGTCAACTGTACATTATCTACAGTGTGATTTATCTATTTCAGTGAGTCAACTGTACATTATCTACAGTGTGATTTATCTATTTCAGTGAGTCAACTGTACATTATCTACAGTGTGATTTATCTATTTCAGTGAGTCAACTGTACATTATCTACAGTGTGATTTGTCTATTTTAGTGAGTCAACTGTACATTATCTACAGTGTGATTTATCTATTTCAGTGAGTCAACTGTACATTATCTACAATGTGATTTATCTATTTCAGTGAGTCAACTGTACATTATCTACAGTGTGATTTATCTATTTCAGTGAGTCAACTGTACATTATCTACAGTGTGATTTATCTATTTCAGTGAGTCAACTGTACATTATCTAGTGTGATTTATCTATTTCAGTGAGTCAACTGTACATTATCTACAGTGTGATTTGTCTATTTCAGTGAGTCAACTGTACATTATCTACAGTGTGATTTGTCTATTTCAGTGAGTCAACTGTACATTATCTACAGTGTGATTTGTCTATTTCAGTGAGTCAACTGTACATTATCTACAGTGTGATTTATCTATTTCAGTGAGTCAACTGTACATTATCTAGTGTGATTTTTCTATTTCAGTGGGTCAACTGTACATTATCTACAATGTGATTTATCTATTTCAGTGAGTCAATTGTACATTATCTACAGTGTGATTTATCTATTTCAGTGAGTCAACTGTACATTATCTACAGTGTGATTTATTTATTTCAGTGAGTCAACTGTACATTATCTACAGTGTGATTTATCTATTTCAGTGAGTCAACTGTACATTATCTACAGTGTGATTTATCTATTTCAGTGAGTCAACTGTACATTATCTACAGTGTGATTTATTTATTTCAGTGAGTCAACTGTACATTATCTACAGTGTGATTTATCTATTTCAGTGGGTCAACTGTACATTATCTACAGTGTGATTTATCTATTTCAGTGAGTCAACTGTACATTATCTACAGTGTGATTTATCTATTTCAGTGAGTCAACTGTACATTATCAACAGTGTGATTTATTTATTTCAGTGAGTCAACTGTACATTATCTACAGTGTGATTTGTCTATTTCAGTGAATCAACTGTACATTATCTACAGTGTGATTTATCTATTTCAGTGGGTCAACTGTACATTATCTACATTGTGATTTATCTATTTCAGTGAGTCAACTGTACATTATCTACAGTGTGATTTATCTATTTCAGTGAGTCAACTGTACATTATCTACATTGTGATTTATCTATTTCAGTGAGTCAACTGTACATTATCTACAGTGTGATTTATCTATTTCAGTGAGTCAACTGTACATTATCTAGTGTGATTTATCTATTTCAGTGGGTCAACTGTAAATTATCTACAATGTGATTTATCTATTTCAGTGGGTCAACTGTACATTATCTACAGTGTGATTTATCTATTTCATTGAGTCAACTGTACATTATCTACAGTGTGAATTATCTATTTCAGTGGGTCAACTGTACATTATCTAGTGTGATTTATCTATTTCAGTGAGTCAACTGTACAGTATCTACAGTGTGATTTATCTATTTCAGTGGGTCAACTGTACATTATCTACAGTGTGATTTATCTATTTCAGTGGGTCAACTGTACATTATCTACAGTGTGATTTATCTATTTCAGTGGGTCAATTGTACATTATCTACAATGTGATTTATCTATTTCAGTGGGTCAACTGTACATTATCTACAGTGTGATTTATCTATTTCAGTGAGTCAACGGTACATTATCTACAGTGTGATTTATCTATTTCAGTGGGTCAACTGTACATTATCTACAGTGTGATTTATCTATTTCAGTGGGTCAACTGTACATTATCTACAGTGTGATTTATCTATTTCAGTGGGTCAACTGTACATTATCTACGGTGTGATTTATCTATTTCAGTGGGTCAACTGTACATTATCTACATTGTGATTTATCTATTTCAGTGAGTCAATTGTACATTATCTACAGTGTGATTTGTCTATTTCAGTGAATCAACTGTACATTATCTACAGTGTGATTTATCTATTTCAGTGGGTCAACTGTACATTATCCACAGTGTGATTTGTCTATTTCAGTGAGTCAACTGTACATTATCTACAGTGTGATTTGTCTATTTCAGTGAGTCAACTGTACATTATCTACAGTGTGATTTATCTATTTCAGTGAGTCAACTGTACATTATCTAGTGTGATTTTTCAATTTCAGTGGGTCAACTGTACATTATCTACAATGTGATTTATCTATTTCAGTGAGTCAATTGTACATTATCTACAGTGTGATTTATCTATTTCAGTGAGTCAACTGTACATTATCTACAGTGTGATTTATTTATTTCAGTGAGTCAACTGTACATTATCTACAGTGTGATTTATCTATTTCAGTGAGTCAACTGTACATTATCTACAGTGTGATTTATCTATTTCAGTGAGTCAACTGTACATTATCTACAGTGTGATTTATTTATTTCAGTGAGTCAACTGTACATTATCTACAGTGTGATTTATCTATTTCAGTGGGTCATCTGTACATTATCTACAGTGTGATTTATCTATTTCAGTGAGTCAACTGTACATTATCTACAGTGTGATTTATCTATTTCAGTGAGTCAACTGTACATTATCAACAGTGTGATTTATTTATTTCAGTGAGTCAACTGTACATTATCTACAGTGTGATTTGTCTATTTCAGTGAATCAACTGTACATTATCTACAGTGTGATTTATCTATTTCAGTGGGTCAACTGTACATTATCTACATTGTGATTTATCTATTTCAGTGAGTCAACTGTACATTATCTACAGTGTGATTTATCTATTTCAGTGAGTCAACTGTACATTATCTACATTGTGATTTATCTATTTCAGTGAGTCAACTGTACATTATCTACAGTGTGATTTATCTATTTCAGTGAGTCAACTGTACATTATCTAGTGTGATTTATCTATTTCAGTGGGTCAACTGTACATTATCTACAATGTGATTTATCTATTTCAGTGGGTCAACTGTACATTATCTACAGTGTGATTTATCTATTTCATTGAGTCAACTGTACATTATCTACAGTGTGAATTATCTATTTCTGTGGGTCAACTGTACATTATCTAATGTGATTTATCTATTTCAGTGAGTCAACTGTACAGTATCTACAGTGTGATTTATCTATTTCAGTGGGTCAACTGTACATTATCTACAGTGTGATTTATCTATTTCAGTGGGTCAACTGTACATTATCTACAGTGTGATTTATCTATTTCAGTGGGTCAATTGTACATTATCTACAATGTGATTTATCTATTTCAGTGGGTCAACTGTACATTATCTACAGTGTGATTTATCTATTTCAGTGAGTCAACGGTACATTATCTACAGTGTGATTTATCTATTTCAGTGGGTCAACTGTACATTATCTACAGTGTGATTTATCTATTTCAGTGGGTCAACTGTACATTATCTACAGTGTGATTTATCTATTTCAGTGGGTCAACTGTACATTATCTACGGTGTGATTTATCTATTTCAGTGGGTCAACTGTACATTATCTACATTGTGATTTATCTATTTCAGTGAGTCAATTGTATATTATCTACAGTGTGATTTGTCTATTTCAGTGAATCAACTGTACATTATCTACAGTGTGATTTATCTATTTCAGTGGGTCAACTGTACATTATCCACAGTGTGATTTATTTATTTCAGTGGGTCAACTGTACATTATCTACAGTGTGATTTATCTATTTCAGTGGGTCAACTGTACATTATCTACAGTGTGATTTATCTATTTCAGTGAATCAACTGTACATTATCTACAGTGTGATTTATCTATTTCAGTGGGTCAACTGTACATTATCTACGGTGTGATTTATCTATTTCAGTGGGTCAACTGTACATTATCGACATTGTGATTTATCTATTTCAGTGAGTCAATTGTACATTATCTACAGTGTGATTTGTCTATTTCAGTGAATCAACTGTACATTATCTACAGTGTGATTTATCTATTTCAGTGGGTCAACTGTACATTATCTACAGTGTGATTTATCTATTTCAGTGAGTCAACTGTACATTATCTACAGTGTGATTTATTTATTTCAGTGAGTCAACTGTACATTATCTACAGTGTGATTTGTCTATTTCAGTGAGTCAACTATACATTATCTAGTGTGATTTATCTATTTCAGTGAGTCAACTGTACATTATCTACAGTGTGATTTATCTATTTCAGTGAGTCAACTGTACATTATCTAGTGTGATTTATCTATTTCAGTGAGTCAACTGTACATTATCTACAGTGTGATTTATCTATTTCAGTGAGTCAACTGTACATTATCTACAGTGTGATTTATCTATTTCAGTGAGTCAACTGTACATTATCTACAGTGTGATTTATTTATTTCAGTGAGTCAACTGTACATTATCTACAGTGTGATTTATCTATTTCAGTGAGTCAACTGTACATTATCTACAGTGTGATTTATCTATTTCAGTGAGTCAACTGTACATTATCTACAGTGTGATTTGTCTATTTCAGTGAGTCAACTGTACATTATCTACAGTGTGATTTATCTATTTCAGTAAGTCAACTGTACATTATCTACAGTGTGATTTATTTATTTCAGTGAGTCAACTGTACATTATCTACAGTGTGATTTATCTATTTCAGTGGGTCAGCTGTACATTATCTACAGTGTGATTTATCTATTTCAGTGAGTCAACTGTACATTATCTACAGTGTGATTTATCTATTTCAGTGAGTCAACTGTACATTATCTACAGTGTGATTTATTTATTTCAGTGAGTCAACTGTACATTATCTACAGTGTGATTTGTCTATTTCAGTGAATCAACTGTACATTATCTACAGTGTGATTTATCTATTTCAGTGGGTCAACTGTACATTATCTACAGTGTGATTTATCTATTTCAGTGAGTCAACTGTACATTATCTACAGTGTGATTTATCTATTTCAGTGAGTCAACTGTACATTATCTACAGTGTGATTTATCTATTTCAGTGGGTCAACTGTACATTATCTACAGTGTGATTTATCTATTTCAGTGAGTCAACTGTACATTATCTAGTGTGATTTATCTATTTCAGTGGGTCAACTGTACATTATCTACAGTGTGATTTATCTATTTCAGTGGGTCAATTGTACATTATCTACAATGTGATTTATCTATTTCATTGGGTCAACTGTACATTATCTACAGTGTGATTTATCTATTTCAGTGAGTCAACTGTACATTATCTACAGTGTGATTTATCTATTTCAGTGGGTCAACTGTACATTATCTAGTGTGATTTATCTATTTCAGTGAGTCAACTGTACAGTATCTACAGTGTGATTTATCTATTTCAGTGGGTCAACTGTACATTATCTACAGTGTGATTTATCTATTTCAGTGGGTCAACTGTACATTATCTACAGTGTGATTTATCTATTTCAGTGGGTCAATTGTACATTATCTACAATGTGATTTATCTATTTCAGTGGGTCAACTGTACATTATCTACAGTGTGATTTATCTATTTCAGTGAGTCAACTGTACATTATCTACAGTGCGATTTATTTATTTCAGTGAGTCAACTGTACATTATCTACAGTGTGATTTGTCTATTTCAGTGAATCAACTGTACATTATCTACAGTGTGATTTATCTATTTCAGTGGGTCAACTGTACATTATCTACATTGTGATTTATCTATTTCAGTGAGTCAACTGTACATTATCTACAGTGTGATTTATCTATTTCAGTGAGTCAACTGTACATTATCTACATTGTGATTTATCTATTTCAGTGAGTCAACTGTACATTATCTACAGTGTGATTTATCTATTTCAGTGAGTCAACTGTACATTATCTAGTGTGATTTATCTATTTCAGTGGGTCAACTGTACATTATCTACAGTGTGATTTATCTATTTCAGTGGGTCAATTGTACATTATCTACAATGTGATTTATCTATTTCAGTGGGTCAACTGTACATTATCTACAGTGTGATTTATCTATTTCAGTGAGTCAACTGTACATTATCTACAGTGTGAATTATCTATTTCAGTGGGTCAACTGTACATTATCTAGTGTGATTTATCTATTTCAGTGAGTCAACTGTACAGTATCTACAGTGTGATTTATCTATTTCAGTGGGTCAACTGTACATTATCTACAGTGTGATTTATCTATTTCAGTGGGTCAACTGTACATTATCTACAGTGTGATTTATCTATTTCAGTGGGTCAATTGTACATTATCTACAATGTGATTTATCTATTTCAGTGGGTCAACTGTACATTATCTACAGTGTGATTTATCTATTTCAGTGAGTCAACTGTACATTATCTACAGTGTGATTTATCTATTTCAGTGAGTCAACTGTACATTATCTACAGTGTGATTTATCTATTTCAGTGGGTCAACTGTACATTATCTACAGTGTGATTTATCTATTTCAGTGGGTCAACTGTACATTATCTACGGTGTGATTTATCTATTTCAGTGGGTCAACTGTACATTATCTACATTGTGATTTATCTATTTCAGTGAGTCAATTGTACATTATCTACAGTGTGATTTGTTTATTTCAGTGAATCAACTGTACATTATCTACAGTGTGATTTATCTATTTCAGTGGGTCAACTGTACATTATCTACAGTGTGATTTATTTATTTCAGTGGGTCAACTGTACATTATCTACAGTGTGATTTATCTATTTCAGTGGGTCAACTGTACATTATCTACAGTGTGATTTATCTATTTCAGTGAGTCAACTGTACATTATCTACAGTGTGATTTATCTATTTCAGTGGGTCAACTGTACATTATCTACGGTGTGATTTATCTATTTCAGTGGGTCAACTGTACATTATCTACATTGTGATTTATCTATTTCAGTGAGTCAATTGTACATTATCTACAGTGTGATTTGTCTATTTCAGTGAATCAACTGTACATTATCTACAGTGTGATTTATCTATTTCAGTGGGTCAACTGTACATTATCTACAGTGTGATTTATTTATTTCAGTGGGTCAACTGTACATTATCTACAGTGTGATTTATCTATTTCAGTGGGTCAACTGTACATTATCTACAGTGTGATTTATCTATTTCAGTGAGTCAACTGTACATTATCTACAGTGTGATTTATCTATTTCAGTGGGTCAACTGTACATTATCTAGTGTGATTTATCTATTTCAGTGGGTCAACTGTACATTATCTACAGTGTGATTTATCTATTTCAGTGGGTCAACTGTACATTATCTACAGTGTGATTTATCTATTTCAGTGGGTCAACTGTACATTATCTACAGTGTGATTTGTCTATTTCAGTGGGTCAACTGTACATTATCTACAGTGTGATTTATCTTGTCAAGTAGATTCTCTCTGTAATGGTGTTGATCAGCTGTATCCAGGTGGAATTGACATACTTGTTAACAACGCAGGTAATTTTGAATTATGACATTAAATTGGTTATTGATAGGCGATAAATATATTAAATTTTGTTCGTTAAAGACAGGTGTTCGAATATTAACATGTCCAACATGTAAAGAAATTAAGAATTCAAAGGAAATAACCATACAAAGGAACTCCAATAAGGCACTTGGTTCGGTTTATGGTTTATGGTGTTTAACACCACTTTCAACAATATTTCAGTTATATCGTAGCGGTCAGTAAATATGTAAATGACAGGTGATTCGCATGCACACAGAGATAACATAGCTGTTCCGTATCACTAATAGTATCAGTAATAACTACTGCCACACCTCTAACAACGAACTCTTCCCCTTTACTGTGGGACTACAAGTATATGTCATTGGACTGGACTAGTTGTTTATTCTGTAAACAGAGACAGAGGATGAGGGCGTGGCTTATTTATTATGTGTGAAGATTGCTTCACATGTCACTCGTCTTGCAGACAAAGATTGTAATAACGAAACAAACATCGGGAATATCTTTTTTCACTCCCGGTACACCTTAACAAAAGAAGATGATGTAAAAGAAACGAGGAGGACGAATGAATCAAAGACTTATTGTCTATGATCTGACAAAGACAGTTAATACAAGCAAAGTGAAATGATATACTTAGAAAGAGTAGACAGTTAATACAAGCAAAGTGAAATGATATACTTAGAAAGAGTAGACAGTTAATACAAGCAAAGTTAAATGATTTACTTAGAAAGAATAGACAGTTAATACAAACAAAGTGAAATGATTTACTTAGAAAGAATAGACAGTTAATACAAGCAAAGTGAAATGATTTACTTAGAAAGAGTAGACAGTTAATACAAGCAAAGTGAAATGATTTACCTAGAAAGAATAGACAGTTAATACAAGCAAAGTGAAATGATTTACTTAGAAAGAGTAGACAGTTAATACAAGCAAAGTGAAATGATATACTTAGAAAGAATAGACAGTTAATATAACCAAAGTGAAATGATTTACTTAGAAAGAATAGACAGTCAATACAAACAAAGTGAAATGATATACTTAGAAAGAGTAGACAGTTAATACAAGCAACGTGAAATGATTTACTTAGAAAGAATAGACAGTTAATACAAGCAAAGTGAAATGATTTACTTAGAAAGAGTAGATAGTTAATACAACCAAAGTGAAATGATTTACTTAGAAAGAATAGACAGTTAATACAAGCAAAGTGAAATGATATACTTAGAAA
The DNA here is from genome assembly GCA_963680875.1 of Bathymodiolus brooksi. Taxonomy (NCBI): domain Eukaryota; kingdom Metazoa; phylum Mollusca; class Bivalvia; order Mytilida; family Modiolidae; genus Bathymodiolus; species Bathymodiolus brooksi. The sequence goes on from OY804576.1 coordinate 148,054,532, forward strand.
GAGTAGACAGTTAATACAAGCAAAGTGAAATGATTTACTTAGAAAGAATAGACAGTTAATACAAGCAAAGTGAAATGATTTACTTAGAAAGAATAGACAGTTAATACAAGCAAAGTGAAATGGTATACTTAGAAAGAGTAGACAGTTAATACAAGCAAAGTGAAATGATATACTTAGAAAGAGTAGACAGTTAATACAAGCAAAGTGAAATGATTTACTTAGAAAGAGTAGACAGTTAATACAAGCAAAGTGGAATGATTTACTTAAAAAGAATAGACAGTTAATACAAGCAAAGTGAAATGATTTGCTTAGAAAGAGTAGACAGTTAATACAAGCAAAGTGAAATGATTTACTTAGAAAGAGTAGACAGTTAATACAAGCAAAGTGAAATGATTTACTTGGAAAGAGTAGACAGTTAATACAAGCAAAGTGAAATGATTTACTTAGAAAGAGTAGACAGTTAATACAAGCAAAGTGAAATGATTTACTTAGAAAGAGTAGACAGTTAATACAAGCAAAGTGAAATGATTTACGTAGAAAGAGTAGACAGTTAATACAAGCAAAGTGAAATTATTTGCTTAGAAAGAGTAGACAGTTAATATAAGCAAAGTGAAATGATTTACTTAGAAAGAGTAGACAGTTAATACAAGCAAAGTGAAATGATATACTTAGAAAGAGTAGACAGTTAATACAAGCAAAGTGAAATGATTTACTTAGAAAGAGTAGATAGTTAATACAAGCAAAGTGAAATGATATACTTAGAAAGAGTAGACAGTTAATACAAGCAAAGTGAAATGATATACTTAGAAAGAGTAGACAGTTAATACAAGCAAAGTGAAATGATTTATTTAGAAAGAGTAGACAGTTAATACAAGCAAAGTGAAATGATTTACTTAGAAAGAGTAGACAGTTAATACAAGCAAAGTGAAATGATTTACTTTGAAAGAATAGACAGTTAATACAAGCAAAGTGAAATGATATACTTAGAAAGAGTAGACAGTTAATACAAGCAAAGTGAAATGATATACTTAGAAAGAGTAGACAGTTAATACAAGCAAAGTGAAATGATTTACTTAGAAAGAGTAGATAGTTAATACAAGCAAAGTGAAATGATATACTTAGAAAGAGTAGACAGTTAATACAAGCAAAGTGAAATGATATACTTAGAAAGAGTAGACAGTTAATACAAGCAAAGTGAAATGATTTATTTAGAAAGAGTAGACAGTTAATACAAGCAAAGTGAAATGATTTACTTAGAAAGAGTAGACAGTTAATACAAGCAAAGTGAAATGATTTACTTCGAAAGAATAGACAGTTAATACAAGCAAAGTGAAATGATATACTTAGAAAGAGTAGACAGTTAATACAAGCAAAGTGAAATGATTTACTTAGAAAGAGTAGACAGTTAATACAAGCAAAGTGAAATGATTTACTTTGAAAGAATAGACAGTTAATACAAGCAAAGTGAAATGATATACTTAGAAAGAGTAGACAGTTAATACAAGCAAAGTGAAATGATTTACTTAGAAAGAGTAGACAGTTAATACAAGCAAAGTGAAATGATATACTTAGAAAGAGTAGACAGTTAATACAAGCAAAGTGAAATGATTTACTTAGAAAGAGTAGACAGTTAATACAAGCAAAGTGAAATGATTTACTTAGAAAGAGTAGACAGTTAATACAAGCAAAATGAAATGATTTACTTAGAAAGAGTAGACAGTTAATAGAAGCAAAATGAAATGATATACTTAGAAAGAGTAGACAGTTAATACAAGCAAAGTGAAATGATTTACTTAGAAAGAGTAGACAGTTAATACAAGCAAAGTGAAATGATATACTTAGAAAGAGTAGACAGTTAATACAAGCAAAGTGAAATGATTTACTTAGAAAGAGTAGACAGTTAATACAAGCAAAGTGAAATGATTTACTTAGAAAGAGTAGACAGTTAATAAAAGCAAAATGAAATGATTTACTTAGAAAGAGTAGACAGTTAATAGAAGCAAAATGAAATGATTTACTTAAAAAGGGTAGACAGTTAATACAAGCAAAGTGAAATGATTTACTTAGAATGAGTAGACAGTTAATACAATCAAAGTGAAATGATTTACTTAGAAAGAGTAGACAGTTAATACAATCAAAATGAAATGATTCACTTAAAAAGGGTAGACAGTTAATACAATCAAAGTGAAATGATTTACTTAGAAAGAGTAATCATCTTAATCATGATACTTGTGGAGTCAAACCTGATATATTTGTTGTCATGGATATCTGGGGTTTTTTAAAATTATTTCTAACCTTTGTCTACTTTACAATGTCACAATAACATGATTAATATTTGATTTTATTAACACAGGTATTAACTTCGTGAAAAACATTGACGAATATCCAGTGGAGAAATGGAACGAATTGATTGCTATTAACTTGACCGCTCCTTTCCTGTTGACCAGACATTTTCTTCCTAAAATGAAGACGAAAGGTATCTAGCGTATTAACAAGAAATTTGATATTTGAATTAAATAATAAAATAATACAGTTATCACTGGACTGTCCCTTTTGATATTTTCTTCAACGGGAAGTGAATTGTTTCACAACTAGTTTACCAAAGCTCAATAGGTAAATTATTTGAAAGGGGTACCAGAAAAGCAATATTTCGGTCAAGTATTCCACATTTGTATACTTGTACATATGTTGTTACTTTTCACGTACCCCTGATGGGGTCTTGAGAATAAAAAAGTTTCAAAAGTTCCAAGTTTCAATGACCGTATATAGCAAATCCAGTCAATGCAATTTGACTTAATCAATTGCTAAATATCACAAGTGAAGGTTAGAAAGTGGCTTAAAGGAATTACATGTTATTCAACGATGGACCGAATATTGTGACTTTTTGCAAATCACTTGCAACAGGTCGATGGTGTTCTCTGGTACTTCGGTTTCCTCCACCAAAAAAACTGACCGCCACGATATAACTGAAATATTATTGAATGTGGCGTTAAACACCATAAACCAAAACAAACCTTTGCAAATCACAATGTATGTTCTAGTTTATTTCTTGAAGAAATCACAGGATATATTAATTATGAATGCAATAAAATGTCATGAATCAAATCTAAAATTCAGTTAGATAAACACATAAATAGGTTGAAGGTACTGTATAATAAAATACCTGTTAAACATGTAAATCACACGGACTTCTAATCATAAACAATGGGAAGCAATTGAGTTAGATTGACAGGTATCGGGAAGTTACCACATGAGTAGGCATAGTTTTACCCTGAAATTTCCGACAGGAAATTCCAAAATCATACCGTCCAACTCTACATAGAGAACATGATAATGTAAAGTACACAAAACACTTCAAACCATTTAGTAGGGGCTATTTTATGGAATAAAACATTGAAAAGGATTAATAAAGTACTGGAATTAAAACATATATGATATGGAGGGGGCTTTGAAGGCTGTAAATGCATATACAATTTGAAAAAATAACCAATTTTCCCTTTTTATATCCAAAGACATACTTACTAACACTGTTTTATCAGTTTCTAAATCAGGGATTCAACATTGTAGTCTTACTTATTAAAAACGTAGATATCAAATTTAGTGCGTACAACCTGTTTCTGGAATAGCTTTCATCAGGTACACTCAAAGCCAAAATATTTGTATGCCAAATATTTGGGAGCACAAAAACCAAAGAGCTTCAACAGGATAGCCAAAATCGGCAAAGGTCACCTTAAAACTAGAATGAGATCATATCAAATCACAAGTCTGCATTACAATTTACCACAATATCAGAACACGTTTTATTAAATTTTTATTTAAAGAAATTTGAAATATGACAATACCCACAACATCAATTAAATACTTCAGGTACATATTGTTCTACTGTCCATTGATTGATTGTACTTGAATTGTCGAAATGTGGATGGCCTGAACATTCCTTCCATCGTGTAATTCACCTGTATCTACTCCATGTTTCATCTGAGAGGAGAACAGTTTTATAGCCTCGCTTCTGAATCTTCTTCCACTAAGTATGTACAGTCCAAAGTTTAGAGCACTATTTCCGTACATTAAAATGTTAACGACTGGCCACATTAGACTTAAAACAGCCAAATCATGGGTCGATGGTGTTAGGTACCAGTCATCGACACAAAGCATATATACACTTATTGGAGTTGTAGCGAACAAAAATACAACATTCAGAGTAAGCAATGATGCAGTCATGGAAGATATCTTTGCATTGTTTCGTTGATTTTGTTGCGATATTCTTATAGATGAAACCCTAGCTAGATTTCGCTTTGATTTAACTGCTTTCCAAATAATGATGGTATTCCCCAAGATCAGTATAAATGAAGGTACGCCACAGAATATGACAAAATCTATACATGGCCATATATGAGAGAAGAAATATTTGTAATCATGTGATAAATAAGTACATGATGTAGCAAGAATTGTTCCGTTATCGATATGCTGAACGATATCGCCGAATCCGAATAGCATATGACCATTTAGTACAATTAATATAATAGCCACCAATAAAATTATATATAAAGCTCTTCTTTTGGTAAAAAATCCTTTGACCTTGGCAGGAAAACATACTAAGCATGCACGCTCTATTGTCACCACTGCTAACATCCAGGCGGCAAAATCTAGTGAAAGATAGACCAGAAATATGTGGGCTTTGCAAGTAATATCAGATGATTCCCGTATGTCGATTTGAAATGTCCATATTATCCAATTACGTAACAAACCTGTATTTAATGCTATTAAATCAGATACGGCAAGAGCAGAGAGATACACAGTACACACCGACTTCCGAAAGGATTTCTGGTTGAGCACAGTAATTGTCAATATACTTCCTATTGTTCCCATGATGATCATAATTGGCGATATGATTTTCCATATGTAAATTCCGGCTATATGTTCATCATATAAGGTATAATCATCGTATCCATAGGTCGTGTTATTGCACGTTCCATTGTTTTCTTCCATTCTCTAACAAAATGTTGAGTTCCAACTCTAGGCAGACGACAGTAATTACAGTTTATTTTAAGCAACTGTGCTGTCGAGTGTTTGGTTTCTTGGCTTGTCAGAGTAAATGTGTTATCCCTCAGAACTATGCATTTTAATTTTGTACTGGCATGATGTCAGATGTGAAAATGAGTCAGAGGTGTTAATAAGTTGATAAATAAATGACATCTAAGAACTTGTGGAAAAGGAAGTGATAATAATCGTTGACTATAATGAGGATTTTAATGTCAAAACATACTCTCACGTTCTTTGTTTTTAACGCAATTCTAACCTTTCTGGAAATATTTCTTTCGTATTGATATAATGATCTGCCAATCATACCAACAGGACAAACGAATATCCGGAAGAGTGAACCTCGTCTCATGACTGATGATACAATCACTCTTATAAAGAGGTGTTCCAAGGGTGTACGAGAAAAATAGATAAATTAGTGCCGTATCGTGCTTAGAGAATATCACAGTCCCTATTCGTCACCCTTCTCTCATCCTTGTGACATTCAAAACATCGGTTCATTGACCAATTCCAGATTCACACATTTTACCTGAATGATATCTTGTTTGTACACTTCTCATCATGAATGCATCTGAAACGATGCTCATGTGACGTCATATAATCAATTAATTTATTTGTGAAGAAACGTATTTAGCAAAGTTGGATGTCCAAACTGAATTTATTTGATCGAATTCTTTTCCAGGGCGAAATATACCTTGTAGTGATAGTTATCAAATTATGAGATGGTGGAATACGTCTCATGACCTGTTTATTCCCCACACCGAAGTTGCTCGGGGCACACTGGCTCATAGTGGCATTAGTCTTTATGTCGTCTGGCTGTAGACATCAACTTGTCCGATGTAGAACTATTCCTATGTTGCGTAGGTTCCATAAATATGATACGTGAAAATTTAATGCTCAAGAAAAATGTTATCAGAACAAAATAATTTGATACGGGTGCTACTAGTGGAGCAGGAACTGCTCATCGTCCTGGAGCATCTGATTTCAGCCCCGGATTTTAGTGGGGTTTGTGTTCGATGTTTTATGTGTAATGTTTTGTAGACCGCTGTTTATTCTTTTGCCCCTTTTGTTGTGGCCATCGTGTTTTCTGTCCTTCAATTTTCAGATTCTGATTACCCCTTTGTTATCTTCAAGCTCTTCTTGATAATTACGTAATTTTTTATTCATTCTAAAATCTAATTCTAACACTGTTTGGTTTAATTTTCAGACGTATATATATATATATAAACGTCTAAAATGTAGCACAACAACACCTACAAAAGATGCTAAAATATAATCAAAATAACTACAAGTCTACAAAAAGAATATAATTATAATCAAATTTACGAATATTTCGCTTGGCCGACAAGCTTCATCAGCGTCTATAATCTGATTTGAAAAAATGTCACGTGACCATCAGTTATCGTGACGTAAAAATCATAATCTTGAACTTTATACTTTATATTATTCAAATATATATGTACACTAATTTATAAAGAATATGAAAACAATGAGAAAATGTAATGATGAAATTTAACAATTAGCTAAGGACCAGGCACTGGTTAAAAAGTAAAAAACAACAACAAAAGATTTAGGCCTTATATATAGGGAGTGGATGTGGTCGAGTGGTCTAGGGCGCTGGACGTAAGGTTAAGAGAATGGTGCTGCAGTGTATCAATGGTGTGAGTTCAAATCCTGTCGAGGGAAGAAAAAAAATTTGACAGCTCAAATATTTATATATATATATATATGTTTTATTCAGGTTGGGGCAGAATAATTAACATATCATCAGTACAGGGTACCATAAGTGCTCCAGGGAAAGCCCCATATGCTGCTTCAAAACATGGTATTATTGGTCTTACAAAGGTGAGGTACATTTGTATTATAGACACTTTGCTCAATTCTAGCAATATTGATATTGAATGACAATCAAGAACGAATTGTCATAACACATACATATCTGAAAATAAGAATAAAACACACGAATTCTGTGGGAACAGGTAAAGCAAATGGTGTAAACAGGATAGCCAAAATATACTTAGGTTGCCTATGTCTGACGTAGATTGACCTTAGTTTTAATATATTACCTTATATGGTATATGTTTTCAATGATGTATGTATTTACTGAACCATATCAGACCACAAGTACTGACTACTGGGCGGAAGATTGTCTCGAGGACAAATAGTCCACCAACAGAAGTATCGACCCAGTGATAGTAATAAGAAGGTAGACATCTAATGTAATGCGCATGTGCGTTTCAGGAATAAATGTAAACAGGTTCGTTCATGGTCAAAAGGCAAATTATTTAAAGTCTTTGAGAGAAAGTAAACCAAAAGTGCGCATGACACGTTTCTTGTATAGCTTTTATAAAACAAAATCATAGACCAGATTTATATATGACAACACAAGACAATCTGAAAAAAATTTCACAGCATAGACTTATATGAATACAAATAGAAAAAAAATAAGATCACACAGACTTCTGTAATTCATTTTATTTATGATAATGTTTTTCTACGTCTAATGCCTACGTATGAATGAATGATCGTTGACTTCCACTCTGACACATATGATCAATATTTCAAAGTTAAATTATAAACCATGTGTTGTTAACATTTAGCTATGTGTAGCTTGATTGGTTTATTGTATGTAAAGTGTACAAACAAATTGTTGATCTACTTATTGAGTTACGTAAATCTAATGTGAATATCACAAACAGTCAAAGACCCTAGGTAAATACATATATGAGGACTTAGCCTATGTTAGTGGGTTGTTTTAGTTTTCACGCAAAAGGTGTTTATTAATGTGCCACACCTCCACCTCAATGCTACGTTATAATGGAATGGAGAGATGTTTACTCCTGTGTTTATAACAGTTCTTGTGGTTAGAATGGAGATATGTCTACTCCTGTGTTTGTAACAGTTCTTGTAGTTCGAATGGCGAGATGTCTACTCCTGTGTTTGTAACAGTTCTTGTAGTTAGAATGGAGAGATGTCTACTCCTGTGTTTGTAACAGTTCTTGTAGTTAGAATGGAGAGATGTCTACTCCTGTGTTTGTAACAGTTCTTGTAGTTCGAATGGCGAGATGTCTACTCCTGTGTTTGCAACAGTTCTTGTTGTTAGAATGGAGAGATGTCTACTCCTGTGTTTGTAACATGTCTTGTAGTTAGAATGGAGAGATGTCTACTCCAGTATTTGTAACAGTTCTTGTAGTTAGAATGGAGAAATGTCTACTCCTGTGTTTGCAACAGTTCTTGTAGTTAGAATGGAGGGATGTCTACTCCTGTCTTTGTAACAGTTCTTGTAGTTCGAATGGCGAGATATCTACTCCTGTGTTTGTAACAGTTCTTGTAGTTAGAATGGAGAGATGTTTACTCCTGTGTTTGTAACTGTTCTTGTAGTTAGAATGGAGAGATGTCTACTCCTGTGTTTGTAACAGTTCTTGTAGTTCGAATGGCGAGATGTCTACTCCTGTGTTTGTAACAGTTCTTGTAGTTAGAATGGAGAGATGTTTACTCCTGTGTTTGTAACAGTTCTTGTAGTTAGAATGGAGAGATGTTTACTCCTGTGTTTGTAACAGTTCTTGTAGTTAGAATGGATAGATGTCTACTCCTGTGTTTGTAACAGTTCTTGTAGTAAGAATGGAGAGATGTATACTCCTGTGTTTGTAACAGTTCATGTAGTTAGAATGGAGAGATGTTTACTCCTGTGTTTGTAACAGTTCTTGTAGTACGAATGGAGAGTTGTCTACTCCTATGATTATAACAGTTATTGTAGTTAAAATGGCGAGATGCTTACTCCTGTGTTTGTAACAGTTCTTGTAGTTAGAATGGAGAGATGTTTACTCCTGTGTTTGTAACAGTTCTTGTAGTTAGAATGGAGAGATGTTTACTCCTATGTTTGTAACAGTTCTTGTAGTTAGAATGGCGAGATATTTACTCCTGTGTTTGTAACAGTTCTTGTAGTAAGAATGGAGAGATGTCTACTCCTGTGTTTGTAACAGTTCTTATAGTTAGAATGGTGAGATGTCTACTCTTATGTTTGTAACAGTTCTTGTAGATAGTATGGAGAGATGTCTACTCCAGTGTTTGTAACAGTTCTTGTAGTACGAATGGAGAGATGTTTACTCCTGTGTTTGTAACAATTCTTGTAGTTCCAATGGAGAGATGTTTACTCCTGTGTTTGTAAAAGTTCTTGTAGTTCCAATGGAGAGATGTTTACTCCTGTGTGTGTAACAGTTCTTATAGTACGAATGGAGAGTTGTCTACTCCTGAGTTTGTAACAGTTCTTGTAGTTAGAATGGAGAGATGTTTACTCCTGTGTTTGTAACAGTTCTTGTAGTACGAATGGCGAGATGTCTACTCCTTGGTTTGTAACAGTTCTTGTAGTTAGAATGGAGAGATGTTTACTCCTGTGTTTGTAACAGTTCTTGTAGTTAGAATGGAGAGATGTTTACTCCTGTGTTTGTAACAGTTCTTGTAGTTAGAATGGAGAGATGTTTACTCCTATGTTTGTAACAGTTCTTGTAGTTAGAATGGCGAGATATTTACTCCTGTGTTTGTAACAGTTCTTGAAGTAAGAATGGAGAGATGTCTACTCCTGTGTTTGTAACAGTTCTTATAGTTAGAATGGTGAGATGTCTACTCCTATGTTTGTAACAGTTCTTGTAGATAGAATGGAGAGATGTCTACTCCAGTGTTTGTAACAGTTCTTGTAGTACGAATGGAGAGATGTTTACTCCTGTGTTTGTAACAATTCTTGTAGTTCCAATGGAGAGATGTTTACTCCTGTGTTTGTAACAATTCTTGTAGTTCCAATGGAGAGATGTTTACTCCTGTGTTTGTAAAAGTTCTTGTAGTTCCAATGGAGAGATGTTTACTCCTGTGTGTGTAACAGTTCTTATAGTACGAATGGAGAGTTGTCTACTCCTGAGTTTGTAACAGTTCTTGTAGTTAGAATGGAGAGATGTTTACTCCTGTGTTTGTAACAGTTCTTGTAGTACGAATGGCGAGATGTTTACTCCTTGGTTTGTAACAGTTCTTGTAGTTAGAATGGAGAGATGTTTACTCCTGTGTTTGTAACAGTTCTTGTAGTTAGAATGGAGAGATGTTTACTCCTGTGTTTGTAACAGTTCTTGTAGTTAGAATGGAGAGATGTTTACTCCTATGTTTGTAACAGTTCTTGTAGTTAGAATGGCGAGATATTTACTCCTGTGTTTGTAACAGTTCTTGAAGTAAGAATGGAGAGATGTCTACTCCTGTGTTTGTAACAGTTCTTATAGTTAGAATGGATAGATGTCTACTCCTATGTTTGTAACAGTTCTTGTAGATAGAATGGAGAGATGTCTACTCCAGTGTTTGTAACAGTTCTTGTAGTACGAATGGAGAGATGTTTACTCCTGTGTTTGTAACAATTCTTGTAGTTCCAATGGAGAGATGTTTACTCCTGTGTTTGTAACAGTTCTTATAGTACGAATGGAGAGTTGTCTACTCCTGAGTTTGTAACAGTTCTTGTAGTTAGAATGGAGAGATGTTTACTCCTGTGTTTGTAACAGTTCTTGTAGTACGAATGGCGAGATGTCTACTCCTTGGTTTGTAACAGTTCTTGTAGTTAGAATGGTGAGATGTTTACTCCTGTGTTTGTAACAGTTCTTGTAGTTAAAATGGCGAGATGTTTACTCCTGTGTTTGTAGCAGTTCTTGTAGTTAAAATGGCGAGATGTTTACACCTGTGTTTGTAACAATTCTTCTAGTTAGAATGGAGAGATGTTTACTCCTGTGTTTGTAACAATTCTTCTAGTTAGAATGGAGAGATGTTTACTCCTGTGTTTGTAACAGTTCTTGTAGTTAGAATGGCGAGATGTCTACTCCTGTGTTTGTAACAGTTCTTGTAGTTAGAATGGAGAGATGTTTACTCCTGTGTTTGTAACAGTTCTTGTAGTTAGAATGGAGAGATGTTTACTCCTGTGTTTGTAACAATTCTTCTAGTTAGAATGGAGAGATGTTTACTCCTGTGTTTGTTACAATTCTTCTAGTTAGAATGGAGAGATGTTTACTCCTGTGTTTGTAACAGTTCTTGTAGTTAGAATGGCGAGATGTCTACTCCTGTGTTTGTAACAGTTCTTATAGTTAGAATGGAGAGATGTTTACTCCTGTGTTTGTAACAGTTCTTGTAGTTAGAATGGAGAGATGTTTACTCCTGTGTTTGTAAAAGTTCTTGTAGTTAGAATGGAGAGATGTTTACTCCTGTGTTTGTAACAGTTCTTGTAGTTAGAATGGAGAGATGTTTACTCCTGTGTTTGTAACAGTTCTTGTAGTTAGAATGGAGAGATGTTTACTCCTATGTTTGTAACAGTTCTTGTAGTTAGAATGGCGAGATGTTTACTCCAGTGTTTGTAACAGTTCTTGTAGTAAGAATGGAGAGATGTCTACTCCTGTGTTTGTAACAGTTCTTATAGCTAGAATGGTGAGATGTCTGCTCCAGTGTTTGTAACAGTTCTTGTAGTTAGAATGGAGAGATGTCTACTCCTGTGTTTGTAACAGTTCTTATAGTTAAAATGGCGAGATGTTTACTCCTGTATTTGTAACAATTCTTCTAGTTAGAATGGAGAGATGTTTACTCCTGTGTTTGTAGCAGTTCTTGTAGTTAAAATGGCGAGATGCTTACTCCTGTGTTTGTAACAATTCTTCTAGTTAGAATGGAGAGATGTTTACTCCTGTGTTTGTAACAATTCTTCTAGTTAGAATGGAGAGATGTTTACTCCTGTGTTTGTAACAGTTCTTGTAGTTAGAATGGCGAGATGTCTACTCCTGTGTTTGTAACAGTTCTTGTAGTTAGAATGGAGAGATGTTTACTCCTGTGTTTGTAACAGTTCTTGTAGTTAGAATGGAGAGATGTTTACTCCTGTGTTTGTAACAGTTCTTGTAGTTAGAATGGAGAGATGTTTACTCCTGTGTTTGTAACAGTTCTTGTAGTTAGAATGGAGAGATGTTTACTCCTGTGTTTGTAACAGTTCTTGTAGTTAGAATGGAGAGATGTTTACTCCTATGTTTGTAACAGTTCTTGTAGTTAGAATGGCGAGATGTTTACTCCAGTGTTTGTAACAGTTCTTGTAGTAAGAATGGAGAGATGTCTACTCCTGTGTTTGTAACAGTTCTTATAGCTAGAATGGTGAGATGTCTCTTCCTATGTTTGTAACAGTTGTTGTAGTTAGAATTGAGAGATGTGTACTCCTGTGTTTGTAACAGTTCTTGTAGTTAAATGGTGAGATGTTTACTCCTGTATTTGTAACAATTCTTCTAGTTAGAATGGAGAGATGTTTACTCCTGTGTTTGTAACAGTTCTTTTAGTTAGAATGGCGAGATGTCTACTCCTCTGTTTGTAACAGTTCTTGTAGTTAGAATGGAGAGATGTCTACTCCTGTGTTTGTAACAGTTCTTGTAGTACGAATGGAGAGATGTTTACTCCTGTGTTTGTAACAGTTCTTGTAGTTCCAATGGAGAGATGTTTACTCCTGTGTTTGTAAAAGTTCTTGTAGTTCCAATGGAGAGATGTTTACACCTGTGTTTGTAACAGTTCTTATAGTACGAATGGAGAGTTGTCTACTCCTGTGTTTGTAACAGTTCTTGTAGTTCCAATGGAGAGATGTTTACTCCTGTGTTTGTAAAAGTTCTTGTAGTAAGAATGGAGAGATGTTTACTCCTGTGTTTGTAAAAGTTCTTGTAGTTAGAATGGAGAGATGTTTACTCCTATGTTTGTAACAGTTCTTGTAGTTAGAATGGCGAGATGTTTACTCCTGTGTTTGTAACAGTTCTTGTAGTAAGAATGGAGAGATGTCTTTTCCTGTGTTTGCAACAGTTCTTGTAGTTAGAATGGAGAGATGTCTACTCCTGTGTTTGTAACAGTTCTTATAGTTAGAATGGAGAGATGTTTACTCCTGTGTTTGTAACAGTTCTGGTAGTTAAAATGGCGAGATGTCTACTCCTGTGTTTCTAACAGTTCTTGTAGTTAAAATGGCGAGATGTCTACTCCTGTGTTTGTAACAGTGCTTGTAGTACGAATGGAGAGATGTTTACTCCTATGTTTGTAACAGTTCTTGTAGTAAAAATGGCGAGATGCTTACTCCAGTGTTTTAACAGTTCTTGTAGTACGAATGGAGAGATGTTTACTCTTGTGTTTGTAACAGTTCTTGTAGTTCCAATGGAGAGATGTTTACTCCTGTGTTTGTAAAAGTTGTTGTAGTTCCAATGGAGAGATGTTTACTCCTGTGTTTGTAACAGTTCTTATAGTACGAATGGAGAGTTGTCTACTCCTGTGTTTGTAACAGTTCTTGTAGTTCCAATGGAGAGATGTTTACTCCTGTTTTTGTAAAAGTTCTTGTAGTTCCAAAGGAGAGATGTTTACTCCTGTGTTTGTAAAAGTTCTTGTAGTAAGAATGGAGAGATGTTTACTCCTGTGTTTGTAAAAGTTCTTATAGTTAGAATGGAGAGATGTTTACTCCTATGTTTGTAATAGTTCTTGTAGTTAGAATGGAGAGATGTCTACTACTGTGTTTGTAACAGTTCTTGCAGTTAAAATGGCGAGATGTTTACTCCTGTGTTTGTAACAGTTCTTGTAGGTAGAATTGAGAGATGTTTACTCCTGTGTTTGTAACCGTTCTTGTAGTTAGAATGGCGAGATGTCTACTCCTGTGTTTGTAACAGTTCTTGTAGTTCGAATGAAGAGATGTTTACTCCTGTGTTTGCAACAGTTCTTGTAGTTAGAATGGAGAGATGTCTACTCCAGTGTTTGCAACAGTTCTTGTAGTTAGAATGGAGAGATGTCTACTCCTGTTTTTGGAACACTTCTTATAGTTAGAATGGGGAGATGTCTACTCCTGTGTTTGTAGCAGTCGTTGTAGTTATAATTGCGAGATGTCTACTCCTGGGTTTGTAACAGTTCTTATAGTTAGAATGGAGAGATGTTTACTCCTGTGTTTGTAACAGTTCTTGTAGTACGAATGGAGAGTTGTCTACTCCTATGATTTTAATAGCTCTTATAGTTAAAATGGCGAGATGTCTACTCCTGGGTTTTTAACAGTTCTTATAGTTAGAATGGAGAGATGTCTACTCCTTTGTTTGTAACAGTTCTTGTAGTTAGAATGGAGAGATGTTTACTCCTGTGTTTGTAACAGCTCTTATAGTTAGAATGGAAAGATGTTTACTCCTGTGTTTGTAACAGTTCTTGTAGTTATAATGGAGAGATGTTTACTCCTGTGTTTGTAAATGTTCTTGTAGTAAGAATGGAGAGATGTTTACTCCTGTGTTTGTAAAAGTTCTTATAGTTAGAATGGAGAGATGTTTACTCCTATGTTTGTAATAGTTCTTGTAGTTAGAATGGAGAGATGTCTACTCCTGTGTTTGTAACAGTTCTTGCAGTTAAAATGGCGAGATGTTTACTCCTGTGTTTGTAAAAGTTCTTGTAGTTCCAAAGGAGAGATGTTTACTCCTGTGTTTGTAAAAGTTCTTGTAGTAAGAATGGAGAGATGTTTACTCCTGTGTTTGTAAAAGTTCTTGTAGTTAGAATGGAGAGATGTTTACTCCTATGTTTGTAACAGTTCTTGTAGTTAGAATGGAGAGATGTCTACTACTGTGTTTGTAACAGTTCTTGCAGTTAAAATGGCGAGATGTTTACTCCTGTGTTTGTAACAGTTCTTGTAGGTAGAATTGAGAGATGTTTACTCCTGTGTTTGTAACAGTTCTTGTAGTTAGAATGGCGAGATGTCTACTCCTGTGTTTGTAACAGTTCTTGTAGTTCGAATGGAGAGATGTTTACTCCTGTGTTTGCAACAGTTCTTGTAGTTAGAATGGAGAGATATCTACTACAGTGTTTGCAACAGTTCTTGTAGTAAGAATGGAGAGATGTCTACTCCTGTGTTTGGAACACTTCTTATAGTTAGAATGGGGAGATGTCTACTCCTGTGTTTGTAGCAGTCCTTGTAGTTATAATTGCGAGATGTCTACTCTTGGGTTTGTAACAGTTCTTATAGTTAGAATGGAGAGATGTTTACTCCTGTGTTTGTAACAGTTCTTGTAGTACGAATGGACAGTTGTCTACTCCTATGATTTTAATAGTTCTTATAGTTAAAATGGCGAGATGTCTACTCCTGGGTTTTTAACCGTTCTTATAGTTAGAATGGAGAGATGTCTACTCCTTTGTTTGTAACAGTTCTTGTAGTTAGAATGGAGAGATGTGTACTCCTGTGTTTGTAACAGTTCTTGTAGTTAGAATGGAGAGATGTTTACTCCTGTGTTTGTAACAGTTCTTATAGTTAGAATGGAAAGATGTTTTCTCCTGTGTTTGTAACAGTTCTTGTAGTTATAATGGAGAGATGTTTACTCCTGTGCTTGTAACAGTTCTTGTAGTTATAATGGAGAGATGTTTGCTCCTGTGTTTGTAACAGTTCTTGTAGTTAGAATGTCGAGATGTTTAATCCTATGTTTGTAACAGTTCTTATAGTTAGAATGTCGAGATGTTTACTCCTGTGTTTGTAACAATTCTTGTAGTAAGAATGGAGAGATGTCTACTCCTGTGATTGTAACAGTTCTTATAGTTAGAATGGAGAGATGTCTACTCCTGTGTTTGTAACAGTTCTTGTAGTACGAATGGAGAGATGTTTACTCCTGTGTTTGTAACAGTTCTTGTAGTTCCAATGGAGAGATGTTTACTCCTGTGTTTGTAAAAGTTCTTGTAGTTCCAATGGAGAGATGTTTACACCTGTGTTTGTAACAGTTCTTATAGTACGAATGGAGAGTTGTCTACTCCTGTGTTTGTAACAGTTCTTGTAGTTCCAATGGAGAGATGTTTACTCCTGTGTTTGTAAAAGTTCTTGTAGTAAGAATGGAGAGATGTTTACTCCTGTGTTTGTAAAAGTTCTTGTAGTTAGAATGGAGAGATGTTTACTCCTATGTTTGTAACAGTTCTTGTAGTTAGAATGGCGAGATGTTTACTCCTGTGTTTGTAACAGTTCTTGTAGTAAGAATGGAGAGATGTCTTTTCCTGTGTTTGCAACAGTTCTTGTAGTTAGAATGGAGAGATGTCTACTCCTGTGTTTGTAACAGTTCTTATAGTTAGAATGGAGAGATGTTTACTCCTGTGTTTGTAACAGTTCTGGTAGTTAAAATGGCGAGATGTCTACTCCTGTGTTTCTAACAGTTCTTGTAGTTAAAATGGCGAGATGTCTACTCCTGTGTTTGTAACAGTGCTTGTAGTACGAATGGAGAGATGTTTACTCCTATGTTTGTAACAGTTCTTGTAGTAAAAATGGCGAGATGCTTACTCCAGTGTTTTTAACAGTTCTTGTAGTACGAATGGAGAGATGTTTACTCTTGTGTTTGTAACAGTTCTTGTAGTTCCAATGGAGAGATGTTTACTCCTGTGTTTGTAAAAGTTGTTGTAGTTCCAATGGAGAGATGTTTACTCCTGTGTTTGTAACAGTTCTTATAGTACGAATGGAGAGTTGTCTACTCCTGTGTTTGTAACAGTTCTTGTAGTTCCAATGGAGAGATGTTTACTCCTGTTTTTGTAAAGGTTCTTGTAGTTCCAAAGGAGAGATGTTTACTCCTGTGTTTGGAAAAGTTCTTGTAGTAAGAATGGAGAGATGTTTACTCCTGTGTTTGTAAAAGTTCTTATAGTTAGAATGGAGAGATGTTTACTCCTATGTTTGTAATAGTTCTTGTAGTTAGAATGGAGAGATGTCTACTACTGTGTTTGTAACAGTTCTTGCAGTTAAAATGGCGAGATGTTTACTCCTGTGTTTGTAACAGTTCTTGTAGGTAGAATTGAGAGATGTTTACTCCTGTGTTTGTAACAGTTCTTGTAGTTCGAATGAAGAGATGTTTACTCCTGTGTTTGCAACAGTTCTTGTAGTTAGAATGGAGATATGTCTACTCCAGTGTTTGCAACAGTTCTTGTAGTTAGAATGGAGAGATGTCTACTCCTGTTTTTGGAACACTTCTTATAGTTAGAATGGGGAGATGTCTACTCCTGTGTTTGTAGCAGTCGTTGTAGTTATAATTGCGAGATGTCTACTCCTGGGTTTGTAACAGTTCTTATAGTTAGAATGGAGAGATGTTTACTCCTGTGTTTGTAACAGTTCTTGTAGTACGAATGGAGAGTTGTCTACTCCTATGATTTTAATAGCTCTTATAGTTAAAATGGCGAGATGTCTACTCCTGGGTTTTTAACAGTTCTTATTGTTAGAATGGAGAGATGTCTGCTCCTTTGTTTGTAACAGTTCTTGTAGTTAGAATGGAGAGATGTTTACTCCTGTGTTTGTAACAGCTCTTATAGTTAGAATGGAAAGATGTTTACTCCTGTGTTTGTAACAGTTCTTGTAGTTATAATGGAGAGATGTTTACTCCTGTGTTTGTAAATGTTCTTGTAGTAAGAATGGAGAGATGTTTACTCCTGTGTTTGTAAAAGTTCTTATAGTTAGAATGGAGAGATGTTTACTCCTATGTTTGTAATAGTTCTTGTAGTTAGAATGGAGAGATGTCTACTCCTGTGTTTGTAACAGTTCTTGCAGTTAAAATGGCGAGATGTTTACTCCTGTGTTTGTAAAAGTTCTTGTAGTTCCAAAGGAGAGATGTTTACTCCTGTGTTTGTAAAAGTTCTTGTAGTAAGAATGGAGAGATGTTTACTCCTGTGTTTGTAAAAGTTCTTGTAGTTAGAATGGAGAGATGTTTACTCCTATGTTTGTAACAGTTCTTGTAGTTAGAATGGAGAGATGTCTACTACTGTGTTTGTAACAGTTCTTGCAGTTAAAATGGCGAGATGTTTACTCCTGTGTTTGTAACAGTTCTTGTAGGTAGAATTGAGAGATGTTTACTCCTGTGTTTGTAACAGTTCTTGTAGTTAGAATGGCGAGATGTCTACTCCTGTGTTTGTAACAGTTCTTGTAGTTCGAATGGAGAGATGTTTACTCCTGTGTTTGCAACAGTTCTTGTAGTTAGAATGGAGAGATATCTACTACAGTGTTTGCAACAGTTCTTGTAGTAAGAATGGAGAGATGTCTACTCCTGTGTTTGGAACACTTCTTATAGTTAGAATGGGGAGATGTCTACTCCTGTGTTTGTAGCAGTCCTTGTAGTTATAATTGCGAGATGTCTACTCCTGGGTTTGTAACAGTTCTTATAGTTAGAATGGAGAGATGTTTACTCCTGTGTTTGTAACAGTTCTTGTAGTACGAATGGACAGTTGTCTACTCCTATGATTTTAATAGTTCTTATAGTTAAAATGGCGAGATGTCTACTCCTGGGTTTTTAACAGTTCTTATAGTTAGAATGGAGAGATGTCTACTCCTTTGTTTGTAACAGTTCTTGTAGTTAGAATGGAGAGATGTGTACTCCTGTGTTTGTAACAGTTCTTGTAGTTAGAATGGAGAGATGTTTACTCCTGTGTTTGTAACAGTTCTTATAGTTAGAATGGAAAGATGTTTTCTCCTGTGTTTGTAACAGTTCTTGTAGTTATAATGGAGAGATGTTTACTCCTGTGCTTGTAACAGTTCTTGTAGTTATAATGGAGAGATGTTTGCTCCTGTGTTTGTAACAGTTCTTGTAGTTAGAATGTCGAGATGTTTAATCCTATGTTTGTAACAGTTCTTATAGTTAGAATGTCGAGATGTTTACTCCTGTGTTTGTAACAATTCTTGTAGTAAGAATGGAGAGATGTCTACTCCTGTGATTGTAACAGTTCTTATAGTTAGAATGGAGAGATGTCTACTCCTGTGTTTGTAACAGTTCTTGTAGTTAGAATGGAGAGATGTCTGCTCCAGTTTTTGTAACAGTTCTTGTAGTACGAATGGAGAGATGTCTACTCCTTGGTTTGTAACAGTTCTTGTAGTTCCAATGGAGAAATGTTTACTCCTGTGTTTGTAACAGTTCTTGTAGTTCCAATGGAAAGATGTTTACTCCTGTGTTTGTAACAGTTCTTATAGTACGAATGGAGAGTTGTCTACTCCTGTGTTTGTAACAGTTCTTGTAGTTCCAATGGAGAGATGTTTACTCCTGTGTTTGCAACAGTTCTTGTAGTTAGAATGGCGAGAAGTCTACTCCTGGGTTTGTAACAGTTCTTGTAGTTCCAATGGAGAGATATTTACTACTGTGTTTGTAACAGTTCTTGTAGTTAGAATGGCGAGATTTCTACTCCTGTGTTTGTAACAGTTCTTGTGGTTAGAATGGAGAGATGTCTACTCCTGTGTTTGTAACAGTTCTTGTAGTTAGAAAGTGGAGATGGCTACTACTGTGTTTGTAACAGTTCTTGAAGTTAAAATGGCGAGATGTTTACTCCTGTGTTTGTAACAGTTATTGTAGGTAGAATGGAGAGATGTTTACTCCTGTGTTTGTAACAGTTCTTGTAGTTCGAATGGAGAGATGTTTACTCCTGTGTTTGCAACAGTTCTTGTAGTAAGAATGGAGAGATATCTACTCCAGTGTTTGCAACAGTTCTTGTAGTTAGAATGGAGAGATGTCTACTCCTGTGTTTGTAACAGTTCTTGTAGTAAGAATGGAGAGATGTCTACTCCTGTGTTTGGAACACTTCTTATAGTTAGAATGGGGAGATGTCTACTCCTGTGTTTGTAGCAGTCCTTGTAGTTATAATTGCGAGATGTCTACCCCTGGGTTTGTAACAGTTCTTATATTTAGAATGGAGAGAGGTTTACTCCTTTGTTTGTAACAGTTCTTGTAGTTAGAATGGAGAGATGTTTACTCCTGTGTTTGTAACTGTTCTTGTAGTTAGAATGGAGAGATGTTTACTCCTATGTTTGTAACAGTTCTTGTAGTTATAATGGAGAGATGTTTACTTCTGTGTTTGCAACAGTTCTTGTAGTTAGAATGGAGAGATGTTTACTCCTGTGTTTGTAACAGTTCTTGTAGTTAGAATGGCGAGATGTTTACTCCTGTGTTTGTAACTATTCTTGTAGTAAGAATGGAGAGATGTCAACTCCTGTGTTTGTAACAGTTCTTATAGTTAGAATGGAGAGATGTCTACTCCTTTGTTTGTAACAGTTCTTGTAGTTAGAATGGAGAGATGTCTACTCCAGTGTTTGTAACAGTTCTTGTAGTACGAATGGAGAGATGTTTACTCCTGTGTTTGTAACAGTTCTTGTAGTTCCAATGGAGAGATGTTTACTCTTGTTTTTGTAAACGTTCTTGTAGTTCCAATGGAGAGATGTTTACTCCTGTGTTTGTAACAGTTCTTGTAATACGAATGGAGAGATGTTTACTCCTGTGTTTGTAACAGTTCTTGTAGTTCCAATGGAGAGATGCTTACTCCTGTGTTTGTAAAAGTTGTTGTAGTTCCAATGGAGAGATGTTTACTCCTGTGTTTGCAACAGTTCTTGTAGTTATAATGGAGAGATGTCTACTCCTGTGTTTGTAACAGTTCTTATAGTTAGAATGGGAAGATGTCTACTCCTGTGTTTGTAACAGTTCTTATAGTTATAATGGCGAGATGTCTACTCCTGGGTTTGTAACAGTTCTTATAGTTAGAATGGAGAGATGTCTACTCCTGTGTTTATAACAGTTCTTGTAGTTCGAATAGCAAGATGTCTACTCCTGTGTTTGTAACAGTTCTTGTAGATAGAATGGAGAGATGTCTACTCCAGTGTTTGTATCATTTCGTTTAGTTAGAATGGAGAGATGTTTACCCCTGTGTTTGTAACAGTTCTTGTAGTTAAAATGGAGAGATGTCTACTCCTGTGTTTGTAACAGTTCTTGTAGTTATAATGGCGAGATGTCTACTCCTGGGTATGTAACAGTTCTTATAGTTAGAATGGAGAGATGTCTACTCCTGTGTTTGTAACAGTTCTTGTAGATAGAATGGAGAGATTTTTACCCCTGTGTTTGTAACAGTTCTTGTAGTTAAAATGGAGGGATATATACTCTTATGATTGTATCAGTTCTTATAGTTAAAATGGCGAGATGTCTACTCCTGGGTTTTTAACAGTTCTTATAGTTAGAATGGAGAGATGTCTTCTCCTGTGTTTGAAACAATTCTTGTAGTTTGAATGGCAAGATGTCTACTCCTGTGTTTGTAAAAGTTCTTGTATATAGAATGGAAAGATGTCTACTCCAGTGTTTGTATCATTTCGTTTAGTTAGAATGGAGAGATGTTTACCCCTGTGTTTGTAACAGTTCTTGTAGTTAAAATGGAGAGATGTATACTCCTATTTTTGTAACAGTTCTTGTAGTTAAAATGGCGAGATGTTTACTCCTGTGTTTGTAACAGTTCTTGTAGTTAAAATGGCGAGATGTTTACTCCTGTGTTTGTAACAGTTCTTGTAGTTAGAATGGAGAGATGTCTACTCCTGTGTTTGTAACAGTTCTTGTAGTTAGAATGGGGAGATGTCTACTCCTGTGTTTGTAGCAGTCCTTGTAGTTAAAATGGCGGGATGTCTACTCCTGGGTTTGTAACAGTTCTTATAGTTAGAATGGAGAGATGTCTACTCCTGTGGTTGTAACAGTTCTTGTAGTTCGAATGGCAAGATGTCTACTCCTGTGTTTGTAATAGTTCTTGTAGTTCGAATGGAGAGATGTTTACTCCTGTGTGTGTAACAGTTCTTGTAGATAGAATGGAGTGATGTTTATCCCTGTGTTTGTAACAGTTCTTGTAGTTAGAATGGAGAGATATCTACTCCTATGTTTGTAACAGTTCTTGTAGTTAGAATGGAGAGATGTTTACTCCTGTGTTTGTAGCAGTTCTTGTAGTTAGAATGGCAAGATGTCTACTCCTGTGTTTGTAACAGTTCTTGTAGTTAGAATGGAGAGATGGCTACTCCTGTGTTTGTAACAGTTCTTGTAGTTAGAATGGAGAGATGTCTACACCTATGTGTGTAACAGTTCTTGTAGTTAGAATGGAGAGATGTTTATTCCTGTGTTTGTAGCAGTTCTTGTAATTAGAATGGCAAAATGTCTACCCCTGGTGTTTGTAACAGTTCTTGTAGTTCGAATGGAGAGATGTCTACTCCTGTCTTTGCAACAGTTCTTGTAGATAGAATGGAGAGATGTCTACTCCTATGTTTGTAACAGTTCTTGTAGTTAGAATGGAGAGATGTTTACTCCTATGTTTGTAGCAGTTCTTGTAGTTAGAATGGCAAAATGTCTACTCCTGTGTTTGTAACAGTTCTTGTAGTTCGAATGGAGAGATGTCTACTCCTGTGTTTGCAACAGTTCTTGTAGATAGAATGGAGAGATGTCTACTCCTGTGTTTGTAACAGTTCTTGTAGATAGAATGGAGAGATGTCTACTCCAGTGTTTGTAACAGTTTGTGTAGTTAGAATGGAGAGATGTTTACTCCTGTGTTTGTAACAGTTCTTGTAGTTCGAATGGAGATATGTCTACTCCTGTGTTTGTAACAGTTCTCGTAGTTAGAATGGAGAGATGTCTACTCCTGTGTTTGTAACAGTTCTTGTAGATAGAATGGAGAGATGTCTACTCCTGTGTTTGTAACAGTTCTTGTAGATAGAATGGAGAGATGTCTACTCCAGTGTTTGTAACAGTTCGTGTAGTTAGAATGGAGAGATGTTTACTCCTGTGTTTGTAACAGTTCTTGTAGTTCGAATGGAGATATGTCTACTCCTGTGTTTGTAACAGTTCTCGTAGTTAGAATGGAGAGATGTCTACTCCTGTGTTTGTAACAGTTCTTGTAGATAGAATGGAGAGATGTCTACTCCTGTGTTTGTAACAGTTCTTGTAGATAGAATGGAGAGATGTCTACTCCTGTGTTTGTAACAGTTCGTGTAGTTAGAATGGAGAGATGTTTACTCCTGTGTTTGTAACCGTTCTTGTAGTTAGAATGGAGAGATGTCTACTCCTATGATTGTAACAGTTCTTGTAGTTAAAATGGCGAGATGTCTACTCATGGGTTTGTAACAGTTCTTATAGTTAGAATGGAGAGATATCTACTCCTGTGTTTGTAACAGTTCTTGTAGTTCGAATGGCAAGATGTCTACTCCTGTGTTTGTAACAGTTCTTGTAGTACGAATGGAGAGATGTTTACTCCTGTGTTTGTAACAGTTCTTGTAGTTCCAATGGAGAGATGTTTACTCTTGTTTTTGTAAAAGTTCTTGTAGTTCCAATGGAGAGATGTTTACTCCTGTGTTTGTAACAGTTCTTGTAATACGAATGGAGAGATGTTTACTCCTGTGTTTGTAACAGTTCTTGTAGTTCCAATGGAGAGATGCTTACTCCTGTGTTTGTAAAAGTTGTTGTAGTTCCAATGGAGAGATGTTTACTCCTGTGTTTGCAACAGTTCTTGTAGTTAGAATGGAGAGATGTCTACTCCTGTGTTTGTAACAGTTCTTATAGTTAGAATGGGAAGATGTCTACTCCTGTGTTTGTAACAGTTCTTTTAGTTATAATGGCGAGATGTCTACTCCTGGGTTAGTAACAGTTCTTATAGTTAGAATGGAGAGATGTCTACTCCTGTGTTTATAACAGTTCTTGTAGTTCGAATAGCAAGATGTCTACTCCTGTGTTTGTAACAGTTCTTGTAGATAGAATGGAGAGATGTCTACTCCAGTGTTTGTATCATTTCGTTTAGTTAGAATGGAGAGATGTTTACCCCTGTGTTTGTAACAGTTCTTGTAGTTAAAATGGAGAGATGTCTACTCCTGTGTTTGTAACAGTTCTTGTAGATAGAATGGAGAGATGTCTACTCCTGTGTTTGTAACAGTTCTTGTAGATAGAATGGAGAGATGTCTACTCCTGTGTTTGTAACAGTTCGTGTAGTTAGAATGGAGAGATGTTTACTCCTGTGTTTGTAACCGTTCTTGTAGTTAGAATGGAGAGATGTCTACTCCTATGATTGTAACAGTTCTTGTAGTTAAAATGGCGAGATGTCTACTCATGGGTTTGTAACAGTTCTTATAGTTAGAATGGAGAGATATCTACTCCTGTGTTTGTAACAGTTCTTGTAGTTCGAATGGCAAGATGTCTACTCCTGTGTTTGTAACAGTTCTTGTAGTACGAATGGAGAGATGTTTACTCCTGTGTTTGTAACAGTTCTTGTAGTTCCAATGGAGAGATGTTTACTCTTGTTTTTGTAAAAGTTCTTGTAGTTCCAATGGAGAGATGTTTACTCCTGTGTTTGTAACAGTTCTTGTAATACGAATGGAGAGATGTTTACTCCTGTGTTTGTAACAGTTCTTGTAGTTCCAATGGAGAGATGCTTACTCCTGTGTTTGTAAAAGTTGTTGTAGTTCCAATGGAGAGATGTTTACTCCTGTGTTTGCAACAGTTCTTGTAGTTATAATGGAGAGATGTCTACTCCTGTGTTTGTAACAGTTCTTATAGTTAGAATGGGAAGATGTCTACTCCTGTGTAACAGTTCTTTTAGTTATAATGGCGAGATTTCTACTCCTGGGTTTGTAACAGTTCTTATAGTTAGAATGGAGAGATGTCTACTCCTGTGTTTATAACAGTTCTTGTAGTTCGAATAGCAAGATGTCTACTCCTGTGTTTGTAACAGTTCTTGTAGATAGAATGGAGAGATGTCTACTCCAGTGTTTGTATCATTTCGTTTAGTTAGAATGGAGAGATGTTTACCCCTGTGTTTGTAACAGTTCTTGTAGTTAAAATGGAGAGATGTCTACTCCTGTGTTTGTAACAGTTCTTGTAGTTATAATGGCGAGATGTCTACTCCTGGGTTTGTAACAGTTCTTATAGTTAGAATGGAGAGATGTCTACTCCTGTGTTTGTAACAGTTCTTGTAGTTCGAATGGCAAGATGTCTACTCCTGTGTTTGTAACAGTTCTTGTAGATAGAATGGAGAGATTTTTACCCCTGTGTTTGTAACAGTTCTTGTAGTTAAAATGGAGGGATATATACTCTTATGATTGTATCAGTTCTTATAGTTAAAATGGCGAGATGTCTACTCCTGGGTTTTTAACAGTTCTTATAGTTAGAATGGAGAGATGTCTTCTCCTGTGTTTGAAACAATTCTTGTAGTTTGAATGGCAAGATGTCTACTCCTGTGTTTGTAAAAGTTCTTGTATATAGAATGGAAAGATGTCTACTCCAGTGTTTGTATCATTTCGTTTAGTTAGAATGGAGAGATGTTTACCCCTGTGTTTGTAACAGTTCTTGTAGTTAAAATGGAGAGATGTATACTCCTATTTTTGTAACAGTTCTTGTAGTTAAAATGGCGAGATGTTTACTCCTGTGTTTGTAACAGTTCTTGTAGCTAGAATGGAGAGATGTTCACTCCTGTGTTTGGAACAGTTCTTGTAGTTAGAATGGCGAGATGTCTACTCCTGTGTTTGTAACTGTTGTTGTAGTTCGAATGGAGAGATGTTTACACCTGTGTTTGCAACAGTTCTTGTAGTAAGAATGGAGAGATGTCTACTCCTGTGTTTGTGACAGTTCTTGTAGTAAGAATGAGAGATGTCTACTCCTGTGTTTGTAACAGTTCTTATAGTTAGAATGGAGATATGTTTACTCCTGTTTTGTAACAGTTCTTGTAGTTAGAATGGAGAGATGTCTACTCCTGTGTTTGTAACAGTTCTTGTAGTTAGAATGGGGAGATGTCTACTCCTGTGTTTGTAGCAGTCCTTGTAGTTAAAATGGCGAGATGTCTACTCCTGGGTTTGTAACAGTTCTTATAGTTAGAATGGAGAGATGTTTACTCCTGTGTTTGTAACAGTTCTTGTAGTACGAATGGAGAGTTGTCTACTCCTATGATTGTAACAGTTCTTATAGCTAATATGGCGAGATGTCTACTCCTGGGTTTTTAACAGTTCTTATAGTTAGAATGGAGAGATGTCTACTCCTGTGGTTGTAACAGTTCTTGTAGTTCGAATGGCAAGATGTCTACTCCTGTGTTTGTAATAGTTCTTGTAGTTCGAATGGAGAGATGTTTACTCCTGTGTGTGTAACAGTTCTTGTAGATAGAATGGAGTGATGTTTATCCCTGTGTTTGTAACAGTTCTTGTAGTTAGAATGGAGAGATATCTACTCCTATGTTTGTAACAGTTCTTGTAGTTAGAATGGAGAGATGTTTACTCCTGTGTTTGTAGCAGTTCTTGTAGTTAGAATGGCAAGATGTCTACTCCTGTGTTTGTAACAGTTCTTGTAGTTAGAATGGAGAGATGGCTACTCCTGTGTTTGTAACAGTTCTTGTAGTTAGAATGGAGAGATGTCTACACCTATGTGTGTAACAGTTCTTGTAGTTAGAATGGAGAGATGTTTATTCCTGTGTTTGTAGCAGTTCTTGTAATTAGAATGGCAAAATGTCTACCCCTGGTGTTTGTAACAGTTCTTGTAGTTCGAATGGAGAGATGTCTACTCCTGTGTTTGCAACAGTTCTTGTAGATAGAATGGAGAGATGTCTACTCCTATGTTTGTAACAGTTCTTGTAGTTAGAATGGAGAGATGTTTACTCCTATGTTTGTAGCAGTTCTTGTAGTTAGAATGGCAAAATGTCTACTCCTGTGTTTGTAACAGTTCTTGTAGTTCGAATGGAGAGATGTCTACCCCTGTGTTTGCAACAGTTCTTGTAGATAGAATGGAGAGATGTCTACTCCTGTGTTTGTAACAGTTCTTGTAGATAGAATGGAGAGATGTCTACTCCAGTGTTTGTAACAGTTTGTGTAGTTAGAATGGAGAGATGTTTACTCCTGTGTTTGTAACAGTTCTTGTAGTTCGAATGGAGATATGTCTACTCCTGTGTTTGTAACAGTTCTCGTAGTTAGAATGGAGAGATGTCTACTCCTGTGTTTGTAACAGTTCTTGTAGATAGAATGGAGAGATGTCTACTCCTGTGTTTGTAACAGTTCTTGTAGATAGAATGGAGAGATGTCTACTCCAGTGTTTGTAACAGTTCGTGTAGTTAGAATGGAGAGATGTTTACTCCTGTGTTTGTAACAGTTCTTGTAGTTCGAATGGAGATATGTCTACTCCTATGTTTGTAACAGTTCTCGTAGTTAGAATGGAGAGATGTCTACTCCTGTGTTTGTAACAGTTCTTGTAGATAGAATGGAGAGATGTCTACTCCTGTGTTTGTAACAGTTCTTGTAGATAGAATGGAGAGATGTCTACTCCTGTGTTTGTAACAGTTCGTGTAGTTAGAATGGAGAGATGTTTACTCCTGTGTTTGTAACCGTTCTTGTAGTTAGAATGGAGAGATGTCTACTCCTATGATTGTAACAGTTCTTGTAGTTAAAATGGCGAGATGTCTACTCATGGGTTTGTAACAGTTCTTATAGTTAGAATGGAGAGATATCTACTCCTGTGTTTGTAACAGTTCTTGTAGTTCGAATGGCAAGATGTCTACTCCTGTGTTTGTAACAGTTCTTGTAGTTCGAATGGAGAGATGTCTACTCCTGTGTTTGTAACAGTTCTTGTAGATAGAATGGAGAGATGTCTACTACAAAGAAGCATTGCAAGATATTAAGATAGAAGAGTACCTTAAGAACCATATACTGCTCCCACTCTCCTTTTCAATGCAACCCTTCTGGACATGTAATCACTGGTGATCCGAATATCATTCAACATGAGAGTCTCCGAAAGGTGATTTCTCATGGTCCTAAATTCAGAGAACCTCAACATATCAATTGGAAACATAATTTCAAGATAATTATGGATGCTGTTGAAGAT
Source organism: Bathymodiolus brooksi (assembly GCA_963680875.1). Taxonomy (NCBI): domain Eukaryota; kingdom Metazoa; phylum Mollusca; class Bivalvia; order Mytilida; family Modiolidae; genus Bathymodiolus; species Bathymodiolus brooksi. The sequence continues at coordinate 148,082,185 of OY804576.1, forward strand.
TATGCCAGAAGGTGGATAACGATAGAAGTAGACCAAGATCCTGAGTTATAGTCCTTGTCAGACTGGGTTAGAACAATTAGGTCTCTAGTACAAGGTCGGATTCACAAACTCAAAAATTGTGTTAATAGTCGGTATTTAAAGACCAAGAAGCTGTTAAGTGTCTTCCCTCTCTTCATGACAAATATGTTATCGTTCCTGCGGACAAGGCTTCCAACAATATCGTGTTTGTATGTAAATCATATTACTTCGAATGCCTAATCAAGGAATTAGGCATAAATAGCAACACCTCTAGTAATACCACATACAAACCAACTTCGTTCGACAAAGATGAAATCCTAGCTAACCACAGATCATTCATGACCTCTTTAAACATTCCCTCTGGTAAAGAGTCTGAGGATTTACCCTATTTATATTGGATACCTAAACTCCATAAGACACCATTCAAAGAAAGGTACATAGCGGGATTCTCAACTTGTTCGACGAAAGAATTGTCTATTCACCTGACAAAGATTCTGTCTGCAGTAAAAGAGGGACAACAGAAATATTGTGAAACTGTTTACTCGCGTAGTGGCATAAATCACATGTGGATTTTGAAAAACTCTAAAGATCTTTTGGATAACCTGAAATCAAGATCTTTCTCTCAGGTATCCTCCATCAAAACTTTTGATTTTTCAACTCTATATACCACCCTACCGCATGAGAAATTAAAAACCTGCTTAAAAGAAACAATTCATAAAGCTTTCAGTCATAGAAACTATGGCTCAAAATTTGTTGTGTTGGGCTATAATTCCACATATTTTTCAAACAAAATTCAAAAAGGTAAAACATGCTACTCCGAGGAACAAGTGATCAGTATGCTGGAGTTCCTCATCGATAACATATTTGTCTCCTTTGGAGGGTCACTGTTTCAGCAGGTCGTGTGCATACCAATGGGTACGAATTGTGCCCCTCTTCTAGCCGTTTTTTTTTATTCTCATATGAGTCGGAGTTTCTTCAAAAGCTTGTAAAAGATAAGAAGATTCATGAGGCTAGATCCTTTAATTTCACATACAGGTATATTGATGACGTTTTATCTTTCAATAATTCTAGATTTGCAGAATTTCTTCCATTGATATATCCTCCAGAGCTGGAAGTTAAAGAGACCACAGATACAGCTTCGTCCGCATCATTTTAGACTTATACCTCGAATTTGACGACAGTGGTCAACTCAGTACTAAAATTTATGATAAACGGGACGACTTCAATTTTAAAATCATAAATTTTCCAAACATGTGCAGCAATATACCAGCTTCTCCTGCATATGGTGTTTACATCTCGAAATTGATTCGCTATGCAAGGGCCAGTAGCAATTATTCTGATTTCCTGAAACGTCATCTTCATCTGAGAAACAGGCTACTGGACCAGGGCTATAAAAAGATTCGCCTTATTCGATCTCTTAAAAAGTTTATATTCCGATACCAAGATCTTGTCGAAATATATTCCGTCTCTGCAGAAACAATTATAAGCGATGCATTTTCATATAGTGAAAATGTATAAAGATAAAGAAGTCAAGAAAAATGTCAAAAATATTTTTTATCAATGTGTGACGTAAAAATGTTTTTGACATTTACATTCACTGAATATGGTACTGTTTTGACAACTATTTTACCTATTTTGTTCCTGTATTTAAATACTGTTATAGTGACAGCCGGAGCCTTTGAACCGTAATGAGAGCGGAAGGTTTGGCGCTTTAAAATCTGATTCAACCCAACATTTCTTTAGAAATGCCTGTGCCAAGTCAGGGTCATTGCGGTTTTCACAGTTTTCCAGTTGTTGACTGATTTTGTCTGTTTATATAATTATGAGTTTTGACTTTCCCTTTGTAAGATTGTTTGGAGTTCGGTAATTTTTCTATTACCCTTATTTGTAACAGTTCTTGTAGTTAGAATGGAGAGATGTTTACTCCTGTGTTTGTAACAGTTCTTGTAGTTAGAATGGAGAGATGTCTACTCCTGTGTTTGTAACAGTTCCTGTAGTTAGAATGGCGATATATCTACTCCTGTGTTTGTAACAGCTCTTGTAATTCGAATGGAGATATGTCTACTCCTGTGTTTGTAACATTTCTTGTAGTTCGAATGGAGAGATGTCTACTCCTGTGTTTGTAACAGTTCTTGTAGTTAGACCATTTATGTTTCATTGGTTTTGTTTTTTTATGAAATTCCCATTTGATTTGTATCATGATATATATAATGTTTCAATTATTGTAACATAAAGATATGCCTTGTGACTTTTAGGGTGTAGCATTAGAAGTAGCGACTCAAGGTATTACAGTCAATGCAATATCTCCTGCCTGGGTGGATACCCCGTGTAAGTATACATGTTAGAACGTAGTAGTATAAAACGTAGCAGCTAAGGTATAACATACTTATGTTATGTTTCAATTCTTACCACTAGTTGGATGAACATAACACAGATAAGAAGCTTAAATAAACAATAAATGGACACTCGGAGCCATTGTTAACTTAGGGTACACAAGACACAGGGCGAAGACAAACAAAGCAAAACAAAACAACATAGAAAACTAAAAAGATGAACAACACGGACCCCACCAAAAAACACAACACAGAAAACTAAAAAGATGAACAACACGGACCCCACCAAAAAACACAACACAGAAAACTAAAAAGATGAACAACACGGACCCCACCAAAAAACACAACACAGAAAACTAAAAAGATGAACAACACGGACCCCACCAAAAAACACAACACAGAAAACTAAAAAGATGAACAACACGGACCCCACCAAAAAACACAACACAGAAAACTAAAAAGATGAACAACACGGACCCCACCAAAAACACAACACAGAAAACTAAAAAGATGAACAACATGGACCCACAAAAAACGGGGGTGAACGGTAAGCAGTAGGATGGTTTGTTTTTTTTACAGTTTTTTGTAAAACATAGTCTTTTCGTGAATATGTATGAAATATTTGACGCTGGGAATTAAATAGCCTTACACTCAATCAATCAGTCCATGTATTGGCCGTCTAAGTTTAAAATGAAATCATTCATATAAACAACTATTATAGAATTATATACAACAACAATATGTGTAAATTCCCATGTCACTGTGACGGAATGAGTTTGTAAAAGAAAGATGAAAATAATTGTACAACTTTTATTAGAACTTAGATGTGTGAACGTATAGTGCGAGATCGAATCTCTAAGTAACAACTCTAATATCAGAACATCAAGCTATATATAAAATGTTCAGGTAAATTCTTGGAAGTCCACATGGCTCGTGATCGTACATCCCAAGTAGAAACACAGAATGTAATTTTAGCAGTTTACCAAATATGAGAAAGCATAACGCTTATTGTTAACTTCTTTACCCACGATATGAATATTACATTATGAATGTTTATAAACAAATAATTATAAATTATTGTTCATTAATAACATCATGTAATCAGGATGATCAGGTAAACATCTCTTCATGGAAATGGTCATCTCGAACACATTGCCCCTCATCAATATAGCATTAATTAAAGCTGAGTTTTGCTATCATGCCAACTGCACTTTTGATGAGAACACAATGATTATTTAACACAATATTCCACAATTCTTGTAACTACGTTACATAACTGTGTCTCTTAAATTGGTGAATTAGAAATATTACAATGAAGACAAGACAAGCATGGTAGTATACGATGATGAAGGTTGACAGTCTGAATCGCTGTATTATGAATTAAAATTTATCTTTACATTAATTCTCGACACTACATTATAACAACTGTAACGTAATGTCTATATTTTAGTGGTAGGTGAGCAGTTTGAGAAATATGCTAAAGAGAATGATGTTTCTATAGAGAAAACAAAGGTATGTAGATAGATCGATTTTATATGATTTATTTAGTTTAAACACATTTCATTAATTAATTCAACATTGAGCTATGTGGTACATGATACAATGTTATAACATTTAATTGTATTAGGAAACACGTTGTTGGTACTTCATATTAATCCATATCAGTAGTATCGTTTGATATTTTTGTGTAATTTATTATTTTTATCATATTTTTTATTTATTGTTTGGTATTTATTTCAAGTTTCTTTTTTATTTATCTTTTTGTATTTACTTCTACCAAAGAAGAGTTTGAAGATACCAAAGGGTTAATCGGAATTCCTAAATCAAAAGACAGACAGCACAATGGCCAAATAAAAAAGGACAAAAGAACAAACAACTATCTACAAAACACTACACAGAAAACTAAAGATCGAGCAACACGAACCCCACTAGAAACCGGGGATTAGGTCTGAGGTTGTACATGCGAATTGAAAAATAATAAAACTATTTATTCGAATTAGTATTTGATAGAGGATATAGCAGCCTTGAAATTTTCAACCGAGAGACTCAAAACTATGTCAGTCATATATCATACGAGGGAGATACGATTATTGCTTTTGCTGCTTAAAATAAGAAATAATGAAAGACGAGTAATGCATATGTCGTGATTGCATCACGGGCTGCTTAATTCTGTCTTTTGTAGTTATAACTACATTTTCGTTTGCTATTTTATATTTCAATGCAAATCGTACATCCATACGCTTGACCTCAAGGCTGCACCAGTTCAAGTGTTGTAGCATGTCACCAACACTAGATGTGTTTCGCTGTCTGTTGGTGACGACCATAGCATCCTTCTTTTGGACAATTTCGAGTTGATCGATTTAGCATTTATTGTAGGGTCCCAGGTAAAACAAGCATTCTCATATGATGGTTTAACTATAGATTAATATGTTTGTTCCTTTATAGAGGTCGTACTGATGTTAAGGTTTCGACGTAGAAAGCCACGCGTTTTATTGGATTTCGTGCAGACGTTATTTTCATCGCTTATCCATTTTAATTCTTTTCTGATTGTTAGACAATGACATGTGGCGTCTTCTCATGACTCAAGTGGATGACCTCTTACTCCTTAATATTGCATACTAAGAGATGAAACAGCAAAGAGTTTGTATTTATGTACATTTTTATATATGCTTTTATTATAGGAACTTTTTCTAGCAAAGTCACAGCCTACAAAAAAGATGATTGACACAGCGCAGGTAACCTTACTTTTTATTTTTGTCATTCAAGTTCAAACTCATATACAATTTTGCCGATTAGATAACATATACATATTCTATTAGCTCAAAATATTAGCAATTTGTATTAGGCACACGTTCCCGATAAAGTACGCAATGGTGATCGCCGTGTCTATTCCGGATACACAACGCAATAACTATCATATGGTGTTTATCTTATAAACGATGCAAAAGATATCATGCTGTAGATTCTGGATATCTATGCAAGAATTATCATGTTATATTTATCGAATACACAATGCAACAGTCTTCATGTTGATTAATATGATACACTATGCAATGATGTATCTTCCGTATTCATTATACAAAGATTGTCATAGTTATTATGTTGTATATTACGCATACATTGTACAAGATTATTATCCATATTCTGGATGCACTACGCAATAATCATCGTGATGTCTATACCGAATATTTAACGTAATAGTTATTTTGATGTATAATCCGAATTCACTTTTCAATAGTTATCATGCGGTGTATTTAGTATACTCCACTCAAAAGTGATCGTTTTAAATATTCTGGATACACCATGCAATAATTATAATGTTGTATAAGCCGTATACAATGCGCAACAGTTATCATGTTGAATATTCCGCATATGATATTCTAGAAATAATTCCAATGGTGCATGTCCTCGATACACTACGCATAAGTTATCATTATCTTTATTCTTGCTACATTACGCAATAATTAGCATGATATACACTAAGTAATTTTATGAATTGTATTGAATGAATTTTTGCATGAAATATCACAATATAAAGGAATCCAGAAACATTAGGTTTAGCGTAAATTTCTGGAAATAAAAAATAATGTTTTGTACAAACTTCTGATATCTAATTTAAGTATATTCATCGCCATTTATTGGTTTTTTTTAGCTAGGACAACTAGTAGTATTTTTATGTTCTTATGGAGGGGCCAGTATGACGGGGTCCGTTTTAACAATGGATGGAGGATATACTGCTCAGTAGACTGTACAGTCAATAATTCAGACTCTCTCAGCAATACATGGTGGATTTGATGTTTATTAGATTATAATGTGCACTAGTATATAAACATTCATGAATCTATAAACATTTAATAATAATCATCAAATTGAAATAAATGTTGTTAGTATTGTTCTTAAATTACGAGCAGAATGGGTGTTACTATGAATCGTTTTTCTTCATTATCATGATTTGTTGCATTATCAACTAAATATAGACGACTGTATCAACACATCTAAACTGACCTTACTGGTCGTCGATTTAAACAATTGTTCAACCCAATAATTACAATCTTCCCTCAGAATCTTTATTATACATCGACATTATTTAATAAGGATTGTTCGAATCACGTATTATACATCGACATTATTTAATAAGGATTGTTCAAATCACGTAAATTCACCACAAGTCTTGTTGTGGAATGTTGACTAAATATATATTAAATGTGATTGTGGGAATATTGTGATGATCAGTGTATTATGTGAAAATATTGTTTAGTTCGTCAATCTCTCTTTTGATTTGAGTTATTTGATAATTTGATTGTACATGTAATTTGTCAGATTTTATCACTTCGAAGGTTTTACGGTCGTCACCATGACTTGCTTAGCCATTACGGAATATTTGTGTCACACATGACCACATATATGTTCCAATTGTCATAATCATGACCCCGTTCCTTCCTCATTCATGACTTTACCATCGGATTTTTGACAAGAGTAACAAGACATGATGGGTGTCACTAGTGGAGCAGGAACTATATGTCATTCCGGAGCACTTGAGGTAGATCCCGGTGTTGGTGGGGTTATTGTTGGTCTTCTCAAGGAAAACGAAAATAATCTAACCGGGTCTCATAATTTCACGTTCCGCTATAAAGATGATGTCCTTTCAATAAATAATTCTCTAATTTTGGTGATTCCATTGAGCTTGAAATAAAAGATACCACAGCTATATCTAGGTCTACTTCATACAATAACCTATAACCTAGAAATTGACAGGCAGAACGAAGCTTTACGATAAAAAAAAGCTGATTTCAATTTTCCATTCTGAAAGTTTCATTTATAGGTATCAAAATCCCAGAAGCACATATGATATATACATATCGCTCAAGTTGATATGATATTCCGGAGCTTGTGTTTCCTATCATTATTTCCTTGATTGAGGATTGCTAACAAGGAAGCCACTGAATCGAAGGTCCCTAGTAGTTATGTTGAAGTCATCACTTCGATGGTTTTACGGTCTCCTCTTGTGGAATGTCCCTGTCACAAATGACCACGGATATGTTCAATGTGTCGTCCTTTCCATATTCATGGCCTATCACAAGAGTAACAGTACGGTTGCCACTAGTGTTGCGAGAAACTGCTTAACCCACCGGAGCACACGAGTTCATGGGGTTCGTGCTGTTTATTTGTCCAATTACATGTTTTCGTGTCTTAGTTGCCGCTTTAGTGATGTCCGCTACGAATTCCATGTAAAAATGATGATCGGTTCTTCTTAACCCCATTTGGTTTGTGGCGACTTCATGTTTTTATTAATTTTATTTATATTCATTTACACTTACTGTTGCTCAACACGATTTCCATATCAAATGATATTCGTGCCGTTTTTGTAGTATCATGACGGGTGCCACTAGCGGAGCAGAAACTGCGTAGCCTTCTTGGTCAATTGAGTTTACCCTCGATATTTTGTGGGTTTCGTATTAATTAATCTATAGATTTCTGTGTGATGTTTTGTATTTTTATTCTTTTTCTGTTGACCATTATATACTGTCGGTTCTTCTTCGCTTCTTATCACTCCTTTGGTATCTTCAAACTTGTTGATCTAATGTTAATAGCCATGTACTAATGCATGACACATCATCAGCAAGTGAAGGAGCACAGCTATAATAATGTGGAAAATACCTGTTGTACTATTACATTGTTCTAATTCTACTTACAAATCGTAGTAAAAGCTACTAAAGCAGACCTGAAGGTACCATAAATTGTGAAACACTCTCGGTCTGAGACAGTACAAAATTGTGACTGACAATGATATTTACTACTACTTTGGATGTTTTCGACGACAATCATTGATAATATATCACATTCTACCCTCTACACCTAAATAATATACTTTATACATTAAACTGATTCTCCAGAGACTGCATAAATGCCAATTTTATTTAAATATAATCACTGTTTCATGTAAATTTAGTCTAGATTGAAGTACGGTGTCAAACACTTAAAAAGAAAACATAAAAGACCGATAGGATTATAACTATCCGGTAACGTCTTTGGTTTGCCATTTTCTTTTTAAAGAAAAAAAAACAGCAAAAACGCTAGTGCAACCAGCTGGTTCGGAAGTACAATACCTTATACTTGATCGATATCACGATTGGAATGACGAAAATAACAATCAGAAACACCAGACATACACTATACGGAGAAAAACATAGGCGGTAATCATTTTTACGCTATGGCAGGTTCTTTAATTCCAAAACCAATATGTCTATAGTTATTTCCATATACCCGCTTTCGTATAAATCAGAAATATACAAATAAGCTATGTTTTGTGAGACAATTATAATTTAAGAATTTAGAAGTACAAAAATGTACATCAAAACAAAGCTATGAATTATTTTTCCAAACATCCATAGTCAATTATATCAATCATAAAATATATCTAAATCTTTGCAATCAATAAACATACATGAAAGATTATCGTTTCAAATTCTATAAATTATATATTCATAAATCAATAGATTGCCCGACACAAATTTCCCTGCCAACACTTACATCATTAATTCATATCATTTATGAGCCATAATATAATAAATTTCGTTTTAATTTCTGTTTTTCTTGGAGCCATGTAAAGTCACAATTGTTTTGTCAAATTCAGTGACATCATGGCTGTCGTTATAGACTGTGGTACAGACACCACAAGGGTTGGACTATCAGGTTCACATGGGCCTGGAGTGATATTCCCGACCATTGTTGGAATTCCGAAATCAGTAAGTATTTTACGAATCTGTTTTATTTTCGTTGTAGCTTTTTCATAATTGTCCCTGATTATCATTAATACACAGAATTAAAACATACCGGTATGTCCAAGAAGAGTTTGAATATATCAACGGGGTAAATCAGAATCAGTATATTGAAGAACAGACAACACAATGGCCAAAAGAAAAAGTACAAAAGAACAAACAACGATCTACAAAACATACACATAAAACTAAAAATCGGATAACACGAATCCCACTTAAAACCGGGGGTAAACTCAGGTGCTCCGGAAGGGTAAGCAGTTCCTATTCCACTAGTAGCACCGGACTTGTTAATTTAGTTAGAAACCCGGTGATAAGTCATGAATGAGAGAAGGAGACCGGTAAGTGTTTACGACAAGTGGAACATATCATTGGTCATTTGTGACACATATATTCCATAGTGATCAACCAAGCCATGGTGGCGACCGTAAAACTTTTGAAGTGATGACTTCAATAAGGGTATGATACACATGTACTATTTACCGAAAATTTTGAAGAAACCAAAGAGGTAACCAGAAGCCATGTCATCCCTTTATGGAATGATTTTTTGATTGATTGATTGATTGATTGATTTTATGATTGATTTTTTGATTGATTGATTGATTGATTGATTGATTGATTGATTGATTGATTGATTGATTGATTGATTGATTGATTGATTGATTGATTGATTGATTGATTGATTGATTGATTGATTGATTGATTGATTGATTGATTGATTGATTGATTGATTGATTGATTGATTGATTGATTGATTGATTGATTGATTGATTGATTGATTGATTGATTGATTGATTGGTTGGTTGATTGATTGATTGATTGATTGATTGATTGATTGATTGATTGATTGATTGATTGATTGATTGATTGATTGATTGATTGATTGATTGATAAAGGTAAAGCCTGCAGAAAATAATACAGAAAATCACAATTTGGTTGAAAACAAAGCATAATACTTAAATATAAAGTAAAAATAAGGGTAATAACAAAATTACCGAACTCCGAACAATCTTACAAAGGGAAAGTCAAAACTCATAATTATATAAACAGACAAAATCAGTCAACAACCGGAAAACTGTGAAAACCGTAATGACCCTGACTTGGTACAGGCATTTCTAAAGAAATGGTGGGTTGAATCAGATTTTAAGGCGCCAAACCTCCCGCTCTCATTACGGTTCAAAGGTTCCGGCTGTCACTGTAACAGTATTTAAATACAGGAACAAAATAGGTAAAATAGTTGTCAAAGCAGTACCTATGAATCTAGAAAACGGAGGTTTTCACATCAAAACATATAATAAAGCAAGCCAGTCGTACGAGAAACAATTATTCACGTCGTTATTCAAATACGACTCATTTGTAATGTTTCAGAATAGTTCAACTATCAGAGGTATCTATGTTGGCCATGAAGCAAAAACGGAAATTATACGGGACAGGCTAGACGCACAATATCCAATTGAAAATGGAATTGTTTCAGACTGGGACGCTATGGAGGCACTCTTACATCACGTATTTGATGTGGAATTGAAATCTGATTCAGAAAAGCACGATGTACTACTGGTGGAGCCACCACACAATCCAAAGAAGAACAGAGAGAAAATGGCACAACTTATGTTTGAAACGTTTAATGTTGGAGGAGTGTATCTAGGATCGTTTAATGTTGGAGGAGTGTATCTAGGATCGTTTAATGTTGGAGGAGTGTATCTAGGATCGTTTAATGTTGGAGGAGTGTATCTAGGATCGTTTAATGTTGGAGGAGTGTATCTAGGATCGTTTAATGTTGGAGGAGTGTATCTAGGATCGTTTAATGTTGGAGGAGTGTATCTAGGATCGTTTAATGTTGGAGGAGTGTATCTAGGATCGTTTAATGTTGGAGGAGTGTATCTAGGATCGTTTAATGTTGGAGGAGTGTATCTAGGATCGTTTAATGTTGGAGGAGTGTATCTAGGATCGTTTAATGTTGGAGGAGTGTATCTAGGATCGTTTAATGTTGGAGGAGTGTATCTAGGATCGTTTAATGTTGGAGGAGTGTATCTAGGAACGTTTAATGTTGGAGGAGTGTATCTAGGATCGTTTAATGTTGGAGGAGTGTATCTAGGATCGTTTAATGTTGGAGGAGTGTATCTAGGATCGTTTAATGTTGGAGGAGTGTATCTAGGATCGTTTAATGTTGGAGGAGTGTATCTAGGATCGTTTAATGTTGGAGGAGTGTATCTAGGAACGTTTAATGTTGGAGGAGTGTATCTAGGATCGTTTAATGTTGGAGGAGTGTATCTAGGATCGTTTAATGTTGGAGGAGTGTATCTAGGATCGTTTAATGTTGGAGGAGTGTATCTAGGATCGTTTAATGTTGGAGGAGTGTATCTAGGAACGTTTAATGTTGGAGGAGTGTATCTAGGATCGTCTGCTGTTGGAGGAGTGTATCTAGGATCGTTTAATGTTGGAGGAGTGTATCTAGGATCGTTTAATGTTGGAGGAGTGTATCTAGGATCGTTTAATGTTGGAGGAGTGTATCTAGGATCGTTTAATGTTGGAGGAGTGTATCTAGGATCGTTTAATGTTGGAGGAGTGTATCTAGGATCGTTTAATGTTGGAGGAGTGTATCTAGGATCGTTTAATGTTGGAGGAATGTATCTAGGATCGTTTAATGTTGGAGGAGTGTATCTAGGATCGTTTAATGTTGGAGGAGTGTATCTAGGAACGTTTAATGTTGGAGGAGTGTATCTAGGATCGTCTGCTGTTGGAGGAGTGTATCTAGGATCGTTTAATGTTGGAGGAGTGTATCTAGGATCGTTTAATGTTGGAGGAGTGTATCTAGGATCGTTTAATGTTGGAGGAGTGTATCTAGGATCGTTTAATGTTGGAGGAGTGTATCTAGGATCGTTTAATGTTGGAGGAGTGTATCTAGGATCGTTTAATGTTGGAGGAGTGTATCTAGGATCGTTTAATGTTGGAGGAGTGTATCTAGGATCGTCTGCTGTTGGAGGAGTGTATCTAGGATCGTTTAATGTTGGAGGAGTGTATCTAGGAACGTTTAATGTTGGAGGAGTGTATCTAGGATCGTCTGCTGTTGGAGGAGTGTATCTAGGATCGTTTAATGTTGGAGGAGTGTATCTAGAATCGTTTAATGTTGGAGGAGTGTATCTAGGATCGTTTAATGTTGGAGGAGTGTATCTAGGATCGTTTAATGTTGGAGGAGTGTATCTAGGATCGTTTAATGTTGGAGGAGTGTATCTAGGAACGTTTAATGTTGGAGGAGTGTATCTAGGATCGTCTCCTGTTGGAGGAGTGTATCTAGGATCGTTTAATGTTGGAGGAGTGTATCTAGGATCGTTTAATGTTGGAGGAGTGTATCTAGGATCGTTTAATGTTGGAGGAGTGTATCTAGGATCGTTTAATGTTGGAGGAGTGTATCTAGGATCGTTTAATGTTGGAGGAGTGTATCTAGGATCGTTTAATGTTGGAGGAGTGTATCTAGGATCGTTTAATGTTGGAGGAGTGTATCTAGGATCGTTTAATGTTGGAGGAGTGTATCTAGGATCGTTTAATGTTGGAGGAGTGTATCTAGGATCGTTTAATGTTGGAGGAGTGTATCTAGGATCGTTTAATGTTGGAGGAGTGTATCTAGGATCGTTTAATGTTGGAGGAGTGTATCTAGGATCGTTTAATGTTGGAGGAGTGTATCTAGGATCGTTTAATGTTGGAGGAGTGTATCTAGGATCGTTTAATGTTGGAGGAGTGTATCTAGGATCGTTTAATGTTGGAGGAGTGTATCTAGGATCGTTTAATGTTGGAGGAGTGTATCTAGGATCGTTTAATGTTGGAGGAGTGTATCTAGGATCGTTTAATGTTGGAGGAGTGTATCTAGGATCGTTTAATGTTGGAGGAGTGTATCTAGGATCGTTTAATGTTGGAGGAGTGTATCTAGGATCGTTTAATGTTGGAGGAGTGTATCTAGGATCGTTTAATGTTGGAGGAGTGTATCTAGGATCGTTTAATGTTGGAGGAGTGTATCTAGGATCGTTTAATGTTGGAGGAGTGTATCTAGGATCGTTTAATGTTGGAGGAGTGTATCTAGGATCGTTTAATGTTGGAGGAGTGTATCTAGGATCGTTTAATGTTGGAGGAGTGTATCTAGGATCGTTTAATGTTGGAGGAGTGTATCTAGGAACGTTTAATGTTGGAGGAGTGTATCTAGGAACGTTTAATGTTGGAGGAGTGTATCTAGGATCGTTTAATGTTGGAGGAGTGTATCTAGGATCATTTAATGTTGGAGGAGTGTATCTAGGATCGTTTAATGTTGGAGGAGTGTATCTAGGATCGTTTAATGTTGGAGGAGTGTATCTAGGATCGTTTAATGTTGGAGGAGTGTATCTAGGATCGTTTAATGTTGGAGGAGTGTATCTAGGAACGTTTAATGTTAGAGGAGTGTATCTAGGAACGTTTAATGTTGGAGGAGTGTATCTAGGATCGTTTAATGTTGGAGGAGTGTATCTAGGATCGTTTAATGTTGGAGGAGTGTATCTAGGAACGTTTAATGTTGGAGGAGTGTATCTAGGAACGTTTAATGTTGGAGGAGTGTATCTAGGATCGTTTAATGTTGGAGGAGTGTATCTAGGATCGTTTAATGTTGGAGGAGTGTATCTAGGATCGTTTAATGTTGGAGGAGTGTATCTAGGATCGTTTAATGTTGGAGGAGTGTATCTAGGATCGTTTAATGTTGGAGGAGTGTATCTAGGATCGTTTAATGTTGGAGGAGTGTATCTAGGAACGTTTAATGTTGGAGGAGTGTATCTAGGAACGTTTAATGTTGGAGGAGTGTATCTAGGATCGTTTAATGTTGGAGGAGTGTATCTAGGATCGTTTAATGTTGGAGGAGTGTATCTAGGATCGTTTAATGTTGGAGGAGTGTATCTAGGAACGTTTAATGTTGGAGGAGTGTATCTAGGATCGTTTAATGTTGGAGGAGTGTATCTAGGATCGTTTAATGTTGGAGGAGTGTATCTAGGATCGTTTAATGTTGGAGGAGTGTATCTAGGATCGTTTAATGTTGGAGGAGTGTATCTAGGATCGTTTAATGTTGGAGGAGTGTATCTAGGATCGTTTAATGTTGGAGGAGTGTATCTAGGATCGTTTAATGTTGGAGGAGTGTATCTAGGATCGTTTAATGTTGGAGGAGTGTATCTAGGATCGTTTAATGTTGGAGGAGTGTATCTAGGATCGTTTAATGTTGGAGGAGTGTATCTAGGATCGTTTAATGTTGGAGGAGTGTATCTAGGATCGTTTAATGTTGGAGGAGTGTATCTAGGATCGTTTAATGTTGGAGGAGTGTATCTAGGATCGTTTAATGTTGGAGGAGTGTATCTAGGATCGTTTAATGTTGGAGGAGTGTATCTAGGATCGTTTAATGTTGGAGGAGTGTATCTAGGATCGTTTAATGTTGGAGGAGTGTATCTAGGATCGTTTAATGTTGGAGGAGTGTATCTAGGATCGTTTAATGTTGGAGGAGTGTATCTAGGATCGTTTAATGTTGGAGGAGTGTATCTAGGATCGTTTAATGTTGGAGGAGTGTATCTAGGAACGTTTAATGTTGGAGGAGTGTATCTAGGAACGTTTAATGTTGGAGGAGTGTATCTAGGATCGTTTAATGTTGGAGGAGTGTATCTAGGATCGTTTAATGTTGGAGGAGTGTATCTAGGATCGTTTAATGTTGGAGGAGTGTATCTAGGATCGTTTAATGTTGGAGGAGTGTATCTAGGATCGTTTAATGTTGGAGGAGTGTATCTAGGATCGTTTAATGTTGGAGGAGTGTATCTAGGAACGTTTAATGTTGGAGGAGTGTATCTAGGAACGTTTAATGTTGGAGGAGTGTATCTAGGATCGTTTAATGTTGGAGGAGTGTATCTAGGATCGTTTAATGTTGGAGGAGTGTATCTAGGAACGTTTAATGTTGGAGGAGTGTATCTAGGAACGTTTAATGTTGGAGGAGTGTATCTAGGATCGTTTAATGTTGGAGGAGTGTATCTAGGATCGTTTAATGTTGGAGGAGTGTATCTAGGATCGTTTAATGTTGGAGGAGTGTATCTAGGATCGTTTAATGTTGGAGGAGTGTATCTAGGATCGTTTAATGTTGGAGGAGTGTATCTAGGATCGTTTAATGTTGGAGGAGTGTATCTAGGAACGTTTAATGTTGGAGGAGTGTATCTAGGAACGTTTAATGTTGGAGGAGTGTATCTAGGATCGTTTAATGTTGGAGGAGTGTATCTAGGATCGTTTAATGTTGGAGGAGTGTATCTAGGATCGTTTAATGTTGGAGGAGTGTATCTAGGAACGCTTAATGTTGGAGGAGTGTATCTAGGATCGTTTAATGTTGGAGGAGTGTATCTAGGATCGTTTAATGTTGGAGGAGTGTATCTAGGATCGTTTAATGTTGGAGGAGTGTATCTAGGATCGTTTAATGTTGGAGGAGTGTATCTAGGATCGTTTAATGTTGGAGGAGTGTATCTAGGATCGTTTAATGTTGGAGGAGTGTATCTAGGATCGTTTAATGTTGGAGGAGTGTATCTAGGAACGTCTGCTGTTTTGTCTCTGTACTCAATACGCAGAATGAGCGGTTTGGTACTATCATCTGGTGAGGCCATTACTCATTGTGTTCCTGTTTATGACGGGGCCGAGTTGCCACAAAGTACCCTACAATTGGACCTTGCAGGGAAAGAAATAACCGACTTTTTAGGCACGTTGCTTGGGGAAAGAGGGTACACGTTCCCGTCTGTTATGGATAAGGAAACACACACTCGTGAAATGAAGGAAAAATTCATTTATGTGGCCGAGGATTTTGCTGAAGAAATGGCGTCACCTATCAGGGAAGAGAAGTACAAGCTGCCTGATAACACTGTGGTTAAGTTGGGAAAGGAAAGATTTAAATGTACTGAAGCACTATTTCAGCCTTATCTTGCTGGAAAAGAAACAGTAGGAATACACAAATATGTTTACCAAAGTATCATGAAGTGTGATACTGATCTCCAGGATGAAATGTACGGAAATATCTTATTAGCTGGTGGGTCCACATTGTTTCCTTATTTCCCAAGTCGACTCCAAAGGGAGGTCACACTGCTTTCTCCAGCAAATACAACAGTAAACGTTATCGCTCGACCAGACAGACAAGATGCAGCATGGATTGGAGGATCCATTTTATCTGAAATGTCTACTTTTGAACACATGTTGATTCTAAGAGAAGATTATGATGAGTACGGACCATCAATTGTCAGGCGAAAGTGTTAAACCATTTTTTAATTATCTTATATAAAAGTATCGTTTGCAGGCTTATGATCAATGTGATTATTATATGTACTAAGTGAAATAAATATGTAGATAACTAAAGGCATTCAGGATCACAGAGGATACAACATAGTATTGTTCCAGGACGTAAACACAGACATAGCTAAATAATTCATGTAATTCCTAATCTAGACTAATGTAAGATAACGAAATTTATCAAACATGTCAAAAAAATAAACATTGTGATATACAACATATTAAAATACCAGAACAATGAATAAAATGATTGGAGAGTACGACATCTAAAGTTGATTTTATACTAGTACCTATTTCAGTGACTATTTCTGTCCTACAATGAACAGAGTATGCTGCTTCCTGTACAACTATTCACAAACAACAGTACAATGCATAAGCAAAGACAATTTTCAGACTGAGTACCTAACGTCAGGTTAAAGGAAGATCTGAATACAAAAATTTAAACAGTAAAATGCTATAGCAACTCAAAGCTCGAACTAAGTACTCAACATCCAGTCCAAGATGATCTAAATACAAAAATACAAACTGTAGAATGCTAAAATAAAACAAGAGCAAGGACAGACGGAATAAGCACATTCCAATAAAAGGTAGACCCGAATGCAAAACGAAAAACAGTGCGATTTTAAAACAAGACAAAAGCAGTACACAGTTTCCTGTCAAATGATAATCTGAATACAAAAACAACACTGGCAAAATGTATTATCCGAAAACAAACAAAAGCAAAAACAATATTTTCAGCTAAAGAAAGATCTGAATACAAAAATACAAACAATAATATTCTATAGATTGTAATAAGATGGCCGCCGTTAGAGTAGTGAGTTAATTTCAGCTCTGCAGTTTTTGTTTTTTTTAAGCTGGATTTTGATGTAATACAGCATTATAAATAGAATCATCTTGTGTGGAAATTTTTCAGCTTTGTAAAAATGCTTTTTGAATGGAAAAACATTGAATTTTGTGATCTTAATCAATGAAAAACAGATTCTTGTAATCAACATTTAAAGGCTATTGATATGGATTTTTTAAAGTGATTTACCAACCATTATGCCTACTGGGGATAATATTCAAAAAGGTGTTAAGACTGTGCAAACTATGCTTGCAGCAAAAAAGACAGGGAATACTTCTAAAGAAAATCCCCCCAAGCGTGACAAAAGAACTCATTCAGATGTGGCAGAAGACAGTGTAGAAGGAATTGATTTAATGAGTATTCACAGTGACTTAGGTGAAATTAAAAAATCCCTTCAGGCTTCTTGTACCAAGACTGATCTAGAAAGTGCAGTTAACTGTTTAGTCAAGCAAAGTGATCTGGATGACCTCTTTACATCTATTGTCAACAAATTATTAGTAACATTTAAAAAATCATTCTCACAGGAAATTGAAAGTAAAGTGAAGGAACAAACTGGAAAGATGCAGGATCAAATTGATTCTTTTGCTATTGAGAATGAAAACTTAAAGGAAAGATTGAGAGACAAAGATAAGAAAATGGATTCTTTAGAGGAAAAGCTAAATGATGCTGATAGAAGATCTGTTGATGCTCTAAAGTTGGGAAACCATAACGAACAATATTCTCGTAAGCACAATATCAGAATGTTGAATTTCCCAGAGAGAAAGGATGAAAACCTGAGAGAGGACTTTGTGAAACTAGTTAATACTGAGCTCAAGGTCCACATCTCACCTAGTGATGTGCAAGCTATACACCGAATACCTGGTAAAGATAGAGGAATTAGACCTGTGATTGTAAAAGTGAAAAACACTGAAGTTAAAATTAACATTATGAGAAAGAAGAGAAATTTAAAGAAAGACTTTCGTTTCCACGACGATATTACACAAAGTAATCTAGGACTTATGGCTAGACTTAAGAGAAGTGAAAGATTTGAAAAAGTGTGGTTTTATAACTGTAATGTATATGCAAAGCTAGCTGAGGGTTCAAGAATTAAATTTGATATTTTTGACAATATTGAGGAAAAGTTGAGAAAGAAAAGATAAGAACATGTATGTATTTATATATTTAAATTGAAATGTAAATAAAAACTATAACTACTATTTAAATCTATATAATGTCTTTGAATTACTATTATGATATGTACTATGTGTAATGTTAATATTATGATACAGTACTGCTGAGTGTTAATATGGTGATATTCATATTATAATAGGTACCATTTGTCATGTTAAATAAAAATTTATAGAGTCCAATATTCCCTCCTCTGTCAACATAAATACTAGAAGGGAGATACCCCTTATCTATATTTATCTTTGAATATATTTTGTTTTGTTTGTTTGGTTTTTTGGTTTTTTTTGGGTTTTTTTTTTTTTTTTTTTATAAATAAACCTACTCACAAGAAATATATTCCTTGTTTTTGAACATTATACATGGATATGATTTTTCCATCTCCTCTTTATCATGATACTTAGTTCTACTTGTACTCCAATATAGTATGTGATTTTCAATAAAGGAAGCAATTTTTGTTCACATAAATGATTGTTTTAAATGTTGATGTACTATGTGTAATGTTAATGGTACAACAATGTGTACCATGTATGGTGTTAATATTATGATACAGTATGTGCTGTGTGTGTTGTTAACATTGTGATATATATTATCTGTGATGTTGATATTAAAATGTGTACTTGGTGTTGTGTTACTATTATAATGTGTACTAAGTGTAATATTAATGTTATAGTATGTATTATGTATAGTATTGGTTTAAAGAATTTAATATACACCCCTCCCCTCCATTTTTGTCCACTTTAATACTAGAAGGGAGATAACTCTTATTTATATTTATCTTTGGATCTAGTTTTTTGTTTATTTATTTTTAATTTTTTTAGCATTATCTTATAAATTCAGTAACTTTACATCAGCTTAAAATATGTAGCTTTAAATAAACCTACTTGCAAGTAATATATTCTTGTTTTTTAAATAAATAATATTATTCAGGAATATGATTGTTCCATCTCCTCTTTACTATTATCCTTAGGTCTACTTGTACTCCAATATAGTATGTGATTTTCAATAAGGGAAGCAATTTTTGTTCACGTAAATGATTGTTATAAATGCTGATATTATGAAATGTAATATGTGTGATGTGTTACTATTAAAATGTGCACCAAGTGTAGTGTTAATGTTTAAATATGTACTATGTATATTGTTAGAATCCAATATTCCCCCTTTTTTGTCCACTTTATACTAGAAGGGAGAAAACTCTTTTTTATTTTTATCTTTGGATCTAGGTTTTTCTTTTCTTTTTTTTTTTTTTTGAAACAGTATCTTATAAATTCAGTAACTTTACATCAGTTTATATGTTTCTTTAAACAACCCTACTTGCAAGTAATATATTCCTTGTTCTTGAAATAAAAATCATACAAGAATAGGATTTTTCCATCTCCTCTTTATCCTTCGGTCTACTTGTACTCCAATGTAGTACCTTATATTCAATAAGGGAAACAACTTTTGTTCACATAGATGATTGTTATAAATATTTATGATATGTATATATATATATTTGATTACTGCCTAACTGTGAAATAAAATCTGTTGTAATTAACAGTTATGCCTTTATCACCAACTGTCAAGCGTCATCTTATAAATGTGTGTGTTTGTATGAATGTGTATTGTAAAAATTTTATTGTTGTATATGAAATAGTAGATTGGTTCCTGAATTTTATTTTTGTTGCTTCATATTTTAGATATGGATAATACTGTTATAGTTCTCTCAATGAATGTAAGGGGTCTTTTTTCAAGTGTTAAAAAAAGAAATGATGTTTTTGATTGGGAAAAAGGGAAAAATACCTCAATTGTTTGTTTTCAAGAAACCCATAGTAGTAAAGAGGTTGAAAAACTTTGGGAGGATGAATGGGGAGATACATGTCTTTTCAGTCATTTTAATAACAGAAGTGCTGGTGTTTGTGTTATGTTTAAGAAAGGTCTAGATTATACTGTTCATGATTCAAAGATTGATCAGAATGGAAGATACATAATTTTAGATATTAGTTTATTTGATCAAAGATTAACATTTGTGTCTCTTTATGGCTATAACAGTGATGAACCGGAAATGTTTAATGAAATTATGAAGAATATTGCTTCTTATTCTAACACTAGTTATTTATTGTGTGGTGATTGGAATGTTGTTCAAGATACTAGTATTGATACATATAATATTATACATAATAGAAACCAAAATTCAATGGAGAAAATCGAAGAAATGTTAGAAACCTTTGAATTACTAGATCCATGGAGAACCTGTTTACCAAATGGTAGAAAGTATACCTGGCGTCAAAGCTCCCCAATAAAACAAAGTCGTCTTGATTACTTTCTTGTATCTGAGGATCTTTTTTCACTTATGAAAAATACAAAAATAATTTCAGGATATAAAACTGACCATTCAGCAATCACTTTCACTTTTTCTGCCAGTCTTGCCAGAAGGGGAAAGGGGTATTGGAAATTTAATTCTCAGTTACTTAGAGATTTTGTTTATGTAGAGAAGGTTAAGACATGTATTAAAGAAACTGTGTCTGAGTACTATTTATCTGGAGATATTAATGATCTTTTAAATGTTGAACTTACATGTAATGACCAAGTATTTTTTGAAATTCTTAAGATGAAGATCAGAAGTATTTCAATAGTATAACAAAAACAAGGGAAGAAAAGGACCTTACCCTTAAACTTGAAAAGGATATTCTTAATTTAGAAGATATTATGAACTCAGCACCAAGTGAATTAATACAATCGTCTTTAAATAATAAAAAAATAGAGTTTGAAAGGAAAAGGGAGGAAAAGGTAGAGGGTATACTTCTTCGATCAAAGGCAAACTGGCATGAAAATGGCGAAAAATGCACACAATACTTCTGTAAACTAGAAAAGAAAAATTTTATTAAAAAAACTATAACTGAGCTTATTGATGACGCAGGTCATCATATATCAGATCAATCTAAAATTCTCCTTCAACAACACGATTTTTACAAAACATTGTATTCAACAACAAATTTAGATTGTAATGATGAGTCCTTTTTTAATCATAATATTAAACTCACAGAAGAACAAAAATACTTGTGTGAAGGTAATATAACATTTAAAGAATGTGCCCAATCACTGAAGTTAATGACAAATGGAAAAAGTCCAGGTTCTGATGGATATACTGTAGATTTTTATAAATTTTTTGGGGAAGATATTGGTCCATTGCTTTATAGGTCATTATACTTAGTCTATGAGTCTGGAAGCTTCACTGATTTTCAGTATCAGGGAGTCATAACATGTATTCCAAAAGAAGGAAAGGACAGGCGTTTTATTGGCAACTGGAGACCAATAAGTTTATTAAATACTGATTTTAAAATAGCTTCTGCTGTAATTGCTAATAGAATTAAACCTCTATTACCATTTATTATTAGTGATACACAAAAAGGTTTTATAAAAGGAAGATTTATTGGGGAAAATACAAGACTGTTGTATGCTTTGGTGCATTATCTTGAACAACATAACAAAACCGGTCTATTACTTCTTGTAGATTTCGAGAAAGCATTTCATTCAGTTGAATGGAAATTTTTGAAAAAAAGCCTTCTCAAGTTTTAATTTTGGACCATCTGTTTGTAAATGGTTTGAACTATTCTATTCAAAAGCCAAAAGTTGTGTTATAAATAATGGCCACATGTCAAATTTTTTTTCTCTAGAAAGAGGCTGTCGACAATGGGATCCGCTTTCACCGTATTTGTTTATAATCGGTGTGGAGCTGCTTTCATTAAAATTGAAGGCCAACCAAGACATTCATGGTATTATTATCAATGAAGTTGAATCTCTCATAAGTTTGTATGCTGATGATACCTTTCTTATTCTAGATGGGAGTGAAAATTCATTGAGGGAAGCTCTTGAAAGTTTTGAATCTTTTTACAAGGTGTCTGGTTTAAAAATGAATTCATCCAAAACAAAAGCTGTGTGAGTTGGAAACAAGAAGTATTCAGATCAAATTATTTGTCCAAATATGAAACTAAATTGGTCTCATGAAAACTTTAAGGTTTTGGGAATTGATTTTTCACTTGATTTAAACTGTATTACAGATATAAATTTTACCAAAAAAATCAAGGAGGTTAAGGCAATATTAAAAAGTTGGCAGCATAGAAAACTGACATTACTTGGTAAAATTACAGTTATAAAAACTCTTGCACTACCAAAGCTAATTCATTTACTGACTTCTCTACCAAATTTACCTCAGACAAAAATAAATGATTTAAATTCACTTTTTTATAAATTCATATGGAACGGGAAGTCAGATAAGATAAAGCGAAGTACTTTAATCGGTGATATATATCAGGGGGGTTTGAAAATGATATATCTTCAATCATTTAATATTTATCTGAAAGTAGGTTGGATTAAACGATTATTTTCCAATTTAGATGGTGATTGGCAAAAAGTATTATTATTCAATCTTCAAAGCTATGGCGTTAAAAGAATTTTAACTTTTCAGAAAGAAAAGCTAAAGGAAGTTGCTATGAAGCTTACAAATCCTTTTTGGAAAGATGTTCTGTCTAGCTATCATTTTGCAAAACCTTATACAAAGATGAATACTAATGAACTATTGTCTCTTGATATCCTTAATTTTGTACCAGTAACTGATTTAAATTATTATATTAGATGGATAGAACATAATGTGCAGTATTTATGTGATCTTATTTACCCACATTCTGGTAATTTTTATACTTTTGAACAGACTAGAAATAAACTGAATACCAATAATTTTTTGAAGTACTATAGTCTGGTGTCAAATGTTCCCAAGTACATCAAAGATCATCTGAAGGAAAACTGTGTAAATGTAAATTTCGACATACTTAGTAAAAAGGATGCCTATTTAGAAAGAATAGTTCATAGTAAAAATGTTAGGTTTGTTTATGAAGGTCTTGTGAATGCAATCATTTCTTTACCAACAGAAAAATTTTCCAAATGGGAAAAACTTCTTAATTGTGAAATAACAAATTGGTCAAAATATTTTATTATTTTAAAAAGATCTTGTAGAAACATATCTTCAAAATTTTCAATTTAAATTGTTACACAGGATCATTCCTACCAAATCCTTTTTACATAAAATAAAGCTCAAGAATACTAATTTATGTACATTTTGCAAAATTCATGATGAAACTATTGAACATCTATTCTTTGACTGTCCTGTGACACAAATTTTTCTCAAATCTTTGTCAAAACAATTAAAACAATATTACAAGAATTTGATTTTTGACAAAAAATAATATTTCTTTGGTTTTGAGTCAGGGGATCTTCTTGTTAATTTGATTTCAATTATTGCAAAAAATTACATCTTCAAGTGCAAACTCAATGAACAAAGGCTAAATATTGTAGAATTTAAACATAAAATTATGTGGTACCGTTCACTTGAACAATATATTTCAAAGAAAACCAATACCATTTTAGCATTTGAAAAAATGTGGACCCCCTTACAATATATTTTCAACTAATCATAATATTTTTTGTTTGTTTGATTCATATAGTGATGAGATTCTTTTTTCAGCTTTTTTTATTAAGTACAAAATGTCAGGAGCAATCAAATATTTTAGAAAAACAAAATGGTAAGAGAGTGTGTGTGAAAGATGAATGAAAGTGTTTATTACTATTATATATTATTATTTCTTTATTTTGTTTATCAAAATGTAAAACCAATGTAGTCACAAAACTTATTTTTGAAAACTCCTGTCACACCCTAGTCAGGTGGTGATGTAAGGGAATTTATAAAATCCTGACTATAGGGGGGGAAAAAAAAAAAAACAAAAAAAACAATAATATTCTAAAGCAAAACAAAAACTGGGAAAGAGTACGAATATTCCAGCTAAATAAAGATTCGAATATAAAAACAACAATAGTACAATGTTAATACAAAGCAAAAGTTTGGACAGAGTATCTACCTTCTAATCAAAGAAAGAACAGAATACTAAAATATAAAGCTACAGAATATTAAAACAGAAGCTGAGTTATCATGACCTCTCATACCAAATAAACGTTAGAGAGAACCGAAGGAGAAATCAAGAATTGACAATCCAGAGACACTTGCAAACCTTGAGACACAAGACACAGGACGAAGACAAACAAAACAAAACACACAACACAGAAATCATCTACAATGATCAGCCACAAGGACCCCACCAAAAAGCCTGCGTGAACCCCGGTGCTCGCGAGGGGTAAGCAGTTTCTGTTTCTGATATGACACCCACCGTGCTACTCATACTCGTGTCAGGTAAAAGTCTTGTCGGTAATAGAGGAACGGTAAAAGTCTTGTCGGTAATAGAGGAAAGGTAAAAGTCTTGTCGGTAATAGAGGAACGGTAAAAGTCTTGTCGGTAATAGAGGAAAGGTAAAAGTCTTGTCGGTAATAGAGGAAAGGTAAACGTCTTGTCGGTAATAGAGGAAAGGTAAAAGTCTTGTCGGTAATAGAGGAAAGGTAAAAGTCTTGTCGGTAACAGAGGAAAGGTAAAAGTCTTAGGTAAAGATCTTGTCGGTAATAGAAGAAAGGTAAACGTCTTGTCGGTAATAGAGGAACGGTAAAAGTCTTGTCGGTAATAGAGGAAAGGTAAAAGTCTTGTCGGTAATAGAGGAAAGGTAAAAGTCTTGTCGGTAACAGAGGAAAGGTAAAAGTCTTGTCAGTAATAGAGGAAAGGTAAAAGTCTTGTCGGTAATAGTGGAACGGTAAAAGTCTTGTCGGTAATAGAGGAAAGGTAAAAGTCTTGTCAGTAATAGAGGAAAGGTAAAAGTCTTGTCGGTAATAGAGGAAAGGTAAAAGTCTTGTCGGTAATAGAGGAACGGTAAAAGTCTTGTCGGTAATAGAGGAAAGGTAAAGGTCTTGTCAGTAACAGAGGAAAGGTAAAAGTTTTGTCAGTAATAGAGGAAAGGTAAAAGTCTTGTCGGTAATAGAGGAAAGGTAAAGGTCTTGTCGGTAATACAAGAAAGGTAAAAGTCTTGTCGGTAATAGAGGAACGGTAAAAGTCTTGTCGGTAATAGAGGAAAGGTAAAAGTCTTGTCTGTAATAGAGGAAAGGTAAAGGTCTTGTCAATAATAGAGGAAAGGTAAAGTCTTGTCGTAATAGAGGAAAGGTAAAAGTCTTGTCGGTAATAGAGGAAAGGTAAACGTCTTGTCGGTAATAGAGGAAAGGTAAGAGTGTTGTCAGTAATAGCGGAAAGGTAAAGTCTTGTCGGTAATAGACGAAAGGTAAAAGTCTTGTCGGTAATAGAGGAAAGGTAAAAGTCTTGTCAGAAATAGAGGAAAGGTAAGTCTTGTCGGTAATAGAGGAAAGGTAAAAGTCTTGTCGGTAATAGAGGAAAGGTAAGTCTTGTCGGTAATAGAGGAAAGGTAAAAGTCTTGTCGGTAATAGAAGAAAGGTAAAAGTCTTGTCAATAATAGAGGAAAGGTAAAAGTCTTGTCGGTAATAGAGGAAAGGTAAAAGTCTTGTCGGTAATAGAGGAAAGGTAAAAGTCTTGTCGGTAATAAAGGAAAGGTAAAAGTCTTGTCAATAATAGAGGAAAGGTTAATGTCTTATCAGTAATAGAGGAAAGGTAAAAGTCTTGTCGGTAATAGAGGAAAGGTAAAAGTCTTGTCGGTAATAGAGGAAAGGTAAAAGTCTTGTCGGTAATAGAGGAAAGGTAGAAGTCTTGTCAATAATAGAGGAAAGGTAAAAGTCTTGTCGGTAATAGAGGAAAGGTAAAGGTCTTGTCGGTAATAGAGGAAAGGTAAAAGTCTTGTCGGTAATAGAGGAAAGGTAAAAGTCTTGTCGGTAATAGAGGAAAGGTAAAAGTCTTGTCAGTAATAGAGGAAAGGTAAATGTCTTGTCGGTAATAGAGGAAAGGTAAAAGTCTTGTCGGTAATAGAGGAAAGGTAAAAGTCTTGTCGGTAACAGAGGAAAGGTAAAGGTCTTGTCAGTAATAGAGGAAAGGTAAATGTCTTGTTGGTAATAGAGGAAAGGTAAAAGTCTTGTCAGTAATAGAGGAAAGATAAATGTCTTGTCGGTAATAGAGGAAAGGTAAGAGTGTTGTCAGTAATAGCGGAAAGGTAAAAGTCTTGTCAATAATAGAGGAAAGGTAAAAGTCTTGTCGGTAATAGAGGAAAGGTAAAAGTCTTGTCGGTAATAGAGGAAAGGTAAAAGTATTGTCGGTAATAGAGGAAAGGTAAGTCTTGTCGGTAATAGAGGAAAGGTAAAAGTCTTGTCAGTAATAGAGAAAAGGTAAGTCTTGTCGGTAATAGAGGAAAGGTAAAGGTCTTGTCGGTAATAGAGGAAAGGTAAAAGTCTTGTCAATAATAGATGAAATGTAAAAGTTTTGTCAGTAATAGAGAAAAGGTAAGTCTTGTCGGTAATAGAGGAAAGGTAAAATTCTTGTCGGTAATAGAGGAAAGGTAAAGTTCTTGTCAATAATAGAGGAAAGGTAAAAGTCTTGTCGGTAATAGAGGAAAGGTAAAAGTCTTGTCGGTAACAGAGGAAAGGTAAAAGTCTTGTCAGTAATAGAGGAAAGGTAAAAGTCTTGTCGGTAATAGTGGAACGGTAAAAGTCTTGTCGGTAATAGAGGAAAGGTAAAAGTCTTGTCAGTAATAGAGGAAAGGTAAAAGTCTTGTCGGTAATATAGGAGAGGTAAAAGTCTTGTCAGTAATAGAGGAACGGTAAAAGTCTTGTCAGTAATAGAGGAATGGTAAAAGTCTTGTCGGTAACAGAGGAAAGGTAAAAGTCTTGTCAGTAATAGAGGAAAGGTAAACATCTTGTCGGTAATAGAGGAAAGGTAAAGGTCTTGTTGGTAATAGAAGAAAGGTAAGCGTCTTGTCGGTAATAGAGGAACGGTAAAAGTCTTGTCTGTAATAGAGGAAAGGTAAAAGTCTTGTCGGTAACAGACGAAAGGTAAAAGTCTTGTCAGTAATAGAGGAAAGGTAAAGGTCTTGTCGGTAATAGTGGAACGGTAAAAGTCTTGTCGGTAATAGAGGAAAGGTAAAAGTCTTGTCGGTAATAGAGGAAAGGTAAAAGTCTTGTCAATAATAGAGGAAAGGTAAAAGTCTTGTCATAATAGAGGAAAGGTAAAAGTCTTGTCACTAATAGAGGAAAGGTAAATGTCTTATCGGTAATAGAGGAAAGATAAGAGTGTTGTCAGTAATAGCGAAAGGTAAAAGTCTTGTCAATAATAGAGGAAAGGTAAAAGTCTTGTCGGTAATAGAGGAAAGGTAAAAGTCTTGTCGGTAATAGAGGAAAGGTAAAAGTATTGTCGGTAATAGAGGAAAGGTAAGTCTTGTCGGTAATAGAGGAAAGGTAAAAGTCTTGTCGTAATAGAGGAAAGGTAAAAGTCTTGTCAGTAATAGAGGAAAGGTAAATGTCTTGTCGGTAATAGAGGAAAGGTAAGAGTGTTGTCAGTAATAGCGGAAAGGTAAAAGTCTTGTCAATAATAGAGGAAAGGTAAAAGTCTTGTCGGTAATAGAGGAAAGGTAAAAGTCTTGTCGGTAATAGAGGAAAGGTAAAAGTATTGTCGGTAATAGAGGAAAGGCAAGTCTTGTCGGTAATAGAGGAAAGGTAAAAGTCTTGTCAGTAATAGAGAAAAGGTAAGTCTTGTCGGTAATAGAGGAAAGGTAAAGGTCTTGTCGGTAATAGAGGAAAGGTAAAAGTCTTGTCAATAATAGAGGAAAGGTAAAAGTCTTGTCAGTAATAGAGGAAAGGTAAATGTCTTGTCGGTAATAGAGGAAAGGTAAGAGTGTTGTCAGTAATAGAGGAAAGGTAAGTCTTGTCGGTAATAGAGGAAAGGTAAAAGTCTTGTCGGTAATAGAGGAAAGGTAAAAGTCTTGTCGGTAACAGAGGAAAGGTAAAGGTCTTGTCAGTAATAGAGGAAAGGTAAAAGTCTTGTCGGTAACAGAGGAAAGGTAAAAGTCTTGTCAGTAATAGAGGAAAGGTAAAGGTCTTGTCAGTAATAGAGGAAAGGTAAAAGTCTTGTCGGTAATAGAGGAAAGGTAAAGTCTTGTCGGTAATAGAGGAAAGGTAAAAGTCTTGTCGGTAATAGAAGAACGGTAAAAGTCTTGTCGGTAATAGAGGAAAGGTAAAAGTCTTGTCAGTAAGAAGAAAGGTAAAAGTCTAGACAGTAATAGAGGAAAGGTAAAAGTCTTGTCGGTAATAGAGGAAAGGTAAAAATCTTGTCGGTAATAGAGGAAAGGTAAAAGTCTTGTCGGTAATAGAGGAAAGGTAAAAGTCTTGTCAATAATAGAGGAAAGGTAAAAGTCTTGTCGTAATAGAGGAAAGGTAAAAGTCTTGTCAGTAATAGAGGAAAGGTAAATGTCTTCTCGGTAATAGAGGAAAGGTAAGAGTATTGTCAGTAATAGCGGAAAGGTAAAAGTCTTGTCAATAATAGAGGAAAGGTAAAGGTCTTGTCGGTAATAGAGGAAAGGTAAAAGTCTTGTCGGTAATAGAGGAAAGGTAAAAGTATTGTCGGTAATAGAGGAAAGGTAAGTCTTGTTGGTAATAGAGGAAAGGTAAAAGTCTTGTCGGTAATAGAGGAAAGGTAAAAGTCTTGTCAGTAATAGAGAAAAGGTAAGTCTTGTCGGTAATAGAGGAAAGGTAAAAGTCTTGTCGGTAATAGAGGAAAGGTAAGTCTTGTCGGTAATAGAGGAAAGGTAAAGGTCTTGTCGGTAATAGAGGAAAGGTAAAAGTATTGTCAATAATAGAGGAAAGGTAAAAGTTTTGTCAGTAATAGAGGAAAGGTAAGTCTTGTCGGTAATAGAGGAAAGGTAAAATTCTTGTCGGTAATAGAGGAAAGGTAAAGTTCTTGTCAATAATAGAGGAAATGTAAAAGTCTTGTCGGTAATAGAGGAAAGGTAAAAGTCTTGTCGGTAACAGACGAAAGGTAAAAGTCTTGTCAGTAATAGAGGAAAGGTAAAAGTCTTGTCAATAATAGAGGAAAGGTAAAAGTCTTGTCAATAATAGAGGAAAGGTAAAAGTCTTGTCGGTAATAGAGGAAAGGTAAAAGTCTTGTCGGTAATAGAGGAAAGGTAAAAATATTGTCGGAAATAGAGGAAAGGTTAAAGTCTTGTCTGTTATAGAGGAACGGTAAAAGTCTTGTCTGTAATGGAGGAAAGGTAAAAATCTTGTCGGTAATAGAGTAAAGGTAAAAGTCTTGTCAGTAATAGAGGAAAGGTAAAAGTCTTATCTGTAATAGAGGAAAGGTAAAAAATCTTGTCGGTAATAGAGGAAAGGTAAAAGTTTTGTCAGTAATAGAGGAAAGGTAAAAGTCTTGTCGGTAATAGAGGAAAGGTAAAAGTTTGTCGGTAATAGAGGAAAGGTAAAAGTCTTGTCGGTAATAGAGGAAAGGTAAAAGTCTTGTCGGTAATAGAGGAAAGAACAAATCTACTTCAAAGAGAATCATATCAACAATCAAATACCAGTTGTGCGAATTGTGATTTCATGCTCAGCTGGTATTTTCTTGGTTTGTCTGGAATGTAGTTACGCTTAGTTGATGATTGATTTGTCAATCAGGGTTGTAATGCATTGCTTAACTGGTGTTGTGTCGTCTTTCTTGTATTCCTAATTGTTGTATTTATATTCAGCAGATCTTGTTTTGTCTTTCCTGGTTATATTCTTTTGTCTTGTGGATTATGATGTTATACTTAGTGGTGTTGTTTCGTCACTCTCGTATTCGAGATTGCTATGTTATGCTATTTATGCTTAGCTTGTGTTGTTGACTTGTTATGGCAGTCAGAATTGTTATGTATTACTTACCTGATGTTATTTCGTCTTCCTAGTATTCTTGATTGCTATGTTATGTTATGTATGTTTAGCTTGTGTTGTTGACTAGTTATGTCAGTCAGAATTGTAATGTATTACTCACCTGATGTTATTTCCTCTTCCTAGTATTCTTGATTGTTATGTTATGTTATTTATGTTTAGCTTGTGTTGTTGACTTGCTATGTCAGTCAGAATTGTAATGTATTACTTACCTGATGTTATTTCCTCTTCCTAGTATTCTTGATTGTTATGTTATGTTATTTATGTTTAGCTTGTGTTGTTCACTAGTTATGTCAGTCAGAATTTTAATGTATTACTTACCTGATGTTATTTCTTCTTCCTAGTATTCTTGATTGCTATGTTTTGCTATTTATGTTTAGCTTGTGTTGTTGACTTACTATGTCAGTCAGAATTGTAATGTATTACTTACCTGATATTATTTCATCTTCCTAGTATTCTTGATTGCTATGATATGTTATTTATGTGTAGCTTGTGTTGTTGACTTGCTATGTCAGTCAGAATTATAATGTATTACTTACCTGGTGTTATTTCCTCATCCTAGTATTCTTCATTGCTATGTTATGTTATGTTATTCATGTTTAGCTTGTGCTGTTGACTTGTTATGTCAGTCAGAATTGTAATGTATTACTTACCTGATGTTATTTCCTCTTCCTAGTATTCTTGATTGCTATGTTATGTTATTTATGTTTAGCTTGTGTTGTTGACTAGTTATGTCAGGCAGAATTGTAATGTATTACTTACCTGATGTTATTTCCTCTTCCTAGTATTCTTGATTGCTATGTTATGTTATTTATGTTTAGCTTGTGTTGTTGACTAGTTATGTCAGTCAGAATTGTAATGTATTGCTTACCTGATGTTATTTCGTCTTCCTAGTATTCTTGATTGCTATGTTATGTTATTTATGCTTAGCTTGTGTTGTTGACTAGTTATGTCAGTCAAAATTGTAATGTATTACTTACCTGGTGTTATTTCGTCTTCCTAGTATTCTTGATTGCTATGTTATGTTATTTATGTTAAGCTTGTGTTGTTGACTTGCTATGTCAGTCAGAATTGTAATGTATTACTTACCTGATGTTATTTCCTCTTCCTAGTATTCTTGATTGCTATGTTATGTTATTTATGTTTAGCTTGTGTTGTTGACTTGCTATATCAGTCAGAATTGTAATGTATTACTTACCTGATGTTATTTCCTCTTCCTAGTATTCTTGATTGCTATGTTATGTTATTTATGTTTAGTTTGTGTTGTTGACTAGTTATGTCAGGCAGAATTGTAATGTATTACTTACCTAATGTTATTTCGTCTTCCTAGTATTCTTGATTGTTATATTATGTTATTTGTGTTTAGCTTGTGTTGTTGACTTGTTAGGTCAGTCAGAATTGTAAAGTATTACTTACCTGATGTTATTTCCTCTTCCTAGTATTCATGATTGCTATGTTATTTTATTTATGCTTAGCTTGTGTTGTTGACTTGCTATGTCAGTCAGAATTGTAATGTACTACTTACCTGATGTTATTTCCTCTTCCTAGTATTCTTGATTGCTGTGTTATGTTATTTATGTTTAGCTTGTGTTGTTGACTAGTTATGTCAGGCAGAATTGTAATGTATTACTTACCTGATGTTATTTCGTCTTCCTAGTATTCTTGATTGCTGTGTTATGTTATTTATGCTTAGCTTGTGTTGTTGACTTGCTATGTCAGTCAGAATTGTAATGTATTACTTACCTGATGTTATTTCCTCTTCCTTTGTATTTTTGATTGCTATGTTATGTTATTTATGTTTAGCTTGTGTTGTTGACTAGTTATGTCAGGCAGAATTGTAATGTACTACTTACCTGGTGTTATTTCCTCTTCCTAGTATTCTTGATTGCTGTGTTATGTTATTTATATTTAGCTTGTGTTGTTGACTAGATATGTCAGGCAGAATTGTAATGTATTACTTACCTAATGTTATTTCCTCTTCCTTTGTATTCTTGATTGTTATGTTATGTTATTTATGCTTAGCTTGTGTTGTTGACTAGATATGTCAGTCAGAATTGTAATGTATTACTTACCTGATGTTATTTCCTCTTCCGAGTATTCTTGATTGTTATGTTATGTTATTTATGCTTAGCTTGTGTTGTTGACTTGCTATGTCAGTCAGAATTGTAATGTATTACTTACCTGGTGTTATTTCGTCTTCCTAGTATTCTTGATTGCTATGTTATGTTATTTATGTTTAGCTTGTGTTGTTCACTAGTTATGTCAGTCAGAATTCTAATGTATTACTTACCTGGTGTTATTTCCTCTTCCTAGTATTCTTCATTGCTATGTTATGTTATTTATGTTTAGCTTGTGTTGTTGACTAGCTATGTCAGTCAGAATTGTAATGTATTACTTACCTGGTGTTATTTCCTCTTCCTAGTATTCTTCATTGCTGTGTTATGTTATTTATGTTTAGCTTGTGTTGTTGACTAGCTATGTCAGTCAGAATTGTACTGTATTACTTACCTGATGTTATTTCCTCTTCCTAGTATTCTTGATTGCTATGTTATGTTATTTATGTTTAGCTTGTGTTGTTGACTAGTTATGTCAGGCAGAATTGTAATGTATTACTTACCTGATGTTATTTCCTCTTCCTAGTATTCTTGATTGCTATGTTATGTTATTTATGTTTAGTTTGTGTTGTTGACTAGTCATGTCAGGCAGAATTGTAATGTATTACTTACCTAATGTTATTTCGTCTTCTTGGTATTCTTGATTGTTATATTATGTTATTTGTGTTTAGCTTGTGTTGTTGACTTGTTAGGTCAGTCAGAATTGTAATGTATTACTTACCTGATGTTATTTCTTCTTCCTAGTATTCTTGATTGCTATGTTATATTATTTATGCTTAGCTTGTGTTGTTGACTTGTTATGTCAGTTAGAATTGTAATGTGCTACTTACCTGATGTTATTTCCTCTTCCTAGTATTCTTGATTGCTGTGTTATGTTATTTATGTTAAGCTTGTGTTGTTGACTAGTTATGTCAGGCAGAATTGTACTGTATTACTTACCTGATGTTATTTCCTCTTCCTAGTATTCTTGATTGCTATGTTATGTTATTTATGTTTAGCTTGTGTTGTTGACTTATGTCAGTCAGAATTGTAATGTATTACTTACCTGATGTTATTTCGTCTTCCTAGTATTCTAGATTGCTATGTTATGTTATTTATGTTTTGCCTGTGTTGTTGACTAGCTATGTCAGTCAGAATTTTAATGTATTACTTACCTGGTGTTATTTCCTCTTCCTAGTATTCTTCATTGCTATGTTATGTTATTTATGTTTAGCTTGTGTTGTTGACTAGCTATGTCAGTCAGAATTGTAATGTATTACTTACCTGGTGTTATTTCGTCTTCCTAGTATTCTTGATTGCTATGTTATGTTATTTATGTTTAGCTTGTGTTGTTGACTAGTTATGTCAGTCAGAATTGTAATGTATTACTTACCTGGTGTTATTTCCTCTTCCTAGTATTCTTGATTGCTGTGTTATGTTATTTATGTTTAGCTTGTGTTGTTGACTTGCTATGTCAGTCAGAATTGTAATGTATTACTTACCTGATGTTATTTCCTCTTCCTAGTATTCTTGATTGCTATGTTATGTTATTTATGTTTAGCTTGTGTTGTTGACTAGCTATGTCAGTCAGAATTGTAATGTATTACTTACCTGGTGTTATTTCGTCTTCCTAGTATTCTTGATTGCTATGTTATGTTATTTATGTTTAGCTTGTGTTGTTGACTAGTTATGTCAGTCAGAATTATAATGTACTACTTACCTGATGTTATTTCCTCTTCCTAGTATTCTTCATTGCTATGTTATGTTATTTATGTTTAGCTTGTGTTGTTGACTAGTTATGTCAGTCAGAATTGTAATGTATTACTTACCTGGTGTTATTTCGTCTTCCTAGTATTCTTGATTGCTATGTTATGTTATTTATGTTTAGCTTGTGTTGTTGACTTGCTTTGTCAGTCAGAATTGTAATGTATTACTTACCTGATGTTATTTCCTCTTCCTAGTATTCTTGATTGCTATGTTATGTTATTTATGTTTAGCTTGTGTTGTTGACTAGTTATGTCAGTCAGAATTGTAATGTACTACTTATCTGATTTTATTTCCTCTTCCTAGTATTCTTCATTGCTGTGTTATGTTATTTATGTTTAGCTTGTGTTGTTGACTTGCTATGTCAGTCAGAATTGTAATGTATTACTTACCTGATGTTATTTCCTCTTCCTAGTATTCTTCATTGCTGTGTTATGTTATTTATGCTTAGCTTGTGTTGTTGACTAGTTATGTCAGTCAGAATTGTAATGTATTACTTACCTGGTGTTATTTCGTCTTCCTAGTATTCTTCATTGCTATGTTATGTTATTTATGTTTAGCTTGTGTTGTTGACTAGTTATGTCAGTCAGAATTGTAATGTATTACTTACCTGGTGTTATTTCGTCTTCCTAGTATTCTTGATTGCTATGTTATGTTATTTATGTTTAGCTTGTGTTGTTGACTTGCTATGTCAGTCAGAATTGTAATGTACTACTTATCTGATGTTATTTCCTCTTCCTAGTATTCTTCATTGCTATGTTATGTTATTTATGTTTAGCTTGTGTTGTTGACTAGTTATGTCAGTTAGAATTGTAATGTATTACTTACCTGATGTTATTTCGTCTTCCTAGTATTCTTGATTGCTATGTTATGTTATTTATGCTTAGCTTGTGTTGTTGACTTGCTATGTCAGTCAGAATTGTAATGTATTACTTACCTGGTGTTATTTCCTCTTCCTAGTATTCTTGATTGCTATGTTATGTTATTTATGTTTAGCTTGTGTTGTTGACTAGCTATGTCAGTCAGAATTGTAATGTATTACTTACCTGATGTTATTTCCTCTTCCTAGTATTCTTGATTGCTGTGTTATGTTATTTATGCTTAGCTTGTGTTGTTGACTTGTTATGTCAGTTAGAATTGTAATGTACTACTTATCTGATGTTATTTCCTCTTCCTAGTATTCTTGATTGCTATGTTATGTTATTTATGTTTAGCTTGTGTTGTTGACTAGCTATGTCAGTCAGAATTGTAATGTATTACTTACCTGATGTTATTTCCTCTTTCTAGTATTCTTGATTGCTATGTTATGTTATTTATGCTTAGCTTGTGTTGTTGACTTGTTATGTCAGTTAGAATTGTAATGTATTACTTACCTGATGTTATTTCGTCTTCCTAGTATTCTTGATTGCTATGTTATGTTATTTATGTTTAGTTTGTGTTGTTGACTAGCTATGTCAGTCGGAATTGTAATGTATTACTTACCTGATGTTATTTCGTCTTCCTAGTATTCTTGATTGCTATGCTATGTTATTTATGTTTAGCTTGTGTTGTTGACTAGTTATGTCAGTCAGAATTGTAATGTATTACTTACCTGATGTTATTTCCTCTTCCTAGTATTCTTGATTACTATGTTATGTTATTTATGTTTAGCTTGTGTTGTTGACTTATGTCAGTCAGAATTGTAATGTATTACTTATCTGATATTATTTCGTCTTCCTAGTATTCTTGATTGCTATGTTATGTTATTTATGTTTAGCTTGTGTTGTTGACTTGCTATGTCAGTCAGAATTGTACTGTATTACTTACCTGATGTTATTTCCTCTTCCTAGTATTCTTGATTGCTATGTTATGTTATTTATGTTTAGTTTGTGTTGTTGACTAGTTATGTCAGTCAGAATTGTAATGTATTACTTATCTGATGTTATTTCATCTTCCTAGTATTCTTGATTGCTATGTTATGTTATTTATGCTTAGCTTGTGTTGTTGACTTGTTATGTCAGTTAGAATTGTAATGTACTACTTACCTGATGTTATTTCCTCTTCCTAGTATTCTTGATTGCTGTGTTATGTTATTTATGTTTAGCTTGTGTTGTTGACTAGTTATGTCAGGCAGAATTGTAATGTATTACTTACCTGGTGTTATTTCCTCTTCCTAGTATTCTTGATTACTATGTTATGTTATTTATGTTTAGCTTGTGTTGTAGACTTATGTCAGTCAGAATTGTAATGTATTACTTACCTGGTGTTATTTCGTCTTCCTAGTATTCTTGATGGCTATGTTATGTTATTTATGTTTAGCTTGTGTTGTTGACTTGCTATGTCAGTCAGAATTGTAATGTATTACTTACTTGATGTTATTTCCTCTTCCTAGTATTCTTGATTGCTATGTTATGTTATTTATGTTTAGCTTGTGTTGTTGACTTGCTATGTCAGTCAGAATTGTAATGTATTACTTACCTGATGTTATTTCCTCTTCCTAGTATTCTTGATTGCTATGTTATGTTATTTATGTTTAGTTTGTGTTGTTGACTAGTTATGTCAGGCAGAATTGTAATGTATTACTTACCTAATGTTATTTCGTCTTCCTAGTATTCTTGATTGTTATATTATGTTATTTATTTTTAGCTTGTGTTGTTGACTTGCTATGTCAGTCAGAATTGTAATGTCTTACTTACCTGATGCTATTTCCTCTTCCTAGTATTCTTGATTGTTATGTTATGTTATTCATGTTTAGCTTATGCTGTTGACTTGTTATGTCAGTCAGAATTGTAATGTATTACTTACCTGATGTTATTTCCTCTTCCTAGTATTGATTGCTCTGTTATGTTATTTATGTTTAGCTTGTGTTGTTGACTAGCTATGTCAGGCAGAATTGTAATGTATTACTTACCTGGTGTTATTTCGTCTTCCTAGTATTCTTGATTGCTATGTTATGTTATTTATGTTTAGCTTGTGTTGTTGACTTGCTATGTCAGTCAGAATTGTAATGTACTACTTATCTGATGTTATTTCCTCTTCCTAGTATTCTTCATTGCTATGTTATGTTATTTATGTTTAGCTTGTGTTGTTGACTAGTTATGTCAGTTAGAATTGTAATGTATTACTTACCTGATGTTATTTCGTCTTCCTAGTATTATTGATTGCTATGTTATGTTATTTATGCTTAGCTTGTGTTGTTGACTTGCTATGTCAGTCAGAATTGTAATGTATTACTTACCTGGTGTTATTTCCTCTTCCTAGTATTCTTGATTGCTATGCTATGTTATTTATGTTTAGCTTGTGTTGTTGACTAGCTATGTCAGTCAGAATTGTAATGTATTACTTACCTGATGTTATTTCTTCTTCCTAGTATTCTTGATTGCTGTGTTATGTTATTTATGCTTAGCTTGTGTTGTTGACTTGTTATGTCAGTTAGAATTGTAATGTACTACTTACCTAATGTTATTTCCTCTTCCTAGTATTCTTGATTGCTATGTTATGTTATTTATGTTTAGCTTGTGTTGTTGACTAGCTATGTCAGTCAGAATTGTAATGTATTACTTACCTGATGTTATTTCCTCTTCCTAGTATTCTTGATTGCTATGTTATGTTATTTATGCTTAGCTTGTGTTGTTGACTTGTTATGTCAGTTAGAATTGTAATGTATTACTTACCTGATGTTATTTCGTCTTCCTAGTATTCTTGATTGCTATGTTATGTTATTTATGTTTAGTTTGTGTTGTTGACTAGCTATGTCAGTCGGAATTGTAATGTATTACTTACCTGATGTTATTTCGTCTTCCTAGTATTCTTGATTGCTATGCTATGTTATTTATGTTTAGCTTGTGTTGTTGACTAGCTATGTCAGTCAGAATTGTAATGTATTACTTACCTGATGTTATTTTCTCTTTCTAGTATTCTTGATTACTATGTTATGTTATTTATGTTTAGCTTGTGTTGTTGACTTATGTCAGTCAGAATTGTAATGTATTACTTATCTGATATTATTTCGTCTTCCTAGTATTCTTGATTGCTATGTTATGTTATTTATGTTTAGCTTGTGTTGTTGACTTG
The DNA here is from genome assembly GCA_963680875.1 of Bathymodiolus brooksi. Lineage (NCBI taxonomy): Eukaryota > Metazoa > Mollusca > Bivalvia > Mytilida > Modiolidae > Bathymodiolus > Bathymodiolus brooksi. The sequence goes on from OY804576.1 coordinate 148,120,256, forward strand.
CTATGTCAGTCAGAATTGTACTGTATTACTTACCTGATGTTATTTCCTCTTCCTAGTATTCTTGATTGCTATGTTATGTTATTTATGTTTAGTTTGTGTTGTTGACTAGTTATGTCAGTCAGAATTGTAATGTATTACTTATCTGATGTTATTTCATCTTCCTAGTATTCTTGATTGCTATGTTATGTTATTTATGCTTAGCTTGTGTTGTTGACTTGTTATGTCAGTTAGAATTGTAATGTACTACTTACCTGATGTTATTTCCTCTTCCTAGTATTCTTGATTGCTGTGTTATGTTATTTATGTTTAGCTTGTGTTGTTGACTAGTTATGTCAGGCAGAATTGTAATGTATTACTTACCTGATGTTATTTCCTCTTCCTAGTATTCTTGATTACTATGTTATGTTATTTATGTTTAGCTTGTGTTGTTGACTTATGTCAGTCAGAATTGTAATGTATTACTTACCTGGTGTTATTTCGTCTTCCTAGTATTCTTGATGGCTATGTTATGTTATTTATGTTTAGCTTGTGTTGTTGACTTGCTATGTCAGTCAGAATTGTAATGTATTACTTACTTGATGTTATTTCCTCTTCCTATTATTCTTGATTGCTATGTTATGTTATTTATGTTTAGCTTGTGTTGTTGACTTGCTATGTCAGTCAGAATTGTAATGTATTACTTACCTGATGTTATTTCCTCTTCCTAGTATTCTTGATTGCTATGTTATGTTATTTATGTTTAGTTTGTGTTGTTGACTAGTTATGTCAGTCAGAATTGTAATGTATTACTTATCTGATGTTATTTCATCTTCCTAGTATTCTTGATTGCTATGTTATGTTATTTATGCTTAGCTTGTGTTGTTGACTTGTTATGTCAGTTAGAATTGTAATGTACTACTTACCTGATGTTATTTCCTCTTCCTAGTATTCTTGATTGCTGTGTTATGTTATTTATGTTTAGCTTGTGTTGTTGACTAGTTATGTCAGGCAGAATTGTAATGTATTACTTACCTGATGTTATTTCCTCTTCCTAGTATTCTTGATTACTATGTTATGTTATTTATGTTTAGCTTGTGTTGTTGACTTATGTCAGTCAGAATTGTAATGTATTACTTACCTGGTGTTATTTCGTCTTCCTAGTATTCTTGATGGCTATGTTATGTTATTTATGTTTAGCTTGTGTTGTTGACTTGCTATGTCAGTCAGAATTGTAATGTATTACTTACTTGATGTTATTTCCTCTTCCTAGTATTCTTGATTGCTATGTTATGTTATTTATGTTTAGCTTGTGTTGTTGACTTGCTATGTCAGTCAGAATTGTAATGTATTACTTACCTGATGTTATTTCCTCTTCCTAGTATTCTTGATTGCTATGTTATGTTATTTATGTTTAGTTTGTGTTGTTGACTAGTTATGTCAGGCAGAATTGTAATGTATTACTTACCTAATGTTATTTCGTCTTCCTAGTATTCTTGATTGTTATATTATGTTATTTATTTTTAGCTTGTGTTGTTGACTTGCTATGTCAGTCAGAATTGTAATGTCTTACTTACCTGATGCTATTTCCTCTTCCTAGTATTCTTGATTGTTATGTTATGTTATTCATGTTTAGCCTATGCTGTTGACTTGTTATGTCAGTCAGAATTGTAATGTATTACTTACCTGATGTTATTTCCTCTTCCTAGTATTGATTGCTCTGTTATGTTATTTATGTTTAGCTTGTGTTGTTGACTAGCTATGTCAGGCAGAATTGTAATGTATTACTTACCTGGTGTTATTTCGTCTTCCTAGTATTCTTGATTGCTATGTTATGTTATTTATGTTTAGCTTGTGTTGTTGACTTGCTATGTCAGTCAGAATTGTAATGTACTACTTATCTGATGTTATTTCCTCTTCCTAGTATTCTTCATTGCTATGTTATGTTATTTATGTTTAGCTTGTGTTGTTGACTTGCTATGTCAGTCAGAATTGTAATGTATTACTTACCTGGTGTTATTTCCTCTTCCTAGTATTCTTGATTGCTATGCTATGTTATTTATGTTTAGCTTGTGTTGTTGACTAGCTATGTCAGTCAGAATTGTAATGTATTACTTACCTGATGTTATTTCCTCTTCCTAGTATTCTTGATTGCTGTGTTATGTTATTTATGCTTAGCTTGTGTTGTTGACTTGTTATGTCAGTTAGAATTGTAATGTACTACTTACCTAATGTTATTTCCTCTTCCTAGTATTCTTGATTGCTATGTTATGTTATTTATGTTTAGCTTGTGTTGTTGACTAGCTATGTCAGTCAGAATTGTAATGTATTACTTACCTGATGTTATTTCCTCTTCCTAGTATTCTTGATTGCTATGTTATGTTATTTATGCTTAGCTTGTGTTGTTGACTTGTTATGTCAGTTAGAATTGTAATGTATTACTTACCTGATGTTATTTCGTCTTCCTAGTATTCTTGATTGCTATGTTATGTTATTTATGTTTAGTTTGTGTTGTTGACTAGCTATGTCAGTCGGAATTGTAATGTATTACTTACCTGATGTTATTTCGTCTTCCTAGTATTCTTGATTGCTATGCTATGTTATTTATGTTTAGCTTGTGTTGTTGACTAGCTATGTCAGTCAGAATTGTAATGTATTACTTACCTGATGTTATTTCCTCTTCCTAGTATTCTTGATTACTATGTTATGTTATTTATGTTTAGCTTGTGTTGTTGACTTATGTCAGTCAGAATTGTAATGTATTACTTATCTGATATTATTTCGTCTTCCTAGTATTCTTGATTGCTATGTCATGTTATTTATGTTTAGCTTGTGTTGTTGACTTGCTATGTCAGTCAGAATTGTACTGTATTACTTACCTGATGTTATTTCCTCTTCCTAGTATTCTTGATTGCTATGTTATGTTATTTATGTTTAGTTTGTGTTGTTGACTAGTTATGTCAGTCAGAATTGTAATGTATTACTTATCTGATGTTATTTCATCTTCCTAGTATTCTTGATTGCTATGTTATGTTATTTATGCTTAGCTTGTGTTGTTGACTTGTTATGTCAGTTAGAATTGTAATGTACTACTTACCTGATGTTATTTCCTCTTCCTAGTATTCTTGATTGCTGTGTTATGTTATTTATGTTTAGCTTGTGTTGTTGACTAGTTATGTCAGGCAGAATTGTAATGTATTACTTACCTGATGTTATTTCCTCTTCCTAGTATTCTTGATTACTATGTTATGTTATTTATGTTTAGCTTGTGTTGTTGACTTATGTCAGTCAGAATTGTAATGTATTACTTACCTGGTGTTATTTCGTCTTCCTAGTATTCTTGATGGCTATGTTATGTTATTTATGTTTAGCTTGTGTTGTTGACTTGCTATGTCAGTCAGAATTGTAATGTATTACTTACTTGATGTTATTTCCTCTTCCTATTATTCTTGATTGCTATGTTATGTTATTTATGTTTAGCTTGTGTTGTTGACTTGCTATGTCAGTCAGAATTGTAATGTATTACTTACCTGATGTTATTTCCTCTTCCTAGTATTCTTGATTGCTATGTTATGTTATTTATGTTTAGTTTGTGTTGTTGACTAGTTATGTCAGGCAGAATTGTAATGTATTACTTACCTGATGTTATTTCGTCTTCTTGGTATTCTTGATTGTTATATTATGTTATTTGTGTTTAGCTTGTGTTGTTGACTTGTTAGGTCAGTCAGAATTGTAATGTATTACTTACCTGATGTTATTTCTTCTTCCTAGTATTCTTGATTGCTATGTTATGTTATTTATGTTTAGCTTGTGTTGTTGACTTGCTATGTCAGTCAGAATTGTAATGTCTTACTTACCTGATGTTATTTCCTCTTCCTAGTATTCTTGATTGTTATGTTATGTTATTCATGTTTAGCTTATGCTGTTGACTTGTTATGTCAGTCAGAATTGTATTGTATTACTTACCTGATGTTATTTCCTCTTCCTAGTATTGATTGCTCTGTTATGTTATTTATGTTTAGCTTGTGTTGTTGACTAGCTATGTTAGGCAGAATTGTAATGTATTACTTACCTGGTGTTATTTCCTCTTCCTAGTATTCTTGATTGCTATGTTATGTTATTCATGTTTAGCTTGTGCTGTTGACTTGCTATGTCAGTCAGAATTGTAATGTATTACTTACCTGATGTTATTTCATCTTCCTAGTATTCTTGATTGCTATGTTATGTTATTTATGCTTAGCTTGTGTTGTTGACTTGTTATGTCAGTTAGAATTGTAATGTACTACTTACCTGATGTTATTTCCTCTTCCTAGTATTCTTGATTGCTGTGTTATGTTATTTATGTTTAGCTTGTGTTGTTGACTAGTTATGTCAGGCAGAATTGTAATGTATTACTTACCTGATGTTATTTCCTCTTCCTAGTATTCTTGATTACTATGTTATGTTATTTATGTTTAGCTTGTGTTGTTGACTTATGTCAGTCAGAATTGTAATGTATTACTTACCTGGTGTTATTTCGTCTTCCTAGTATTCTTGATGGCTATGTTATGTTATTTATGTTTAGCTTGTGTTGTTGACTTGCTATGTCAGTCAGAATTGTAATGTATTACTTACTTGATGTTATTTCCTCTTCCTAGTATTCTTGATTGCTATGTTATGTTATTTATGTTTAGCTTGTGTTGTTGACTTGCTATGTCAGTCAGAATTGTAATGTATTACTTACCTGATGTTATTTCCTCTTCCTAGTATTCTTGATTGCTATGTTATGTTATTTATGTTTAGTTTGTGTTGTTGACTAGTTATGTCAGGCAGAATTGTAATGTATTACTTACCTAATGTTATTTCGTCTTCCTAGTATTCTTGATTGTTATGTTATGTTATTTATTTTTAGCTTGTGTTGTTGACTTGCTATGTCAGTCAGAATTGTAATGTCTTACTTACCTGATGCTATTTCCTCTTCCTAGTATTCTTGATTGTTATGTTATGTTATTCATGTTTAGCTTATGCTGTTGACTTGTTATGTCAGTCAGAATTGTAATGTATTACTTACCTGATGTTATTTCCTCTTCCTAGTATTGATTGCTCTGTTATGTTATTTATGTTTAGCTTGTGTTGTTGACTAGCTATGTCAGGCAGAATTGTAATGTATTACTTACCTGGTGTTATTTCGTCTTCCTAGTATTCTTGATTGCTATGTTATGTTATTTATGTTTAGCTTGTGTTGTTGACTTGCTATGTCAGTCAGAATTGTAATGTACTACTTATCTGATGTTATTTCCTCTTCCTAGTATTCTTCATTGCTATGTTATGTTATTTATGTTTAGCTTGTGTTGTTGACTAGTTATGTCAGTTAGAATTGTAATGTATTACTTACCTGATGTTATTTCGTCTTCCTAGTATTATTGATTGCTATGTTATGTTATTTATGTTTAGCTTGTGTTGTTGACTTGTTATGTCAGTTAGAATTGTAATGTACTACTTACCTAATGTTATTTCCTCTTCCTAGTATTCTTGATTGCTATGTTATGTTATTTATGTTTAGCTTGTGTTGTTGACTAGCTATGTCAGTCAGAATTGTAATGTATTACTTACCTGATGTTATTTCCTCTTCCTAGTATTCTTGATTGCTATGTTATGTTATTTATGCTTAGCTTGTGTTGTTGACTTGTTATGTCAGTTAGAATTGTAATGTATTACTTACCTGATGTTATTTCGTCTTCCTAGTATTCTTGATTGCTATGTTATGTTATTTATGTTTAGTTTGTGTTGTTGACTAGCTATGTCAGTCGGAATTGTAATGTATTACTTACCTGATGTTATTTCGTCTTCCTAGTATTCTTGATTGCTATGCTATGTTATTTATGTTTAGCTTGTGTTGTTGACTAGCTATGTCAGTCAGAATTGTAATGTATTACTTACCTGATGTTATTTCCTCTTCCTAGTATTCTTGATTACTATGTTATGTTATTTATGTTTAGCTTGTGTTGTTGACTTATGTCAGTCAGAATTGTAATGTATTACTTATCTGATATTATTTCGTCTTCCTAGTATTCTTGATTGCTATGTCATGTTATTTATGTTTAGCTTGTGTTGTTGACTTGCTATGTCAGTCAGAATTGTACTGTATTACTTACCTGATGTTATTTCCTCTTCCTAGTATTCTTGATTGCTATGTTATGTTATTTATGTTTAGTTTGTGTTGTTGACTAGTTATGTCAGTCAGAATTGTAATGTATTACTTATCTGATGTTATTTCATCTTCCTAGTATTCTTGATTGCTATGTTATGTTATTTATGCTTAGCTTGTGTTGTTGACTTGTTATGTCAGTTAGAATTGTAATGTACTACTTACCTGATGTTATTTCCTCTTCCTAGTATTCTTGATTGCTGTGTTATGTTATTTATGTTTAGCTTGTGTTGTTGACTAGTTATGTCAGGCAGAATTGTAATGTATTACTTACCTGATGTTATTTCCTCTTCCTAGTATTCTTGATTACTATGTTATGTTATTTATGTTTAGCTTGTGTTGTTGACTTATGTCAGTCAGAATTGTAATGTATTACTTACCTGGTGTTATTTCGTCTTCCTAGTATTCTTGATGGCTATGTTATGTTATTTATGTTTAGCTTGTGTTGTTGACTTGCTATGTCAGTCAGAATTGTAATGTATTACTTACTTGATGTTATTTCCTCTTCCTATTATTCTTGATTGCTATGTTATGTTATTTATGTTTAGCTTGTGTTGTTGACTTGCTATGTCAGTCAGAATTGTAATGTATTACTTACCTGATGTTATTTCCTCTTCCTAGTATTCTTGATTGCTATGTTATGTTATTTATGTTTAGTTTGTGTTGTTGACTAGTTATGTCAGGCAGAATTGTAATGTATTACTTACCTGATGTTATTTCGTCTTCTTGGTATTCTTGATTGTTATATTATGTTATTTGTGTTTAGCTTGTGTTGTTGACTTGTTAGGTCAGTCAGAATTGTAATGTATTACTTACCTGATGTTATTTCTTCTTCCTAGTATTCTTGATTGCTATGTTATGTTATTTATGTTTAGCTTGTGTTGTTGACTTGCTATGTCAGTCAGAATTGTAATGTCTTACTTACCTGATGTTATTTCCTCTTCCTAGTATTCTTGATTGCTATGTTATGTTATTCATGTTTAGCTTATGCTGTTGACTTGTTATGTCAGTCAGAATTGTATTGTATTACTTACCTGATGTTATTTCCTCTTCCTAGTATTGATTGCTCTGTTATGTTATTTATGTTTAGCTTGTGTTGTTGACTAGCTATGTTAGGCAGAATTGTAATGTATTACTTACCTGGTGTTATTTCCTCTTCCTAGTATTCTTGATTGCTATGTTATGTTATTCATGTTTAGCTTGTGCTGTTGACTTGCTATGTCAGTCAGAATTGTAATGTATTACTTACCTGATGTTATTTCATCTTCCTAGTATTCTTGATTGCTATGTTATGTTATTTATGCTTAGCTTGTGTTGTTGACTTGTTATGTCAGTTAGAATTGTAATGTACTACTTACCTGATGTTATTTCCTCTTCCTAGTATTCTTGATTGCTGTGTTATGTTATTTATGTTTAGCTTGTGTTGTTGACTAGTTATGTCAGGCAGAATTGTAATGTATTACTTACCTGATGTTATTTCCTCTTCCTAGTATTCTTGATTACTATGTTATGTTATTTATGTTTAGCTTGTGTTGTTGACATATGTCAGTCAGAATTGTAATGTATTACTTACCTGATGTTATTTCGTCTTCCTAGTATTCTTGATGGCTATGTTATGTTATTTATGTTTAGCTTGTGTTGTTGACTTGCTATGTCAGTCAGAATTGTAATGTATTACTTACTTGATGTTATTTCCTCTTCCTAGTATTCTTGATTGCTATGTTATGTTATTTATGTTTAGCTTGTGTTGTTGACTTGCTATGTCAGTCAGAATTGTAATGTATTACTTACCTGATGTTATTTCCTCTTCCTAGTATTCTTGATTGCTATGTTATGTTATTTATGTTTAGTTTGTTTTGTTGACTAGTTATGTCAGGCAGAATTGTAATGTATTACTTACCTAATGTTATTTCGTCTTCCTAGTATTCTTGATTGTTATATTATGTTATTTGTGTTTAGCTTGTGTTGTTGACTTGTTAGGTCAGTCAGAATTGTAATGTATTACTTACCTGATGTTATTTCTTCTTCCTAGTATTCTTGATTGCTATGTTATGTTATTTATATTTAGCTTGTGTTGTTGACTAGTTATGTCAGTCAGAATTGTAATGTATTACTTACCTGATGTTATTTCATCTTCCTAGTATTCTTGATTGCTATGTTATGTTATTTATGATTAGCTTGTGTTGTTGACTTGTTATGTCAGTTAGAATTGTAATGTACTACTTACCTGATGTTATTTCCTCTTCATAGTATTCTTGATTGCTGTGTTATGTTATTTATGTTTAGCTTGTGTTGTTGACTAGTTAGGTCAGGCAGAATTGTAATATATTACTTACCTGATGTTATTTCCTCTTCCTAGTATTCTTGATTGCTATGTTATGTTATTTATGTTTAGCTTGTGTTGTTGACTAGTTATGTCAGTGAGAATTGTAATGTACTACTTACCTGGTGTTATTTCCTCTTCCTAGGATTCTTGATTGCTGTGTTATGTTATTTATGTTTAGCTTGTGTTGTTGACTAGTTATATCAGACAGAATTGTAATGTATTACTTACCTGATGTTATTTCCTCTTCCTAGTATTCTTGATTGTTATGTTATGTTATTTATGCTTAGCTTGTGTTGTTGACTAGATATGTCAGTCAGAATTGTAATGTATTACTTACCTGATGTTATTTCCTCTTCCTAGTATTCTTGATTGTTATGTTATGTTATTTATGCTTTGCTTGTGTTGTTGACTTGCTATGTCAGTCAGAATTGTAATGTATTACTTACCTGATGTTATTTCGTCTTACTAGTATTCCTGATTGTTATGTTATGTTATGTATGTTTAGCTTGTGTTGTTGACTTGCTATGTCAGTCAGAATTGTAATGTCTTACTTACCTGATGTTATTTCCTCTTCCTAGTATTTTTGATTGTTATGTTATGTTATTCAGGTTTAGCTTATGCTGTTGACTTGTTATGTCAGTCAGAATTGTAATGTATTACTTACCTGATGTTATTTCCTCTTCCTAGTATTGATTGCTCTGTTATGTTATTTATGTTTAGCTTGTGTTGTTGACTTGCTATGTCAGTCAGAATTGTAATGTATTACTTACCTGGTGTTATTTCCTCTTCCTAGTATTCTTGATTGCTATGTTATGTTATTCATGTTTAGCTTGTGCTGTTGACTTGCTATGTCAGTCAGAATTGTAATGTATTACTTACCTGATGTTATTTCCTCTTCCTAGTATTCTTGATTGCTCTGTTATGTTATTTATGTTTAGCTTGTGTTATTGACTAGTTATGTCAGTCAGAATTGTAATGTACTACTTACCTGATGTTATTTCCTCTTCCTAGTATTCTTGATTGCTGTGTTATGTTATTTATGTTTAGCTTGTGTTGTTGACTAGTTATGTCAGGCAGAATTGTAATGTATTACTTACCTGATGTTATTTCGTCTTCCTAGTATTCTTGATTGTTATATTATGTTATTTGTGTTTAGCTTGTGTTGTTGACTTGTTAGGTCAGTCAGAATTGTAATGTATTACTTACCTGATGTTATTTCCTCTTCCGAGTATTCTTGATTGCTGTGTTATGTTATTTATGTTTAGCTTGTGTTGTTGACTAGTTATGTCAGGCAGAATTGTAATGTATTACTTACCTGATGTTATTTCGTCTTCCTAGTATTCTTGATTGTTATATTATGTTATTTGTGTTTAGCTTGTGTTGTTGACTTGTTAGGTCAGTCAGAATTGTAATGTATTACTTACCTGATGTTATTTCCTCTTCCGAGTATTCTTGATTGCTGTGTTATGTTATTTATATTTAGCTTATGTTGTTGACTAGTTATGTCAGTCAGAATTGTAATGTATTACTTACCTGATGTTATTTCCTCTTCCTAGTATTCTTGATTGCTATGTTATGTTATTTATGTTTAGCTTGTGTTGTTGACTAGTTATGTCAGTCAGAATTGTAATGAATTACTTACCTGATGTTATTTCGTCTTCCTGGTATTCTTGATTGTTATGTTATGTTATGTATGTTTAGCCTGTGTTGTTGACTTGCTATATCAGTCAGAATTGTAATGTATTACTTACCTGATGTTATTTCCTCCTCCTAGTATTCTTGATTACTATGTTATGTTATTTATGCTTAGCTTGTGTTGTTGACTTGCTATGTCAGTCAGAATTGTAATGTATTACTTACCTGATGTTATTTCCTCTTCCTAGTATTCTTGATTGTTATGTTATGTTATTTATGTTTAGCTTGTGTTGTTGACTAGTTATGTCAGTCAGAATTGTAATGTATTACTTACCTGATGTTATTTCCTCTTCCTAGTATTCTTGATTGCTGTGTTATGTTATTTATGTTTAGCTTGTGTTGTTGACTTGCTATGTCAGTCAGAATTGTAATGTATTACTTTCCTGATGTTATTTCCTCTTCCTAGTATTGATGCTCTGTTATGTTATTTATGTTTAGCTTATGTTGTTGACTTGCTATGTCAGTCAGAATTGTAATGTATTACTTACCTGATGTTATTTCATCTTCCTAGTATTCTTGATTGTTATGTTATGTTATTTATGTTTAGCTTGTGTTGTTGACATATGCCAGTCAGAATTGTAATGTATTACTTACCTAATGTTATTTCGTCTTCCTAGTATTCTTGATTGTTATATTATGTTATTTGTGTTTAACTTGTGTTGTTGACTTGTTAGGTCAGTCAGAATTGTAATGTATTACTTACCTGATGTTATTTCCTCTTCCTAGTATTCTTGATTGCTGTGTTATGTTATATATATTTAGCTTATGTTGTTGACTAGTTATGTCAGTCAGAATTGTAATGTATTACTTACCTGATGTTATTTCCTCTTCCTAGTATTCTTGATTGTTATGTTATGTTATTTATGTTTAGCTTGTGTTGTTGACTAGTTATGTGAGTCAGAATTGTAATGAATTACTTACCTGATGTTATTTCGTCTTCCTAGTATTCTTGATTGTTATGTTATGTTATGTATGTTTAGCCTGTGTTGTTGACTTGCTATGTCAGTCAGAATTGTAATGTATTACTTACCTGATGTTATTTCCTCTTCCTAGTATTCTTGATTGCTGTGTTATGTTATTTATGCTTAGCTTGTGTTGTTGACTTGTTATGTCAGTCAGAATTGTAATGTATTACTTACCTGATGTTATTTCCTCTTCCTAGTATTTCTGATTGCTATGTTATGTTATGTATGTTTAGCTTGTGTTATTGACTTGCTATGTCAGTCAGAATTGTAATGTATTACTTACCTGGTGTTATTTCGTCTTTCTAGTATTCTTGATTGCTATGTTATGTTATTTATGTTTGGCTTGTGTTGTTGACTTGCTATGTCAGTCAGAATTGTAATGTATTACTTACCTGATGTTATTTCCTCTTCCTAGTATTTCTGATTGCTATGTTATGTTATGTATGTTTAGCTTGTGTTGTTGACTTGCTATGTCAGTCAGAATTGTAATGTATTACTTACCTGGTGTTATTTCGTCTTTCTAGTATTCTTGATTGCTATGTTATGTTATTTATGTTTGGCTTGTGTTGTTGACTTGCTATGTCAGTCAGAATTGTAATGTATTACTTACCTGATGTTATTTCCTCTTCCTAGTATTCTTGATTGCTATGTTATGTTATTTATGTTTAGCTTGTGTTGTTGACTTATGTCAGTCAGAATTGTAATGTATTACTTACCTGATGTTATTTCGTCTTCCTAGTATTCTTGATTGCTATGTTATGTTATTTATGTTTTGCTTGTGTTGTTGACTAGCTATGTCAGTCAGAATTGTAATGTATTACTTACCTGATGTTATTTCCTCTTCCTAGTATTCTTGATTGCTATGTTATGTTATTTATGTTTAGCTTGTGTTGTTGACTTATGTCAGTCAGAATTGTAATGTATTACTTACCTGATGTTATTTCGTCTTCCTAGTATTCTTGATTGCTATGTTATGTTATTTATGTTTTGCTTGTGTTGTTGACTAGCTATGTCAGTCAGAATTGTAATGTATTACTTACCTGATGTTATTTCATCTTCCTAGTATTCTTGATTGCTATGTTATGTTATTTATGCTTAGCTTGTGTTGTTGACTTGCTATGTCAGTGAATATTGTAATGTATTACTTACCTGATGTTATTTCCTCTTCCTAGTATTCTTGATTACTATGTTATGTTATTTATGCTTAGCTTGTGTTGTTGACTTGCTATGTCAGTCAGAATTGTAATGTATTACTTACCTGATGTTATTTCCTCTTCCTAGTATTCTTGATTACTATGTTATGTTATTTATGTTTAGCTTGTGTTGTTGACTTGCTATGTCAGTCAGAATTGTAATGTATTACTTACCTGGTGTTATTTCGTCTTCCTAGTATTCTTGATTGTTATGTTATGTTATTTATGTTTAGCTTGTGTTGTTGACTTGCTATGTCAGTCAGAATTGTAATGTATTACTTACCTGATGTTATTTCGTCTTCCTAGTATTCTTGATTGCTATGTTATGTTATTTATGTTTAGCTTGTGTTGTTGACTAGTTATGTCAGTCCAAATTGTAATGTATTACTTACCTGATGTTATTTCCTCTTCCTAGTATCCTTGATTGCTATGTTATGTTATTTATGCTTAGCTTGTGTTGTTGACTTATGTCAGTCAGAATTGTAATGTATTACTTACCTGGTGTTATTTCGTCTTCCTAGTATTCTTGATTGCTATGTTATGTTATTTATGTTTAGCTTGTGTTGTTGACTTGCTATGTCAGTCAGAATTGTAATGTATTACTTACCTGATGTTATTTCCTCTTCCTAGTATTCTTGATTGCTGTGTTATGTTATTCATGTTTAGCTTGTGTTGTTGACTTGCTATGTCAGTCAGAATTGTAATGTACTACTTACCTGATGTTATTTCCTCTTCCTAGTATTCTTGATTGTTGTGTTATGTTATTTATGTTTAGCTTGTGTTGTTGACTAGTTATGTCAGGCAGAATTGTAATGTATTACTTACCTGATGTTATTTCGTCTTCCTAGTATTCTTGATTGTTATATTATGTTATTTGTGTTTAGCTTGTGTTGTTGACTTGTTAGGTCAGTCAGAATTGTAATGTATTACTTACCTGATGTTATTTCCTCTTCCTAGTATTCTTGATTGTTATGTTATGTTATTTATGTTTAGCTTGTGTTGTTGACTAGTTATGTGAGTCAGAATTGTAATGAATTACTTACCTGATGTTATTTCGTCTTCCTAGTATTCTTGATTGTTATGTTATGTTATGTATGTTTAGCCTGTGTTGTTGACTTGCTATGTCAGTCAGAATTGTAATGTATTACTTACCTGATGTTGTTTCCTCTTCCTAGTATTCTTGATTGCTGTGTTATGTTATTTATGTTTAGCTTGTGTTGTTGACTAGTTATGTCAGTCAGAATTGTAATGTATTACTTACCTGATGTTATTTCCTCTTCCTAGTATTCTTGATTGCTGTGTTATGTTATTTATGTTTAGCTTGTGTTGTTGACTAGTTATGTCAGGCAGAATTGTAATGTATTACTTACCTGGTGTTATTTCCTCTTCCTAGTATTCTTGATTGCTATGTTATGTTATTCATGTTTAGCTTGTGCTGTTGACTTGCTATGTCAGTCAGAATTGTAATGTATTACTTACCTGATGTTATTTCCTCTTCCTAGTATTCTTGATTGCTATGTTATGTTATTTATGTTTAGTTTGTGTTGTTGACTAGCTATGTCAGTCAGAATTGTAATGTATTACTTACCTGATGTTATTTCCTCTTCCTAGTATTCTTGATTGCTATGTTATGTTATGTATGTTTAGCTTGTGCTGTTGACTTGTTATGTCAGTCAGAATTGTAATGTATTACTTACCTGATGTTATTTCCTCTTCCTAGTATTCTTGATTGCTATGTTATGTTATTTATGTTTAGTTTGTGTTGTTGACTAGCTATGTCAGTCGAAATTGTAATGTATTACTTACCTGATGTTATTTCCTCTTCCTAGTATTCTTGATTGCTATGTTATGTTATTTATGTTTAGCTTGTGTTGTTGACTTATGTCAGTCAGAATTGTAATGTATTACTTACCTGATGTTATTTCGTCTTCCTAGTATTCTTGATTGCTATGTTATGTTATTTATGTTTAGTTTGTGTTGTTGACTAGCTATGTCAGTCGGAATTGTAATGTATTACTTACCTGATGTTATTTCCTCTTCCTAGTATTCTTGATTGCTATGTTATGTTATGTATGTTTAGCTTGTGTTGTTGACTTGTTATGTCAGTCAGAATTTTAATGTATTACTTACCTGATGTTATTTCATCTTCCTAGTATTCTTGATTGCTATGCTATGTTATTTATGTTTAGCTTGTGTTGTTGACTAGTTATGTCAGTCAGAATTTTAATGTATTACTTACCTGATGTTATTTCCTCTTCCTAGTATTCTTGATTGCTATGTTTTGCTATTTATGTTTAGCTTGTGTTGTTGACTTGCTATGTCAGTCAGAATTGTAATGTATTACTTACCTGATGTTATTTCATCTTCCTAGTATTCTTGATTGCTATGTTATGTTATTTATTTTGAGCTTATGTTGTTGACTTGCTATGTCAGTCAGAATTGTAATGTATTACTTACCTGATGTTATTTCATCTTCCTAGTATTCTTGATTGTTATGTTATGTTATTTATGCTTAGCTTGTGCTGTTGACTTATGTCAGTCAGAATTGTAATGTATTACTTACCTGGTGTTATTTCGTCTTCCTAGTATTCTTGATTGTTATATTATGTTATTTGTGTTTAACTTGTGTTGTTGACTTGTTAGGTCAGTCAGATTGTAATGTATTACTTAAATGATGTTATTTCCTCTTCCTAGTATTCTTGATTGCTGTGTTATGTTATTTATGTTTAGCCTGTGTTGTTGACTAGTTATATCAGTCAGAATTGTAATGTATTACTTACCTGATGTTATTTCCTCTTCCTAGTATTGATTGCTATGTTATGTTATTTATGTTTAGCTTGTGTTGTTGACTAGTTATGTCAGTCAGAATTGTAATGTATTACTTACCTGGTGTTATTTCGTCTTCCTAGTATTCTTGATTGCTATGTTATGTTATTCATGTTTAGCTTGTGCTGTTGACTTGCTATGTCAGTCAGAATTGTAATGTATTACTTACCTGATGTTATTTCCTCTTCCTAGTATTGATTGCTATGTTATGTTATTTATGTTTAGCTTGTGTTGTTGACTAGTTATGTCAGGCAGATTTGTAATGTATTACTTACCTGGTGTTATTTCCTCTTCCTAGTATTCTTGATTGTTATGTTATGTTATTTATGTTTAGCTTGTGTTGTTGACTAGTTATGTGAGTCAGAATTGTAATGAATTACTTACCTGATGTTATTTCGTCTTCCTAGTATTCTTGATTGTTATGTTATGTTATGTATGTTTAGCCTGTGTTGTTGACTTGCTATGTCAGTCAGAATTGTAATGTATTACTTACCTGATGTTATTTCCTCCTCCTAGTATTCTTGATTGCTGTGTTATGTTATTTATGCTTAGCTTGTGTTGTTGACTTGTTATGTCAGTCAGAATAGTAATGTATTACTTACCTGATGTTATTTCCTCTTCCTAGTATTTCTGATTGCTATGTTATGTTATGTATGTTTAGCTTGTGTTGTTGACTTATGTCAGTCAGAATTGTAATGTATTACTTACCTGGTGTTATTTCATCTTCCTAGTATTCTTGATTGCTATGTTATGTTATTTATGTTTGGCTTGTGTTGTTGACTTGCTATGTCAGTCAGAATTGTAATGTATTACTTACCTGATGTTATTTCCTCTTCCTAGTATTCTTGATTGCTATGTTATGTTATTTATGTTTAGCTTGTGTTGTTGACTTATGTCAGTCAGAATTGTAATGTATTACTTACCTGATGTTATTTCGTCTTCCTAGTATTCTTGATTGCTATGTTATGTTATTTATGCTTAGCTTGTGTTGTTGACTTATGTCAGTCAGAATTGTAATGTATTGCTTACCTGATGTTATTTCGTCTTCCTAGTATTCTTGATTGCTATGTTATGTTATTTATGTTTAGCTTGTATTTTTGACTTGCTATGTCAGTCAGAATTGTAATGTATTACTTACCTGGTGTTATTTCGTCTTCCTAGTATTCTTGATTGCTATGTTATGTTATTTATGCTTAGCTTGTGTTGTTGACTAGCTATGTCAGTCAGAATTGTAATGTATTACTTACCTGATGTTATGTCATCTTCCTAGTATTCTTGATTGCTATGTTATGTTATTTATGCTTAGCTTGTGTTGTTGACTTGCTATGTCAGTGAATATTGTAATGTATTACTTACCTGATGTTATTTCCTCTTCCTAGTATTCTTGATTACTATGTTATGTTATTTATGCTTAGCTTGTGTTGTTGACTTGCTATGTCAGTCAGAATTGTAATGTATTACTTACCTGATGTTATTTCCTCTTCCTAGTATTCTTGATTACTTTGTTATGTTATTTATGTTTAGCTTGTGTTGTTGACTTGCTATGTCAGTCAGAATTGTAATGTATTACTTACCTGGTGTTATTTCGTCTTCCTAGTATTCTTGATTGTTATGTTATGTTATTTATGTTTAGCTTGTGTTGTTGACTTGCTATGTCAGTCAGAATTGTAATGTATTACTTACCTGATGTTATTTCGTCTTCCTAGTATTCTTGATTGCTATGTTATGTTATTTATGTTTAGCTTGTGTTGTTGACTTGTTATGTCAGTCAGAATTGTAATGTATTACTTACCTGATGTTATGTCATCTTCCTAGTATTCTTGATTGCTATGTTATGTTATTTATGTTTAGCTTGTGTTGTTGACTTGTTATGTCAGTCAGAATTGTAATGTATTACTTACCTGATGTTATTTCCTCTTCCTAATATTCTTGATTGCTATGTTATGTTATTTATGTTTAGCTTGTGTTGTTGACTTATGTCAGTCAGAATTGTAATGTATTGCTTACCTGATGTTATTTCGTCTTCCTAGTATTCTTGATTGCTATGTTATGTTATTTATGTTTAGCTTGTGTTGTTGACTTGCTATGTCAGTCAGAATTGTAATGTATTACTTACCTGGTGTTATTTCGTCTTCCTAGTATTCTTGATTGTTATGTTATGTTATTTATGCTTAGCTTGTGTTGTTGACTAGCTATGTCAGTCAGAATTGTAATGTATTACTTACCTGATGTTATGTCATCTTCCTAGTATTCTTGATTGCTATGTTATGTTATTTATGCTTAGCTTGTGTTGTTGACTTGCTATGTCAGTCAGAATTGTAATGTATTACTTACCTGATGTTATTTCCTCTTCCTAGTATTCTTGATTGCTATGTTATGTTATTTATGTTTAGCTTGTGTTGTTGACTTATGTTAGTCAGAATTGTAATGTATTACTTACCTGATGTTATTTCGTCTTCCTAGTATTCTTGATTGCTATGTTATGTTATTTATGTTTAGTTTGTGTTGTTGACTAACTATGTCAGTCAGAATTGTAATGTATTACTTACCTGATGTTATTTCCTCTTCCTAGTATTCTTGATTGCTATATTATGTTATTTATGTTTAGCTTGTGTTGTTGACTTATGTCAGTCAGAATTGTTATGTATTACTTACCTGATGTTATTTCGTCTTCCTAGTATTCTTGATTGCTATGTTATGTTATTTATGCTTAGCTTGTGTTGTTGACTAGTTATGTCAGTCGGAATTGTAATTTATTACTTACCTGATGTTATTTCCTCTTCCTAGTATTCTTGATTGCTATGTTATGTTATGTATGTTTAGCTTGTGTTGTTGACTAGTTATGTCAGTCAGAATTTTAATGTATTACTTACCTGATGTTATTTCATCTTCCTAGTATTCTTGATTGCTATGTTATGTTATTTATGTTTAGCTTGTGTTGTTGACTAGTTATGTCAGTCAGAATTTTAATGTACTACTTACCTGATGTTATTTCCTCTTCCTAGTATTTCTGATTGCTATGTTTTGCTATTTATGTTTAGCTTGTGTTGTTGACTTGCTATGTCAGTCAGAATTGTAAGGTATTACTTAACTGGTGTTATTTCGTCTTCCTAGTATTCTTGATTGTTATATTATGTTATTTGTGTTTAGCTTGTGTTGTTGACTTGTTAGGTAAGTCAGAATTGTAATGTATTACTTACCTGATGTTATTTCCTCTTCCTAATATTCTTGATTGCTATGTTATGTTATTTATGCTTAGCTTGTGTTGTTGACTGGTTATGTCAGTCCAAATTTTAATGTATTACTTACCTGATGTTGTTTCCCCTTCCTAGTATTCTTGATTGCTGTGTTATGTTATTTATGTTTAGCTTGTGTTGTTGACTAGTTATGTCAGTCAGAATTGTAATGTATTACTTACCTGATGTTATTTCCTGTTCCTAGTATTCTTGATTGCTGTGTTATGTTATTTATGTTTAGCTTGTGTTGTTGACTAGTTATGTCAGGCAGAATTGTAATGAATTACTTACCTGATGTTATTTCGTCTTCCTAGTATTCTTGATTGTTATGTTATGTTATGTATGTTTAGCCTGTGTTGTTGACTTGCTATGTCAGTCAGAATTGTAATGTATTACTTACCTGATGTTATTTCCTCCTCCTAGTATTCTTGATTGCTGTGTTATGTTATTTATGCTTAGCTTGTGTTGTTGACTTGTTATGTCAGTCAGAATAGTAATGTATTACTTACCTGATGTTATTTCCTCTTCCTAGTATTTCTGATTGCTATGTTATGTTATGTATGTTTAGCTTGTGTTGTTGACTTATGTCAGTCAGAATTGTAATGTATTACTTACCTGGTGTTATTTCATCTTCCTAGTATTCTTGATTGCTATGTTATGTTATTTATGTTTGGCTTGTGTTGTTGACTTGCTATGTCAGTCAGAATTGTAATGTATTACTTACCTGATGTTATTTCCTCTTCCTAGTATTCTTGATTGCTATGTTATGTTATTTATGTTTAGCTTGTGTTGTTGACTTATGTCAGTCAGAATTGTAATGTATTACTTACCTGATGTTATTTCGTCTTCCTAGTATTCTTGATTGCTATGTTATGTTATTTATGCTTAGCTTGTGTTGTTGACTTATGTCAGTCAGAATTGTAATGTATTGCTTACCTGATGTTATTTCGTCTTCCTAGTATTCTTGATTGCTATGTTATGTTATTTATGTTTAGCTTGTATTTTTGACTTGCTATGTCAGTCAGAATTGTAATGTATTACTTACCTGGTGTTATTTCGTCTTCCTAGTATTCTTGATTGCTATGTTATGTTATTTATGCTTAGCTTGTGTTGTTGACTAGCTATGTCAGTCAGAATTGTAATGTATTACTTACCTGATGTTATGTCATCTTCCTAGTATTCTTGATTGCTATGTTATGTTATTTATGCTTAGCTTGTGTTGTTGACTTGCTATGTCAGTGAATATTGTAATGTATTACTTACCTGATGTTATTTCCTCTTCCTAGTATTCTTGATTACTATGTTATGTTATTTATGCTTAGCTTGTGTTGTTGACTTGCTATGTCAGTCAGAATTGTAATGTATTACTTACCTGATGTTATTTCCTCTTCCTAGTATTCTTGATTACTTTGTTATGTTATTTATGTTTAGCTTGTGTTGTTGACTTGCTATGTCAGTCAGAATTGTAATGTATTACTTACCTGGTGTTATTTCGTCTTCCTAGTATTCTTGATTGTTATGTTATGTTATTTATGTTTAGCTTGTGTTGTTGACTTGCTATGTCAGTCAGAATTGTAATGTATTACTTACCTGATGTTATTTCGTCTTCCTAGTATTCTTGATTGCTATGTTATGTTATTTATGTTTAGCTTGTGTTGTTGACTTGTTATGTCAGTCAGAATTGTAATGTATTACTTACCTGATGTTATGTCATCTTCCTAGTATTCTTGATTGCTATGTTATGTTATTTATGTTTAGCTTGTGTTGTTGACTTGTTATGTCAGTCAGAATTGTAATGTATTACTTACCTGATGTTATTTCCTCTTCCTAATATTCTTGATTGCTATGTTATGTTATTTATGTTTAGCTTGTGTTGTTGACTTATGTCAGTCAGAATTGTAATGTATTGCTTACCTGATGTTATTTCGTCTTCCTAGTATTCTTGATTGCTATGTTATGTTATTTATGTTTAGCTTGTGTTGTTGACTTGCTATGTCAGTCAGAATTGTAATGTATTACTTACCTGGTGTTATTTCGTCTTCCTAGTATTCTTGATTGTTATGTTATGTTATTTATGCTTAGCTTGTGTTGTTGACTAGCTATGTCAGTCAGAATTGTAATGTATTACTTACCTGATGTTATGTCATCTTCCTAGTATTCTTGATTGCTATGTTATGTTATTTATGCTTAGCTTGTGTTGTTGACTTGCTATGTCAGTCAGAATTGTAATGTATTACTTACCTGATGTTATTTCGTCTTCCTAGTATTCTTGATTGCTATGTTATGTTATTTATGCTTAGCTTGTGTTGTTGACTTATGTCAGTCAGAATTGTAATGTATTGCTTACCTGATGTTATTTCGTCTTCCTAGTATTCTTGATTGCTATGTTATGTTATTTATGTTTAGCTTGTATTTTTGACTTGCTATGTCAGTCAGAATTGTAATGTATTACTTACCTGGTGTTATTTCGTCTTCCTAGTATTCTTGATTGCTATGTTATGTTATTTATGCTTAGCTTGTGTTGTTGACTAGCTATGTCAGTCAGAATTGTAATGTATTACTTACCTGATGTTATGTCATCTTCCTAGTATTCTTGATTGCTATGTTATGTTATTTATGCTTAGCTTGTGTTGTTGACTTGCTATGTCAGTGAATATTGTAATGTATTACTTACCTGATGTTATTTCCTCTTCCTAGTATTCTTGATTACTATGTTATGTTATTTATGCTTAGCTTGTGTTGTTGACTTGCTATGTCAGTCAGAATTGTAATGTATTACTTACCTGATGTTATTTCCTCTTCCTAGTATTCTTGATTACTTTGTTATGTTATTTATGTTTAGCTTGTGTTGTTGACTTGCTATGTCAGTCAGAATTGTAATGTATTACTTACCTGGTGTTATTTCGTCTTCCTAGTATTCTTGATTGTTATGTTATGTTATTTATGTTTAGCTTGTGTTGTTGACTTGCTATGTCAGTCAGAATTGTAATGTATTACTTACCTGATGTTATTTCGTCTTCCTAGTATTCTTGATTGCTATGTTATGTTATTTATGTTTAGCTTGTGTTGTTGACTTGTTATGTCAGTCAGAATTGTAATGTATTACTTACCTGATGTTATGTCATCTTCCTAGTATTCTTGATTGCTATGTTATGTTATTTATGTTTAGCTTGTGTTGTTGACTTGTTATGTCAGTCAGAATTGTAATGTATTACTTACCTGATGTTATTTCCTCTTCCTAATATTCTTGATTGCTATGTTATGTTATTTATGTTTAGCTTGTGTTGTTGACTTATGTCAGTCAGAATTGTAATGTATTGCTTACCTGATGTTATTTCGTCTTCCTAGTATTCTTGATTGCTATGTTATGTTATTTATGTTTAGCTTGTGTTGTTGACTTGCTATGTCAGTCAGAATTGTAATGTATTACTTACCTGGTGTTATTTCGTCTTCCTAGTATTCTTGATTGTTATGTTATGTTATTTATGCTTAGCTTGTGTTGTTGACTAGCTATGTCAGTCAGAATTGTAATGTATTACTTACCTGATGTTATGTCATCTTCCTAGTATTCTTGATTGCTATGTTATGTTATTTATGCTTAGCTTGTGTTGTTGACTTGCTATGTCAGTCAGAATTGTAATGTATTACTTACCTGATGTTATTTCCTCTTCCTAGAATTCTTGATTGCTATGTTATGTTATTTATGTTTAGCTTGTGTTGTTGACTTATGTTAGTCAGAATTGTAATGTATTACTTACCTGATGTTATTTCGTCTTCCTAGTATTCTTGATTGCTATGTTATGTTATTTATGTTTAGTTTGTGTTGTTGACTAACTATGTCAGTCAGAATTGTAATGTATTACTTACCTGATGTTATTTCCTCTTCCTAGTATTCTTGATTGCTATATTATGTTATTTATGTTTAGCTTGTGTTGTTGACTTATGTCAGTCAGAATTGTTATGTATTACTTACCTGATGTTATTTCGTCTTCCTAGTATTCTTGATTGCTATGTTATGTTATTTATGCTTAGCTTGTGTTGTTGACTAGTTATGTCAGTCGGAATTGTAATTTATTACTTACCTGATGTTATTTCCTCTTCCTAGTATTCTTGATTGCTATGTTATGTTATGTATGTTTAGCTTGTGTTGTTGACTAGTTATGTCAGTCAGAATTTTAATGTATTACTTACCTGATGTTATTTCATCTTCCTAGTATTCTTGATTGCTATGTTATGTTATTTATGTTTAGCTTGTGTTGTTGACTAGTTATGTCAGTCAGAATTTTAATGTACTACTTACCTGATGTTATTTCCTCTTCCTAGTATTTCTGATTGCTATGTTTTGCTATTTATGTTTAGCTTGTGTTGTTGACTTGCTATGTCAGTCAGAATTGTAAGGTATTACTTAACTGGTGTTATTTCGTCTTCCTAGTATTCTTGATTGTTATATTATGTTATTTGTGTTTAGCTTGTGTTGTTGACTTGTTAGGTAAGTCAGAATTGTAATGTATTACTTACCTGATGTTATTTCCTCTTCCTAATATTCTTGATTGCTATGTTATGTTATTTATGCTTAGCTTGTGTTGTTGACTGGTTATGTCAGTCCAAATTTTAATGTATTACTTACCTGATGTTGTTTCCCCTTCCTAGTATTCTTGATTGCTGTGTTATGTTATTTATGTTTAGCTTGTGTTGTTGACTAGTTATGTCAGTCAGAATTGTAATGTATTACTTACCTGATGTTATTTCCTGTTCCTAGTATTCTTGATTGCTGTGTTATGTTATTTATGTTTAGCTTGTGTTGTTGACTAGTTATGTCAGGCAGAATTGTAATGTATTACTTACCTGGTGTTATTTCCTCTTCCTAGTATTCTTGATTGCTATGTTATGTTATTCATGTTTAGCTTGTGCTGTTGACTTGTTATGTCAGTCAGAATTGTAATGTATTACTTACCTGATGTTATTTCCTCTTCCTAGTATTCTTGATTGCTATGTTATGTTATTTATGTTTAGCTTGTGTTGTTGACTTATGTCAGACAGAATTGTAATGTATTACTTACCTGATGTTATTTCGTCTTCCTAGTATTCTTGATTGCTATGTTATGTTATTTATGTTTAGTTTGTGTTGTTGACTAGCTATGTCAGTCGGAATTGTAATGTATTACTTACCTGATGTTATTTCCTCTTCCTAGTATTCTTGATTGCTATGTTATGTTATGTATGTTTAGCTTGTGTTGTTGACTTGTTATGTCAGTCAGAATTTTAATGTATTACTTACCTGATGTTATTTCATCTTCCTAGTATTCTTGATTGCTATGCTATGTTATTTATGTTTAGCTTGTGTTGTTGACTAGTTATGTCAGTCAGAATTTTAATGTATTACTTACCTGATGTTATTTCCTCTTCCTAGTATTCTTGATTGTTATGTTATGTTATTTATGTTTAGCTTTTGCTGTTGACTTATGTCAGTCAGAATTGTAATGTATTACTTACCTGGTGTTATTTCGTCTTCCTAGTATTCTTGATTGTTATATTATGTTATTTGTGTTTAACTTGTGTTGTTGACTTGTTAGGTCAGTCAGATTGTAATGTATTACTTACCTGATGTTATTTCCTCTTCCTAGTATTCTTGATTGCTATGTTATGTTATTTATGTTTAGCTTGTGTTGTTGACTAGTTATGTCAGTCAGAATTTTAATGTATTACTTACCTGATGTTATTTCCTCTTCCTAGTATTCTTGATTGCTGTGTTATGTTATTTATGTTTAGCTTGTGTTGTTGACTAGTTATGTCAGTCAGAATTGTAATGTATTACTTACCTGATGTTATTTCCTCTTCCTAGTATTGATTGCTATGTTATGTTATTTATGTTTAGCTTGTGTTGTTGACTAGTTATGTCAGTCAGAATTGTAATGTATTACTTACCTGGTGTTATTTCGTCTTCCTAGTATTCTTGATTGCTATGTTATGTTATTCATGTTTAGCTTGTGCTGTTGACTTGCTATGTCAGTCAGATTGTAATGTATTACTTACCTGATGTTATTTCCTCTTCCTAGTATTCTTGATTGCTATGTTATGTTATTTATGTTTAGCTTGTGTTGTTGACTAGTTATGTCAGTCAGAATTTTAATGTATTACTTACCTGATGTTATTTCCTCTTCCTAGTATTCTTGATTGCTGTGTTATGTTATTTATGTTTAGCCTGTGTTGTTGACTAGTTATGTCAGTCAGAATTGTAATGTATTACTTACCTGATCTTATTTCCTCTTCCTAGTATTGATTGCTATGTTATGTTATTTATGTTTAGCTTGTGTTGTTGACTAGTTATGTCAGGCAGAATTGTAATGTATTACTTACCTGGTGTTATTTCGTCTTCCTAGTATTCTTGATTGCTATGTTATGTTATTCATGTTTAGCTTGTGTTGTTGACTTGCTATGTCAGTCAGAATTGTAATGTATTACTTACCTGGTGTTATTTCGTCTTCCTAGTATTCTTGATTGCTATGTTATGTTATTTATAATTTGCTTGTGTTGTTGACTAGCTATGTCAGTCAGAATTGTAATGTATTACTTACCTGATGTTATTTCCTCTTCGTAGTATTCTTGATTGCTATGTTATGTTATTTATGTTTAGCTTTTGTTGTTGACTTATGTCAGTCAGAATTGTAATGTATTGCTTACCTGATGTTATTTCGTCTTCCTAGTATTCTTGATTGCTATGTTATGTTATTCATGTTTAGCTTGTGTTGTTGACTTATGTCAGTCAGAGTTGTAATGTATTACTTACCTGATGTTATTTCCTCTTCCTAGTATTTCTGATTGCTATGTTATGTTATGTATGTTTAGCCTGTGTTGTTGACTTGCTATGTCAGTCAGAATTGTAATGTATTACTTACCTGGTGTTATTTCCTCTTCCTAGTATTCTTGATTGCTATGTCATGTTATTTATGTTTAGCTTGTGTTGTTGACTAGTTATGTCAGTCCAAATTGTAATGTATTACTTACCTGATGTTATTTCGTCTTCCTAGTATCCTTGATTGCTATGTTATGTTATTTATGTTTAGCTTGTGTTGTTGACTTATGTCAGTCAGAATTGTAATGTATTACTTTCCTAGTGTTATTTCATCTTCCTAGTATTCTTGATTGCTATGTTATGTTATTTATGTTTGGCTTGTGTTGTTGACTTGCTATGTCAGTCAGAATTGTAATGTATTACTTACCTGATGTTATTTCCTCTTCCTAGTATTCTTGATTGCTATGTTATGTTATTTATGTTTAGCTTGTGTTGTTGACTTATGTCAGTCAGAATTGTAATGTATTACTTACCTGATGTTATTTCGTCTTCCTAGTTTTCTTGATTGCTATGTTATGTTATTTATAATTTGCTTGTGTTGTTGACTAGCTATGTCAGTCAGAATTGTAATGTATTACTTACCTGATGTTATTTCCTCTTCGTAGTATTCTTGATTGCTATGTTATGTTATTTATGTTTAGCTTGTGTTGTTGACTTATGTCAGTCAGAATTGTAATGTATTGCTTACCTGATGTTATTTCGTCTTCCTAGTATTCTTGATTGCTATGTTATGTTATTTATGTTTAGCTTGTATTTTTGACTTGCTATGTCAGTCAGAATTGTAATGTATTACTTACCTGGTGTTATTTCGTCTTCCTAGTATTCTTGATTGTTATGTTATGTTATTTATGCTTAGCTTGTGTTGTTGACTAGCTATGTCAGTCAGAATTGTAATGTATTACTTACCTGGTGTTATTTCGTCTTCCTAGTATTCTTGATTGCTATGTTATGTTATTTATGTTTAGCTTGTGTTGTTGACTAGTTATGTCAGTCAGAATTGTAATGTATTACTTACCTGATGTTATTTCGTCTTCCTAGTATTCTTGATTGCTATGTTATGTTATTTATGTTTAGCTTTTGTTGTTGACTTATGTCAGTCAGAATTGTAATGTATTACTTACCTGATGTTATTTCGTCTTCCTAGTATTCTTGATTGCTATGTTATGTTATTTATGTTTTGTTTGTGTTGTTGACTAACTATGTCAGTCAGAATTGTAATGTATTACTTACCTGATGCTATTTCGTCTTCCTAGTATTCTTGATTGTTATGTTATGTTATTTATGTTTAGCTTGTGCTGTTGACTTATGTCAGTCAGAATTGTAATGTAATACTTACCTGGTGTTATTTCGTCTTCCTAGTATTCTTGATTGTTATATTATGTTATTTGTGTTTAACTTGTGTTGTTGACTTGTTAGGTCAGTCAGATTGTAATGTATTACTTACCTGATGTTATTTCCTCTTCCTAGTATTCTTGATTGCTATGTTATGTTATTTATGTTTAGTTTGTGTTGTTGACTAGTTATGTCAGTCAGAATTTTAATGTATTACTTACCTGATGTTATTTCCTCTTCCTAGTATTCTTGATTGCTGTGTTATGTTATTTATGTTTAGCTTGTGTTGTTGACTAGTTATGTCAGTCAGAATTTTAATGTATTACTTACCTGATGTTATTTCCTCTTCCTAGTATTCTTGATTGCTATGTTATGTTATTTATGTTTAGCTTGTGTTGTTGACTAGTTATGTCAGTCAGAATTGTAATGTATTACTTACCTGGTGTTATTTCGTCTTCCTAGTATTCTTGATTGCTATGTTATGTTATTCATGTTTAGCTTGTGCTGTTGACTTGCTATGTCAGTCAGATTGTAATGTATTACTTACCTGATGTTATTTCCTCTTCCTAGTATTCTTGATTGCTATGTTATGTTATTTATGTTTAGCTTGTGTTGTTGACTAGTTATGTCAGTCAGAATTTTAATGTATTACTTACCTAATGTTATTTCCTCTTCCTAGTATTCTTGATTGCTGTGTTATGTTATTTATGTTTAGCCTGTGTTGTTGACTAGTTATGTCAGTCAGAATTGTAATGTATTACTTACCTGATGTTATTTCCTCTTCCTAGTATTGATTGCTATGTTATGTTATTTATGTTTAGCTTGTGTTGTTGACTAGTTATGTCAGTCAGAATTGTAATGTATTACTTACCTGGTGTTATTTCGTCTTCCTAGTATTCTTGATTGCTATGTTATGTTATTCATGTTTAGCTTGTGTTGTTGACTTGCTATGTCAGTCAGAATTGTAATGTATTACTTACCTGATGTTATTTCCTCTTCCTAGTATTCTTGATTGCTATGTTATGTTATTTATGTTTAGCTTGTGTTGTTGACTTATGTCAGTCAGAATTGTAATGTATTACTTACCTGATGTTATTTCGTCTTCCTAGTATTCTTGATTGCTATGTTATGTTATTTATGTTTTGTTTGTGTTGTTGACTAACTATGTCAGTCAGAATTGTAATGTATTACTTACCTGATGTTATTTCCTCTTCCTAGTATTGATTGCTATGTTATGTTATTTATGTTTAGCTTGTGTTGTTGACTAGTTATGTCAGGCAGATTTGTAATGTATTACTTACCTGATGTTATTTCCTCTTCCTAGTATTCTTGATTGTTATGTTATGTTATTTATGTTTAGCTTGTGTCGTTGACTAGTTATGTGAGTCAGAATTGTAATGAATTACTTACCTGATGTTATTTCGTCTTCCTAGTATTCTTGATTGTTATGTTATGTTATGTATGTTTAGCCTGTGTTGTTGACTTGCTATGTCAGTCAGAATTGTAATTTATTACTTACCTGATGTTATTTCCTCTTCCTAGTATTCTTGATTGCTGTGTTATGTTATTTATGTTTAGCTTGTGTTGTTGACTTGTTATGTCAGTCAGAATTGTAATGTATTACTTACCTGATGTTATTTCCTCTTCCTAGTATTTCTGATTGCTATGTTATGTTATGTATGTTTAGCTTGTGTTGTTGACTTGCTATGTCAGTCAGAATTGTAATGTATTACTTACCTGGTGTTATTTCCTCTTCCTAGTATTCTTGATTGCTATGTCATGTTATTTATGTTTAGCTTGTGTTGTTGACTAGTTATGTCAGTCCAAATTGTAATGTATTACTTACCTGATGTTATTTCGTCTTCCTAGTATCCTTGATTGCTATGTTATGTTATTTATGTTTAGCTTGTGTTGTTGAATTATGTCAGTCAGAATTGTAATGTATTACTTACCTAGTGTTATTTCATCTTCCTAGTATTCTTGATTGCTATGTTATGTTATTTATGTTTGGCTTGTGTTGTTGACTTGCTATGTCAGTCAGAATTGTAATGTATTACTTACCTGATGTTATTTCCTCTTCCTAGTATTCTTGATTGCTATGTTATGTTATTTATGTTTAGCTTGTGTTGTTGACTTATGTCAGTCAGAATTGTAATGTATTACTTACCTGATGTTATTTCGTCTTCCTAGTTTTCTTGATTGCTATGTTATGTTATTTATAATTTGCTTGTGTTGTTGACTAGCTATGTCAGTCAGAATTGTAATGTATTACTTACCTGATGTTATTTCCTCTTCGTAGTATTCTTGATTGCTATGTTATGTTATTTATGTTTAGCTTGTGTTGTTGACTTATGTCAGTCAGAATTGTAATGTATTGCTTACCTGATGTTATTTCGTCTTCCTAGTATTCTTGATTGCTATGTTATGTTATTTATGTTTAGCTTGTATTTTTGACTTGCTATGTCAGTCAGAATTGTAATGTATTACTTACCTGGTGTTATTTCGTCTTCCTAGTATTCTTGATTGTTATGTTATGTTATTTATGCTTAGCTTGTGTTGTTGACTAGCTATGTCAGTCAGAATTGTAATGTATTACTTACCTGATGTTATGTCATCTTCCTAGTATTCTTGATTGCTATGTTATGTTATTTATGCTTAGCTTGTGTTGTTGACTTGCTATGTCAGTGAATATTGTAATGTATTACTTACCTGATGTTATTTCCTCTTCCTAGTATTCTTGATTACTATGTTATGTTATTTATGTTTAGCTTGTGTTGTTGACTTGCTATGTCAGTCAGAATTGTAATGTATTACTTACCTGGTGTTATTTCGTCTTCCTAGTATTCTTGATTGTTATGTTATGTTATTTATGTTTAGCTTGTGTTGTTGACTTGCTATGTCAGTCAGAATTGTAATGTATTATTTACCTGATGTTATTTCGTCTTCCTAGTATTCTTGATTTCTATGTTATGTTATTTATGTTTAGCTTGTGTTGTTGACTTGTTATGTCAGTCAGAATTGTAATGTATTACTTACCTGATGTTATGTCATCTTCCTAGTATTCTTGATTGCTATGTTATGTTATTTATGCTTAGCTTGTGTTGTTGACTTGCTATGTCAGTGAATATTGTAATGTATTACTTATCTGATGTTATTTCCTCTTCCTAATATTCTTGATTGCTATGTTATGTTATTTATGTTTAGCTTGTGTTGTTGACTTATGTCAGTCAGAATTGTAATGTATTGCTTACCTGATGTTATTTCGTCTTCCTAGTATTCTTGATTGCTATGTTATGTTATTTATGTTTAGCTTGTGTTGTTGACTTGCTATGTCAGTCAGAATTGTAATGTATTACTTACCTGGTGTTATTTCGTCTTCCTAGTATTCTTGATTGTTATGTTATGTTATTTATGCTTAGCTTGTGTTGTTGACTAGCTATGTCAGTCAGAATTGTAATGTATTACTTACCTGATGTTATGTCATCTTCCTAGTATTCTTGATTGCTATGTTATGTTATTTATGTTTAGCTTGTGTTGTTGACTTATGTCAGTCAGAATTGTAATGTATTACTTACCTGATGTTATTTCGTCTTCCTAGTATTCTTGATTGCTATGTTATGTTATTTATGTTTTGTTTGTGTTGTTGACTAACTATGTCAGTCAGAATTGTAATGTATTAATTACCTGATGTTATGTCATCTTCCTAGTATTCTTGATTGCTATGTTATGTTATTTATGCTTAGCTATGTTGTTGACTGGTTATGTCAGTCAGAATTTTAATGTATTACTTACCTGATGTTATTTCCTCTTCCTAGTATTCTTGATTGCTGTGTTATGTTATTTATGTTTAGCTTGTGTTGTTGACTAGTTATGTCAGGCAGATTTGTAATGTATTACTTACCTGGTGTTATTTCCTCTTCCTAGTATTCTTGATTGTTATGTTATGTTATTTATGCTTAGCTTGTGTCGTTGACTAGTTATGTGAGTCAGAATTGTAATGAATTACTTACCTGATGTTATTTCGTCTTCCTAGTATTCTTGATTGTTATGTTATGTTATGTATGTTTAGCCTGTGTTGTTGACTTGCTATGTCAGTCAGAATTGTAATTTATTACTTACCTGATGTTATTTCCTCTTCCTAGTATTCTTGATTGCTGTGTTATGTTATTTATGTTTAGCTTGTGTTGTTGACTTGTTATGTCAGTCAGAATTGTAATGTATTACTTACCTGATGTTATTTCCTCTTCCTAGTATTTCTGATTGCTATGTTATGTTATGTATGTTTAGCTTGTGTTGTTGACTTGCTATGTCAGTCAGAATTGTAATGTATTACTTACCTGGTGTTATTTCCTCTTCCTAGTATTCTTGATTGCTATGTCATGTTATTTATGTTTAGCTTGTGTTGTTGACTAGTTATGTCAGTCCAAATTGTAATGTATTACTTACCTGATGTTATTTCGTCTTCCTAGTATCCTTGATTGCTATGTTATGTTATTTATGTTTAGCTTGTGTTGTTGACTTATGTCAGTCAGAATTGTAATGTATTACTTACCTAGTGTTATTTCATCTTCCTAGTATTCTTGATTGCTATGCTATGTTATTTATGTTTGGCTTGTGTTGTTGACTTGCTATGTCAGTCAGAATTGTAATGTATTACTTACCTGATGTTATTTCCTCTTCCTAGTATTCTTGATTGCTATGTTATGTTATTTATGTTTAGCTTGTGTTGTTGACTTATGTCAGTCAGAATTGTAATGTATTACTTACCTGATGTTATTTCGTCTTCCTAGTTTTCTTGATTGCTATGTTATGTTATTTATGTTTAGCTTGTGTTGTTGACTTGCTATGTCAGTCAGAATTGTAATGTATTACTTACCTGGTGTTATTTCGTCTTCCTAGTATTCTTGATTGTTATGTTATGTTATTTATGCTTAGCTTGTGTTGTTGACTAGCTATGTCAGTCAGAATTGTAATGTATTACTTACCTGATGTTATGTCATCTTCCTAGTATTCTTGATTGCTATGTTATGTTATTTATGTTTAGCTTGTGTTGTTGACTTATGTCAGTCAGAATTGTAATGTATTACTTACCTGATGTTATTTCGTCTTCCTAGTATTCTTGATTGCTATGTTATGTTATTTATGTTTTGTTTGTGTTGTTGACTAACTATGTCAGTCAGAATTGTAATGTATTACTTACCTGATGTTATTTCCTCTTCCTAGTATTCTTGATTGCTATGTTATGTTATTTATGTTTAGCTTGTGTTGTTGACTTATGTCAGTCAGAATTGTAATGTATTACTTACCTGATGTTATTTCGTCTTCCTAGTATTCTTGATTGCTATGTTATGTTATTTATGCTTAGCTTGTGTTGTTGACTAGTTCTGTCAGTCGGAATTGTAATTTATTACTTACCTGATGTTATTTCCTCTTCCTAGTATTCTTGATTGCTATGTTATGTTATGTATGTTTAGCTTGTGTTGTTGACTAGTTATGTCAGTCAGAATTTTAATGTATTACTTACCTGATGTTATTTCATCTTCCTAGTATTCTTGATTGCTATGTTATGTTATTTATGTTTAGCTTGTGTTGTTGACTAGTTATGTCAGTCAGAATTTTAATGTACTACTTACCTGATGTTATTTCCTCTTCCTAGTATTCTTGATTGCTATGTTTTGCTATTTATGTTTAGCTTGTGTTGTTGACTTGCTATGTCAGTCAGAATTGTAAGGTATTACTTACCTGGTGTTATTTCGTCTTCCTAGTATTCTTGATTGTTATATTATGTTATTTGTGTTTAGCTTGTGTTGTTGACTTGTTAGGTAAGTCAGAATTGTAATGTATTACTTACCTGATGTTATTTCCTCTTCCTAGTATTCTTGATTGCTATGTTATGTTATTTATGCTTAGCTATGTTGTTGACTGGTTATGTCAGTCAGAATTTTAATGTATTACTTACCTGATGTTATTTCCTCTTCCTAGTATTCTTGATTGCTGTGTTATGTTATTTATGTTTAGCTTGTGTTGTTGACTAGTTATGTCAGGCAGATTTGTAATGTATTACTTACCTGGTGTTATTTCCTCTTCCTAGTATTCTTGATTGTTATGTTATGTTATTTATGTTTAGCTTGTGTCGTTGACTAGTTATGTGAGTCAGAATTGTAATGAATTACTTACCTGATGTTATTTCGTCTTCCTAGTATTCTTGATTGTTATGTTATGTTATGTATGTTTAGCCTGTGTTGTTGACTTGCTATGTCAGTCAGAATTGTAATTTATTACTTACCTGATGTTATTTCCTCTTCCTAGTATTCTTGATTGCTATGTTATGTTATTTATGTTTAGCTTGTGTTGTTGACTTATGTCAGTCAGAATTGTAATGTATTACTTACCTGATGTTATTTCGTCTTCCTAGTTTTCTTGATTGCTATGTTATGTTATTTATAATTTGCTTGTGTTGTTGACTAGCTATGTCAGTCAGAATTGTAATGTATTACTTACCTGATGTTATTTCCTCTTCGTAGTATTCTTGATTGCTATGTTATGTTATTTATGTTTAGCTTGTGTTGTTGACTTATGTCAGTCAGAATTGTAATGTATTGCTTACCTGATGTTATTTCGTCTTCCTAGTATTCTTGATTGCTATGTTATGTTATTTATGTTTAGCTTGTATTTTTGACTTGCTATGTCAGTCAGAATTGTAATGTATTACTTACCTGGTGTTATTTCGTCTTCCTAGTATTCTTGATTGTTATGTTATGTTATTTATGCTTAGCTTGTGTTGTTGACTAGCTATGTCAGTCAGAATTGTAATGTATTACTTACCTGGTGTTATTTCGTCTTCCTAGTATTCTTGATTGCTATGTTATGTTATTTATGTTTAGCTTGTGTTGTTGACTAGTTATGTCAGTCAGAATTGTAATGTATTACTTACCTGATGTTATTTCGTCTTCCTAGTATTCTTGATTGCTATGTTATGTTATTTATGTTTAGCTTTTGTTGTTGACTTATGTCAGTCAGAATTGTAATGTATTACTTACCTGATGTTATTTCGTCTTCCTAGTATTCTTGATTGCTATGTTATGTTATTTATGTTTTGTTTGTGTTGTTGACTAACTATGTCAGTCAGAATTGTAATGTATTACTTACCTGATGCTATTTCGTCTTCCTAGTATTCTTGATTGTTATGTTATGTTATTTATGTTTAGCTTGTGCTGTTGACTTATGTCAGTCAGAATTGTAATGTAATACTTACCTGGTGTTATTTCGTCTTCCTAGTATTCTTGATTGTTATATTATGTTATTTGTGTTTAACTTGTGTTGTTGACTTGTTAGGTCAGTCAGATTGTAATGTATTACTTACCTGATGTTATTTCCTCTTCCTAGTATTCTTGATTGCTATGTTATGTTATTTATGTTTAGTTTGTGTTGTTGACTAGTTATGTCAGTCAGAATTTTAATGTATTACTTACCTGATGTTATTTCCTCTTCCTAGTATTCTTGATTGCTGTGTTATGTTATTTATGTTTAGCTTGTGTTGTTGACTAGTTATGTCAGTCAGAATTTTAATGTATTACTTACCTGATGTTATTTCCTCTTCCTAGTATTCTTGATTGCTATGTTATGTTATTTATGTTTAGCTTGTGTTGTTGACTAGTTATGTCAGTCAGAATTGTAATGTATTACTTACCTGGTGTTATTTCGTCTTCCTAGTATTCTTGATTGCTATGTTATGTTATTCATGTTTAGCTTGTGCTGTTGACTTGCTATGTCAGTCAGATTGTAATGTATTACTTACCTGATGTTATTTCCTCTTCCTAGTATTCTTGATTGCTATGTTATGTTATTTATGTTTAGCTTGTGTTGTTGACTAGTTATGTCAGTCAGAATTTTAATGTATTACTTACCTAATGTTATTTCCTCTTCCTAGTATTCTTGATTGCTGTGTTATGTTATTTATGTTTAGCCTGTGTTGTTGACTAGTTATGTCAGTCAGAATTGTAATGTATTACTTACCTGATGTTATTTCCTCTTCCTAGTATTGATTGCTATGTTATGTTATTTATGTTTAGCTTGTGTTGTTGACTAGTTATGTCAGTCAGAATTGTAATGTATTACTTACCTGGTGTTATTTCGTCTTCCTAGTATTCTTGATTGCTATGTTATGTTATTCATGTTTAGCTTGTGTTGTTGACTTGCTATGTCAGTCAGAATTGTAATGTATTACTTACCTGATGTTATTTCCTCTTCCTAGTATTCTTGATTGCTATGTTGTTATTTATGTTTAGCTTGTGTTGTTGACTTATGTCAGTCAGAATTGTAATGTATTACTTACCTGATGTTATTTCGTCTTCCTAGTATTCTTGATTGCTATGTTATGTTATTTATGTTTTGTTTGTGTTGTTGACTAACTATGTCAGTCAGAATTGTAATGTATTACTTACCTGATGTTATTTCCTCTTCCTAGTATTGATTGCTATGTTATGTTATTTATGTTTAGCTTGTGTTGTTGACTAGTTATGTCAGGCAGATTTGTAATGTATTACTTACCTGATGTTATTTCCTCTTCCTAGTATTCTTGATTGTTATGTTATGTTATTTATGTTTAGCTTGTGTCGTTGACTAGTTATGTGAGTCAGAATTGTAATGAATTACTTACCTGATGTTATTTCGTCTTCCTAGTATTCTTGATTGTTATGTTATGTTATGTATGTTTAGCCTGTGTTGTTGACTTGCTATGTCAGTCAGAATTGTAATTTATTACTTACCTGATGTTATTTCCTCTTCCTAGTATTCTTGATTGCTGTGTTATGTTATTTATGTTTAGCTTGTGTTGTTGACTTGTTATGTCAGTCAGAATTGTAATGTATTACTTACCTGATGTTATTTCCTCTTCCTAGTATTTCTGATTGCTATGTTATGTTATGTATGTTTAGCTTGTGTTGTTGACTTGCTATGTCAGTCAGAATTGTAATGTATTACTTACCTGGTGTTATTTCCTCTTCCTAGTATTCTTGATTGCTATGTCATGTTATTTATGTTTAGCTTGTGTTGTTGACTAGTTATGTCAGTCCAAATTGTAATGTATTACTTACCTGATGTTATTTCGTCTTCCTAGTATCCTTGATTGCTATGTTATGTTATTTATGTTTAGCTTGTGTTGTTGAATTATGTCAGTCAGAATTGTAATGTATTACTTACCTAGTGTTATTTCATCTTCCTAGTATTCTTGATTGCTATGTTATGTTATTTATGTTTGGCTTGTGTTGTTGACTTGCTATGTCAGTCAGAATTGTAATGTATTACTTACCTGATGTTATTTCCTCTTCCTAGTATTCTTGATTGCTATGTTATGTTATTTATGTTTAGCTTGTGTTGTTGACTTATGTCAGTCAGAATTGTAATGTATTACTTACCTGATGTTATTTCGTCTTCCTAGTTTTCTTGATTGCTATGTTATGTTATTTATAATTTGCTTGTGTTGTTGACTAGCTATGTCAGTCAGAATTGTAATGTATTACTTACCTGATGTTATTTCCTCTTCGTAGTATTCTTGATTGCTATGTTATGTTATTTATGTTTAGCTTGTGTTGTTGACTTATGTCAGTCAGAATTGTAATGTATTGCTTACCTGATGTTATTTCGTCTTCCTAGTATTCTTGATTGCTATGTTATGTTATTTATGTTTAGCTTGTATTTTTGACTTGCTATGTCAGTCAGAATTGTAATGTATTACTTACCTGGTGTTATTTCGTCTTCCTAGTATTCTTGATTGTTATGTTATGTTATTTATGCTTAGCTTGTGTTGTTGACTAGCTATGTCAGTCAGAATTGTAATGTATTACTTACCTGATGTTATGTCATCTTCCTAGTATTCTTGATTGCTATGTTATGTTATTTATGCTTAGCTTGTGTTGTTGACTTGCTATGTCAGTGAATATTGTAATGTATTACTTACCTGATGTTATTTCCTCTTCCTAGTATTCTTGATTACTATGTTATGTTATTTATGTTTAGCTTGTGTTGTTGACTTGCTATGTCAGTCAGAATTGTAATGTATTACTTACCTGGTGTTATTTCGTCTTCCTAGTATTCTTGATTGTTATGTTATGTTATTTATGTTTAGCTTGTGTTGTTGACTTGCTATGTCAGTCAGAATTGTAATGTATTATTTACCTGATGTTATTTCGTCTTCCTAGTATTCTTGATTTCTATGTTATGTTATTTATGTTTAGCTTGTGTTGTTGACTTGTTATGTCAGTCAGAATTGTAATGTATTACTTACCTGATGTTATGTCATCTTCCTAGTATTCTTGATTGCTATGTTATGTTATTTATGCTTAGCTTGTGTTGTTGACTTGCTATGTCAGTGAATATTGTAATGTATTACTTATCTGATGTTATTTCCTCTTCCTAATATTCTTGATTGCTATGTTATGTTATTTATGTTTAGCTTGTGTTGTTGACTTATGTCAGTCAGAATTGTAATGTATTGCTTACCTGATGTTATTTCGTCTTCCTAGTATTCTTGATTGCTATGTTATGTTATTTATGTTTAGCTTGTGTTGTTGACTTGCTATGTCAGTCAGAATTGTAATGTATTACTTACCTGGTGTTATTTCGTCTTCCTAGTATTCTTGATTGTTATGTTATGTTATTTATGCTTAGCTTGTGTTGTTGACTAGCTATGTCAGTCAGAATTGTAATGTATTACTTACCTGATGTTATGTCATCTTCCTAGTATTCTTGATTGCTATGTTATGTTATTTATGTTTAGCTTGTGTTGTTGACTTATGTCAGTCAGAATTGTAATGTATTACTTACCTGATGTTATTTCGTCTTCCTAGTATTCTTGATTGCTATGTTATGTTATTTATGTTTTGTTTGTGTTGTTGACTAACTATGTCAGTCAGAATTGTAATGTATTAATTACCTGATGTTATGTCATCTTCCTAGTATTCTTGATTGCTATGTTATGTTATTTATGCTTAGCTATGTTGTTGACTGGTTATGTCAGTCAGAATTTTAATGTATTACTTACCTGATGTTATTTCCTCTTCCTAGTATTCTTGATTGCTGTGTTATGTTATTTATGTTTAGCTTGTGTTGTTGACTAGTTATGTCAGGCAGATTTGTAATGTATTACTTACCTGGTGTTATTTCCTCTTCCTAGTATTCTTGATTGTTATGTTATGTTATTTATGCTTAGCTTGTGTCGTTGACTAGTTATGTGAGTCAGAATTGTAATGAATTACTTACCTGATGTTATTTCGTCTTCCTAGTATTCTTGATTGTTATGTTATGTTATGTATGTTTAGCCTGTGTTGTTGACTTGCTATGTCAGTCAGAATTGTAATTTATTACTTACCTGATGTTATTTCCTCTTCCTAGTATTCTTGATTGCTGTGTTATGTTATTTATGTTTAGCTTGTGTTGTTGACTTGTTATGTCAGTCAGAATTGTAATGTATTACTTACCTGATGTTATTTCCTCTTCCTAGTATTTCTGATTGCTATGTTATGTTATGTATGTTTAGCTTGTGTTGTTGACTTGCTATGTCAGTCAGAATTGTAATGTATTACTTACCTGGTGTTATTTCCTCTTCCTAGTATTCTTGATTGCTATGTCATGTTATTTATGTTTAGCTTGTGTTGTTGACTAGTTATGTCAGTCCAAATTGTAATGTATTACTTACCTGATGTTATTTCGTCTTCCTAGTATCCTTGATTGCTATGTTATGTTATTTATGTTTAGCTTGTGTTGTTGACTTATGTCAGTCAGAATTGTAATGTATTACTTACCTAGTGTTATTTCATCTTCCTAGTATTCTTGATTGCTATGCTATGTTATTTATGTTTGGCTTGTGTTGTTGACTTGCTATGTCAGTCAGAATTGTAATGTATTACTTACCTGATGTTATTTCCTCTTCCTAGTATTCTTGATTGCTATGTTATGTTATTTATGTTTAGCTTGTGTTGTTGACTTATGTCAGTCAGAATTGTAATGTATTACTTACCTGATGTTATTTCGTCTTCCTAGTTTTCTTGATTGCTATGTTATGTTATTTATGTTTAGCTTGTGTTGTTGACTTGCTATGTCAGTCAGAATTGTAATGTATTACTTACCTGGTGTTATTTCGTCTTCCTAGTATTCTTGATTGTTATGTTATGTTATTTATGCTTAGCTTGTGTTGTTGACTAGCTATGTCAGTCAGAATTGTAATGTATTACTTACCTGATGTTATGTCATCTTCCTAGTATTCTTGATTGCTATGTTATGTTATTTATGTTTAGCTTGTGTTGTTGACTTATGTCAGTCAGAATTGTAATGTATTACTTACCTGATGTTATTTCGTCTTCCTAGTATTCTTGATTGCTATGTTATGTTATTTATGTTTTGTTTGTGTTGTTGACTAACTATGTCAGTCAGAATTGTAATGTATTACTTACCTGATGTTATTTCCTCTTCCTAGTATTCTTGATTGCTATGTTATGTTATTTATGTTTAGCTTGTGTTGTTGACTTATGTCAGTCAGAATTGTAATGTATTACTTACCTGATGTTATTTCGTCTTCCTAGTATTCTTGATTGCTATGTTATGTTATTTATGCTTAGCTTGTGTTGTTGACTAGTTCTGTCAGTCGGAATTGTAATTTATTACTTACCTGATGTTATTTCCTCTTCCTAGTATTCTTGATTGCTATGTTATGTTATGTATGTTTAGCTTGTGTTGTTGACTAGTTATGTCAGTCAGAATTTTAATGTATTACTTACCTGATGTTATTTCATCTTCCTAGTATTCTTGATTGCTATGTTATGTTATTTATGTTTAGCTTGTGTTGTTGACTAGTTATGTCAGTCAGAATTTTAATGTACTACTTACCTGATGTTATTTCCTCTTCCTAGTATTCTTGATTGCTATGTTTTGCTATTTATGTTTAGCTTGTGTTGTTGACTTGCTATGTCAGTCAGAATTGTAAGGTATTACTTACCTGGTGTTATTTCGTCTTCCTAGTATTCTTGATTGTTATATTATGTTATTTGTGTTTAGCTTGTGTTGTTGACTTGTTAGGTAAGTCAGAATTGTAATGTATTACTTACCTGATGTTATTTCCTCTTCCTAGTATTCTTGATTGCTATGTTATGTTATTTATGCTTAGCTATGTTGTTGACTGGTTATGTCAGTCAGAATTTTAATGTATTACTTACCTGATGTTATTTCCTCTTCCTAGTATTCTTGATTGCTGTGTTATGTTATTTATGTTTAGCTTGTGTTGTTGACTAGTTATGTCAGGCAGATTTGTAATGTATTACTTACCTGGTGTTATTTCCTCTTCCTAGTATTCTTGATTGTTATGTTATGTTATTTATGTTTAGCTTGTGTCGTTGACTAGTTATGTGAGTCAGAATTGTAATGAATTACTTACCTGATGTTATTTCGTCTTCCTAGTATTCTTGATTGTTATGTTATGTTATGTATGTTTAGCCTGTGTTGTTGACTTGCTATGTCAGTCAGAATTGTAATTTATTACTTACCTGATGTTATTTCCTCTTCCTAGTATTCTTGATTGCTGTGTTATGTTATTTATGTTTAGCTTGTGTTGTTGACTTGTTATGTCAGTCAGAATTGTAATGTATTACTTACCTGATGTTATTTCCTCTTCCTAGTATTTCTGATTGCTATGTTATGTTATGTATGTTTAGCTTGTGTTGTTGACTTGCTATGTCAGTCAGAATTGTAATGTATTACTTACCTGGTGTTATTTCCTCTTCCTAGTATTCTTGATTGCTATGTCATGTTATTTATGTTTAGCTTGTGTTGTTGACTAGTTATGTCAGTCCAAATTGTAATGTATTACTTACCTGATGTTATTTCGTCTTCCTAGTATCCTTGATTGCTATGTTATGTTATTTATGTTTAGCTTGTGTTGTTGACTTATGTCAGTCAGAATTGTAATGTATTACTTACCTAGTGTTATTTCATCTTCCTAGTATTCTTGATTGCTATGTTATGTTATTTATGTTTGGCTTGTGTTGTTGACTTGCTATGTCAGTCAGAATTGTAATGTATTACTTACCTGATGTTATTTCCTCTTCCTAGTATTCTTGATTGCTATGTTATGTTATTTATGTTTAGCTTGTGTTGTTGACTTATGTCAGTCAGAATTGTAATGTATTACTTACCTGATGTTATTTCGTCTTCCTAGTTTTCTTGATTGCTATGTTATGTTATTTATAATTTGCTTGTGTTGTTGACTAGCTATGTCAGTCAGAATTGTAATGTATTACTTACCTGATGTTATTTCCTCTTCGTAGTATTCTTGATTGCTGTGTTATGTTATTTATGTTTAGCTTGTGTTGTTGACTTATGTCAGTCAGAATTGTAATGTATTGCTTACCTGATGTTATTTCGTCTTCCTAGTATTCTTGATTGCTATGTTATGTTATTTATGTTTAGCTTGTATTTTTGACTTGCTATGTCAGTCAGAATTGTAATGTATTACTTACCTGGTGTTATTTCGTCTTCCTAGTATTCTTTATTGTTATGTTATGTTATTTATGCTTAGCTTGTGTTGTTGACTAGCTATGTCAGTCAGAATTGTAATGTATTACTTACCTGATGTTATGTCATCTTCCTAGTATTCTTGATTGCTATGTTATGTTATTTATGCTTAGCTTGTGTTGTTGACTTGCTATGTCAGTGAATATTGTAATGTATTACTTACCTGATGTTATTTCCTCTTCCTAGTATTCTTGATTACTATGTTATGTTATTTATGTTTAGCTTGTGTTGTTGACTTGCTATGTCAGTCAGAATTGTAATGTATTACTTACCTGGTGTTATTTCGTCTTCCTAGTATTCTTGATTGTTATGTTATGTTATTTATGTTTAGCTTGTGTTGTAGACTTGCTATGTCAGTCAGAATTGTAATGTATTACTTACCTGATGTTATTTCGTCTTCCTAGTATTCTTGATTGCTATGTTATGTTATTTATGTTTAGCTTGTGTTGTTGACTTGCTATGTCAGTGAATATTGTAATGTATTACTTACCTGATGTTATTTCCTCTTCCTAATATTCTTGATTGCTATGTTATGTTATTTATGTTTAGCTTGTGTTGTTGACTTATGTCAGTCAGAATTGTAATGTATTGCTTACCTGATGTTATTTCGTCTTCCTAGTATTCTTGATTGCTATGTTATGTTATTTATGTTTAGCTTGTGTTGTTGACTTGCTATGTCAGTCAGAATTGTAATGTATTACTTACCTGGTGTTATTTCGTCTTCCTAGTATTCTTGATTGTTATGTTATGTTATTTATGCTTAGCTTGTGTTGTTGACTAGCTATGTCAGTCAGAATTGTAATGTATTACTTACCTGATGTTATGTCATCTTCCTAGTATTCTTGATTGCTATGTTATGTTATTTATGCTTAGCTTGTGTTGTTGACTTGCTATGTCAGTCAGAATTGTAATGTATTACTTACCTGATGTTATTTCCTCTTCCTAGTATTCTTGATTGCTATGTTATGTTATTTATGTTTAGCTTGTGTTGTTGACTTATGTCAGTCAGAATTGTAATGTATTACTTACCTGATGTTATTTCGTCTTCCTAGTATTCTTGATTGCTATGTTATGTTATTTATGTTTTGTTTGTGTTGTTGACTAACTATGTCAGTCAGAATTGTAATGTATTACTTACCTGATGTTATTTCCTCTTCCTAGTATTCTTGATTGCTATGTTATGTTATTTATGTTTAGCTTGTGTTGTTGACTTATGTCAGTCAGAATTGTAATGTATTACTTACCTGATGTTATTTCGTCTTCCTAGTATTCTTGATTGCTATATTATGTTATTTATGCTTAGCTTGTGTTGTTGACTAGTTATGTCAGTCGGAATTGTAATTTATTACTTACCTGATGTTATTTCCTCTTCCTAGTATTCTTGATTGCTATGTTATGTTATGTATGTTTAGCTTGTGTTGTTGACTAGTTATGTCAGTCAGAATTTTAATGTACTACTTACCTGATGTTATTTCCTCTTCCTAGTATTCTTGATTGCTATGTTTTGCTATTTATGTTTAGCTTGTGTTGTTGACTTGCTATGTCAGTCAGAATTGTAAGGTATTACTTACCTGGTGTTATTTCGTCTTCCTAGTATTCTTGATTGTTATATTATGTTATTTGTGTTTAGCTTGTGTTGTTGACTTGTTAGGTAAGTCAGAATTGTAATGTATTACTTACCTGATGTTATTTCCTCTTCCTAGTATTCTTGATTGCTATGTTATGTTATTTATGCTTAGCTATGTTGTTGACTGGTTATGTCAGTCCAAATTTTAATGTATTACTTACCTGATGTTGTTTCCTCTTCCTAGTATTCTTGATTGCTGTGTTATTCTATTTATGTTTAGCTTGTGTTGTTGACTAGTTATGTCAGTCAGAATTGTAATGTATTACTTACCTGATGTTATTTCCTCTTCCTAGTATTCTTGATTGCTGTGTTATGTTATTTATGTTTAGCTTGTGTTGTTGACTAGTTATGTCAGGCAGAATTGTAATGTATTACTTACCTGGTGTTATTTCCTCTTCCTAGTATTCTTGATTGCTATGTTATGTTATTCATGTTTAGCTTGTGCTGTTGACTTGTTATGTCAGTCAGAATTGTAATGTATTACTTACCTGATGTTATTTCCTCTTCCTAGTATTCTTGATTGCTATGTTATGTTATTTATGCTTAGCTTGTGTTGTTGACTTATGTCAGTCAGAATTGTAATGTATTACTTACCTGATGTTATTTCGTCTTCCTAGTATTCTTGATTGCTATGTTATGTTATTTATGTTTAGTTTGTGTTGTTGACTAGCTATGTCAGTCGGAATTGTAATGTATTACTTACCTGATGTTATTTCCTCTTCCTAGTATTCTTGATTGCTATGTTATGTTATGTATGTTTAGCTTGTGTTGTTGACTTGTTATGTCAGTCAAAATTTTAATGTATTACTTACCTGATGTTATTTCATCTTCCTAGTAT
Source organism: Bathymodiolus brooksi (assembly GCA_963680875.1). NCBI lineage: Eukaryota > Metazoa > Mollusca > Bivalvia > Mytilida > Modiolidae > Bathymodiolus > Bathymodiolus brooksi. The sequence continues at coordinate 148,163,872 of OY804576.1, forward strand.
TCTTGATTGCTATGCTATGTTATTTATGTTTAGCTTGTGTTGTTGACTAGTTATGTCAGTCAGAATTTTAATGTATTACTTACCTGATGTTATTTCCTCTTCCTAGTATTCTTGATTGCTATGTTTTGCTATTTATGTTTAGCTTGTGTTGTTGACTTGCTATGTCAGTCAGAATTGTAATGTATTACTTACCTGATGTTATTTCATCTTCCTAGTATTCTTGATTGCTATGTTATGTTATTTATTTTGAGCTTATGTTGTTGACTTGCTATGTCAGTCAGAATTGTAATGTATTACTTACCTGATGTTATTTCATCTTCCTAGTATTCTTGATTGTTATGTTATGTTATTTATGTTTAGCTTGTGTTGTTGACTTATGTCAGTCAGAATTGTAATGTATTACTTACCTGGTGTTATTTCGTCTTCCTAGTATTCTTGATTGTTATATTATGTTATTTGTGTTTAACTTGTGTTGTTGACTTGTTAGGTCAGTCAGATTGTAATGTATTACTTACCTGATGTTATTTCCTCTTCCTAGTATTCTTGATTGCTATGTTATGTTATTTATGTTTAGCTTGTGTTGTTGACTAGTTATGTCAGTCAGAATTTTAATGTATTACTTACCTGATGTTATTTCCTCTTCCTAGTATTCTTGATTGCTGTGTTATGTTATTTATGTTTAGCTTGTGTTGTTGACTAGCTATGTCAGTCAGAATTGTAATGTATTACTTACCTGATGTTATTTCCTCTTCCTAGTATTGATTGCTATGTTATGTTATTTATGTTTAGCTTGTGTTGTTGACTAGTTATGTCAGTCAGAATTGTAATGTATTACTTACCTGGTGTTATTTCGTCTTCCTAGTATTCTTGATTGCTATGTTATGTTATTCATGTTTAGCTTGTGCTGTTGACTTGCTATGTCAGTCAGATTGTAATGTATTACTTACCTGATGTTATTTCCTCTTCCTAGAATTCTTGATTGCTATGTTATGTTATTTATGTTTAGCTTGTGTTGTTGACTAGTTATGCCAGTCAGAATTTTAATGTATTACTTACCTGATGTTATTTCCTCTTCCTAGTATTCTTGATTGCTGTGTTATGTTATTTATGTTTAGCTTGTGTTGTTGACTAGTTATGTCAGTCAGAATTGTAATGTATTACTTACCTGATGTTATTTCCTCTTCCTAGTATTGATTGCTATGTTATGTTATTTATGTTTAGCTTGTGTTGTTGACTAGTTATGTCAGTCAGAATTGTAATGTATTACTTACCTGGTGTTATTTCGTCTTCCTAGTATTCTTGATTGCTATGTTATGTTATTCATGTTTAGCTTGTGCTGTTGACTTGCTATGTCAGTCAGAATTGTAATGTATTACTTACCTGATGTTATTTCCTCTTCCTAGTATTGATTGCTATGTTATGTTATTTATGTTTAGCTTGTGTTGTTGACTAGTTATGTCAGTCAGAATTGTAATTTATTACTTACCTGATGTTATTTCCTCTTCCTAGTATTCTTGATTGCTGTGTTATGTTATTTATGTTTAGCTTGTGTTGTTGACTTGTTATGTCAGTCAGAATTGTAATGTATTACTTACCTGATGTTATTTCCTCTTCCTAGTATTTCTGATTGCTATGTTATGTTATGTATGTTTAGCTTGTGTTGTTGACTTGCTATGTCAGTCAGAATTGTAATGTATTACTTACCTGGTGTTATTTCCTCTTCCTAGTATTCTTGATTGCTATGTCATGTTATTTATGTTTAGCTTGTGTTGTTGACTAGTTATGTCAGTCCAAATTGTAATGTATTACTTACCTGATGTTATTTCGTCTTCCTAGTATCCTTGATTGCTATGTTATGTTATTTATGTTTAGCTTGTGTTGTTGACTTATGTCAGTCAGAATTGTAATGTATTACTTACCTAGTGTTATTTCATCTTCCTAGTATTCTTGATTGCTATGTTATGTTATTTATGTTTGGCTTGTGTTGTTGACTTGCTATGTCAGTCAGAATTGTAATGTATTACTTACCTGATGTTATTTCCTCTTCCTAGTATTCTTGATTGCTATGTTATGTTATTTATGTTTAGCTTGTGTTGTTGACTTATGTCAGTCAGAATTGTAATGTATTACTTACCTGATGTTATTTCGTCTTCCTAGTTTTCTTGATTGCTATGTTATGTTATTTATAATTTGCTTGTGTTGTTGACTAGCTATGTCAGTCAGAATTGTAATGTATTACTTACCTGATGTTATTTCCTCTTCGTAGTATTCTTGATTGCTGTGTTATGTTATTTATGTTTTGCTTGTGTTGTTGACTTATGTCAGTCAGAATTGTAATGTATTGCTTACCTGATGTTATTTCGTCTTCCTAGTATTCTTGATTGCTATGTTATGTTATTTATGCTTAGCTTGTATTTTTGACTTGCTATGTCAGTCAGAATTGTAATGTATTACTTACCTGGTGTTATTTCGTCTTCCTAGTATTCTTGATTGTTATGTTATGTTATTTATGCTTAGCTTGTGTTGTTGACTAGCTATGTCAGTCAGAATTGTAATGTATTACTTACCTGATGTTATGTCATCTTCCTAGTATTCTTGATTGCTATGTTATGTTATTTATGCTTAGCTTGTGTTGTTGACTTGCTATGTCAGTGAATATTGTAATGTATTACTTACCTGATGTTATTTCCTCTTCCTAGTATTCTTGATTACTATGTTATGTTATTTATGTTTAGCTTGTGTTGTTGACTTGCTATGTCAGTCAGAATTGTAATGTATTACTTACCTGGTGTTATTTCGTCTTCCTAGTATTCTTGATTGTTATGTTATGTTATTTATGTTTAGCTTGTGTTGTAGACTTGCTATGTCAGTCAGAATTGTAATGTATTACTTACCTGATGTTATTTCGTCTTCCTAGTATTCTTGATTGCTATGTTATGTTATTTATGTTTAGCTTGTGTTGTTGACTTGCTATGTCAGTGAATATTGTAATGTATTACTTACCTGATGTTATTTCCTCTTCCTAATATTCTTGATTGCTATGTTATGTTATTTATGTTTAGCTTGTGTTGTTGACTTATGTCAGTCAGAATTGTAATGTATTGCTTACCTGATGTTATTTCGTCTTCCTAGTATTCTTGATTGCTATGTTATGTTATTTATGTTTAGCTTGTGTTGTTGACTTGCTATGTCAGTCAGAATTGTAATGTATTACTTACCTGGTGTTATTTCGTCTTCCTAGTATTCTTGATTGTTATGTTATGTTATTTATGCTTAGCTTGTGTTGTTGACTAGCTATGTCAGTCAGAATTGTAATGTATTACTTACCTGATGTTATGTCATCTTCCTAGTATTCTTGATTGCTATGTTATGTTATTTATGCTTAGCTTGTGTTGTTGACTTGCTATGTCAGTCAGAATTGTAATGTATTACTTACCTGATGTTATTTCCTCTTCCTAGTATTCTTGATTGCTATGTTATGTTATTTATGTTTAGCTTGTGTTGTTGACTTATGTCAGTCAGAATTGTAATGTATTACTTACCTGATGTTATTTCGTCTTCCTAGTATTCTTGATTGCTATGTTATGTTATTTATGTTTTGTTTGTGTTGTTGACTAACTATGTCAGTCAGAATTGTAATGTATTACTTACCTGATGTTATTTCCTCTTCCTAGTATTCTTGATTGCTATGTTATGTTATTTATGTTTAGCTTGTGTTGTTGACTTATGTCAGTCAGAATTGTAATGTATTACTTACCTGATGTTATTTCGTCTTCCTAGTATTCTTGATTGCTATGTTATGTTATTTATGCTTAGCTTGTGTTGTTGACTAGTTATGTCAGTCGGAATTGTAATTTATTACTTACCTGATGTTATTTCCTCTTCCTAGTATTCTTGATTGCTATGTTATGTTATGTATGTTTAGCTTGTGTTGTTGACTATTTATGTCAGTCAGAATTTTAATGTATTACTTACCTGATGTTATTTCATCTTCCTAGTATTCTTGATTGCTATGTTATGTTATTTATGTTTAGCTTGTGTTGTTGACTAGTTATGTCAGTCAGAATTTTAATGTACTACTTACCTGATGTTATTTCCTCTTCCTAGTATTCTTGATTGCTATGTTTTGCTATTTATGTTTAGCTTGTGTTGTTGACTTGCTATGTCAGTCAGAATTGTAAGGTATTACTTACCTGGTGTTATTTCGTCTTCCTAGTATTCTTGATTGTTATATTATGTTATTTGTGTTTAGCTTGTGTTGTTGACTTGTTAGGTAAGTCAGAATTGTAATGTATTACTTACCTGATGTTATTTCCTCTTCCTAGTATTCTTGATTGCTATGTTATGTTATTTATGCTTAGCTATGTTGTTGACTGGTTATGTCAGTCCAAATTTTAATGTATTACTTACCTGATGTTGTTTCCTCTTCCTAGTATTCTTGATTGCTGTGTTATTCTATTTATGTTTAGCTTGTGTTGTTGACTAGTTATGTCAGTCAGAATTGTAATGTATTACTTACCTGATGTTATTTCCTCTTCCTAGTATTCTTGATTGCTGTGTTATGTTATTTATGTTTAGCTTGTGTTGTTGACTAGTTATGTCAGGCAGAATTGTAATGTATTACTTACCTGGTGTTATTTCCTCTTCCTAGTATTCTTGATTGCTATGTTATGTTATTCATGTTTAGCTTGTGCTGTTGACTTGTTATGTCAGTCAGAATTGTAATGTATTACTTACCTGATGTTATTTCCTCTTCCTAGTATTCTTGATTGCTATGTTATGTTATTTATGCTTAGCTTGTGTTGTTGACTTATGTCAGTCAGAATTGTAATGTATTACTTACCTGATGTTATTTCGTCTTCCTAGTATTCTTGATTGCTATGTTATGTTATTTATGTTTAGTTTGTGTTGTTGACTAGCTATGTCAGTCGGAATTGTAATGTATTACTTACCTGATGTTATTTCCTCTTCCTAGTATTCTTGATTGCTATGTTATGTTATGTATGTTTAGCTTGTGTTGTTGACTTGTTATGTCAGTCAAAATTTTAATGTATTACTTACCTGATGTTATTTCATCTTCCTAGTATTCTTGATTGCTATGCTATGTTATTTATGTTTAGCTTGTGTTGTTGACTAGTTATGTCAGTCAGAATTTTAATGTATTACTTACCTGATGTTATTTCCTCTTCCTAGTATTCTTGATTGCTATGTTTTGCTATTTATGTTTAGCTTGTGTTGTTGACTTGCTATGTCAGTCAGAATTGTAATGTATTACTTACCTGATGTTATTTCATCTTCCTAGTATTCTTGATTGCTATGTTATGTTATTTATTTTGAGCTTATGTTGTTGACTTGCTATGTCAGTCAGAATTGTAATGTATTACTTACCTGATGTTATTTCATCTTCCTAGTATTCTTGATTGTTATGTTATGTTATTTATGTTTAGCTTGTGTTGTTGACTTATGTCAGTCAGAATTGTAATGTATTACTTACCTGGTGTTATTTCGTCTTCCTAGTATTCTTGATTGTTATATTATGTTATTTGTGTTTAACTTGTGTTGTTGACTTGTTAGGTCAGTCAGATTGTAATGTATTACTTACCTGATGTTATTTCCTCTTCCTAGTATTCTTGATTGCTATGTTATGTTATTTATGTTTAGCTTGTGTTGTTGACTAGTTATGTCAGTCAGAATTTTAATGTATTACTTACCTGATGTTATTTCCTCTTCCTAGTATTCTTGATTGCTGTGTTATGTTATTTATGTTTAGCTTGTGTTGTTGACTAGCTATGTCAGTCAGAATTGTAATGTATTACTTACCTGATGTTATTTCCTCTTCCTAGTATTGATTGCTATGTTATGTTATTTATGTTTAGCTTGTGTTGTTGACTAGTTATGTCAGTCAGAATTGTAATGTATTACTTACCTGGTGTTATTTCGTCTTCCTAGTATTCTTGATTGCTATGTTATGTTATTCATGTTTAGCTTGTGCTGTTGACTTGCTATGTCAGTCAGATTGTAATGTATTACTTACCTGATGTTATTTCCTCTTCCTAGAATTCTTGATTGCTATGTTATGTTATTTATGTTTAGCTTGTGTTGTTGACTAGTTATGCCAGTCAGAATTTTAATGTATTACTTACCTGATGTTATTTCCTCTTCCTAGTATTCTTGATTGCTGTGTTATGTTATTTATGTTTAGCTTGTGTTGTTGACTAGTTATGTCAGTCAGAATTGTAATGTATTACTTACCTGATGTTATTTCCTCTTCCTAGTATTGATTGCTATGTTATGTTATTTATGTTTAGCTTGTGTTGTTGACTAGTTATGTCAGTCAGAATTGTAATGTATTACTTACCTGGTGTTATTTCGTCTTCCTAGTATTCTTGATTGCTATGTTATGTTATTCATGTTTAGCTTGTGCTGTTGACTTGCTATGTCAGTCAGAATTGTAATGTATTACTTACCTGATGTTATTTCCTCTTCCTAGTATTGATTGCTATGTTATGTTATTTATGTTTAGCTTGTGTTGTTGACTAGTTATGTCAGTCAGAATTGTAATGTATTACTTACCTGATGTTATTTCCTCTTCCTAGTATTGATTGCTATGTTATGTTATTTATGTTTAGCTTGTGTTGTTGACTAGTTATGTCAGTCAGAATTGTAATGTATTACTTACCTGATGTTATTTCCTCTTCCTAGTATTGATTGCTATGTTATGTTATTTATGTTTAGCTTGTGTTGTTGACTAGTTATGTCAGTCAGAATTGTAATGTATTACTTACCTGATGTTATTTCCTCTTCCTAGTATTCTTGATTGCTGTGTTATGTTATTTATGTTTAGCTTGTGTTGTTGACTTGTTATGTCAGTCAGAATTGTAATGTATTACTTACCTGATGTTATTTCCTCTTCCTAGTATTGATTGCTATGTTATGTTATTTATGTTTAGCTTGTGTTGTTGACTAGTTATGTCAGTCAGATTTGTAATGTATTACTTACCTGGTGTTATTTCCTCTTCCTAGTATTCTTGATTGCTATGTTATGTTATTCATGTTTAGCTTGTGCTGTTGACTTGCTATGTCAGTCAGAATTGTAATGTACTTCTTACCTGATGTTATTTCCTCTTCCTAGTATTGATTGCTATGTTATGTTATTTATGTTTAGCTTGTGTTGTTGACTTGCTATGTCAGTCAGAATTGTAATGTATTACTTACCTGGTGTTATTTCGTCTTCCTAGTATTCTTGATTGCTCTGTTATGTTATTTATGTTTAGCTTGTGTTGTTGACTTGCTATGTCAGTCAGAATTGTAATGTATTACTTACCTGGTGTTATTTCCTCTTCCTAGTATTTTTGATTGATGTGTTATGTTATTCATGTTTAGCTTGTGTTGTTGACTAGCTATGTCAGTCAGAATTGTAATGTACTACTTACCTGATGTTATTTCCTCTTCCTAGTATTCTTAATAGCTGTGTTATGTTATTTATGTTTAGCTTGTGTTGTTGACTAGATAGGTCAGTCAGAATTGTAATGTATTACTTACCTGATGTTATTTCCTCTTCCTAGTATTCTTGATTGCTGTGTTATGTTATTTATGTTTAGCTTGTGTTGTTGACTAGTTATGTCAGTCAGAATTGTAATGTATTACTTACCTGATGTTATTTCCTCTTCCTAGTATTGATTGCTATGTTATGTTATTTATGTTTAGCTTGTGTTGTTGACTAGTTATGTCAGTCAGAATTGTAATGTATTACTTACCTGGTGTTATTTCGTCTTCCTAGTATTCTTGATTGCTATGTTATGTTATTCATGTTTAGCTTGTGCTGTTGACTTGCTATGTCAGTCAGAATTGTAATGTATTACTTACCTGATGTTATTTCCTCTTCCTAGTATTGATTGCTATGTTATGTTATTTATGTTTAGCTTGTGTTGTTGACTAGTTATGTCAGTCAGAATTGTAATGTATTACTTACCTGATGTTATTTCCTCTTCCTAGTATTGATTGCTATGTTATGTTATTTATGTTTAGCTTGTGTTGTTGACTAGTTATGTCAGTCAGAATTGTAATGTATTACTTACCTGATGTTATTTCCTCTTCCTAGTATTGATTGCTATGTTATGTTATTTATGTTTAGCTTGTGTTGTTGACTAGTTATGTCAGTCAGATTTGTAATGTATTACTTACCTGGTGTTATTTCCTCTTCCTAGTATTCTTGATTGCTATGTTATGTTATTCATGTTTAGCTTGTGCTGTTGACTTGCTATGTCAGTCAGAATTGTAATGTACTTCTTACCTGATGTTATTTCCTCTTCCTAGTATTGATTGCTATGTTATGTTATTTATGTTTAGCTTGTGTTGTTGACTTGCTATGTCAGTCAGAATTGTAATGTATTACTTACCTGGTGTTATTTCGTCTTCCTAGTATTCTTGATTGCTCTGTTATGTTATTTATGTTTAGCTTGTGTTGTTGACTTGCTATGTCAGTCAGAATTGTAATGTATTACTTACCTGGTGTTATTTCCTCTTCCTAGTATTTTTGATTGCTGTGTTATGTTATTCATGTTTAGCTTGTGTTGTTGACTAGCTATGTCAGTCAGAATTGTAATGTACTACTTACCTGATGTTATTTCCTCTTCCTAGTATTCTTGATAGCTGTGTTATGTTATTTATGTTTAGCTTGTGTTGTTGACTAGTTAGGTCAGTCAGAATTGTAATGTATTACTTACCTGATGTTATTTCATCTTCCTAGTATTCTTGATTGCTGTGTTATGTTATATATATTTTTAGCTTATGTTGTTGACTAGTTATGTCAGTCAAAATTGTAATGTATTACTTACCTGATGTTATTTCCTCTTCCTAGTATTCTTGATTGTTATGTTATGTTATTTATGTTTAGCTTGTGTTGTTGACTAGTTATGTGAGTCAGAATTGTAATGAATTACTTACCTGATGTTATTTCGTCTTCCTAGTATTCTTGATTGCTATGTTATGTTATTTATGTTTAGTTTGTGTTGTTGACTAGCTATGTCAGTCGGAATTGTAATGTATTACTTACCTGATGTTATTTCCTCTTCCTAGTATTCTTGATTGCTATGTTATGTTATGTATGTTTAGCTTGTGTTGTTGACTTGTTATGTCAGTCAGAATTTTAATGTATTACTTACCTGATGTTATTTCATCTTCCTAGTATTCTTGATTGCTATGCTATGTTATTTATGTTTAGCTTGTGTTGTTGACTAGTTATGTCAGTCAGAATTTTAATGTATTACTTACCTGATGTTATTTCCTCTTCCTAGTATTCTTGATTGCTATGTTTTGCTATTTATGTTTAGCTTGTGTTGTTGACTTGCTATGTCAGTCAGAATTGTAATGTATTACTTACCTGATGTTATTTCATCTTCCTAGTATTCTTGATTGCTATGTTATGTTATTTATTTTGAGCTTATGTTGTTGACTTGCTATGTCAGTCAGAATTGTAATGTATTACTTACCTGATGTTATTTCATCTTCTTAGTATTCTTGATTGTTATGTTATGTTATTTATGTTTAGCTTGTGCTGTTGACTTATGTCAGTCAGAATTGTAATGTATTACTTACCTGGTGTTATTTCGTCTTCCTAGTATTCTTGATTGTTATATTATGTTATTTGTGTTTAACTTGTGTTGGTGACTTGTTAGGTCAGTCAGATTGTAATGTATTACTTACCAGATGTTATTTCCTCTTCCTAGTATTCTTGATTGCTATGTTATGTTATTTATGTTTAGCTTGTGTTGTTGACTAGTTATGTCAGTCAGAATTTTAATGTATTACTTACCTGATGTTATTTCCTCTTCCTAGTATTCTTGATTGCTGTGTTATGTTATTTATGTTTAGCTTGTGTTGTTGACTAGTTATGTCAGTCAGAATTGTAATGTATTACTTACCTGGTGTTATTTCGTCTTCCTAGTATTCTTGATTGCTATGTTATGTTATTCATGTTTAGCTTGTGCTGTTGACTTGCTATGTCAGTCAGATTGTAATGTATTACTTACCTGATGTTATTTCCTCTTCCTAGTTTTCTTGATTGCTATGTTATGTTATTTATGTTTAGCTTGTGTTGTTGACTAGTTATGTCAGTCAGAATTTTAATGTATTACTTACCTGATGTTATTTCCTCTTCCTAGTATTCTTGATTGCTGTGTTATGTTATTTATGTTTAGCTTGTGTTGTTGACTAGTTATGTCAGTCAGAATTGTAATGTATTACTTACCTGATGTTATTTCCTCTTCCTAGTATTGATTGCTATGTTATGTTATTTATGTTTAGCTTGTGTTGTTGACTAGTTATGTCAGTCAGAATTGTAATGTATTACTTACCTGGTGTTATTTCATCTTCCTAGTATTCTTGATTGCTATGTTATGTTATTCATGTTTAGCTTGTGCTGTTGACTTGCTATGTCAGTCAGAATTGTAATGTATTACTTACCTGATGTTATTTCCTCTTCCTAGTATTGATTGCTATGTTATGTTATTTATGTTTAGCTTGTGTTGTTGACTAGTTATGTCAGTCAGAATTGTAATGTATTACTTACCTGATGTTATTTCCTCTTCCTAGTATTGATTGCTATGTTATGTTATTTATGTTTAGCTTGTGTTGTTGACTAGTTATGTCAGTCAGAATTGTAATGTATTACTTACCTGATGTTATTTCCTCTTCCTAGTATTGATTGCTATGTTATGTTATTTATGTTTAGCTTGTGTTGTTGACTAGTTATGTCAGTCAGAATTGTAATGTATTACTTACCTGATGTTATTTCCTCTTCCTAGTATTCTTGATTGCTGTGTTATGTTATTTATGTTTAGCTTGTGTTGTTGACTAGTTATGTCAGTCAGAATTGTAATGTATTACTTACCTGATGTTATTTCCTCTTCCTAGTATTGATTGCTATGTTATGTTATTTATGTTTAGCTTGTGTTGTTGACTAGTTATGTCAGTCAGATTTGTAATGTATTACTTACCTGGTGTTATTTCCTCTTCCTAGTATTCTTGATTGCTATGTTATGTTATTCATGTTTAGCTTGTGCTGTTGACTTGCTATGTCAGTCAGAATTGTAATGTACTACTTACCTGATGTTATTTCCTCTTCCTAGTATTGATTGCTATGTTATGTTATTTATGTTTAGCTTGTGTTGTTGACTTGCTATGTCAGTCAGAATTGTAATGTATTACTTACCTGGTGTTATTTCGTCTTCCTAGTATTCTTGATTGCTCTGTTATGTTATTTATGTTTAGCTTGTGTTGTTGACTTGCTATGTCAGTCAGAATTGTAATGTATTACTTACCTGGTGTTATTTCCTCTTCCTAGTATTCTTGATTGCTGTGTTATGTTATTCATGTTTAGCTTGTGTTGTTGACTTGCTATGTCAGTCAGAATTGTAATGTACTACTTACCTGATGTTATTTCCTCTTCCTAGTATTCTTGATTGCTGTGTTATGTTATTTATGTTTAGCTTGTGTTGTTGACTAGTTATGTCAGGCAGAATTGTAATGTATTACTTACCTGATGTTATTTCGTCTTCCTAGTATTCTTGATTGTTATATTATGTTATTTGTGTTTAACTTGTGTTGTTGACTTGTTAGGTCAGTCAGAATTGTAATGTATTACTTACCTGATGTTATTTCCTCTTCCTAGTATTCTTGATTGCTATGTTATGTTATGTATGTTTAGCTTGTGTTGTTGATTTGTTATGTCAGTCAAAATTTTAATGTATTACTTACCTGATGTTATTTCATCTTCCTAGTATTCTTGATTGCTATGCTATGTTATTTATGTTTAGCTTGTGTTGTTGACTAGTTATGTCAGTCAGAATTTTAATGTATTACTTACCTGATGTTATTTCCTCTTCCTAGTATTCTTGATTGCTATGTTTTGCTATTTATGTTTAGCTTGTGTTGTTGACTTGCTATGTCAGTCAGAATTGTAATGTATTACTTACCTGATGTTATTTCATCTTCCTAGTATTCTTGATTGCTATGTTATGTTATTTATTTTGAGCTTATGTTGTTGACTTGCTATGTCAGTCAGAATTGTAATGTATTACTTACCTGATGTTATTTCATCTTCCTAGTATTCTTGATTGTTATGTTATGTTATTTATGTTTAGCTTGTGTTGTTGACATATGTCAGTCAGAATTGTAATGTATTACTTACCTGGTGTTATTTCGTCTTCCTAGTATTCTTGATTGTTATATTATGTTATTTGTGTTTAACTTGTGTTGTTGACTTGTTAGGTCAGTCAGATTGTAATGTATTACTTACCTGATGTTATTTCCTCTTCCTAGTATTCTTGATTGCTATGTTATGTTATTTATGTTTAGCTTGTGTTGTTGACTAGTTATGTCAGTCAGAATTTTAATGTATTACTTACCTGATGTTATTTCCTCTTCCTAGTATTCTTGATTGCTGTGTTATGTTATTTATGTTTAGCTTGTGTTGTTGACTAGCTATGTCAGTCAGAATTGTAATGTATTACTTACCTGATGTTATTTCGTCTTCCTAGTATTCTTGATTGTTATATTATGTTATTTGTGTTTAACTTGTGTTGTTGACTTGTTAGGTCAGTCAGAATTGTAATGTATTACTTACCTGATGTTATTTCCTCTTCCTAGTATTCTTGATTGCTATGTTATGTTATGTATGTTTAGCTTGTGTTGTTGACTTGTTATGTCAGTCAAAATTTTAATGTATTACTTACCTGATGTTATTTCATCTTCCTAGTATTCTTGATTGCTATGCTATGTTATTTATGTTTAGCTTGTGTTGTTGACTAGTTATGTCAGTCAGAATTTTAATGTATTACTTACCTGATGTTATTTCCTCTTCCTAGTATTCTTGATTGCTATGTTTTGCTATTTATGTTTAGCTTGTGTTGTTGACTTGCTATGTCAGTCAGAATTGTAATGTATTACTTACCTGATGTTATTTCATCTTCCTAGTATTCTTGATTGCTATGTTATGTTATTTATTTTGAGCTTATGTTGTTGACTTGCTATGTCAGTCAGAATTGTAATGTATTACTTACCTGATGTTATTTCATCTTCCTAGTATTCTTGATTGTTATGTTATGTTATTTATGTTTAGCTTGTGTTGTTGACATATGTCAGTCAGAATTGTAATGTATTACTTACCTGGTGTTATTTCGTCTTCCTAGTATTCTTGATTGTTATATTATGTTATTTGTGTTTAACTTGTGTTGTTGACTTGTTAGGTCAGTCAGATTGTAATGTATTACTTACCTGATGTTATTTCCTCTTCCTAGTATTCTTGATTGCTATGTTATGTTATTTATGTTTAGCTTGTGTTGTTGACTAGTTATGTCAGTCAGAATTTTAATGTATTACTTACCTGATGTTATTTCCTCTTCCTAGTATTCTTGATTGCTGTGTTATGTTATTTATGTTTAGCTTGTGTTGTTGACTAGCTATGTCAGTCAGAATTGTAATGTATTACTTACCTGATGTTATTTCCTCTTCCTAGTATTGATTGCAATGTTATGTTATTTATGTTTAGCTTGTGTTGTTGACTAGTTATGTCAGTCAGAATTGTAATGTATTACTTACCTGGTGTTATTTCGTCTTCCTAGTATTCTTGATTGCTATGTTATGTTATTCATGTTTAGCTTGTGCTGTTGACTTGCTATGTCAGTCAGATTGTAATGTATTACTTACCTGATGTTATTTCCTCTTCCTAGAATTCTTGATTGCTATGTTATGTTATTTATGTTTAGCTTGTGTTGTTGACTAGTTATGTCAGTCAGAATTTTAATGTATTACTTACCTGATGTTATTTCCTCTTCCTAGTATTCTTGATTGCTGTGTTATGTTATTTATGTTTAGCTTGTGTTGTTGACTAGTTATGTCAGTCAGAATTGTAATGTATTACTTACCTGATGTTATTTCCTCTTCCTAGTATTGATTGCTATGTTATGTTATTTATGTTTAGCTTGTGTTGTTGACTAGTTATGTCAGTCAGAATTGTAATGTATTACTTACCTGGTGTTATTTCGTCTTCCTAGTATTCTTGATTGCTATGTTATGTTATTCATGTTTAGCTTGTGCTGTTGACTTGCTATGTCAGTCAGAATTGTAATGTATTACTTACCTGATGTTATTTCCTCTTCCTAGTATTGATTGCTATGTTATGTTATTTATGTTTAGCTTGTGTTGTTGACTAGTTATGTCAGTCAGAATTGTAATGTATTACTTACCTGATGTTATTTCCTCTTCCTAGTATTGATTGCTATGTTATGTTATTTATGTTTAGCTTGTGTTGTTGACTAGTTATGTCAGTCAGAATTGTAATGTATTACTTACCTGATGTTATTTCCTCTTCCTAGTATTGATTGCTATGTTATGTTATTTATGTTTAGCTTGTGTTGTTGACTAGTTATGTCAGTCAGAATTGTAATGTATTACTTACCTGATGTTATTTCCTCTTCCTAGTATTCTTGATTGCTGTGTTATGTTATTTATGTTTAGCTTGTGTTGTTGACTAGTTATGTCAGTCAGAATTGTAATGTATTACTTACCTGATGTTATTTCCTCTTCCTAGTATTGATTGCTATGTTATGTTATTTATGTTTAGCTTGTGTTGTTGACTAGTTATGTCAGTCAGATTTGTAATGTATTACTTACCTGGTGTTATTTCCTCTTCCTAGTATTCTTGATTGCTATGTTATGTTATTCATGTTTAGCTTGTGCTGTTGACTTGCTATGTCAGTCAGAATTGTAATGTACTTCTTACCTGATGTTATTTCCTCTTCCTAGTATTGATTGCTATGTTATGTTATTTATGTTTAGCTTGTGTTGTTGACTTGCTATGTCAGTCAGAATTGTAATGTATTACTTACCTGGTGTTATTTCGTCTTCCTAGTATTCTTGATTGCTCTGTTATGTTATTTATGTTTAGCTTGTGTTGTTGACTTGCTATGTCAGTCAGAATTGTAATGTATTACTTACCTGGTGTTATTTCCTCTTCCTAGTATTTTTGATTGCTGTGTTATGTTATTCATGTTTAGCTTGTGTTGTTGACTAGCTATGTCAGTCAGAATTGTAATGTACTACTTACCTGATGTTATTTCCTCTTCCTAGTATTCTTGATAGCTGTGTTATGTTATTTATGTTTAGCTTGTGTTGTTGACTAGATAGGTCAGTCAGAATTGTAATGTATTACTTACCTGATGTTATTTCCTCTTCCTAGTATTCTTGATTGCTGTGTTATGTTATTTATGTTTAGCTTGTGTTGTTGACTAGTTATGTCAGTCAGAATTGTAATGTATTACTTACCTGATGTTATTTCCTCTTCCTAGTATTGATTGCTATGTTATGTTATTTATGTTTAGCTTGTGTTGTTGACTAGTTATGTCAGTCAGAATTGTAATGTATTACTTACCTGGTGTTATTTCGTCTTCCTAGTATTCTTGATTGCTATGTTATGTTATTCATGTTTAGCTTGTGCTGTTGACTTGCTATGTCAGTCAGAATTGTAATGTATTACTTACCTGATGTTATTTCCTCTTCCTAGTATTGATTGCTATGTTATGTTATTTATGTTTAGCTTGTGTTGTTGACTAGTTATGTCAGTCAGAATTGTAATGTATTACTTACCTGATGTTATTTCCTCTTCCTAGTATTGATTGCTATGTTATGTTATTTATGTTTAGCTTGTGTTGTTGACTAGTTATGTCAGTCAGAATTGTAATGTATTACTTACCTGATGTTATTTCCTCTTCCTAGTATTGATTGCTATGTTATGTTATTTATGTTTAGCTTGTGTTGTTGACTAGTTATGTCAGTCAGAATTGTAATGTATTACTTACCTGATGTTATTTCCTCTTCCTAGTATTCTTGATTGCTGTGTTATGTTATTTATGTTTAGCTTGTGTTGTTGACTAGTTATGTCAGTCAGAATTGTAATGTATTACTTACCTGATGTTATTTCCTCTTCCTAGTATTGATTGCTATGTTATGTTATTTATGTTTAGCTTGTGTTGTTGACTAGTTATGTCAGTCAGATTTGTAATGTATAACTTACCTGGTGTTATTTCCTCTTCCTAGTATTCTTGATTGCTATGTTATGTTATTCATGTTTAGCTTGTGCTGTTGACTTGCTATGTCAGTCAGAATTGTAATGTACTTCTTACCTGATGTTATTTCCTCTTCCTAGTATTGATTGCTATGTTATGTTATTTATGTTTAGCTTGTGTTGTTGACTTGCTATGTCAGTCAGAATTGTAATGTATTACTTACCTGGTGTTATTTCGTCTTCCTAGTATTCTTGATTGCTCTGTTATGTTATTTATGTTTAGCTTGTGTTGTTGACTTGCTATGTCAGTCAGAATTGTAATGTATTACTTACCTGGTGTTATTTCCTCTTCCTAGTATTTTTGATTGCTGTGTTATGTTATTCATGTTTAGCTTGTGTTGTTGACTAGCTATGTCAGTCAGAATTGTAATGTACTACTTACCTGATATTATTTCCTCTTCCTAGTATTCTTGATAGCTGTGTTATGTTATTTATGTTTAGCTTGTGTTGTTGACTAGTTAGGTCAGTCAGAATTGTAATGTATTACTTACCTGATGTTATTTCATCTTCCTAGTATTCTTGATTGCTGTGTTATGTTATATATATTTTTAACTTATGTTGTTGACTAGTTATGTCAGTCAAAATTGTAATGTATTACTTACCTGATGTTATTTCCTCTTCCTAGTATTCTTGATTGTTATGTTATGTTATTTATGTTTAGCTTGTGTTGTTGACTAGTTATGTGAGTCAGAATTGTAATGAATTACTTACCTGATGTTATTTCGTCTTCCTAGTATTCTTGATTGCTATGTTATGTTATTTATGTTTAGTTTGTGTTGTTGACTAGCTATGTCAGTCGGAATTGTAATGTATTACTTACCTGATGTTATTTCCTCTTCCTAGTATTCTTGATTGCTATGTTATGTTATGTATGTTTAGCTTGTGTTGTTGACTTGTTATGTCAGTCAGAATTTTAATGTATTACTTACCTGATGTTATTTCATCTTCCTAGTATTCTTGATTGCTATGCTATGTTATTTATGTTTAGCTTGTGTTGTTGACTAGTAATGTCAGTCAGAATTTTAATGTATTACTTACCTGATGTTATTTCCTCTTCCTAGTATTCTTGATTGCTATGTTTTGCTATTTATGTTTAGCTTGTGTTGTTGACTTGCTATGTCAGTCAGAATTGTAATGTATTACTTACCTGATGTTATTTCATCTTCCTAGTATTCTTGATTGCTATGTTATGTTATTTATTTTGAGCTTATGTTGTTGACTTGCTATGTCAGTCAGAATTGTAATGTATTACTTACCTGATGTTATTTCATCTTCCTAGTATTCTTGATTGTTATGTTATGTTATTTATGTTTAGCTTGTGCTGTTGACTTATGTCAGTCAGAATTGTAATGTATTACTTACCTGGTGTTATTTCGTCTTCCTAGTATTCTTGATTGTTATATTATGTTATTTGTGTTTAACTTGTGTTGGTGACTTGTTAGGTCAGTCAGATTGTAATGTATTACTTACCTGATGTTATTTCCTCTTCCTAGTATTCTTGATTGCTATGTTATGTTATTTATGTTTAGCTTGTGTTGTTGACTAGTTATGTCAGTCAGAATTTTAATGTATTACTTACCTGATGTTATTTCCTCTTCCTAGTATTCTTGATTGCTGTGTTATGTTATTTATGCTTAGCTTGTGTTGTTGACTAGTTATGTCAGTCAGAATTGTAATGTATTACTTACCTGGTGTTATTTCGTCTTCCTAGTATTCTTGATTGCTATGTTATGTTATTCATGTTTAGCTTGTGCTGTTGACTTGCTATGTCAGTCAGATTGTAATGTATTACTTACCTGATGTTATTTCCTCTTCCTAGTTTTCTTGATTGCTATGTTATGTTATTTATGTTTAGCTTGTGTTGTTGACTAGTTATGTCAGTCAGAATTTTAATGTATTATTTACCTGATGTTATTTCCTCTTCCTAGTATTCTTGATTGCTGTGTTATGTTATTTATGTTTAGCTTGTGTTGTTGACTAGTTATGTCAGTCAGAATTGTAATGTATTACTTACCTGATGTTATTTCCTCTTCCTAGTATTGATTGCTATGTTATGTTATTTATGTTTAGCTTGTGTTGTTGACTAGTTATGTCAGTCAGAATTGTAATGTATTACTTACCTGGTGTTATTTCATCTTCCTAGTATTCTTGATTGCTATGTTATGTTATTCATGTTTAGCTTGTGCTGTTGACTTGCTATGTCAGTCAGAATTGTAATGTATTACTTACCTGATGTTATTTCCTCTTCCTAGTATTGATTGCTATGTTATGTTATTTATGTTTAGCTTGTGTTGTTGACTAGTTATGTCAGTCAGAATTGTAATGTATTACTTACCTGATGTTATTTCCTCTTCCTAGTATTGATTGCTATGTTATGTTATTTATGTTTAGCTTGTGTTGTTGACTAGTTATGTCAGTCAGAATTGTAATGTATTACTTACCTGATGTTATTTCCTCTTCCTAGTATTGATTGCTATGTTATGTTATTTATGTTTAGCTTGTGTTGTTGACTAGTTATGTCAGTCAGAATTGTAATGTATTACTTACCTGATGTTATTTCCTCTTCCTAGTATTCTTGATTGCTGTGTTATGTTATTTATGCTTAGCTTGTGTTGTTGACTAGTTATGTCAGTCAGAATTGTAATGTATTACTTACCTGATGTTATTTCCTCTTCCTAGTATTGATTGCTATGTTATGTTATTTATGTTTAGCTTGTGTTGTTGACTAGTTATGTCAGTCAGATTTGTAATGTATTACTTACCTGGTGTTATTTCCTCTTCCTAGTATTCTTGATTGCTATGTTATGTTATTCATGTTTAGCTTGTGCTGTTGACTTGCTATGTCAGTCAGAATTGTAATGTACTACTTACCTGATGTTATTTCCTCTTCCTAGTATTGATTGCTATGTTATGTTATTTATGTTTAGCTTGTGTTGTTGACTTGCTATGTCAGTCAGAATTGTAATGTATTACTTACCTGGTGTTATTTCGTCTTCCTAGTATTCTTGATTGCTCTGTTATGTTATATATGTTTAGCTTGTGTTGTTGACTTGCTATGTCAGTCAGAATTGTAATGTATTACTTACCTGGTGTTATTTCCTCTTCCTAGTATTCTTGATTGCTGTGTTATGTTATTCATGTTTAGCTTGTGTTGTTGACTTGCTATGTCAGTCAGAATTGTAATGTACTACTTACCTGATGTTATTTCCTCTTCCTAGTATTCTTGATTGCTGTGTTATGTTATTTATGTTTAGCTTGTGTTGTTGACTAGTTATGTCAGGCAGAATTGTAATGTATTACTTACCTGATGTTATTTCGTCTTCCTAGTATTCTTGATTGTTATATTATGTTATTTGTGTTTAACTTGTGTTGTTGACTTGTTAGGTCAGTCAGAATTGTAATGTATTACTTACCTGATGTTATTTCCTCTTCCTAGTATTGATTGCTATGTTATGTTATTTATGTTTAGCTTGTGTTGTTGACTAGTTATGTCAGTCAGAATTGTAATGTATTACTTACCTGATGTTATTTCCTCTTCCTAGTATTCTTGATTGCTGTGTTATGTTATTTATGTTTAGCTTGTGTTGTTGACTAGTTATGTCAGTCAGAATTGTAATGTATTACTTACCTGATGTTATTTCCTCTTCCTAGTATTGATTGCTATGTTATGTTATTTATGTTTAGCTTGTGTTGTTGGCTAGTTATGTCAGTCAGATTTGTAATGTATAACTTACCTGGTGTTATTTCCTCTTCCTAGTATTCTTGATTGCTATGTTATGTTATTCATGTTTAGCTTGTGCTGTTGACTTGCTATGTCAGTCAGAATTGTAATGTACTTCTTACCTGATGTTATTTCCTCTTCCTAGTATTGATTGCTATGTTATGTTATTTATGTTTAGCTTGTGTTGTTGACTTGCTATGTCAGTCAGAATTGTAATGTATTACTTACCTGGTGTTATTTCGTCTTCCTAGTATTCTTGATTGCTCTGTTATGTTATTTATGTTTAGCTTGTGTTGTTGACTTGCTATGTCAGTCAGAATTGTAATGTATTACTTACCTGGTGTTATTTCCTCTTCCTAGTATTTTTGATTGCTGTGTTATGTTATTCATGTTTAGCTTGTGTTGTTGACTAGCTATGTCAGTCAGAATTGTAATGTACTACTTACCTGATGTTATTTCCTCTTCCTAGTATTCTTGATAGCTGTGTTATGTTATTTATGTTTAGCTTGTGTTGTTGACTAGTTAGGTCAGTCAGAATTGTAATGTATTACTTACCTGATGTTATTTCATCTTCCTAGTATTCTTGATTGCTGTGTTATGTTATATATATTTTTAACTTATGTTGTTGACTAGTTATGTCAGTCAAAATTGTAATGTATTACTTACCTGATGTTATTTCCTCTTCCTAGTATTCTTGATTGTTATGTTATGTTATTTATGTTTAGCTTGTGTTGTTGACTAGTTATGTGAGTCAGAATTGTAATGAATTACTTACCTGATGTTATTTCGTCTTCCTAGTATTCTTGATTGCTATGTTATGTTATTTATGTTTAGTTTGTGTTGTTGACTAGCTATGTCAGTCGGAATTGTAATGTATTACTTACCTGATGTTATTTCCTCTTCCTAGTATTCTTGATTGCTATGTTATGTTATGTATGTTTAGCTTGTGTTGTTGACTTGTTATGTCAGTCAGAATTTTAATGTATTACTTACCTGATGTTATTTCATCTTCCTAGTATTCTTGATTGCTATGCTATGTTATTTATGTTTAGCTTGTGTTGTTGACTAGTAATGTCAGTCAGAATTTTAATGTATTACTTACCTGATGTTATTTCCTCTTCCTAGTATTCTTGATTGCTATGTTTTGCTATTTATGTTTAGCTTGTGTTGTTGACTTGCTATGTCAGTCAGAATTGTAATGTATTACTTACCTGATGTTATTTCATCTTCCTAGTATTCTTGATTGCTATGTTATGTTATTTATTTTGAGCTTATGTTGTTGACTTGCTATGTCAGTCAGAATTGTAATGTATTACTTACCTGATGTTATTTCATCTTCCTAGTATTCTTGATTGTTATGTTATGTTATTTATGTTTAGCTTGTGCTGTTGACTTATGTCAGTCAGAATTGTAATGTATTACTTACCTGGTGTTATTTCGTCTTCCTAGTATTCTTGATTGTTATATTATGTTATTTGTGTTTAACTTGTGTTGGTGACTTGTTAGGTCAGTCAGATTGTAATGTATTACTTACCTGATGTTATTTCCTCTTCCTAGTATTCTTGATTGCTATGTTATGTTATTTATGTTTAGCTTGTGTTGTTGACTAGTTATGTCAGTCAGAATTTTAATGTATTACTTACCTGATGTTATTTCCTCTTCCTAGTATTCTTGATTGCTGTGTTATGTTATTTATGCTTAGCTTGTGTTGTTGACTAGTTATGTCAGTCAGAATTGTAATGTATTACTTACCTGGTGTTATTTCGTCTTCCTAGTATTCTTGATTGCTATGTTATGTTATTCATGTTTAGCTTGTGCTGTTGACTTGCTATGTCAGTCAGATTGTAATGTATTACTTACCTGATGTTATTTCCTCTTCCTAGTTTTCTTGATTGCTATGTTATGTTATTTATGTTTAGCTTGTGTTGTTGACTAGTTATGTCAGTCAGAATTTTAATGTATTATTTACCTGATGTTATTTCCTCTTCCTAGTATTCTTGATTGCTGTGTTATGTTATTTATGTTTAGCTTGTGTTGTTGACTAGTTATGTCAGTCAGAATTGTAATGTATTACTTACCTGATGTTATTTCCTCTTCCTAGTATTGATTGCTATGTTATGTTATTTATGTTTAGCTTGTGTTGTTGACTAGTTATGTCAGTCAGAATTGTAATGTATTACTTACCTGGTGTTATTTCATCTTCCTAGTATTCTTGATTGCTATGTTATGTTATTCATGTTTAGCTTGTGCTGTTGACTTGCTATGTCAGTCAGAATTGTAATGTATTACTTACCTGATGTTATTTCCTCTTCCTAGTATTGATTGCTATGTTATGTTATTTATGTTTAGCTTGTGTTGTTGACTAGTTATGTCAGTCAGAATTGTAATGTATTACTTACCTGATGTTATTTCCTCTTCCTAGTATTGATTGCTATGTTATGTTATTTATGTTTAGCTTGTGTTGTTGACTAGTTATGTCAGTCAGAATTGTAATGTATTACTTACCTGATGTTATTTCCTCTTCCTAGTATTGATTGCTATGTTATGTTATTTATGTTTAGCTTGTGTTGTTGACTAGTTATGTCAGTCAGAATTGTAATGTATTACTTACCTGATGTTATTTCCTCTTCCTAGTATTCTTGATTGCTGTGTTATGTTATTTATGCTTAGCTTGTGTTGTTGACTAGTTATGTCAGTCAGAATTGTAATGTATTACTTACCTGATGTTATTTCCTCTTCCTAGTATTGATTGCTATGTTATGTTATTTATGTTTAGCTTGTGTTGTTGACTAGTTATGTCAGTCAGATTTGTAATGTATTACTTACCTGGTGTTATTTCCTCTTCCTAGTATTCTTGATTGCTATGTTATGTTATTCATGTTTAGCTTGTGCTGTTGACTTGCTATGTCAGTCAGAATTGTAATGTACTACTTACCTGATGTTATTTCCTCTTCCTAGTATTGATTGCTATGTTATGTTATTTATGTTTAGCTTGTGTTGTTGACTTGCTATGTCAGTCAGAATTGTAATGTATTACTTACCTGGTGTTATTTCGTCTTCCTAGTATTCTTGATTGCTCTGTTATGTTATATATGTTTAGCTTGTGTTGTTGACTTGCTATGTCAGTCAGAATTGTAATGTATTACTTACCTGGTGTTATTTCCTCTTCCTAGTATTCTTGATTGCTGTGTTATGTTATTCATGTTTAGCTTGTGTTGTTGACTTGCTATGTCAGTCAGAATTGTAATGTACTACTTACCTGATGTTATTTCCTCTTCCTAGTATTCTTGATTGCTGTGTTATGTTATTTATGTTTAGCTTGTGTTGTTGACTAGTTATGTCAGGCAGAATTGTAATGTATTACTTACCTGATGTTATTTCGTCTTCCTAGTATTCTTGATTGTTATATTATGTTATTTGTGTTTAACTTGTGTTGTTGACTTGTTAGGTCAGTCAGAATTGTAATGTATTACTTACCTGATGTTATTTCATCTTCCTAGTATTCTTGATTGCTGTGCTATGTTATATATATTTTTAGCTTATGTTGTTGACTAGTTATGTCAGTCAGAATTGTAATGTATTACTTACCTGATGTTATTTCCTCTTCCTAGTATTCTTGATTGTTATGTTATGTTATTTATGTTTAGCTTGTGTTGTTGACTAGTTATGTGAGTCAGAATTGTAATGAATTACTTACCTGATGTTATTTCGTCTTCCTAGTATTCTTGATTGTTATGTTATGTTATGTATGTTTAGCCTGTGTTGTTGACTTGCTATGTCAGTCAGAATTGTAATGTATTACTTACCTGATGTTATTTCCTCCTCCTAGTATTCTTGATTACTATGTTATGTTATTTATGTTTAGCCTGTGTTGTTGACTTGTTATGTCAGTCAGAATTGTAATGTATTACTTACCTGATGTTATTTCCTCTTCCTAGTATTTCTGATTGCTATGTTATGTTATGTATGTTTAGCTTGTGTTGTTGACTTGCTATGTCAGTCAAAATTGTAATGTATTACTTACCTGGTGTTATTTCCTCTTCCTAGTATTCTTGATTGCTATGTCATGTTATTTATGTTTAGCTTGTGTTGTTGACTAGTTATGTCAGTCCAAATTGTAATGTATTACTTACCTGATGTTATTTCCTCTTCCTAGTATCCTTGATTGCTATGTTATGTTATTTATGTTTAGCTTGTGTTGTTGACTTATGTCAGTCAGAATTGTAATGTATTACTTACCTGGTGTTATTTCGTCTTCCTAGTATTCTTGATTGCTATGTTATGTTATTTATGTTTGGCTTGTGTTGTTGACTTGCTATGTCAGTCAGAATTGTAATGTATTACTTACCTGATGTTATTTCCTCTTCCTAGTATTCTTGATTGCTATGTTATGTTATTTATGTTTAGCTTGTGTTGTTGACTTATGTCAGTCAGAATTGTAATGTATTACTTACCTGATGTTATTTCGTCTTCCTAGTATTCTTGATTGCTATGTTATGTTATTTATGTTTTGCTTGTGTTGTTGACTAGCTATGTCAGTCAGAATTGTAATGTATTACTTACCTGATGTTATTTCCTCTTCCTAGTATTCTTGATTGCTATGTTATGTTATTTATGTTTAGCTTGTGTTGTTGACTTATGTCAGTCAGAATTGTAATGTATTGCTTACCTGATGTTATTTCGTCTTCCTAGTATTCTTGATTGCTATGTTATGTTATTTATGTTTAGCTTGTGTTTTTGACTTGCTATGTCAGTCAGAATTGTAATGTATTACTTACCTGGTGTTATTTCGTCTTCCTAGTATTCTTGATTGTTATGTTATGTTATTTATGCTTAGCTTGTGTTGTTGACTAGCTATGTCAGTCAGAATTGTAATGTATTACTTACCTGATGTTATGTCATCTTCCTAGTATTCTTGATTGCTATGTTATGTTATTTATGCTTAGCTTGTGTTGTTGACTTGCTATGTCAGTGAATATTGTAATGTATTACTTACCTGATGTTATTTCCTCTTCCTAGTATTCTTGATTACTATGTTATGTTATTTATGCTTAGCTTGTGTTGTTGACTTGCTATGTCAGTCAGAATTGTAATGTATTACTTACCTGATGTTATTTCCTCTTCCTAGTATTCTTGATTACTATGTTATGTTATTTATGTTTAGCTTGTGTTGTTGACTTGCTATGTCAGTCAGAATTGTAATGTATTACTTACCTGGTGTTATTTCGTCTTCCTAGTATTCTTGATTGTTATGTTATGTTATTTATGTTTAGCTTGTGTTGTTGACTTGCTATGTCAGTCAGAATTGTAATGTATTACTTACCTGATGTTATTTCGTCTTCCTAGTATTCTTGATTGCTATGTTATGTTATTTATGTTTAGCTTGTGTTGTTGACTTGTTATGTCAGTCAGAATTGTAATGTATTACTTACCTGGTGTTATTTCCTCTTCCTAGTATTCTTGATTGCTATGTCATGTTATTTATGTTTAGCTTGTGTTGTTGACTAGTTATGTCAGTCCAAATTGTAATGTATTACTTACCTGATGTTATTTCCTCTTCCTAGTATCCTTGATTGCTATGTTATGTTATTTATGTTTAGCTTGTGTTGTTGACTTATGTCAGTCAGAATTGTAATGTATTACTTACCTGGTGTTATTTCGTCTTCCTAGTATTCTTGATTGCTATGTTATGTTATTTATGTTTAGCTTGTGTTGTTGACTTGCTATGTCAGTCAGAATTGTAATGTATTACTTACCTGATGTTATTTCCTCTTCCTAGTATTCTTGATTGCTATGTTATGTTATTTATGTTTAGCTTGTGTTGTTGACTTATGTCAGTCAGAATTGTAATGTATTACTTACCTGATGTTATTTCGTCTTCCTAGTATTCTTGATTGCTATGTTATGTTATTTATGTTTTGCTTGTGTTGTTGACTAGCTATGTCAGTCAGAATTGTAATGTATTACTTACCTGATGTTATTTCCTCTTCCTAGTATTCTTGATTGCTATGTTATGTTATTTATGTTTAGCTTGTGTTGTTGACTTGTTATGTCAGTCAGAATTGTAATGTATTGCTTACCTGATGTTATTTCGTCTTCCTAGTATTCTTGATTGCTATGTTATGTTATTTATGTTTAGCTTGTGTTGTTGACTTGCTATGTCAGTCAGAATTGTAATGTATTACTTACCTGGTGTTATTTCGTCTTCCTAGTATTCTTGATTGTTATGTTATGTTATTTATGCTTAGCTTGTGTTGTTGACTAGCTATGTCAGTCAGAATTGTAATGTATTACTTACCTGATGTTATGTCATCTTCCTAGTATTCTTGATTGCTATGTTATGTTATTTATGCTTAGCTTGTGTTGTTGACTTGCTATGTCAGTGAATATTGTAATGTATTACTTACCTGATGTTATTTCCTCTTCCTAGTATTCTTGATTACTATGTTATGTTGTTTATGCTTAGCTTGTGTTGTTGACTTGCTATGTCAGTCAGAATTGTAATGTATTACTTACCTGATGTTATTTCCTCTTCCTAGTATTCTTGATTACTATGTTATGTTATTTATGTTTAGCTTGTGTTGTTGACTTGCTATGTCAGTCAGAATTGTAATGTATTACTTACCTGGTGTTATTTCGTCTTCCTAGTATTCTTGATTGTTATGTTATGTTATTTATGTTTAGCTTGTGTTGTTGACTTGCTATGTCAGTCAGAATTGTAATGTATTACTTACCTGATGTTATTTCGTCTTCCTAGTATTCTTGATTGCTATGTTATGTTATTTATGTTTAGCTTGTGTTGTTGACTTGTTATGTCAGTCAGAATTGTAATGTATTATTTACCTGATGTTATTTCCTCTTCCTAGTATTCTTGATTGCTATGTTATGTTATTTATGTTTAGCTTGTGTTGTTGACTTATGTCAGTCAGAATTGTAATGTATTGCTTACCTGATGTTATTTCGTCTTCCTAGTATTCTTGATTGCTATGTTATGTTATTTATGTTTAGCTTGTGTTTTTGACTTGCTATGTCAGTCAGAATTGTAATGTATTACTTACCTGGTGTTATTTCGTCTTCCTAGTATTCTTGATTGCTATGTTATGTTATTTATGCTTAGCTTGTGTTGTTGACTTGCTATGTCAGTGAATATTGTAATGTATTACTTACCTGATGTTATTTCCTCTTCCTAGTATTCTTGATTACTATGTAATGTTATTTATGTTTAGCTTGTGTTGTTGACTTGCTATGTCAGTCAGAATTGTAATGTATTACTTACCTGGTGTTATTTCGTCTTCCTAGTATTCTTGATTGTTATGTTATGTTATTTATGTTTAGCTTGTGTTGTTGACTTGTTATGTCAGTTAGAATTGTAATGTATTACTTACCTGATGTTATTTCGTCTTCCTAGTATTCTTGATTGCTATGTTATGTTATTTATGTTTAGCTTGTGTTGTTGACTAGTTATGTCAGTCCAAATTGTAATGTATTACTTACCTGATGTTATTTCCTCTTCCTAGTATCCTTGATTGTTATGTTATGTTATTTATGTTTAGCTTGTGTTGTTGACTTATGTCAGTCAGAATTGTAATGTATTACTTACCTGGTGTTATTTCGTCTTCCTAGTATTCTTGATTGCTATGTTATGTTATTTATGTTTAGCTTGTGTTGTTGACTTGCTATGTCAGTCAGAATTGTAATGTATTACTTACCTGATGTTATTTCCTCTTCCTAGTATTCTTGATTGCTATGTTATGCTATTTATGTTTAGCTTGTGTTGTTGACTTATGTCAGTCAGAATTGTAATGTATTACTTACCTGATGTTATTTCGTCTTCCTAGTATTCTTGATTGCTATGTTATGTTATTTATATTTTGCTTGTGTTGTTGACTAGCTATGTCAGTCAGAATTGTAATGTATTACTTACCTGATGTTATTTCCTCTTCCTAGTATTCTTGATTGCTATGTTATGTTATTTATGTTTAGCTTGTGTTGTTGACTTATGTCAGTCAGAATTGTAATGTATTGCTTACCTGATGTTATTTCGTCTTCCTAGTATTCTTGATTGCTATGTTATGTTATTTATGTTTAGCTTGTGTTGTTGACTTGCTATGTCAGTCAGAATTGTAATGTATTACTTACCTGGTGTTATTTCGTCTTCCTAGTATTCTTGATTGTTATGTTATGTTATTTATGCTTAGCTTGTGTTGTTGACTAGCTATGTCAGTCAGAATTGTAATGTATTACTTACCTGATGTTATGTCATCTTCCTAGTATTCTTGATTGCTATGTTATGTTATTTATGCTTAGCTTGTGTTGTTGACTTGCTATGTCAGTGAATATTGTAATGTATTACTTACCTGATGTTATTTCCTCTTCCTAGTATTCTTGATTACTATGTTATGTTATTTATGCTTAGCTTGTGTTGTTGACTTGCTATGTCAGTCAGAATTGTAATGTATTACTTACCTGATGTTATTTCCTCTTCCTAGTATTCTTGATTACTATGTTATGTTATTTATGTTTAGCTTGTGTTGTTGACTTGCTATGTCAGTCAGAATTGTAATGTATTACTTACCTGGTGTTATTTCGTCTTCCTAGTATTCTTGATTGTTATGTTATGTTATTTATGTTTAGCTTGTGTTGTTGACTTGCTATGTCAGTCAGAATTGTAATGTATTACTTACCTGATGTTATTTCGTCTTCCTAGTATTCTTGATTGCTATGTTATGTTATTTATGTTTAGCTTGTGTTGTTGACTTGCTATGTCAGTCAGAATTGTAATGTATTACTTACCTGGTGTTATTTCGTCTTCCTAGTATTCTTGATTGTTATGTTATGTTATTTATGTTTAGCTTGTGTTGTTGACTTGCTATGTCAGTCAGAATTGTAATGTATTACTTACCTGATGTTATTTCGTCTTCCTAGTATTCTTGATTGCTATGTTATGTTATTTATGTTTAGCTTGTGTTGTTGACTTGTTATGTCAGTCAGAATTGTAATGTATTATTTACCTGATGTTATTTCCTCTTCCTAGTATTCTTGATTGCTATGTTATGTTATTTATGTTTAGCTTGTGTTGTTGACTTATGTCAGTCAGAATTGTAATGTATTGCTTACCTGATGTTATTTCGTCTTCCTAGTATTCTTGATTGCTATGTTATGTTATTTATGTTTAGCTTGTGTTTTTGACTTGCTATGTCAGTCAGAATTGTAATGTATTACTTACCTGGTGTTATTTCGTCTTCCTAGTATTCTTGATTGCTATGTTATGTTATTTATGCTTAGCTTGTGTTGTTGACTTGCTATGTCAGTGAATATTGTAATGTATTACTTACCTGATGTTATTTCCTCTTCCTAGTATTCTTGATTACTATGTTATGTTATTTATGCTTAGCTTGTGTTGTTGACTTGCTATGTCAGTGAATATTGTAATGTATTACTTACCTGATGTTATTTCCTCTTCCTAGTATTCTTGATTACTATGTTATGTTATTTATGCTTAGCTTGTGTTGTTGACTTGCTATGTCAGTCAGAATTGTAATGTATTACTTACCTGATGTTATTTCCTCTTCCTAGTATTCTTGATTACTATGTTATGTTATTTATGTTTAGCTTGTGTTGTTGACTTGCTATGTCAGTCAGAATTGTAATGTATTACTTACCTGGTGTTATTTCGTCTTCCTAGTATTCTTGATTGTTATGTTATGTTATTTATGTTTAGCTTGTGTTGTTGACTTGCTATGTCAGTTAGAATTGTAATGTATTACTTACCTGATGTTATTTCGTCTTCCTAGTATTCTTGATTGCTATGTTATGTTATTTATGTTTAGCTTGTGTTGTTGACTAGTTATGTCAGTCCAAATTGTAATGTATTACTTACCTGATGTTATTTCCTCTTCCTAGTATCCTTGATTGTTATGTTATGTTATTTATGTTTAGCTTGTGTTGTTGACTTATGTCAGTCAGAATTGTAATGTATTACTTACCTGGTGTTATTTCGTCTTCCTAGTATTCTTGATTGCTATGTTATGTTATTTATGTTTAGCTTGTGTTGTTGACTTGCTATGTCAGTCAGAATTGTAATGTATTACTTACCTGATGTTATTTCCTCTTCCTAGTATTCTTGATTGCTATGTTATGTTATTTATGTTTAGCTTGTGTTGTTGACTTATGTCAGTCAGAATTGTAATGTATTACTTACCTGATGTTATTTCGTCTTCCTAGTATTCTTGATTGTTATGTTATGTTATTTATATTTTGCTTGTGTTGTTGACTAGCTATGTCAGTCAGAATTGTAATGTATTACTTACCTGATGTTATTTCCTCTTCCTAGTATTCTTGATTGCTATGTTATGTTATTTATGTTTAGCTTGTGTTGTTGACTTATGTCAGTCAGAATTGTAATGTATTGCTTACCTGATGTTATTTCGTCTTCCTAGTATTCTTGATTGCTATGTTATGTTATTTATGTTTAGCTTGTGTTGTTGACTTGCTATGTCAGTCAGAATTGTAATGTATTACTTACCTGGTGTTATTTCGTCTTCCTAGTATTCTTGATTGTTATGTTATGTTATTTATGCTTAGCTTGTGTTGTTGACTAGCTATGTCAGTCAGAATTGTAATGTATTACTTACCTGATGTTATGTCATCTTCCTAGTATTCTTGATTGCTATGTTATGTTATTTATGCTTAGCTTGTGTTGTTGACTTGCTATGTCAGTGAATATTGTAATGTATTACTTACCTGATGTTATTTCCTCTTCCTAGTATTCTTGATTACTATGTTATGTTATTTATGCTTAGCTTGTGTTGTTGACTTGCTATGTCAGTCAGAATTGTAATGTATTACTTACCTGATGTTATTTCCTCTTCCTAGTATTCTTGATTACTATGTTATGTTATTTATGTTTAGCTTGTGTTGTTGACTTGCTATGTCAGTCAGAATTGTAATGTATTACTTACCTGGTGTTATTTCGTATTCCTAGTATTCTTGATTGTTATGTTATGTTATTTATGTTTAGCTTGTGTTGTTGACTTGCTATGTCAGTCAGAATTGTAATGTATTACTTACCTGATGTTATTTCGTCTTCCTAGTATTCTTGATTGCTATGTTATGTTATTTATGTTTAGCTTGTGTTGTTGACTTGTTATGTCAGTCAGAATTGTAATGTATTATTTACCTGATGTTATTTCCTCTTCCTAGTATTCTTGATTGCATGTTATGTTATGTATGCTTAGCTTGTGTTGTTGACTAATTATGTCAGTCAGAATTGTAATGTATTACTTACCTGATGTTATTTCGTCTTCCTAGTATTCTTGATTGTTATGTTATGTTATTTATGTTTAGCTTGTGTTGTTGACTAGATATTTCAGTCAGAATTGTAATGTATTACTTACCTGATGTTATTTCGTCTTCCTAGTATTCTTGATTGCTATGTTATGTTATTCATGTTTAGCTTGTGTTGTTGACTTGTTATGTCAGTCAGAATTGTAATGTATTACTTACCTGGTGTTATTTCGTCTTCCTAGTATTCTTGATTGCTATGTTATGTTATTCATGTTTAGCTTGTGTTGTTGACTTATGTCAGTCAGAATTGTAATGTATTACTTACCTGATGTTATTTCGTCTTCCTAGTATTCTTTATTGCTATGTTATGTTATTCATGTTTAGCTTGTGTTGTTGACTTGTTATGTCAGTCAGAATTGTAATGTATTACTTACCTTATGTTATTTCGTCTTCCTAGTATTCTTGATGGCTATGTTATGTTATTCATGTTTAGCTTGTGTTGTTGACTTGTTATGTCAGTCAGAATTGTAATGTATTACTTACCTGATGTTATTTCGTCTTCCTAGTATTCTTGATTGCTATGTTATGTTATTTATGCTTAGCTTGTGTTGTTGACTAGCTATGTCAGTCAGAATTGTAATGTATTACTTACCTGATGTTATGTCATCTTCCTAGTATTCTTGATTGCTATGTTATGTTATTTATGCTTAGCTTGTGTTGTTGACTTGCTATGTCAGTGAATATTGTAATGTATTACTTACCTGATGTTATTTCCTCTTCCTAGTATTCTTGATTACTATGTTATGTTATTTATGCTTAGCTTGTGTTGTTGACTTGCTATGTCAGTCAGAATTGTAATGTATTACTTACCTGATGTTATTTCCTCTTCCTAGTATTCTTGATTACTATGTTATGTTATTTATGTTTAGCTTGTGTTGTTGACTTGCTATGTCAGTCAGAATTGTAATGTATTACTTACCTGGTGTTATTTCGTCTTCCTAGTATTCTTGATTGTTATGTTATGTTATTTATGTTTAGCTTGTGTTGTTGACTTGCTATGTCAGTCAGAATTGTAATGTATTACTTACCTGATGTTATTTCGTCTTCCTAGTATTCTTGATTGCTATGTTATGTTATTTATGTTTAGCTTGTGTTGTTGACTTGTTATGTCAGTCAGAATTGTGATGTATTATTTACCTGATGTTATTTCCTCTTCCTAGTATTCTTGATTGCTATGTTATGTTATTTATGTTTAGCTTGTGTTGTTGACTTATGTCAGTCAGAATTGTAATGTATTGCTTACCTGATGTTATTTCGTCTTCCTAGTATTCTTGATTGCTATGTTATGTTATTTATGTTTAGCTTGTGTTTTTGACTTGCTATGTCAGTCAGAATTGTAATGTATTACTTACCTGGTGTTATTTCGTCTTCCTAGTATTCTTGATTGCTATGTTATGTTATTTATGCTTAGCTTGTGTTGTTGACTTGCTATGTCAGTGAATATTGTAATGTATTACTTACCTGATGTTATTTCCTCTTCCTAGTATTCTTGATTACTATGTTATGTTATTTATGCTTAGCTTGTGTTGTTGACTTGCTATGTCAGTGAATATTGTAATGTATTACTTACCTGATGTTATTTCCTCTTCCTAGTATTCTTGATTACTATGTTATGTTATTTATGCTTAGCTTGTGTTGTTGACTTGCTATGTCAGTCAGAATTGTAATGTATTACTTACCTGATGTTATTTCCTCTTCCTAGTATTCTTGATTACTATGTTATGTTATTTATGTTTAGCTTGTGTTGTTGACTTGCTATGTCAGTCAGAATTGTAATGTATTACTTACCTGGTGTTATTTCGTCTTCCTAGTATTCTTGATTGTTATGTTATGTTATTTATGTTTAGCTTGTGTTGTTGACTTGTTATGTCAGTTAGAATTGTAATGTATTACTTACCTGATGTTATTTCGTCTTCCTAGTATTCTTGATTGCTATGTTATGTTATTTATGTTTAGCTTGTGTTGTTGACTAGTTATGTCAGTCCAAATTGTAATGTATTACTTACCTGATGTTATTTCCTCTTCCTAGTATCCTTGATTGCTATGTTATGTTATTTATGTTTAGCTTGTGTTGTTGACTTATGTCAGTCAGAATTGTAATGTATTACTTACCTGGTGTTATTTCGTCTTCCTAGTATTCTTGATTGCTATGTTATGTTATTTATGTTTAGCTTGTGTTGTTGACTTGCTATGTCAGTCAGAATTGTAATGTATTACTTACCTGATGTTATTTCCTCTTCCTAGTATTCTTGATTGCTATGTTATGTTATTTATGTTTAGCTTGTGTTGTTGACTTATTTCAGTCAGAATTGTAATGTATTACTTACCTGATGTTATTTCCTCTTCCTAGTATTCTTGATTGCTATGTTATGTTATTTATGTTTAGCTTGTGTTGTTGACTTGCTATGTCAGTCAGAATTGTAATGTATTACTTACCTGATGTTATTTCCTCTTCCTAGTATTCTTGATTGCTATGTTATGTTATTTATGTTTTGCTTGTGTTGTTGACTAGCTATGTCAGTCAGAATTGTAATGTATTACTTACCTGATGTTATTTCCTCTTCCTAGAATTCTTGATTGCTATGTTATGTTATTTATGTTTAGCTTGTGTTGTTGACTTATGTCAGTCAGAATTGTAATGTATTGCTTACCTGATGTTATTTAGTCTTCCTAGTATTCTTGATTGCTATGTTATGTTATTTATGTTTAGCTTGTGTTGTTGACTTGCTATGTCAGTCAGAATTGTAATGTATTACTTACCTGGTGTTATTTCGTCTTCCTAGCATTCTTGATTGTTATGTTATGTTATTTATGCTTAGCTTGTGTTGTTGACTAGCTATGTCAGTCAGAATTGTAATGTATTACTTACCTGATGTTATGTCATCTTCCTAGTATTCTTGATTGCTATGTTATGTTATTTATGCTTAGCTTGTGTTGTTGACTTGCTATGTCAGTGAATATTGTAATGTATTACTTACCTGATGTTATTTCCTCTTCCTAGTATTCTTGATTACTATGTTATGTTATTTATGCTTAGCTTGTGTTGTTGACTTGCTATGTCAGTCAGAATTGTAATGTATTACTTACCTGATGTTATTTCCTCTTCCTAGTATTCTTGATTACTATGTTATGTTATTTATGTTTAGCTTGTGTTGTTGACTTGCTATGTCAGTCAGAATTGTAATGTATTACTTACCTGATGTTATTTCGTCTTCCTAGTATTCTTGATTGTTATGTTATGTTATTTATGTTTAGCTTGTGTTGTTGACTTGCTATGTCAGTCAGAATTGTAATGTATTACTTACCTGATGTTATTTCGTCTTCCTAGTATTCTTGATTGCTATGTTATGTTATTTATGTTTAGCTTGTGTTGTTGACTTGTTATGTCAGTCAGAATTGTAATGTATTATTTACCTGATGTTATTTCCTCTTCCTAGTATTCTTGATTGCATGTTATGTTATGTATGCTTAGCTTGTGTTGTTGACTAATTATGTCAGTCAGAATTGTAATGTATTACTTACCTGATGTTATTTCGTCTTCCTAGTATTCTTGATTGTTATGTTATGTTATTTATGTTTAGCTTGTGTTGTTGACTAGATATTTCAGTCAGAATTGTAATGTATTACTTACCTGATGTTATTTCCTCTTCCTAGTATTCTTGATTGCTATGTTATGTTATTTATGTTTAGCTTGTGTTGTTGACTTATGTCAGTCAGAATTGTAATGTATTGCTTACCTGATGTTATTTCGTCTTCCTAGTATTCTTGATTGCTATGTTATGTTATTTATGTTTAGCTTGTGTTGTTGACTTGCTATGTCAGTCAGAATTGTAATGTATTACTTACCTGGTGTTATTTCGTCTTCCTAGCATTCTTGATTGTTATGTTATGTTATTTATGCTTAGCTTGTGTTGTTGACTAGCTATGTCAGTCAGAATTGTAATGTATTACTTACCTGATGTTATGTCATCTTCCTAGTATTCTTGATTGCTATGTTATGTTATTTATGCTTAGCTTGTGTTGTTGACTTGCTATGTCAGTGAATATTGTAATGTATTACTTACCTGATGTTATTTCCTCTTCCTAGTATTCTTGATTACTATGTTATGTTATTTATGCTTAGCTTGTGTTGTTGACTTGCTATGTCAGTCAGAATTGTAATGTATTACTTACCTGATGTTATTTCCTCTTCCTAGTATTCTTGATTACTATGTTATGTTATTTATGTTTAGCTTGTGTTGTTGACTTGCTATGTCAGTCAGAATTGTAATGTATTACTTACCTGGTGTTATTTCGTCTTCCTAGTATTCTTGATTGTTATGTTATGTTATTTATGTTTAGCTTGTGTTGTTGACTTGCTATGTCAGTCAGAATTGTAATGTATTACTTACCTGATGTTATTTCGTCTTCCTAGTATTCTTGATTGCTATGTTATGTTATTTATGTTTAGCTTGTGTTGTTGACTTGTTATGTCAGTCAGAATTGTAATGTATTATTTACCTGATGTTATTTCCTCTTCCTAGTATTCTTGATTGCATGTTATGTTATGTATGCTTAGCTTGTGTTGTTGACTAATTATGTCAGTCAGAATTGTAATGTATTACTTACCTGATGTTATTTCGTCTTCCTAGTATTCTTGATTGTTATGTTATGTTATTTATGTTTAGCTTGTGTTGTTGACTAGATATTTCAGTCAGAATTGTAATGTATTACTTACCTGATGTTATTTCGTCTTCCTAGTATTCTTGATTGCTATGTTATGTTATTCATGTTTAGCTTGTGTTGTTGACTTGTTATGTCAGTCAGAATTGTAATGTATTACTTACCTGGTGTTATTTCGTCTTCCTAGTATTCTTGATTGCTATGTTATGTTATTCATGTTTAGCTTGTGTTGTTGACTTATGTCAGTCAGAATTGTAATGTATTACTTACTTGGTGTTATTTCATCTTCCTAGTATTCTTGATTGCTATGTTATGTTATTTATGTTTAGCTTGTGTTGTTGACTAGTTATGTCAGTCAGAATTGTAATGTATTACTTACCTGATGTTATTTCGTCTTCCTAGTATTCTTGATTGCTATGTTATGTTATTCATGTTTAGCTTGTGTTGTTGACTTGTTATGTCAGTCAGAATTGTAATGTATTACTTACCTTATGTTATTTCGTCTTCCTAGTATTCTTGATTGCTATGTTATGTTATTCATGTTTAGCTTGTGTTGTTGACTTGTTATGTCAGTCAGAATTGTAATGTATTACTTACCTGATGTTATTTCGTCTTCCTAGTATTCTTGATTGTTATGTTATGTTATTTATGTTTAGCTTGTGTTGTTGACTAGATATTTCAGTCAGAATTGTAATGTATTACTTACCTGATGTTATTTCGTCTTCCTAGTATTCTTGATTGCTATGTTATGTTATTCATGTTTAGCTTGTGTTGTTGACTTGTTATGTCAGTCAGAATTGTAATGTATTACTTACCTGGTGTTATTTCGTCTTCCTAGTATTCTTGATTGCTATGTTATGTTATTCATGTTTAGCTTGTGTTGTTGACTAATGTCAGTCAGAATTGTAATGTATTACTTACCTGGTGTTATTTCGTCTTCCTAGTATTCTTGATTGCTATGTTATGTTATTTATGTTTAGCTTGTGTTGTTGACTAGTTATGTCAGTCAGAATTGTAATGTATTACTTACCTGATGTTATTTCGTCTTCCTAGTATTCTTGATTGCTATTTTATGTTATTCATGTTTAGCTTGTGTTGTTGACTTGTTATGTCAGTCAGAATTGTAATGTATTACTTACCTTATGTTATTTCGTCTTCCTAGTATTCTTGATTGCTATGTTATGTTATTCATGTTTAGCTGCTTGTGTTGTTGACTTGTTATGTCAGTCAGAATTGTAATGTATTACTTACCTGGTGTTATTTCGTTTTCCTAGTATTCTTGATTGCTATGTTATGTTATTCATGTTTAGCTTGTGTTGTTGACTTATGTCAGTCAGAATTGTAATGTATTACTTACCTGGTGTTATTTCGTCTTCCTAGAATTCTTGATTGCTGTGTTATGTTATTTATGTTTAGCTTGTGTTGTTGACTTATGTCAGTCAGAATTGTAATGTATTTTCACAGTTTTCCGGTTGTTGACTGATTTTGTCTGTTTATATAATTATGAGTTTTGACTTTCCCTTTGTAAGATTGTTCGGAGTTCGGTAATTTTGTTATTACCTTTCTTTACTTACCTGAAGTTATTTCCTCTTCCTAGTATTCTTGATTGCTATGTTATGTTATTTATGTTTAGCTTGTGTTGTTGACTTATGTCAGTCAGAATTGTAATGTATTACTTACCTGATGTTATTTCGTCTTCCTAGTATTCTTGATTGCTATGTTATGTTATGTATGTTTAGCTTCTGTTGTTAACTAGCTATGTCAGTCAGCATTGTAATGTATTACTTACCTGATGTTATTTCGTCTTCCTAGTATTCTTGATTGCTATGTTATGTTATGTATGTTTAGCTTGTGTTGTTGACTAGCTATGTCAGTCAGAATTGTAATGTATTACTTACCTGGTGTTATTTCCTCTTCCTAGTATTCTTGATTGCTATGTTATGTTATTTATGCTTAGCTTGTGTTGTTGACTAGCTATGTCAGTCAGAATTGTAATGTATTACTTACCTGATGTTATGTCATCTTCCTAGTATTCTTGATTGCTATGTTATGTTATTTATGCTTAGCTTGTGTTGTTGACTTACTATGTCAGTGAATATTGTAATGTATTACTTACCTGATGTTATTTCCTCTTCCTAGTATTCTTGATTACTATGTTATGTTATTTATGCTTAGCTTGTGTTGTTGACTTGCTATGTCAGTCAGAATTGTAATGTATTACTTACCTGATGTTATTTCCTCTTCCTAGTATTCTTGATTACTATGTTATGTTATTTATGTTTAGCTTGTGTTGTTGACTTGCTATGTCAGTCAGAATTGTAATGTATTACTTACCTGGTGTTATTTCGTCTTCCTAGTATTCTTGATTGTTATGTTATGTTATTTATGTTTAGCTTGTGTTGTTGACTTGCTATGTCAGTCAGAATTGTAATGTATTACTTACCTGATGTTATTTCGTCTTCCTAGTATTCTTGATTGCTATGTTATGTTATTTATGTTTAGCTTGTGTTGTTGACTTGTTATGTCAGTCAGAATTGTAATGTATTACTTACCTGGTGTTATTTCCTCTTCCTAGTATTCTTGATTGCTATGTCATGTTATTCATGTTTAGCTTGTGTTGTTGACTTATGTCAGTCAGAATTGTAATGTATTACTTACCTGATGTTATTTCGTCTTCCTAGTATTCTTGATTGCTATGTTATGTTATTCATGTTTAGCTTGTGTTGTTGACTTGTTATGTCAGTCAGAATTGTAATGTATTACTTACCTTATGTTATTTCGTCTTCCTAGTATTCTTGATTGCTATGTTATGTTATTCATGTTTAGATTGTGTTGTTGACTTGTTATGTCAGTCAGAATTGTAATGTATTACTTACCTGGTGTTATTTCGTCTTCCTAGTATTCTTGATTGCTATGTTATGTTATTCATGTTTAGCTTGTGTTGTTGACTTATGTCAGTCAGAATTGTAATGTATTACTTACCTGGTGTTATTTCGTCTTCCTAGAATTCTTGATTGCTGTGTTATGTTATTTATGTTTAGCTTGTGTTGTTGACTTATGTCAGTCAGAATTGTAATGTATTTTCACAGTTTTCCGGTTGTTGACTGATTTTGTCTGTTTATATAATTATGAGTTTTGACTTTCCCTTTGTAAGATTGTTCGGAGTTCGGTAATTTTGTTATTACCTTTCTTTACTTACCTGAAGTTATTTCCTCTTCGTAGTATTCTTGATTGCTATGTTATGTTATTTATGTTTAGCTTGTGTTGTTGACTAATGTCAGTCAGAATTGTAATGTATTACTTACCTGATGTTATTTCGTCTTCCTAGTATTATTGATTGCTATGTTATGTTATGTATGTTTAGCTTGTGTTGTTGACTAGCTATGTCAGTCAGCATTGTAATGTATTACTTACCTGATGTTATTTCGTCTTCCTAGTATTCTTGATTGCTATGTTATGTTATGTATGTTTAGCTTGTGTTGTTGACTAGCTATGTCAGTCAGAATTGTAATGTATTACTTACCTGGTGTTATTTCGTCTTCCTAGTTTTCTTGATTGTTATGTTATGTTATTTATGCTTAGCTTGTGTTGTTGACTAGCTATGTCAGTCAGAATTGTAATGTATTACTTACCTGATGTTATGTCATCTTCCTAGTATTCTTGATTGCTATGTTATGTTATTTATGCTTAGCTTGTGTTGTTGACTTGCTATGTCATTGAATATTGTAATGTATTACTTACCTGATGTTTTTTCCTCTTCCTAGTATTCTTGATTACTATGTTATGTTATTTATGCTTAGCTTGTGTTGTTGACTTGCTATGTAAGTCAGAATTGTAATGTATTACTTACCTGATGTTATTTCCTCTTCCTAGTATTCTTGATTACTATGTTATGTTATTTATGTTTAGCTTGTGTTGTTGACTTGCTATGTCAGTCAGAATTGTAATGTATTACTTACCTGGTGTTATTTCGTCTTCCTAGTATTCTTGATTGTTATGTTATGTTATTTATGTTTAGCTTGTGTTGTTGACTTGCTATGTCAGTCAGAATTGTAATGTATTACTTACCTGATGTTATTTCGTCTTCCTAGTATTCTTGATTGCTATGTTATGTTATTTATGTTTAGCTTGTGTTGTTGACTTGCTATGTCAGTCAGAATTGTAATGTATTACTTACCTGGTGTTATTTCCTCTTCCTAGTATTCTTGATTGCTATGTCATGTTATTCATGTTTAGCTTGTGTTGTTGACTTATGTCAGTCAGAATTGTAATGTATTACTTACCTGGTGTTATTTCGTCTTCCTAGTATTCTTGATTGCTATGTTATGTTATTTATGTTTAGCTTGTGTTGTTGACTAGTTATGTCAGTCAGAATTGTAATGTATTACTTACCTGATGTTATTTCGTCTTCCTAGTATTCTTGATTGCTATGTTATGTTATTCATGTTTAGCTTGTGTTGTTGACTTGTTATGTCAGTCAGAATTGTAATGTATTACTTACCTTATGTTATTTCGTCTTCCTAGTATTCTTGATTGCTATGTTATGTTATTCATGTTTAGCTTGTGTTGTTGACTTGTTATGTCAGTCAGAATTGTAATGTATTACTTACCTGGTGTTATTTCGTCTTCCTAGTATTCTTGATTGCTATGTTATGTTATTCATGTTTAGCTTGTGTTGTTGACTTATGTCAGTCAGAATTGTAATGTATTACTTACCTGGTGTTATTTCGTCTTCCTAGAATTCTTGATTGCTGTGTTATGTTATTTATGTTTAGCTTGTGTTGTTGACTTATGTCAGTCAGAATTGTAATGTATTTTCACAGTTTTCCGGTTGTTGACTGATTTTGTCTGTTTATATAATTATGAGTTTTGACTTTCCCTTTGTAAGATTGTTCGGAGTTCGTTAATTTTGTTATTACCTTTCTTTACTTACCTGAAGTTATTTCCTCTTCCTAGTATTCTTGATTGCTATGTTATGTTATTTATGTTTAGCTTGTGTTGTTGACTTATGTCAGTCAGAATTGTAATGTATTACTTACCTGATGTTATTTCGTCTTCCTAGTATTCTTGATTGCTATGTTATGTTATGTATGTTTAGCTTGTGTTGTTGACTAGCTATGTCAGTCAGCATTGTAATGTATTACTTACCTGATGTTATTTCGTCTTCCTAGTATTCTTGATTGCTATGTTATGTTATGTATGTTTAGCTTGTGTTGTTGACTAGCTATGTCAGTCAGAATTGTAATGTATTACTTACCTGGTGTTATTTCCTCTTCCTAGTATTCTTGATTGCTATGTTATGTTATTTATGCTTAGCTTGTGTTGTTGACTAGCTATGTCAGTCAGAATTGTAATGTATTACTTACCTGATGTTATGTCATCTTCCTAGTATTCTTGATTGCTATGTTATGTTATTTATGCTTAGCTTGTGTTGTTGACTTGCTATGTCAGTGAATATTGTAATGTATTACTTACCTGATGTTATTTCCTCTTCCTAGTATTCTTGATTACTATGTTATGTTATTTATGCTTAGCTTGTGTTGTTGACTTGCTATGTCAGTCAGAATTGTAATGTATTACTTACCTGATGTTATTTCCTCTTCCTAGTATTCTTGATTACTATGTTATGTTATTTATGTTTAGCTTGTGTTGTTGACTTGTTATGTCAGTCAGAATTGTAATGTATTACTTACCTGGTGTTATTTCGTCTTCCTAGTATTCTTGATTGTTATGTTATCTTATTTATGTTTAGCTTGTGTTGTTGACTTGCTATGACAGTCAGAATTGTAATGTATTACTTACCTGATGTTATTTCGTCTTCCTAGTATTCTTGATTGATATGTTATGTTATTTATGTTTAGCTTGTGTTGTTGACTTGCTATGTCAGTCAGAATTGTAATGTATTACTTACCTGATGTTATTTCCTCTTCCTAGTATTCTTGATTGCTATGTTATGTTATTTATGTTTAGCTTGTGTTGTTGACTTATGTCAGTCAGAATTGTAATGTATTACTTACCTGATGTTATTTCGTCTTCCTAGTATTCTTGATTGCTATGTTATGTTATTTATGTTTTGCTTGTGTTGTTGACTAGCTATGTCAGTCAGAATTGTAATGTATTACTTACCTGATCTTATTTCCTCTTCCTAGTATTCTTGATTGCTATGTTATGTTATTTATGTTTAGCTTGTGTT
The DNA here is from genome assembly GCA_963680875.1 of Bathymodiolus brooksi. Classification (NCBI taxonomy): domain Eukaryota; kingdom Metazoa; phylum Mollusca; class Bivalvia; order Mytilida; family Modiolidae; genus Bathymodiolus; species Bathymodiolus brooksi. The sequence continues at coordinate 148,205,917 of OY804576.1, forward strand.
GTTGACTTGTTATGTCAGTCAGAATTGTAATGTATTGCTTACCTGATGTTATGTCATCTTCCTAGTATTCTTGATTGCTATGTTATGTTATTTATGTTTAGCTTGTGTTGTTGACTTGCTATGTCAGTCAGAATTGTAATGTATTACTTACCTGGTGTTATTTCGTCTTCCTAGTATTCTTGATTGTTATGTTATGTTATTTATGCTTAGCTTGTGTTGTTGACTAGCTATGTCAGTCAGAATTGTAATGTATTACTTACCTGATGTTATGTCATCTTCCTAGTATTCTTGATTGCTATGTTATGTTATTTATGCTTAGCTTGTGTTGTTGACTTGCTATGTCAGTGAATATTGTAATGTATTACTTACCTGATGTTATTTCCTCTTCCTAGTATTCTTGATTACTATGTTATGTTATTTATGCTTAGCTTGTGTTGTTGACTTGCTATGTCAGTCAGAATTGTAATGTATTACTTACCTGATGTTATTTCCTCTTCCTAGTATTCTTGATTACTATGTTATGTTATTTATGTTTAGCTTGTGTTGTTGACTTGCTATGTCAGTCAGAATTGTAATGTATTACTTACCTGGTGTTATTTCGTCTTCCTAGTATTCTTGATTGTTATGTTATGTTATTTATGTTTAGCTTGTGTTGTTGACTTGCTATGTCAGTCAGAATTGTAATGTATTACTTACCTGATGTTATTTCCTCTTCCTAGTATTCTTGATTGCTATGTTATGTTATTTATGTTTAGCTTGTGTTGTTGACTTGTTATGTCAGTCAGAATTGTAATGTATTATTTACCTGATGTTATTTCCTCTTCCTAGTATTCTTGATTGCTATGTTATGTTATTTATGTTTAGCTTGTGTTGTTGACTTATGTCAGTCAGAATTGTAATGTATTGCTTACCTGATGTTATTTCGTCTTCCTAGTATTCTTGATTGCTATGTTATGTTATTTATGTTTAGCTTGTGTTTTTGACTTGCTATGTCAGTCAGAATTGTAATGTATTACTTACCTGGTGTTATTTCGTCTTCCTAGTATTCTTGATTGCTATGTTATGTTATTTATGCTTAGCTTGTGTTGTTGACTAGCTATGTCAGTCAGAATTGTAATGTATTACTTACCTGATGTTATGTCATCTTCCTAGTATTCTTGATTGCTATGTTATGTTATTTATGCTTAGCTTGTGTTGTTGACTTGCTATGTCAGTGAATATTGTAATGTATTACTTACCTGATGTTATTTCCTCTTCCTAGTATTCTTGATTACTATGTTATGTTATTTATGCTTAGCTTGTGTTGTTGACTTATGTCAGTCAGAATTGTAATGTATTACTTACCTGGTGTTATTTCGTCTTCCTAGTATTCTTGATTGCTATGTTATGTTATTTATGTTTAGCTTGTGTTGTTGACTTGCTATGTCAGTCAGAATTGTAATGTATTACTTACCTGATGTTATTTCCTCTTCCTAGTATTCTTGATTGCTATGTTATGTTATTTATGTTTAGCTTGTGTTGTTGACTTATGTCAGTCAGAATTGTAATGTATTACTTACCTGATGTTATTTCGTCTTCCTAGTATTCTTGATTGCTATGTTATGTTATTTATGTTTTGCTTGTGTTGTTGACTAGCTATGTCAGTCAGAATTGTAATGTATTACTTACCTGATGTTATTTCCTCTTCCTAGTATTCTTGATTGCTATGTTATGTTATTTATGCTTAGCTTGTGTTGTTGACTTATGTCAGTCAGAATTGTAATGTATTGCTTACCTGATGTTATTTCGTCTTCCTAGTATTCTTGATTGCTATGTTATGTTATTTATGTTTAGCTTGTGTTGTTGACTTGCTATGTCAGTCAGAATTGTAATGTATTACTTACCTGGTGTTATTTCGTCTTCCTAGTATTCTTGATTGTTATGTTATGTTATTTATGCTTAGCTTGTGTTGTTGACTAGCTATGTCAGTCAGAATTGTAATGTATTACTTACCTGATGTTATTTCGTCTTCCTAGTATTCTTGATTGCTATGTTATGTTATTTATGTTTAGCTTGTGTTGTTGACTTGTTATGTCAGTCAGAATTGTAATGTATTATTTACCTGATGTTATTTCCTCTTCCTAGTATTCTTGATTGCATGTTATGTTATGTATGCTTAGCTTGTGTTGTTGACTAATTATGTCAGTCAGAATTGTAATGTATTACTTACCTGATGTTATTTCGTCCTCCTAGTATTCTTGATTGTTATGTTATGTTATTTATGTTTAGCTTGTGTTGTTGACTAGATATTTCAGTCAGAATTGTAATGTATTACTTACCTGATGTTATTTCGTCTTCCTAGTATTCTTGATTGCTATGTTATGTTATTCATGTTTAGCTTGTGTTGTTGACTTGTTATGTCAGTCAGAATTGTAATGTATTACTTACCTGGTGTTATTTCATCTTCCTAGTATTCTTGATTGCTATGTTATGTTATTCATGTTTAGCTTGTGTTGTTGACTTATGTCAGTCAGAATTGTAATGTATTACTTACCTGGTGTTATTTCGTCTTCCTAGTATTCTTGATTGCTATGTTATGTTATTTATGTTTAGCTTGTGTTGTTGACTTGTTATGTCAGTCAGAATTGTAATGTATTATTTACCTGATGTTATTTCCTCTTCCTAGTATTCTTGATTGCTATGTTATGTTATTTATGTTTAGCTTGTGTTGTTGACTTATGTCAGTCAGAATTGTAATGTATTGCTTACCTGATGTTATTTCGTCTTCCTAGTATTCTTGATTGCTATGTTATGTTATTTATGTTTAGCTTGTGTTTTTGACTTGCTATGTCAGTCAGAATTGTAATGTATTACTTACCTGGTGTTATTTCGTCTTCCTAGTATTCTTGATTGCTATGTTATGTTATTTATGCTTAGCTTGTGTTGTTGACTAGCTATGTCAGTCAGAATTGTAATGTATTACTTACCTGATGTTATGTCATCTTCCTAGTATTCTTGATTGCTATGTTATGTTATTTATGCTTAGCTTGTGTTGTTGACTTGCTATGTCAGTGAATATTGTAATGTATTACTTACCTGATGTTATTTCCTCTTCCTAGTATTCTTGATTACTATGTTATGTTATTTATGCTTAGCTTGTGTTGTTGACTTGCTATGTCAGTCAGAATTGTAATGTATTACTTACCTGATGTTATTTCCTCTTCCTAGTATTCTTGATTACTATGTTATGTTATTTATGTTTAGCTTGTGTTGTTGACTTGCTATGTCAGTCAGAATTGTAATGTATTACTTACCTGGTGTTATTTCGTCTTCCTAGTATTCTTGATTGTTATGTTATGTTATTTATGTTTAGCTTGTGTTGTTGACTTGTTATGTCAGTTAGAATTGTAATGTATTACTTACCTGATGTTATTTCGTCTTCCTAGTATTCTTGATTGCTATGTTATGTTATTTATGTTTAGCTTGTGTTGTTGACTAGTTATGTCAGTCCAAATTGTAATGTATTACTTACCTGATGTTATTTCCTCTTCCTAGTATCCTTGATTGCTATGTTATGTTATTTATGTTTAGCTTGTGTTGTTGACTTGCTATGTCAGTCAGAATTGTAATGTATTACTTACCTGGTGTTATTTCGTCTTCCTAGTATTCTTGATTGCTATGTTATGTTATTTATGCTTAGCTTGTGTTGTTGACTAGCTATGTCAGTCAGAATTGTAATGTATTACTTACCTGATGTTATGTCATCTTCCTAGTATTCTTGATTGCTATGTTATGTTATTTATGCTTAGCTTGTGTTGTTGACTTGCTATGTCAGTGAATATTGTAATGTATTACTTACCTGATGTTATTTCCTCTTCCTAGTATTCTTGATTACTATGTTATGTTATTTATGCTTAGCTTGTGTTGTTGACTTGCTATGTCAGTCAGAATTGTAATGTATTACTTACCTGATGTTATTTCCTCTTCCTAGTATTCTTGATTACTATGTTATGTTATTTATGTTTAGCTTGTGTTGTTGACTTGCTATGTCAGTCAGAATTGTAATGTATTACTTACCTGGTGTTATTTCGTCTTCCTAGTATTCTTGATTGTTATGTTATGTTATTTATGTTTAGCTTGTGTTGTTGACTTGTTATGTCAGTTAGAATTGTAATGTATTACTTACCTGATGTTATTTCGTCTTCCTAGTATTCTTGATTGCTATGTTATGTTATTTATGTTTAGCTTGTGTTGTTGACTAGTTATGTCAGTCCAAATTGTAATGTATTACTTACCTGATGTTATTTCCTCTTCCTAGTATCCTTGATTGCTATGTTATGTTATTTATGTTTAGCTTGTGTTGTTGACTTGCTATGTCAGTCAGAATTGTAATGTATTACTTACCTGGTGTTATTTCGTCTTCCTAGTATTCTTGATTGTTATGTTATGTTATTTATGTTTAGCTTGTGTTGTTGACTTGTTATGTCAGTTAGAATTGTAATGTATTACTTACCTGATGTTATTTCGTCTTCCTAGTATTCTTGATTGCTATGTTATGTTATTTATGTTTAGCTTGTGTTGTTGACTAGTTATGTCAGTCCAAATTGTAATGTATTACTTACCTGATGTTATTTCCTCTTCCTAGTATCCTTGATTGCTATGTTATGTTATTTATGTTTAGCTTGTGTTGTTGACTTATGTCAGTCAGAATTGTAATGTATTACTTACCTGGTGTTATTTCGTCTTCCTAGTATTCTTGATTGCTATGTTATGTTATTTATGTTTAGCTTGTGTTGTTGACTTGCTATGTCAGTCAGAATTGTAATGTATTACTTACCTGATGTTATTTCCTCTTCCTAGTATTCTTGATTGCTATGTTATGTTATTTATGTTTAGCTTGTGTTGTTGACTTATGTCAGTCAGAATTGTAATGTATTACTTACCTGATGTTATTTCGTCTTCCTAGTATTCTTGATTGCTATGTTATGTTATTTATGTTTTGCTTGTGTTGTTGACTAGCTATGTCAGTCAGAATTGTAATGTATTACTTACCTGATGTTATTTCCTCTTCCTAGTATTCTTGATTGCTATGTTATGTTATTTATGTTTAGCTTGTGTTGTTGACTTATGTCAGTCAGAATTGTAATGTATTGCTTACCTGATGTTATTTCGTCTTCCTAGTATTCTTGATTGCTATGTTATGTTATTTATGTTTAGCTTGTGTTGTTGACTTGCTATGTCAGTCAGAATTGTAATGTATTACTTACCTGGTGTTATTTCGTCTTCCTAGTATTCTTGATTGTTATGTTATGTTATTTATGCTTAGCTTGTGTTGTTGACTAGCTATGTCAGTCAGAATTGTAATGTATTACTTACCTGATGTTATGTCATCTTCCTAGTATTCTTGATTGCTATGTTATGTTATTTATGCTTAGCTTGTGTTGTTGACTTGCTATGTCAGTGAATATTGTAATGTATTACTTACCTGATGTTATTTCCTCTTCGTAGTATTCTTGATTACTATGTTATGTTATTTATGCTTAGCTTGTGTTGTTGACTTGCTATGTCAGTCAGAATTGTAATGTATTACTTACCTGATGTTATTTCCTCTTCCTAGTATTCTTGATTACTATGTTATGTTATTTATGTTTAGCTTGTGTTGTTGACTTGCTATGTCAGTCAGAATTGTAATGTATTACTTACCTGGTGTTATTTCGTCTTCCTAGTATTCTTGATTGTTATGTTATGTTATTTATGTTTAGCTTGTGTTGTTGACTTGCTATGTCAGTCAGAATTGTAATGTATTACTTACCTGATGTTATTTCGTCTTCCTATTATTCTTGATTGCTATGTTATGTTATTTATGTTTAGCTTGTGTTGTTGACTTGTTATGTCAGTCAGAATTGTAATGTATTATTTACCTGATGTTATTTCCTCTTCCTAGTATTCTTGATTGCATGTTATGTTATGTATGCTTAGCTTGTGTTGTTGACTAATTATGTCAGTCAGAATTGTAATGTATTACTTACCTGATGTTATTTCGTCTTCCTAGTATTCTTGATTGTTATGTTATGTTATTTATGTTTAGCTTGTGTTGTTGACTAGATATTTCAGTCAGAATTGTAATGTATTACTTACCTGATGTTATTTCGTCTTCCTAGTATTCTTGATTGCTATGTTATGTTATTCATGTTTAGCTTGTGTTGTTGACTTGTTATGTCAGTCAGAATTGTAATGTATTATTTACCTGGTGTTATTTCGTCTTCCTAGTATTCTTGATTGCTATGTTATGTTATTCATGTTTAGCTTGTGTTGTTGACTTATGTCAGTCAGAGTTGTAATGTATTACTTACCTGGTGTTATTTCGTCTTCCTAGTATTCTTGATTGCTATGTTATGTTATTTATGCTTAGCTTGTGTTGTTGACTAGTTATGTCAGTCAGAATTGTAATGTATTACTTACCTGATGTTATTTCCTCTTCCTAGTATTCTTGATTGCTATGTTTTGCTATTTATGTTTAGCTTGTGTTGTTGACTTGCTATGTCAGTCAGAATTGTAAGGTATTACTTACCTGGTGTTATTTCGTCTTCCTAGTATTCTTGATTGTTATATTATGTTATTTGTGTTTAGCTTGTGTTGTTGACTTGTTAGGTAAGTCAGAATTGTAATGTATTACTTACCTGATGTTATTTCCTCTTCCTAGTATTCTTGATTGCTATGTTATGTTATTTATGCTTAGCTATGTTGTTGACTGGTTATGTCAGTCCAAATTTTAATGTATTACTTACCTGATGTTGTTTCCTCTTCCTAGTATTCTTGATTGCTGTGTTATTCTATTTATGTTTAGCTTGTGTTGTTGACTAGTTATGTCAGTCAGAATTGTAATGTATTACTTACCTGATGTTATTTCCTCTTCCTAGTATTCTTGATTGCTGTGTTATGTTATTTATGTTTAGCTTGTGTTGTTGACTAGTTATGTCAGGCAGAATTGTAATGTATTACTTACCTGGTGTTATTTCCTCTTCCTAGTATTCTTGATTGCTATGTTATGTTATTCATGTTTAGCTTGTGCTGTTGACTTGTTATGTCAGTCAGAATTGTAATGTATTACTTACCTGATGTTATTTCCTCTTCCTAGTATTCTTGATTGCTATGTTATGTTATTTATGTTTAGCTTGTGTTGTTGACTTATGTCAGTCAGAATTGTAATGTATTACTTACCTGATGTTATTTCGTCTTCCTAGTATTCTTGATTGCTATGTTATGTTATTTATGTTTAGTTTGTGTTGTTGACTAGCTATGTCAGTCGGAATTGTAATGTATTACTTACCTGATGTTATTTCCTCTTCCTAGTATTCTTGATTGCTATGTTATGTTATGTATGTTTAGCTTGTGTTGTTGACTTGTTATGTCAGTCAGAATTTTAATGTATTACTTACCTGATGTTATTTCATCTTCCTAGTATTCTTGATTGCTATGCTATGTTATTTATGTTTAGCTTGTGTTGTTGACTAGTTATGTCAGTCAGAATTTTAATGTATTACTTACCTGATGTTATTTCCTCTTCCTAGTATTCTTGATTGCTATGTTTTGCTATTTATGTTTAGCTTGTGTTGTTGACTTGCTATGTCAGTCAGAATTGTAATGTATTACTTACCTGATGTTATTTCATCTTCCTAGTATTCTTGATTGCTATGTTATGTTATTTATTTTGAGCTTATGTTGTTGACTTGCTATGTCAGTCAGAATTGTAATGTATTACTTACCTGATGTTATTTCATCTTCCTAGTATTCTTGATTGTTATGTTATGTTATTTATGTTTAGCTTGTGCTGTTGACTTATGTCAGTCAGAATTGTAATGTATTACTTACCTGGTGTTATTTCGTCTTCCTAGTATTCTTGATTGTTATATTATGTTATTTGTGTTTAACTTGTGTTGTTGACTTGTTAGGTCAGTCAGATTGTAATGTATTACTTACCTGATGTTATTTCCTCTTCCTAGTATTCTTGATTGCTATGTTATGTTATTTATGTTTAGCTTGTGTTGTTGACTAGTTATGTCAGTCAGAATTTTAATGTATTACTTACCTGATGTTATTTCCTCTTCCTAGTATTCTTGATTGCTGTGTTATGTTATTTATGTTTAGCTTGTGTTGTTGACTAGTTATGTCAGTCAGAATTGTAATGTATTACTTACCTGATGTTATTTCCTCTTCCTAGTATTGATTGCTATGTTATGTTATTTATGTTTAGCTTGTGTTGTTGACTAGTTATGTCAGTCAGAATTGTAATGTATTACTTACCTGGTGTTATTTCGTCTTCCTAGTATTCTTGATTGCTATGTTATGTTATTCATGTTTAGCTTGTGCTGTTGACTTGCTATGTCAGTCAGATTGTAATGTATTACTTACCTGATGTTATTTCCTCTTCCTAGTATTCTTGATTGCTATGTTATGTTATTTATGTTTAGCTTGTGTTGTTGACTAGTTATGTCAGTCAGAATTTTAATGTATTACTTACCTGATGTTATTTCCTCTTCCTAGTATTCTTGATTGCTGTGTTATGTTATTTATGTTTAGCTTGTGTTGTTGACTAGTTATGTCAGTCAGAATTGTAATGTATTACTTACCTGATGTTATTTCCTCTTCCTAGTATTGATTGCTATGTTATGTTATTTATGTTTAGCTTGTGTTGTTGACTAGTTATGTCAGTCAGAATTGTAATGTATTACTTACCTGGTGTTATTTCGTCTTCCTAGTATTCTTGATTGCTATGTTATGTTATTCATGTTTAGCTTGTGCTGTTGACTTGCTATGTCAGTCAGAATTGTAATGTATTACTTACCTGATGTTATTTCCTCTTCCTAGTATTGATTGCTATGTTATGTTATTTATGTTTAGCTTGTGTTGTTGACTAGTTATGTCAGTCAGAATTGTAATGTATTACTTACCTGATGTTATTTCCTCTTCCTAGTATTGATTGCTATGTTATGTTATTTATGTTTAGCTTGTGTTGTTGACTAGCTATGTCAGTCAGAATTGTAATGTATTACTTACCTGATGTTATTTCCTCTTCCTAGTATTGATTGCTATGTTATGTTATTTATGTTTAGCTTGTGTTGTTGACTAGTTATGTCAGTCAGAATTGTAATGTATTACTTACCTGATGTTATTTCCTCTTCCTAGTATTCTTGATTGCTGTGTTATGTTATTTATGTTTAGCTTGTGTTGTTGACTAGTTATGTCAGTCAGAATTGTAATGTATTACTTACCTGATGTTATTTCCTCTTCCTAGTATTGATTGCTATGTTATGTTATTTATGTTTAGCTTGTGTTGTTGACTAGTTATGTCAGTCAGATTTGTAATGTATTACTTACCTGGTGTTATTTCCTCTTCCTAGTATTCTTGATTGCTATGTTATGTTATTCATGTTTAGCTTGTGTTGTTGACTTGCTATGTCAGTCAGAATTGTAATGTACTTCTTACCTGATGTTATTTCCTCTTCCTAGTATTGATTGCTATGTTATGTTATTTATGTTTAGCTTGTGTTGTTGACTTGCTATGTCAGTCAGAATTGTAATGTATTACTTACCTGGTGTTATTTCGTCTTCCTAGTATTCTTGATTGCTCTGTTATGTTATTTATGTTTAGCTTGTGTTGTTGACTTGCTATGTCAGTCAGAATTGTAATGTATTACTTACCTGGTTTTATTTCCTCTTCCTAGTATTCTTGATTGCTGTGTAATGTTATTCATGTTTAGCTTGTGTTGTTGACTAGCTATGTCAGTCAGAATTGTAATGTACTACTTACCTGATGTTATTTCCTCTTCCTAGTATTCTTGATAGCTGTGTTATGTTATTTATGTTTAGCTTGTGTTGTTGACTAGTTAGGTCAGTCAGAATTGTAATGTATTACTTACCTGATGTTATTTCATCTTCCTAGTATTCTTGATTGCTATGTTATGTTATAAATATTTTTAGCTTATGTTGTTGACTAGTTATGTCAGTCAAAATTGTAATGTATTACTTACCTGATGTTATTTCCTCTTCCTAGTATTCTTGATTGTTATGTTATGTTATTTATGTTTAGCTTGTGTTGTTGACTAGTTATGTGAGTCAGAATTGTAATGAATTACTTACCTGATGTTATTTCGTCTTCCTAGTATTCTTGATTGCTATGTTATGTTATTTATGTTTAGTTTGTGTTGTTGACTAGCTATGTCAGTCGGAATTGTAATGTATTACTTACCTGATGTTATTTCATCTTCCTAGTATTCTTGATTGCTATGCTATGTTATTTATGTTTTGCTTGTGTTGTTGACTAGTTATGTCAGTCAGAATTTTAATGTATTACTTACTTGATGTTATTTCCTCTTCCTAGTATTCTTGATTGCTATGTTTTGCTATTTATGTTTAGCTTGTGTTGTTGACTTGCTATGTCAGTCAGAATTGTAATGTATTACTTACCTGATGTTATTTCATCTTCCTAGTATTCTTGATTGCTATGTTATGTTATTTATTTTGAGCTTATGTTGTTGACTTGCTATGTCAGTCAGAATTGTAATGTATTACTTACCTGATGTTATTTCATCTTCCTAGTATTCTTGATTGTTATGTTATGTTATTTATGTTTAGCTTGTGCTGTTGACTTATGTCAGTCAGAATTGTAATGTATTACTTACCTGGTGTTATTTCGTCTTCCTAGTATTCTTGATTGTTATATTATGTTATTTGTGTTTAAATTGTGTTGGTGACTTGTTAGGTCAGTCAGATTGTAATGTATTACTTACCAGATGTTATTTCCTCTTCCTAGTATTCTTGATTGCTATGTTATGTTATTTATGTTTAGCTTGTGTTGTTGACTAGTTATGTCAGTCAGAATTTTAATGTATTACTTACCTGATGTTATTTCCTCTTCCTAGTATTCTTGATTGCTGTGTTATGTTATTTATGTTTAGCTTGTGTTGTTGACTAGTTATGTCAGTCAGAATTGTAATGTATTACTTACCTGGTGTTATTTCGTCTTCCTAGTATTCTTGATTGCTATGTTATGTTATTCATGTTTAGCTTGTGCTGTTGACTTGCTATGTCAGTCAGATTGTAATGTATTACTTACCTGATGTTATTTCCTCTTCCTAGTATTGATTGCTATGTTATGTTATTTATGTTTAGCTTGTGTTGTTGACTAGTTATGTCAGTCAGAATTGTAATGTATTACTTACCTGATGTTATTTCCTCTTCCTAGTATTGATTGCTATGTTATGTTATTTATGTTTAGCTTGTGTTGTTGACTAGTTATGTCAGTCAGAATTGTAATGTATTACTTACCTGATGTTATATCCTCTTCCTAGTATTGATTGCTATGTTATGTTATTTATGTTTAGCTTGTGTTGTTGACTAGTTATGTCAGTCAGAATTGTAATGTATTACTTACCTGATGTTATTTCCTCTTCCTAGTATTCTTGATTGCTGTGTTATGTTATTTATGTTTAGCTTGTGTTGTTGACTAGTTATGTCAGTCAGAATTGTAATGTATTACTTACCTGATGTTATTTCCTCTTCCTAGTATTGATTGCTATGTTATGTTATTTATGTTTAGCTTGTGTTGTTGACTAGTTATGTCAGTCAGATTTGTAATGTATTACTTACCTGGTGTTATTTCCTCTTCCTAGTATTTTTGATTGCTATGTTATGTTATTCATGTTTAGCTTGTGCTGTTGACTTGCTATGTCAGTCAGAATTGTAATGTACTACTTACCTGATGTTATTTCCTCTTCCTAGTATTGATTGCTATGTTATGTTATTTATGTTTAGCTTGTGTTGTTGACTTGTTATGTCAGTCAGAATTGTAATGTATTACTTACCTGGTGTTATTTCGTCTTCCTAGTATTATTGATTGCTCTGTTATGTTATTTATGTTTAGCTTGTGTTGTTGACTTGCTATGTCAGTCAGAATTGTAATGTATTACTTACCTGGTGTTATTTCCTCTTCCTAGTATTCTTGATTGCTGTGTTATGTTATTCATGTTTAGCTTGTGTTGTTGACTTGCTATGTCAGTCAGAATTGTAATGTACTACTTACCTGATGTTATTTCCTCTTCCTAGTATTCTTGATTGCTGTGTTATGTTATTTATGTTTAGCTTGTGTTGTTGACTAGTTATGTCAGGCAGAATTGTAATGTATTACTTACCTGATGTTATTTCGTCTTCCTAGTATTCTTGATTGTTATATTATGTTATTTGTGTTTAACTTGTGTTGTTGACTTGTTAGGTCAGTCAGAATTGTAATGTATTACTTACCTGATGTTATTTCATCTTCCTAGTATTCTTGATTGCTGTGTTATGTTATATATATTTTTAGCTTATGTTGTTGACTAGTTATGTCAGTCAGAATTGTAATGTATTACTTACCTGATGTTATTTCCTCTTCCTAGTATTCTTGATTGTTATGTTATGTTATTTATGTTTAGCTTGTGTTGTTGACTAGTTATGTGAGTCAGAATTGTAATGAATTACTTACCTGATGTTATTTCGTCTTCCTAGTATTCTTGATTGTTATGTTATGTTATGTATGTTTAGCCTGTGTTGTTGACTTGCTATGTCAGTCAGAATTGTAATGCATTACTTACCTGATGTTATTTCCTCCTCCTAGTATTCTTGATTACTATGTTATGTTATTTATGTTTAGCCTGTGTTGTTGACTTGTTATGTCAGTCAGAATTGTAATGTATTACTTACCTGATGTTATTTCCTCTTCCTAGTATTTCTGATTGCTATGTTATGTTATGTATGTTTAGCTTGTGTTGTTGACTTGCTATGTCAGTCAGAATTGTAATGTATTACTTACCTGGTGTTATTTCTTCTTCCTAGTATTCTTGATTGCTATGTCATGTTATTTATGTTTAGCTTGTGTTGTTGACTAGTTATGTCAGTCCAAATTGTAATGTATTACTTACCTGATGTTATTTCCTCTTCCTAGTATCCTTGATTGCTATGTTATGTTATTTATGTTTAGCTTGTGTTGTTGACTTATGTCAGTCAGAATTGTAATGTATTACTTACCTGGTGTTATTTCGTCTTCCTAGTATTCTTGATTGCTATGTTATGTTATTTATGTTTGGCTTGTGTTGTTGACTTGCTATGTCAGTCAGAATTGTAATGTATTACTTACCTGATGTTATTTCCTCTTCCTAGTATTCTTGATTGCTATGTTATGTTATTTATGTTTAGCTTGTGTTGTTGACTTATGTCAGTCAGAATTGTAATGTATTACTTACCTGATGTTATTTCGTCTTCCTAGTATTCTTGATTGCTATGTTATGTTATTTATGTTTTGCTTGTGTTGTTGACTAGCTATGTCAGTCAGAATTGTAATGTATTACTTACCTGATGTTATTTCCTCTTCCTAGTATTCTTGATTGCTATGTTATGTTATTTATGTTTAGCTTGTGTTGTTGACTTATGTCAGTCAGAATTGTAATGTATTGCTTACCTGATGTTATTTCGTCTTCCTAGTATTCTTGATTGCTATGTTATGTTATTTATGTTTAGCTTGTGTTTTTGACTTGCTATGTCAGTCAGAATTGTAATGTATTACTTACCTGGTGTTATTTCGTCTTCCTAGTATTCTTGATTGTTATGTTATGTTATTTATGCTTAGCTTGTGTTGTTGACTAGCTATGTCAGTCAGAATTGTAATGTATTACTTACCTGATGTTATGTCATCTTCCTAGTATTCTTGATTGCTATGTTATGTTATTTATGCTTAGCTTGTGTTGTTGACTTGCTATGTCAGTCAGAATTGTAATGTATTACTTACCTGATGTTATTTCCTCTTCCTAGTATTCTTGATTACTATGTTATGTTATTTATGCTTAGTTTGTGTTGTTGACTTGCTATGTCAGTCAGAATTGTAATGTATTACTTACCTGATGTTATTTCCTCTTCCTAGTATTCTTGATTACTATGTTATGTTATTTATGTTTAGCTTGTGTTGTTGACTTGCTATGTCAGTCAGAATTGTAATGTATTACTTACCTGGTGTTATTTCGTCTTCCTAGTATTCTTGATTGTTATGTTATGTTATTTATGTTTAGCTTGTGTTGTTGACTTGCTATGTCAGTCAGAATTGTAATGTATTACTTACCTGATGTTATTTCGTCTTCCTAGTATTCTTGATTGCTATGTTATGTTATTTATGTTTAGCTTGTGTTGTTGACTTGTTATGTCAGTCAGAATTGTAATGTATTACTTACCTGGTGTTATTTCCTCTTCCTAGTATTCTTGATTGCTATGTCATGTTATTTATGTTTAGCTTGTGTTGTTGACTAGTTATGTCAGTCCAAATTGTAATGTATTACTTACCTGATGTTATTTCCTCTTCCTAGTATCCTTGATTGCTATGTTATGTTATTTATGTTTAGCTTGTGTTGTTGACTTATGTCAGTCAGAATTGTAATGTATTACTTACCTGGTGTTATTTCGTCTTCCTAGTATTCTTGATTGCTATGTTATGTTATTTATGTTTAGCTTGTGTTGTTGACTTGCTATGTCAGTCAGAATTGTAATGTATTACTTACCTGATGTTATTTCCTCTTCCTAGTATTCTTGATTGCTATGTTATGTTATTTATGTTTAGCTTGTGTTGTTGACTTATGTCAGTCAGAATTGTAATGTATTACTTACCTGATGTTATTTCGTCTTCCTAGTATTCTTGATTGCTATGTTATGTTATTTATGTTTTGCTTGTGTTGTTGACTAGCTATGTCAGTCAGAATTGTAATGTATTACTTACCTGATGTTATTTCCTCTTCCTAGTATTCTTGATTGCTATGTTATGTTATTTATGTTTAGCTTGTGTTGTTGACTTGTTATGTCAGTCAGAATTGTAATGTATTGCTTACCTGATGTTATTTCGTCTTCCTAGTATTCTTGATTGCTATGTTATGTTATTTATGTTTAGCTTGTGTTGTTGACTTGCTATGTCAGTCAGAATTGTAATGTATTACTTACCTGGTGTTATTTCGTCTTCCTAGTATTCTTGATTGTTATGTTATGTTATTTATGCTTAGCTTGTGTTGTTGACTAGCTATGTCAGTCAGAATTGTAATGTATTACTTACCTGATGTTATGTCATCTTCCTAGTATTCTTGATTGCTATGTTATGTTATTTATGCTTAGCTTGTGTTGTTGACTTGCTATGGCAGTGAATATTGTAATGTATTACTTACCTGATGTTATTTCCTCTTCCTAGTATTCTTGATTACTATGTTATGTTGTTTATGCTTAGCTTGTGTTGTTGACTTGCTATGTCAGTCAGAATTGTAATGTATTACTTACCTGATGTTATTTCCTCTTCCTAGTATTCTTGATTACTATGTTATGTTATTTATGTTTAGCTTGTGTTGTTGACTTGCTATGTCAGTCAGAATTGTAATGTATTACTTACCTGGTGTTATTTCGTCTTCCTAGTATTCTTGATTGTTATGTTATGTTATTTATGTTTAGCTTGTGTTGTTGACTTGCTATGTCAGTCAGAATTGTAATGTATTACTTACCTGATGTTATTTCGTCTTCCTAGTATTCTTGATTGCTATGTTATGTTATTTATGTTTAGCTTGTGTTGTTGACTTGTTATGTCAGTCAGAATTGTAATGTATTATTTACCTGATGTTATTTCCTCTTCCTAGTATTCTTGATTGCTATGTTATGTTATTTATGTTTAGCTTGTGTTGTTGACTTATGTCAGTCAGAATTGTAATGTATTGCTTACCTGATGTTATTTCGTCTTCCTAGTATTCTTGATTGCTATGTTATGTTATTTATGTTTAGCTTGTGTTTTTGACTTGCTATGTCAGTCAGAATTGTAATGTATTACTTACCTGGTGTTATTTCGTCTTCCTAGTATTCTTGATTGCTATGTTATGTTATTTATGCTTAGCTTGTGTTGTTGACTTGCTATGTCAGTGAATATTGTAATGTATTACTTACCTGATGTTATTTCCTCTTCCTAGTATTCTTGATTACTATGTTATGTTATTTATGCTTAGCTTGTGTTGTTGACTTGCTATGTCAGTGAATATTGTAATGTATTACTTACCTGATGTTATTTCCTCTTCCTAGTATTCTTGATTACTATGTTATGTTATTTATGCTTAGCTTGTGTTGTTGACTTGCTATGTCAGTCAGAATTGTAATGTATTACTTACCTGATGTTATTTCCTCTTCCTAGTATTCTTGATTACTATGTTATGTTATTTATGTTTAGCTTGTGTTGTTGACTTGCTATGTCAGTCAGAATTGTAATGTATTACTTACCTGGTGTTATTTCGTCTTCCTAGTATTCTTGATTGTTATGTTATGTTATTTATGTTTAGCTTGTGTTGTTGACTTGTTATGTCAGTTAGAATTGTAATGTATTACTTACCTGATGTTATTTCGTCTTCCTAGTATTCTTGATTGCTATGTTATGTTATTTATGTTTAGCTTGTGTTGTTGACTAGTTATGTCAGTCCAAATTGTAATGTATTACTTACCTGATGTTATTTCCTCTTCCTAGTATCCTTGATTGTTATGTTATGTTATTTATGTTTAGCTTGTGTTGTTGACTTATGTCAGTCAGAATTGTAATGTATTACTTACCTGGTGTTATTTCGTCTTCCTAGTATTCTTGATTGCTATGTTATGTTATTTATGTTTAGCTTGTGTTGTTGACTTGCTATGTCAGTCAGAATTGTAATGTATTACTTACCTGATGTTATTTCCTCTTCCTAGTATTCTTGATTGCTATGTTATGTTATTTATGTTTAGCTTGTGTTGTTGACTTATGTCAGTCAGAATTGTAATGTATTGCTTACCTGATGTTATTTCGTCTTCCTAGTATTCTTGATTGCTATGTTATGTTATTTATGTTTAGCTTGTGTTGTTGACTTGCTATGTCAGTCAGAATTGTAATGTATTACTTACCTGGTGTTATTTCGTCTTCCTAGTATTCTTGATTGTTATGTTATGTTATTTATGCTTAGCTTGTGTTGTTGACTAGCTATGTCAGTCAGAATTGTAATGTATTACTTACCTGATGTTATGTCATCTTCCTAGTATTCTTGATTGCTATGTTATATTATTTATGCTTAGCTTGTGTTGTTGACTTGCTATGTCAGTGAATATTGTAATGTATTACTTACCTGATGTTATTTCCTCTTCCTAGTATTCTTGATTACTATGTTATGTTATTTATGCTTAGCTTGTGTTGTTGACTTGCTATGTCAGTCAGAATTGTAATGTATTACTTACCTGATGTTATTTCCTCTTCCTAGTATTCTTGATTACTATGTTATGTTATTTATGATTAGCTTGTGTTGTTGACTTGCTATGTCAGTCAGAATTGTAATGAATTACTTACCTGGTGTTATTTCGTCTTCCTAGTATTCTTGATTGTTATGTTATGTTATTTATGTTTAGCTTGTGTTGTTGACTTGCTATGTCAGTCAGAATTGTAATGTATTACTTACCTGATGTTATTTCGTCTTCCTAGTATTCTTGATTGCTATGTTATGTTATTTATGTTTAGCTTGTGTTGTTGACTTGTTATGTCAGTCAGAATTGTAATGTATTATTTACCTGATGTTATTTCCTCTTCCTAGTATTCTTGATTGCATGTTATGTTATGTATGCTTAGCTTGTGTTGTTGACTAATTATGTCAGTCAGAATTGTAATGTATTACTTACCTGATGTTATTTCGTCCTCCTAGTAATCTTGATTGTTATGTTATGTTATTTATGTTTAGCTTGTGTTGTTGACTAGATATTTCAGTCAGAATTGTAATGTATTACTTACCTGATGTTATTTCGTCTTCCTAGTATTCTTGATTGCTATGTTATGTTATTCATGTTTAGCTTGTGTTGTTGACTTGTTATGTCAGTCAGAATTGTAATGTATTACTTACCTGGTGTTATTTCATCTTCCTAGTATTCTTGATTGCTATGTTATGTTATTCATGTTTAGCTTGTGTTGTTGACTTATGTCAGTCAGAATTGTAATGTATTACTTACCTGGTGTTATTTCGTCTTCCTAGTATTCTTGATTGCTATGTTATGTTATTTATGTTTAGCTTGTGTTGTTGACTAGTTATGTCAGTCCAAATTGTAATGTATTACTTACCTGATGTTATTTCCTCTTCCTAGTATCCTTGATTGTTATGTTATGTTATTTATGTTTAGCTTGTGTTGTTGACTTATGTCAGTCAGAATTGTAATGTATTACTTACCTGGTGTTATTTCGTCTTCCTAGTATTCTTGATTGCTATGTTATGTTATTTATGTTTAGCTTGTGTTGTTGAATTGCTATGTCAGTCAGAATTGTAATGTATTACTTACCTGATGTTATTTCCTCTTCCTAGTATTCTTGATTGCTATGTTATGTTATTTATGTTTAGCTTGTGTTGTTGACTTATGTCAGTCAGAATTGTAATATATTACTTACCTGATGTTATTTCGTCTTCCTAGTATTCTTGATTGCTATGTTATGTTATTTATATTTTGCTTGTGTTGTTGACTAGCTATGTCAGTCAGAATTGTAATGTATTACTTACCTGATGTTATTTCCTCTTCCTAGTATTCTTGATTGCTATGTTATGTTATTTATGTTTAGCTTGTGTTGTTGACTTATGTCAGTCAGAATTGTAATGTATTGCTTACCTGATGTTATTTCGTCTTCCTAGTATTCTTGATTGCTATGTTATGTTATTTATGTTTAGCTTGTGTTGTTGACTTGCTATGTCAGTCAGAATTGTAATGTATTACTTACCTGGTGTTATTTCGTCTTCCTAGTATTCTTGATTGTTATGTTATGTTATTTATGCTTAGCTTGTGTTGTTGACTAGCTATGTCAGTCAGAATTGTAATGTATTACTTACCTGATGTTATGTCATCTTCCTAGTATTCTTGATTGCTATGTTATGTTATTTATGCTTAGCTTGTGTTGTTGACTTGCTATGTCAGTGAATATTGTAATGTATTACTTACCTGATGTTATTTCCTCTTCCTAGTATTCTTGATTACTATGTTATGTTATTTATGCTTAGCTTGTGTTGTTGACTTGCTATGTCAGTCAGAATTGTAATGTATTACTTACCTGATGTTATTTCCTCTTCCTAGTATTCTTGATTACTATGTTATGTTATTTATGTTTAGCTTGTGTTGTTGACTTGCTATGTCAGTCAGAATTGTAATGTATTACTTACCTGGTGTTATTTCGTCTTCCTAGTATTCTTGATTGTTATGTTATGTTATTTATGTTTAGCTTGTGTTGTTGACTTGCTATGTCAGTCAGAATTGTAATGTATTACTTACCTGATGTTATTTCGTCTTCCTAGTATTCTTGATTGCTATGTTATGTTATTTATGTTTAGCTTGTGTTGTTGACTTGTTATGTCAGTCAGAATTGTAATGTATTATTTACCTGATGTTATTTCCTCTTCCTAGTATTCTTGATTGCATGTTATGTTATGTATGCTTAGCTTGTGTTGTTGACTAATTATGTCAGTCAGAATTGTAATGTATTACTTACCTGATGTTATTTCGTCCTCCTAGTATTCTTGATTGTTATGTTATGTTATTTATGTTTAGCTTGTGTTGTTGACTAGATATTTCAGTCAGAATTGTAATGTATTACTTACCTGATGTTATTTCGTCTTCCTAGTATTCTTGATTGCTATGTTATGTTATTCATGTTTAGCTTGTGTTGTTGACTTGTTATGTCAGTCAGAATTGTAATGTATTACTTACCTGGTGTTATTTCGTCTTCCTAGTATTCTTGATTGCTATGTTATGTTATTCATGTTTAGCTTGTGTTGTTGACTTATGTCAGTCAGAATTGTAATGTATTACTTACCTGGTGTTATTTCGTCTTCCTAGTATTCTTGATTGCTATGTTATGTTATTTATGTTTAGCTTGTGTTGTTGACTAGTTATGTCAGTCAGAATTGTAATGTATTACTTACCTGATGTTATTTCGTCTTCCTAGTATTCTTGATTGCTATGTTATGTTATTCATGTTTAGCTTGTGTTGTTGACTTGTTATGTCAGTCAGAATTGTAATGTATTACTTACCATATGTTATTTCGTCTTCCTAGTATTCTTGATGGCTATGTTATGTTATTCATGTTTAGCTTGTGTTGTTGACTTGTTATGTCAGTCAGAATTGTAATGTATTACTTACCTGATGTTATTTCGTCTTCCTAGTATTCTTGATTGCTATGTTATGTTATTTATGTTTAGCTTGTGTTGTTGACTAGTTATGTCAGTCCAAATTGTAATGTATTACTTACCTGATGTTATTTCCTCTTCCTAGTATCCTTGATTGTTATGTTATGTTATTTATGTTTAGCTTGTGTTGTTGACTTATGTCAGTCAGAATTGTAATGTATTACTTACCTGGTGTTATTTCGTCTTCCTAGTATTCTTGATTGCTATGTTATGTTATTTATGTTTAGCTTGTGTTGTTGACTTGCTATGTCAGTCAGAATTGTAATGTATTACTTACCTGATGTTATTTCCTCTTCCTAGTATTCTTGATTGCTATGTTATGTTATTTATGTTTAGCTTGTGTTGTTGACTTATGTCAGTCAGAATTGTAATATATTACTTACCTGATGTTATTTCGTCTTCCTAGTATTCTTGATTGCTATGTTATGTTATTTATATTTTGCTTGTGTTGTTGACTAGCTATGTCAGTCAGAATTGTAATGTATTACTTACCTGATGTTATTTCCTCTTCCTAGTATTCTTGATTGCTATGTTATGTTATTTATGTTTAGCTTGTGTTGTTGACTTATGTCAGTCAGAATTGTAATGTATTGCTTACCTGATGTTATTTCGTCTTCCTAGTATTCTTGATTGTTATGTTATGTTATTTATGTTTAGCTTGTGTTGTTGACTAGATATTTCAGTCAGAATTGTAATGTATTACTTACCTGATGTTATTTCGTCTTCCTAGTATTCTTGATTGCTATGTTATGTTATTCATGTTTAGCTTGTGTTGTTGACTTGTTATGTCAGTCAGAATAGTAATGTATTACTTACCTGGTGTTATTTCGTCTTCCTAGTATTCTTGATTGCTATGTTATGTTATTCATGTTTAGCTTGTGTTGTTGACTTATGTCAGTCAGAATTGTAATGTATTACTTACCTGGTGTTATTTCGTCTTCCTAGTATTCTTGATTGCTATGTTATGTTATTTATGTTTAGCTTGTGTTGTTGACTAGTTATGTCAGTCAGAATTGTAATGTATTACTTACCTGATGTTATTTCGTCTTCCTAGTATTCTTGATTGCTATGTTATGTTATTCATGTTTAGCTTGTGTTGTTGACTTGTTATGTCAGTCAGAATTGTAATGTATTACTTACCTTATGTTATTTCCTCTTCCTAGTATTCTTGATTGCTATGTTATGTTATTCATGTTTAGCTTGTGTTGTTGACTTGTTATGTCAGTCAGAATTGTAATGTATTACTTACCTGATGTTATTTCGTCTTCCTAGTATTCTTGATTGCTATGTTATGTTATTTATGCTTAGCTTGTGTTGTTGACTAGCTATGTCAGTCAGAATTGTAATGTATTACTTACCTGATGTTATGTCATCTTCCTAGTATTCTTGATTGCTATGTTATGTTATTTATGCTTAGCTTGTGTTGTTGACTTGCTATGTCAGTGAATATTGTAATGTATTACTTACCTGATGTTATTTCCTCTTCCTAGTATTCTTGATTACTATGTTATGTTATTTATGCTTAGCTTGTGTTGTTGACTTGCTATGTCAGTCAGAATTGTAATGTATTACTTACCTGATGTTATTTCCTCTTCCTAGTATTCTTGATTACTATGTTATGTTATTTATGTTTAGCTTGTGTTGTTGACTTGCTATGTCAGTCAGAATTGTAATGTATTACTTACCTGGTGTTATTTCGTCTTCCTAGTATTCTTGATTGTTATGTTATGTTATTTATGTTTAGCTTGTGTTGTTGACTTGCTATGTCAGTCAGAATTGTAATGTATTACTTACCTGATGTTATTTCGTCTTCCTAGTATTCTTGATTGCTATGTTATGTTATTTATGTTTAGCTTGTGTTGTTGACTTGTTATGTCAGTCAGAATTGTAATGTATTATTTACCTGATGTTATTTCCTCTTCCTAGTATTCTTGATTGCTATGTTATGTTATTTATGCTTAGCTTGTGTTGTTGACTTATGTCAGTCAGAATTGTAATGTATTGCTTACCTGATGTTATTTCGTCTTCCTAGTATTCTTGATTGCTATGTTATGTTATTTATGTTTAGCTTGTGTTTTTGACTTGCTATGTCAGTCAGAATTGTAATGTATTACTTACCTGGTGTTATTTCGTCTTCCTAGTATTCTTGATTGCTATGTTATGTTATTTATGCTTAGCTTGTGTTGTTGACTTGCTATGTCAGTGAATATTGTAATGTATTACTTACCTGATGTTATTTCCTCTTCCTAGTATTCTTGATTACAATGTTATGTTATTTATGCTTAGCTTGTGTTGTTGACTTGCTATGTCAGTGAATATTGTAATGTATTATTTACCTGATGTTATTTCCTCTTCCTAGTATTCTTGATTGCATGTTATGTTATGTATGCTTAGCTTGTGTTGTTGACTTATGTCAGTCAGAATTGTAATGTATTGCTTACCTGATGTTATTTCGTCTTCCTAGTATTCTTGATTGTTATGTTATGTTATTTATGTTTAGCTTGTGTTGTTGACTAGATATTTCAGTCAGAATTGTAATGTATTACTTACCTGATGTTATTTCGTCTTCCTAGTATTCTTGATTGCTATGTTATGTTATTCATGTTTAGCTTGTGTTGTTGACTTGTTATGTCAGTCAGAATAGTAATGTATTACTTACCTGGTGTTATTTCGTCTTCCTAGTATTCTTGATTGCTATGTTATGTTATTCATGTTTAGCTTGTGTTGTTGACTTATGTCAGTCAGAATTGTAATGTATTACTTACCTGGTGTTATTTCGTCTTCCTAGTATTCTTGATTGCTATGTTATGTTATTTATGTTTAGCTTGTGTTGTTGACTAGTTATGTCAGTCAGAATTGTAATGTATTACTTACCTGATGTTATTTCGTCTTCCTAGTATTCTTGATTGCTATGTTATGTTATTCATGTTTAGCTTGTGTTGTTGACTTGTTATGTCAGTCAGAATTGTAATGTATTACTTACCTTATGTTATTTCCTCTTCCTAGTATTCTTGATTGCTATGTTATGTTATTCATGTTTAGCTTGTGTTGTTGACTTGTTATGTCAGTCAGAATTGTAATGTATTACTTACCTGATGTTATTTCGTCTTCCTAGTATTCTTGATTGCTATGTTATGTTATTTATGCTTAGCTTGTGTTGTTGACTAGCTATGTCAGTCAGAATTGTAATGTATTACTTACCTGATGTTATGTCATCTTCCTAGTATTCTTGATTGCTATGTTATGTTATTTATGCTTAGCTTGTGTTGTTGACTTGCTATGTCAGTGAATATTGTAATGTATTACTTACCTGATGTTATTTCCTCTTCCTAGTATTCTTGATTACTATGTTATGTTATTTATGCTTAGCTTGTGTTGTTGACTTGCTATGTCAGTCAGAATTGTAATGTATTACTTACCTGATGTTATTTCCTCTTCCTAGTATTCTTGATTACTATGTTATGTTATTTATGTTTAGCTTGTGTTGTTGACTTGCTATGTCAGTCAGAATTGTAATGTATTACTTACCTGGTGTTATTTCGTCTTCCTAGTATTCTTGATTGTTATGTTATGTTATTTATGTTTAGCTTGTGTTGTTGACTTGCTATGTCAGTCAGAATTGTAATGTATTACTTACCTGATGTTATTTCGTCTTCCTAGTATTCTTGATTGCTATGTTATGTTATTTATGTTTAGCTTGTGTTGTTGACTTGTTATGTCAGTCAGAATTGTAATGTATTATTTACCTGATGTTATTTCCTCTTCCTAGTATTCTTGATTGCTATGTTATGTTATTTATGCTTAGCTTGTGTTGTTGACTTATGTCAGTCAGAATTGTAATGTATTGCTTACCTGATGTTATTTCGTCTTCCTAGTATTCTTGATTGCTATGTTATGTTATTTATGTTTAGCTTGTGTTTTTGACTTGCTATGTCAGTCAGAATTGTAATGTATTACTTACCTGGTGTTATTTCGTCTTCCTAGTATTCTTGATTGCTATGTTATGTTATTTATGCTTAGCTTGTGTTGTTGACTTGCTATGTCAGTGAATATTGTAATGTATTACTTACCTGATGTTATTTCCTCTTCCTAGTATTCTTGATTACAATGTTATGTTATTTATGCTTAGCTTGTGTTGTTGACTTGCTATGTCAGTGAATATTGTAATGTATTATTTACCTGATGTTATTTCCTCTTCCTAGTATTCTTGATTGCATGTTATGTTATGTATGCTTAGCTTGTGTTGTTGACTTATGTCAGTCAGAATTGTAATGTATTGCTTACCTGATGTTATTTCGTCTTCCTAGTATTCTTGATTGTTATGTTATGTTATTTATGTTTAGCTTGTGTTGTTGACTAGATATTTCAGTCAGAATTGTAATGTATTACTTACCTGATGTTATTTCGTCTTCCTAGTATTCTTGATTGCTATGTTATGTTATTCATGTTTAGCTTGTGTTGTTGACTTGTTATGTCAGTCAGAATAGTAATGTATTACTTACCTGGTGTTATTTCGTCTTCCTAGTATTCTTGATTGCTATGTTATGTTATTCATGTTTAGCTTGTGTTGTTGACTTATGTCAGTCAGAATTGTAATGTATTACTTACCTGGTGTTATTTCGTCTTCCTAGTATTCTTGATTGCTATGTTATGTTATTTATGTTTAGCTTGTGTTGTTGACTAGTTATGTCAGTCAGAATTGTAATGTATTACTTACCTGATGTTATTTCGTCTTCCTAGTATTCTTGATTGCTATGTTATGTTATTCATGTTTAGCTTGTGTTGTTGACTTGTTATGTCAGTCAGAATTGTAATGTATTACTTACCTTATGTTATTTCCTCTTCCTAGTATTCTTGATTGCTATGTTATGTTATTCATGTTTAGCTTGTGTTGTTGACTTGTTATGTCAGTCAGAATTGTAATGTATTACTTACCTGATGTTATTTCGTCTTCCTAGTATTCTTGATTGCTATGTTATGTTATTTATGCTTAGCTTGTGTTGTTGACTAGCTATGTCAGTCAGAATTGTAATGTATTACTTACCTGATGTTATGTCATCTTCCTAGTATTCTTGATTGCTATGTTATGTTATTTATGCTTAGCTTGTGTTGTTGACTTGCTATGTCAGTGAATATTGTAATGTATTACTTACCTGATGTTATTTCCTCTTCCTAGTATTCTTGATTACTATGTTATGTTATTTATGCTTAGCTTGTGTTGTTGACTTGCTATGTCAGTCAGAATTGTAATGTATTACTTACCTGATGTTATTTCCTCTTCCTAGTATTCTTGATTACTATGTTATGTTATTTATGTTTAGCTTGTGTTGTTGACTTGCTATGTCAGTCAGAATTGTAATGTATTACTTACCTGGTGTTATTTCGTCTTCCTAGTATTCTTGATTGTTATGTTATGTTATTTATGTTTAGCTTGTGTTGTTGACTTGCTATGTCAGTCAGAATTGTAATGTATTACTTACCTGATGTTATTTCGTCTTCCTAGTATTCTTGATTGCTATGTTATGTTATTTATGTTTAGCTTGTGTTGTTGACTTGTTATGTCAGTCAGAATTGTAATGTATTATTTACCTGATGTTATTTCCTCTTCCTAGTATTCTTGATTGCTATGTTATGTTATTTATGTTTAGCTTGTGTTGTTGACTTATGTCAGTCAGAATTGTAATGTATTGCTTACCTGATGTTATTTCGTCTTCCTAGTATTCTTGATTGCTATGTTATGTTATTTATGTTTAGCTTGTGTTTTTGACTTGCTATGTCAGTCAGAATTGTAATGTATTACTTACCTGGTGTTATTTCGTCTTCCTAGTATTCTTGATTGCTATGTTATGTTATTTATGCTTAGCTTGTGTTGTTGACTTGCTATGTCAGTGAATATTGTAATGTATTACTTACCTGATGTTATTTCCTCTTCCTAGTATTCTTGATTACTATGTTATGTTATTTATGCTTAGCTTGTGTTGTTGACTTGCTATGTCAGTGAATATTGTAATGTATTACTTACCTGATGTTATTTCCTCTTCCTAGTATTCTTGATTACTATGTTATGTTATTTATGCTTAGCTTGTGTTGTTGACTTGCTATGTCAGTCAGAATTGTAATGTATTACTTACCTGATGTTATTTCCTCTTCCTAGTATTCTTGATTACTATGTTATGTTATTTATGTTTAGCTTGTGTTGTTGACTTGCTATGTCAGTCAGAATTGTAATGTATTACTTACCTGGTGTTATTTCGTCTTCCTAGTATTCTTGATTGTTATGTTATGTTATTTATGTTTAGCTTGTGTTGTTGACTTGTTATGTCAGTTAGAATTGTAATGTATTACTTACCTGATGTTATTTCGTCTTCCTAGTATTCTTGATTGCTATGTTATATTATTTATGTTTAGCTTGTGTTGTTGACTAGTTATGTCAGTCCAAATTGTAATGTATTACTTACCTGATGTTATTTCCTCTTCCTAGTATCCTTGATTGTTATGTTATGTTATTTATGTTTAGCTTGTGTTGTTGACTTATGTCAGTCAGAATTGTAATGTATTACTTACCTGGTGTTATTTCGTCTTCCTAGTATTCTTGATTGCTATGTTATGTTATTTATGTTTAGCTTGTGTTGTTGACTTGCTATGTCAGTCAGAATTGTAATGTATTACTTACCTGATGTTATTTCCTCTTCCTAGTATTCTTGATTGCTATGTTATGTTATTTATGTTTAGCTTGTGTTGTTGACTTATGTCAGTCAGAATTGTAATATATTACTTACCTGATGTTATTTCGTCTTCCTAGTATTCTTGATTGCTATGTTATGTTATTTATATTTTGCTTGTGTTGTTGACTAGCTATGTCAGTCAGAATTGTAATGTATTACTTACCTGATGTTATTTCCTCTTCCTAGTATTCTTGATTGCTATGTTATGTTATTTATGTTTAGCTTGTGTTGTTGACTTATGTCAGTCAGAATTGTAATGTATTGCTTACCTGATGTTATTTCGTCTTCCTAGTATTCTTGATTGCTATGTTATGTTATTTATGTTTAGCTTGTGTTGTTGACTTGCTATGTCAGTCAGAATTGTAATGTATTACTTACCTGGTGTTATTTCGTCTTCCTAGTATTCTTGATTGTTATGTTATGTTATTTATGCTTAGCTTGTGTTGTTGACTAGCTATGTCAGTCAGAATTGTAATGTATTACTTACCTGATGTTATGTCATCTTCCTAGTATTCTTGATTGCTATGTTATATTATTTATGCTTAGCTTGTGTTGTTGACTTGCTATGTCAGTGAATATTGTAATGTATTACTTACCTGATGTTATTTCCTCTTCCTAGTATTCTTGATTACTATGTTATGTTATTTATGCTTAGCTTGTGTTGTTGACTTGCTATGTCAGTCAGAATTGTAATGTATTACTTACCTGATGTTATTTCCTCTTCCTAGTATTCTTGATTACTATGTTATGTTATTTATGATTAGCTTGTGTTGTTGACTTGCTATGTCAGTCAGAATTGTAATGAATTACTTACCTGGTGTTATTTCGTCTTCCTAGTATTCTTGATTGTTATGTTATGTTATTTATGTTTAGCTTGTGTTGTTGACTTGCTATGTCAGTCAGAATTGTAATGTATTACTTACCTGATGTTATTTCGTCTTCCTAGTATTCTTGATTGCTATGTTATGTTATTTATGTTTAGCTTGTGTTGTTGACTTGTTATGTCAGTCAGAATTGTAATGTATTATTTACCTGATGTTATTTCCTCTTCCTAGTATTCTTGATTGCATGTTATGTTATGTATGCTTAGCTTGTGTTGTTGACTAATTATGTCAGTCAGAATTGTAATGTATTACTTACCTGATGTTATTTCGTCCTCCTAGTAATCTTGATTGTTATGTTATGTTATTTATGTTTAGCTTGTGTTGTTGACTAGATATTTCAGTCAGAATTGTAATGTATTACTTACCTGATGTTATTTCGTCTTCCTAGTATTCTTGATTGCTATGTTATGTTATTCATGTTTAGCTTGTGTTGTTGACTTGTTATGTCAGTCAGAATTGTAATGTATTACTTACCTGGTGTTATTTCATCTTCCTAGTATTCTTGATTGCTATGTTATGTTATTCATGTTTAGCTTGTGTTGTTGACTTATGTCAGTCAGAATTGTAATGTATTACTTACCTGGTGTTATTTCGTCTTCCTAGTATTCTTGATTGCTATGTTATGTTATTTATGTTTAGCTTGTGTTGTTGACTAGTTATGTCAGTCCAAATTGTAATGTATTACTTACCTGATGTTATTTCCTCTTCCTAGTATCCTTGATTGTTATGTTATGTTATTTATGTTTAGCTTGTGTTGTTGACTTATGTCAGTCAGAATTGTAATGTATTACTTACCTGGTGTTATTTCGTCTTCCTAGTATTCTTGATTGCTATGTTATGTTATTTATGTTTAGCTTGTGTTGTTGAATTGCTATGTCAGTCAGAATTGTAATGTATTACTTACCTGATGTTATTTCCTCTTCCTAGTATTCTTGATTGCTATGTTATGTTATTTATGTTTAGCTTGTGTTGTTGACTTATGTCAGTCAGAATTGTAATATATTACTTACCTGATGTTATTTCGTCTTCCTAGTATTCTTGATTGCTATGTTATGTTATTTATATTTTGCTTGTGTTGTTGACTAGCTATGTCAGTCAGAATTGTAATGTATTACTTACCTGATGTTATTTCCTCTTCCTAGTATTCTTGATTGCTATGTTATGTTATTTATGTTTAGCTTGTGTTGTTGACTTATGTCAGTCAGAATTGTAATGTATTGCTTACCTGATGTTATTTCGTCTTCCTAGTATTCTTGATTGCTATGTTATGTTATTTATGTTTAGCTTGTGTTGTTGACTTGCTATGTCAGTCAGAATTGTAATGTATTACTTACCTGGTGTTATTTCGTCTTCCTAGTATTCTTGATTGTTATGTTATGTTATTTATGCTTAGTTTGTGTTGTTGACTAGCTATGTCAGTCAGAATTGTAATGTATTACTTACCTGATGTTATGTCATCTTCCTAGTATTCTTGATTGCTATGTTATGTTATTTATGCTTAGCTTGTGTTGTTGACTTGCTATGTCAGTGAATATTGTAATGTATTACTTACCTGATGTTATTTCCTCTTCCTAGTATTCTTGATTACTATGTTATGTTATTTATGCTTAGCTTGTGTTGTTGACTTGCTATGTCAGTCAGAATTGTAATGTATTACTTACCTGATGTTATTTCCTCTTCCTAGTATTCTTGATTACTATGTTATGTTATTTATGTTTAGCTTGTGTTGTTGACTTGCTATGTCAGTCAGAATTGTAATGTATTACTTACCTGGTGTTATTTCGTCTTCCTAGTATTCTTGATTGTTATGTTATGTTATTTATGTTTAGCTTGTGTTGTTGACTTGCTATGTCAGTCAGAATTGTAATGTATTACTTACCTGATGTTATTTCGTCTTCCTAGTATTCTTGATTGCTATGTTATGTTATTTATGTTTAGCTTGTGTTGTTGACTTGTTATGTCAGTCAGAATTGTAATGTATTATTTACCTGATGTTATTTCCTCTTCCTAGTATTCTTGATTGCATGTTATGTTATGTATGCTTAGCTTGTGTTGTTGACTAATTATGTCAGTCAGAATTGTAATGTATTACTTACCTGATGTTATTTCGTCCTCCTAGTATTCTTGATTGTTATGTTATGTTATTTATGTTTAGCTTGTGTTGTTGACTAGATATTTCAGTCAGAATTGTAATGTATTACTTACCTGATGTTATTTCGTCTTCCTAGTATTCTTGATTGCTATGTTATGTTATTCATGTTTAGCTTGTGTTGTTGACTTGTTATGTCAGTCAGAATTGTAATGTATTACTTACCTGGTGTTATTTCGTCTTCCTAGTATTCTTGATTGCTATGTTATGTTATTCATGTTTAGCTTGTGTTGTTGACTTATGTCAGTCAGAATTGTAATGTATTACTTACCTGGTGTTATTTCGTCTTCCTAGTATTCTTGATTGCTATGTTATGTTATTTATGTTTAGCTTGTGTTGTTGACTAGTTATGTCAGTCAGAATTGTAATGTATTACTTACCTGATGTTATTTCGTCTTCCTAGTATTCTTGATTGCTATGTTATGTTATTCATGTTTAGCTTGTGTTGTTGACTTGTTATGTCAGTCAGAATTGTAATGTATTACTTACCTTATGTTATTTCGTCTTCCTAGTATTCTTGATGGCTATGTTATGTTATTCATGTTTAGCTTGTGTTGTTGACTTGTTATGTCAGTCAGAATTGTAATGTATTACTTACCTGATGTTATTTCGTCTTCCTAGTATTCTTGATTGCTATGTTATGTTATTTATGTTTAGCTTGTGTTGTTGACTAGTTATGTCAGTCCAAATTGTAATGTATTACTTACCTGATGTTATTTCCTCTTCCTAGTATCCTTGATTGTTATGTTATGTTATTTATGTTTAGCTTGTGTTGTTGACTTATGTCAGTCAGAATTGTAATGTATTACTTACCTGGTGTTATTTCGTCTTCCTAGTATTCTTGATTGCTATGTTATGTTATTTATGTTTAGCTTGTGTTGTTGACTTGCTATGTCAGTCAGAATTGTAATGTATTACTTACCTGATGTTATTTCCTCTTCCTAGTATTCTTGATTGCTATGTTATGTTATTTATGTTTAGCTTGTGTTGTTGACTTATGTCAGTCAGAATTGTAATATATTACTTACCTGATGTTATTTCGTCTTCCTAGTATTCTTGATTGCTATGTTATGTTATTTATATTTTGCTTGTGTTGTTGACTAGCTATGTCAGTCAGAATTGTAATGTATTACTTACCTGATGTTATTTCCTCTTCCTAGTATTCTTGATTGCTATGTTATGTTATTTATGTTTAGCTTGTGTTGTTGACTTATGTCAGTCAGAATTGTAATGTATTGCTTACCTGATGTTATTTCGTCTTCCTAGTATTCTTGATTGCTATGTTATGTTATTTATGTTTAGCTTGTGTTGTTGACTTGCTATGTCAGTCAGAATTGTAATGTATTACTTACCTGGTGTTATTTCGTCTTCCTAGTATTCTTGATTGTTATGTTATGTTATTTATGCTTAGCTTGTGTTGTTGACTAGCTATGTCAGTCAGAATTGTAATGTATTACTTACCTGATGTTATGTCATCTTCCTAGTATTCTTGATTGCTATGTTATGTTATTTATGCTTAGCTTGTGTTGTTGACTTGCTATGTCAGTGAATATTGTAATGTATTACTTACCTGATGTTATTTCCTCTTCCTAGTATTCTTGATTACTATGTTATGTTATTTATGCTTAGCTTGTGTTGTTGACTTGCTATGTCAGTCAGAATTGTAATGTATTACTTACCTGATGTTATTTCCTCTTCCTAGTATTCTTGATTACTATGTTATGTTATTTATGTTTAGCTTGTGTTGTTGACTTGCTATGTCAGTCAGAATTGTAATGTATTACTTACCTGGTGTTATTTCGTCTTCCTAGTATTCTTGATTGTTATGTTATGTTATTTATGTTTAGCTTGTGTTGTTGACTTGCTATGTCAGTCAGAATTGTAATGTATTACTTACCTGATGTTATTTCGTCTTCCTAGTATTCTTGATTGCTATGTTATGTTATTTATGTTTAGCTTGTGTTGTTGACTTGTTATGTCAGTCAGAATTGTAATGTATTATTTACCTGATGTTATTTCCTCTTCCTAGTATTCTTGATTGCTATGTTATGTTATTTATGTTTAGCTTGTGTTGTTGACTTATGTCAGTCAGAATTGTAATGTATTGCTTACCTGATGTTATTTCGTCTTCCTAGTATTCTTGATTGCTATGTTATGTTATTTATGTTTAGCTTGTGTTTTTGACTTGCTATGTCAGTCAGAATTGTAATGTATTACTTACCTGGTGTTATTTCGTCTTCCTAGTATTCTTGATTGCTATGTTATGTTATTTATGCTTAGCTTGTGTTGTTGACTTGCTATGTCAGTGAATATTGTAATGTATTACTTACCTGATGTTATTTCCTCTTCCTAGTATTCTTGATTACTATGTTATGTTATTTATGCTTAGCTTGTGTTGTTGACTTGCTATGTCAGTGAATATTGTAATGTATTACTTACCTGATGTTATTTCCTCTTCCTAGTATTCTTGATTACTATGTTATGTTATTTATGCTTAGCTTGTGTTGTTGACTTGCTATGTCAGTCAGAATTGTAATGTATTACTTACCTGATGTTATTTCCTCTTCCTAGTATTCTTGATTACTATGTTATGTTATTTATGTTTAGCTTGTGTTGTTGACTTGCTATGTCAGTCAGAATTGTAATGTATTACTTACCTGGTGTTATTTCGTCTTCCTAGTATTCTTGATTGTTATGTTATGTTATTTATGTTTAGCTTGTGTTGTTGACTTGTTATGTCAGTTAGAATTGTAATGTATTACTTACCTGATGTTATTTCGTCTTCCTAGTATTCTTGATTGCTATGTTATGTTATTTATGTTTAGCTTGTGTTGTTGACTAGTTATGTCAGTCCAAATTGTAATGTATTACTTACCTGATGTTATTTCCTCTTCCTAGTATCCTTGATTGCTATGTTATGTTATTTATGTTTAGCTTGTGTTGTTGACTTATGTCAGTCAGAATTGTAATGTATTACTTACCTGGTGTTATTTCGTCTTCCTAGTATTCTTGATTGCTATGTTATGTTATTTATGTTTAGCTTGTGTTGTTGACTTGCTATGTCAGTCAGAATTGTAATGTATTACTTACCTGATGTTATTTCCTCTTCCTAGTATTCTTGATTGCTATGTTATGTTATTTATGTTTAGCTTGTGTTGTTGACTTATGTCAGTCAGAATTGTAATATATTACTTACCTGATGTTATTTCGTCTTCCTAGTATTCTTGATTGCTATGTTATGTTATTTATATTTTGCTTGTGTTGTTGACTAGCTATGTCAGTCAGAATTGTAATGTATTACTTACCTGATGTTATTTCCTCTTCCTAGTATTCTTGATTGCTATGTTATGTTATTTATGTTTAGCTTGTGTTGTTGACTTATGTCAGTCAGAATTGTAATGTATTGCTTACCTGATGTTATTTCGTCTTCCTAGTATTCTTGATTGCTATGTTATGTTATTTATGTTTAGCTTGTGTTGTTGACTTGCTATGTCAGTCAGAATTGTAATGTATTACTTACCTGGTGTTATTTCGTCTTCCTAGTATTCTTGATTGTTATGTTATGTTATTTATGCTTAGCTTGTGTTGTTGACTAGCTATGTCAGTCAGAATTGTAATGTATTACTTACCTGATGTTATGTCATCTTCCTAGTATTCTTGATTGCTATGTTATATTATTTATGCTTAGCTTGTGTTGTTGACTTGCTATGTCAGTGAATATTGTAATGTATTACTTACCTGATGTTATTTCCTCTTCCTAGTATTCTTGATTACTATGTTATGTTATTTATGCTTAGCTTGTGTTGTTGACTTGCTATGTCAGTCAGAATTGTAATGTATTACTTACCTGATGTTATTTCCTCTTCCTAGTATTCTTGATTACTATGTTATGTTATTTATGATTAGCTTGTGTTGTTGACTTGCTATGTCAGTCAGAATTGTAATGAATTACTTACCTGGTGTTATTTCGTCTTCCTAGTATTCTTGATTGTTATGTTATGTTATTTATGTTTAGCTTGTGTTGTTGACTTGCTATGTCAGTCAGAATTGTAATGTATTACTTACCTGATGTTATTTCGTCTTCCTAGTATTCTTGATTGCTATGTTATGTTATTTATGTTTAGCTTGTGTTGTTGACTTGTTATGTCAGTCAGAATTGTAATGTATTATTTACCTGATGTTATTTCCTCTTCCTAGTATTCTTGATTGCATGTTATGTTATGTATGCTTAGCTTGTGTTGTTGACTAATTATGTCAGTCAGAATTGTAATGTATTACTTACCTGATGTTATTTCGTCCTCCTAGTAATCTTGATTGTTATGTTATGTTATTTATGTTTAGCTTGTGTTGTTGACTAGATATTTCAGTCAGAATTGTAATGTATTACTTACCTGATGTTATTTCGTCTTCCTAGTATTCTTGATTGCTATGTTATGTTATTCATGTTTAGCTTGTGTTGTTGACTTGTTATGTCAGTCAGAATTGTAATGTATTACTTACCTGGTGTTATTTCATCTTCCTAGTATTCTTGATTGCTATGTTATGTTATTCATGTTTAGCTTGTGTTGTTGACTTATGTCAGTCAGAATTGTAATGTATTACTTACCTGGTGTTATTTCGTCTTCCTAGTATTCTTGATTGCTATGTTATGTTATTTATGTTTAGCTTGTGTTGTTGACTAGTTATGTCAGTCCAAATTGTAATGTATTACTTACCTGATGTTATTTCCTCTTCCTAGTATCCTTGATTGTTATGTTATGTTATTTATGTTTAGCTTGTGTTGTTGACTTATGTCAGTCAGAATTGTAATGTATTACTTACCTGGTGTTATTTCGTCTTCCTAGTATTCTTGATTGCTATGTTATGTTATTTATGTTTAGCTTGTGTTGTTGAATTGCTATGTCAGTCAGAATTGTAATGTATTACTTACCTGATGTTATTTCCTCTTCCTAGTATTCTTGATTGCTATGTTATGTTATTTATGTTTAGCTTGTGTTGTTGACTTATGTCAGTCAGAATTGTAATATATTACTTACCTGATGTTATTTCGTCTTCCTAGTATTCTTGATTGCTATGTTATGTTATTTATATTTTGCTTGTGTTGTTGACTAGCTATGTCAGTCAGAATTGTAATGTATTACTTACCTGATGTTATTTCCTCTTCCTAGTATTCTTGATTGCTAATGTTTAGCTTGTGTTGTTGACTTATGTCAGTCAGAATTGTAATGTATTACTTACCTGGTGTTATTTCGTCTTCCTAGTATTCTTGATTGCTATGTTATGTTATTTATGTTTAGCTTGTGATGTTGACTAGTTATGTCAGTCAGAATTGTAATGTATTACTTACCTGATGTTATTTCGTCTTCCTAGTATTCTTGATTGCTATGTTATGTTATTCATGTTTAGCTTGTGTTGTTGACTTGTTATGTCAGTCAGAATTGTAATGTATTACTTACCTTATGTTATTTCGTCTTCCTAGTATTCTTGATTGCTATGTTATGTTATTCATGTTTAGCTGCTTGTGTTGTTGACTTGTTATGTCAGTCAGAATTGTAATGTATTACTTACCTGGTGTTATTTCGTCTTCCTAGTATTCTTGATTGCTATGTTATGTTATTCATGTTTAGCTTGTGTTGTTGACTTATGTCAGTCAGAATTGTAATGTATTACTTACCTGGTGTTATTTCGTCTTCC
This sequence comes from Bathymodiolus brooksi, assembly GCA_963680875.1. NCBI lineage: Eukaryota > Metazoa > Mollusca > Bivalvia > Mytilida > Modiolidae > Bathymodiolus > Bathymodiolus brooksi. The sequence continues at coordinate 148,241,613 of OY804576.1, forward strand.
TAGAATTCTTGATTGCTGTGTTATGTTATTTATGTTTAGCTTGTGTTGTTGACTTATGTCAGTCAGAATTGTAATGTATTTTCACAGTTTTCCGGTTGTTGACTGATTTTGTCTGTTTATATAATTATGAGTTTTGACTTTCCCTTTGTAAGATTGTTCGGAGTTCGGTAATTTTGTTATTACCTTTCTTTACTTACCTGAAGTTATTTCCTCTTCCTAGTATTCTTGATTGCTATGTTATGTTATTTATGTTTAGCTTGTGTTGTTGACTTATGTCAGTCAGAATTGTAATGTATTACTTACCTGATGTTATTTCGTCTTCCTAGTATTCTTGATTGCTATGTTATGTTATGTATGTTTAGCTTGTGTTGTTGACTAGCTATGTCAGTCAGCATTGTAATGTATTACTTACCTGATGTTATTTCGTCTTCCTAGTATTCTTGATTGCTATGTTATGTTATGTATGTTTAGCTTGTGTTGTTGACTAGCTATGTCAGTCAGAATTGTAATGTATTACTTACCTGGTGTTATTTCCTCTTCCTAGTATTCTTGATTGTTATGTTATGTTATTTATGCTTAGCTTGTGTTGTTGACTAGCTATGTCAGTCAGAATTGTAATGTATTACTTACCTGATGTTATGTCATCTTCCTAGTATTCTTGATTGCTATGTTATGTTATTTATGCTTAGCTTGTGTTGTTGACTTGCTATGTCAGTGAATATTGTAATGTATTACTTACCTGATGTTATTTCCTCTTCCTAGTATTCTTGATTACTATGTTATGTTATTTATGCTTAGCTTGTGTTGTTGACTTGCTATGTCAGTCAGAATTGTAATGTATTACTTACCTGATGTTATTTCCTCTTCCTAGTATTCTTGATTACTATGTTATGTTATTTATGTTTAGCTTGTGTTGTTGACTTGCTATGTCAGTCAGAATTGTAATGTATTACTTACCTGGTGTTATTTCGTCTTCCTAGTATTCTTGATTGTTATGTTATGTTATTTATGTTTAGCTTGTGTTGTTGACTTGCTATGTCAGTCAGAATTGTAATGTATTACTTACCTGATGTTATTTCGTCTTCCTAGTATTCTTGATTGCTATGTTATGTTATTTATGTTTAGCTTGTGTTGTTGACTTGTTATGTCAGTCAGAATTGTAATGTATTACTTACCTGGTGTTATTTCCTCTTCCTAGTATTCTTGATTGCTATGTCATGTTATTCATGTTTAGCTTGTGTTGTTGACTTATGTCAGTCAGAATTGTAATGTATTACTTACCTGGTGTTATTTCGTCTTCCTAGTATTCTTGATTGCTATGTTATGTTATTTATGTTTAGCTTGTGTTGTTGACTAGTTATGTCAGTCAGAATTGTAATGTATTACTTACCTGATGTTATTTCGTCTTCCTAGTATTCTTGATTGCTATGTTATGTTATTCATGTTTAGCTTGTGTTGTTGACTTGTTATGTCAGTCAGAATTGTAATGTATTACTTACCTTATGTTATTTCGTCTTCCTAGTATTCTTGATTGCTATGTTATGTTATTCATGTTTAGCTTGTGTTGTTGACTTGTTATGTCAGTCAGAATTGTAATGTATTACTTACCTGGTGTTATTTCGTCTTCCTAGTATTCTTGATTGCTATGTTATGTTATTCATGTTTAGCTTGTGTTGTTGACTTATGTCAGTCAGAATTGTAATGTATTACTTACCTGGTGTTATTTCGTCTTCCTAGAATTCTTGATTGCTGTGTTATGTTATTTATGTTTAGCTTGTGTTGTTGACTTATGTCAGTCAGAATTGTAATGTATTTTCACAGTTTTCCGGTTGTTGACTGATTTTGTCTGTTTATATAATTATGAGTTTTGACTTTCCCTTTGTAAGATTGTTCGGAGTTCGGTAATTTTGTTATTACCTTTCTTTACTTACCTGAAGTTATTTCCTCTTCCTAGTATTCTTGATTGCTATGTTATGTTATTTATGTTTAGCTTGTGTTGTTGACTTATGTCAGTCAGAATTGTAATGTATTACTTACCTGATGTTATTTCGTCTTCCTAGTATTCTTGATTGTTATGTTATGTTATGTATGTTTAGCTTGTGTTGTTGACTAGCTATGTCAGTCAGCATTGTAATGTATTACTTACCTGATGTTATTTCGTCTTCCTAGTATTCTTGATTGCTATGTTATGTTATGTATGTTTAGCTTGTGTTGTTGACTAGCTATGTCAGTCAGAATTGTAATGTATTACTTACCTGGTGTTATTTCGTCTTCCTAGTTTTCTTGATTGTTATGTTATGTTATTTATGCTTAGCTTGTGTTGTTGACTAGCTATGTCAGTCAGAATTGTAATGTATTACTTACCTGATGTTATGTCATCTTCCTAGTATTCTTGATTGCTATGTTATGTTATTTATGCTTAGCTTGTGTTGTTGACTTGCTATGTCAGTGAATATTGTAATGTATTACTTACCTGATGTTATTTCCTCTTCCTAGTATTCTTGATTACTATGTTATGTTATTTATGCTTAGCTTGTGTTGTTGACTTGCTATGTAAGTCAGAATTGTAATGTATTACTTACCTGATGTTATTTCCTCTTCCTAGTATTCTTGATTACTATGTTATGTTATTTATGTTTAGCTTGTGTTGTTGACTTGCTATGTCAGTCAGAATTGTAATGTATTACTTACCTGGTGTTATTTCGTCTTCCTAGTATTCTTGATTGTTATGTTATGTTATTTATGTTTAGCTTGTGTTGTTGACTTGCTATGTCAGTCAGAATTGTAATGTATTACTTACCTGATGTTATTTCGTCTTCCTAGTATTCTTGATTGCTATGTTATGTTATTTATGTTTAGCTTGTGTTGTTGACTTGTTATGTCAGTCAGAATTGTAATGTATTACTTACCTGGTGTTATTTCCTCTTCCTAGTATTCTTGATTGCTATGTCATGTTATTCATGTTTAGCTTGTGTTGTTGACTTATGTCAGTCAGAATTGTAATGTATTACTTACCTGATGTTATTTCGTCTTCCTAGTATTCTTGATTGCTATGTTATGTTATTCATGTTTAGCTTGTGTTGTTGACTTGTTATGTCAGTCAGAATTGTAATGTATTACTTACCTTATGTTATTTCGTCTTCCTAGTATTCTTGATTGCTATGTTATGTTATTCATGTTTAGCTTGTGTTGTTGACTTGTTATGTCAGTCAGAATTGTAATGTATTACTTACCTGGTGTTATTTCGTCTTCCTAGTATTCTTGATTGCTATGTTATGTTATTCATGTTTAGCTTGTGTTGTTGACTTATGTCAGTCAGAATTGTAATGTATTACTTACCTGGTGTTATTTCGTCTTCCTAGAATTCTTGATTGCTGTGTTATGTTATTTATGTTTAGCTTGTGTTGTTGACTTATGTCAGTCAGAATTGTAATGTATTTTCACAGTTTTCCGGTTGTTGACTGATTTTGTCTGTTTATATAATTATGAGTTTTGACTTTCCCTTTGTAAGATTGTTCGGAGTTCGTTAATTTTGTTATTACCTTTCTTTACTTACCTGAAATTATTTCCTCTTCCTAGTATTCTTGATTGCTATGTAATGTTATTTATGTTTAGCTTGTGTTGTTGACTTATGTCAGTCAGAATTGTAATGTATTACTTACCTGATGTTATTTCGTCTTCCTAGTATTCTTGATTGCTATGTTATGTTATGTATGTTTAGCTTGTGTTGTTGACTAGCTATGTCAGTCAGCATTGTAATGTATTACTTACCTGATGTTATTTCGTCTTCCTAGTATTCTTGATTGCTATGTTATGTTATGTATGTTTAGCTTGTGTTGTTGACTAGCTATGTCAGTCAGAATTGTAATGTATTACTTACCTGGTGTTATTTCCTCTTCCTAGTATTCTTGATTGTTATGTTATGTTATTTATGCTTAGCTTGTGTTGTTGACTAGCTATGTCAGTCAGAATTGTAATGTATTACTTACCTGATGTTATGTCATCTTCCTAGTATTCTTGATTGCTATGTTATGTTATTTATGCTTAGCTTTTGTTGTTGACTTGCTATGTCAGTGAATATTGTAATGTATTACTTACCTGATGTTATTTCCTCTTCCTAGTATTCTTGATTACTATGTTATGTTATTTATGCTTAGCTTGTGTTGTTGACTTGCTATGTCAGTCAGAATTGTAATGTATTACTTACCTGATGTTATTTCCTCTTCCTAGTATTCTTGATTACTATGTTATGTTATTTATGTTTAGCTTGTGTTGTTGACTTGCTATGTCAGTCAGAATTGTAATGTATTACTTACCTGGTGTTATTTCTTCTTCCTAGTATTCTTGATTGTTATGTTATCTTATTTATGTTTAGCTTGTGTTGTTGACTTGCTATGACAGTCAGAATTGTAATGTATTACTTACCTGATGTTATTTCGTCTTCCTAGTATTCTTGATTGCTATGTTATGTTATTTATGTTTAGCTTGTGTTGTTGACTTGCTATGTCAGTCAGAATTGTAATGTATTACTTACCTGATGTTATTTCCTCTTCCTAGTATTCTTGATTGCTATGTTATGTTATTTATGTTTAGCTTGTGTTGTTGACTTATGTCAGTCAGAATTGTAATGTATTACTTACCTGATGTTATTTCGTCTTCCTAGTATTCTTGATTGCTATGTTATGTTATTTATGCTTTGCTTGTGTTGTTGACTAGCTATGTCAGTCAGAATTGTAATGTATTACTTACCTGATGTTATTTCCTCTTCCTAGTATTCTTGATTGCTATGTTATGTTATTCATGTTTAGCTTGTGTTGTTGACTTGTTATGTCAGTCAGAATTGTAATGTATTGCTTACCTGATGTTATGTCATCTTCCTAGTATTCTTGATTGCTATGTTATGTTATTTATGTTTAGCTTGTGTTGTTGACTTGCTATGTCAGTCAGAATTGTAATGTATTACTTACCTGGTGTTATTTCGTCTTCCTAGTATTCTTGATTGTTATGTTATGTTATTTATGCTTAGCTTGTGTTGTTGACTAGCTATGTCAGTCAGAATTGTAATGTATTACTTACCTGATGTTATGTCATCTTCCTAGTATTCTTGATTGCTATGTTATGTTATTTATGCTTAGCTTGTGTTGTTGACTTGCTATGTCAGTGAATATTGTAATGTATTACTTACCTGATGTTATTTCCTCTTCCTAGTATTCTTGATTACTATGTTATGTTATTTATGCTTAGCTTGTGTTGTTGACTTGCTATGTCAGTCAGAATTGTAATGTATTACTTACCTGATGTTATTTCCTCTTCCTAGTATTCTTGATTACTATGTTATGTTATTTATGTTTAGCTTGTGTTGTTGACTTGCTATGTCAGTCAGAATTGTAATGTATTACTTACCTGGTGTTATTTCGTCTTCCTAGTATTCTTGATTGCTATGTTATGTTATTTATGTTTAGCTTGTGTTGTTGACTTGCTATGTCAGTCAGAATTGTAATGTATTACTTACCTGATGTTATTTCCTCTTCCTAGTATTCTTGATTGCTATGTTATGTTATTTATGTTTAGCTTGTGTTGTTCACTTGTTATGTCAGTCAGAATTGTAATGTATTATTTACCTGATGTTATTTCCTCTTCCTAGTATTCTTGATTGCTATGTTATGTTATTTATGTTTAGCTTGTGTTGTTGACTTATGTCAGTCAGAATTGTAATGTATTGCTTACCTGATGTTATTTCGTCTTCCTAGTATTCTTGATTGCTATGTTATGTTATTTATGTTTAGCTTGTGTTTTTGACTTGCTATGTCAGTCAGAATTGTAATGTATTACTTACCTGGTGTTATTTCGTCTTCCTAGTATTCTTGATTGCTATGTTATGTTATTTATGCTTAGCTTGTGTTGTTGACTAGCTATGTCAGTCAGAATTGTAATGTATTACTTACCTGATGTTATGTCATCTTCCTAGTATTCTTGATTGCTATGTTATGTTATTTATGCTTAGCTTGTGTTGTTGACTTGCTATGTCAGTGAATATTGTAATGTATTACTTACCTGATGTTATTTCCTCTTCCTAGTATTCTTGATTACTATGTTATGTTATTTATGCTTAGCTTGTGTTGTTGACTTGCTATGTCAGTCAGAATTGTAATGTATTACTTACCTGATGTTATTTCCTCTTCCTAGTATTCTTGATTACTATGTTATGTTATTTATGTTTAGCTTGTGTTGTTGACTTGCTATGTCAGTCAGAATGGTAATGTATTACTTACCTGGTGTTATTTCGTCTTCCTAGTATTCTTGATTGTTATGTTATGTTATTTATGTTTAGCTTGTGTTGTTGACTTGTTATGTCAGTTAGAATTGTAATGTATTACTTACCTGATGTTATTTCGTCTTCGTAGTATTCTTGATTGCTATGTTATGTTATTTATGTTTAGCTTGTGTTGTTGACTAGTTATGTCAGTCCAAATTGTAATGTATTACTTACCTGATGTTATTTCCTCTTCCTAGTATCCTTGATTGCTATGTTATGTTATTTATGTTTAGCTTGTGTTGTTGACTTATGTCAGTCAGAATTGTAATGTATTACTTACCTGGTGTTATTTCGTCTTCCTAGTATTCTTGATTGCTATGTTATGTTATTTATGTTTAGCTTGTGTTGTTGACTTGCTATGTCAGTCAGAATTGTAATGTATTACTTACCTGATGTTATTTCCTCTTCCTAGTATTCTTGATTGCTATGTTATGTTATTTATGTTTAGCTTGTGTTGTTGACTTATGTCAGTCAGAATTGTAATGTATTACTTACCTGATGTTATTTCGTCTTCCTAGTATTCTTGATTGCTATGTTATGTTATTTATGTTTTGCTTGTGTTGTTGACTAGCTATGTCAGTCAGAATTGTAATGTATTACTTACCTGATGTTATTTCCTCTTCCTAGTATTCTTGATTGCTATGTTATGTTATTTATGTTTAGCTTGTGTTGTTGACTTATGTCAGTCAGAATTGTAATGTATTGCTTACCTGATGTTATTTCGTCTTCCTAGTATTCTTGATTGCTATGTTATGTTATTTATGTTTAGCTTGTGTTGTTGACTTGCTATGTCAGTCAGAATTGTAATGTATTACTTACCTGGTGTTATTTCGTCTTCCTAGTATTCTTGATTGTTATGTTATGTTATTTATGCTTAGCTTGTGTTGTTGACTAGCTATGTCAGTCAGAATTGTAATGTATTACTTACCTGATGTTATGTCATCTTCCTAGTATTCTTGATTGCTATGTTATGTTATTTATGCTTAGCTTGTGTTGTTGACTTGCTATGTCAGTGAATATTGTAATGTATTACTTACCTGATGTTATTTCCTCTTCGTAGTATTCTTGATTACTATGTTATGTTATTTATGCTTAGCTTGTGTTGTTGACTTGCTATGTCAGTCAGAATTGTAATGTATTACTTACCTGATGTTATTTCCTCTTCCTAGTATTCTTGATTACTATGTTATGTTATTTATGTTTAGCTTGTGTTGTTGACTTGCTATGTCAGTCAGAATTGTAATGTATTACTTACCTGGTGTTATTTCGTCTTCCTAGTATTCTTGATTGTTATGTTATGTTATTTATGTTTAGCTTGTGTTGTTGACTTGCTATGTCAGTCAGAATTGTAATGTATTACTTACCTGATGTTATTTCGTCTTCCTATTATTCTTGATTGCTATGTTATGTTATTTATGTTTAGCTTGTGTTGTTGACTTGTTATGTCAGTCAGAATTGTAATGTATTATTTACCTGATGTTATTTCCTCTTCCTAGTATTCTTGATTGCATGTTATGTTATGTATGCTTAGCTTGTGTTGTTGACTAATTATGTCAGTCAGCATTGTAATGTATTACTTACCTGATGTTATTTCGTCTTCCTAGTATTCTTGATTGTTATGTTATGTTATTTATGTTTAGCTTGTGTTGTTGACTAGATATTTCAGTCAGAATTGTAATGTATTACTTACCTGATGTTATTTCGTCTTCCTAGTATTCTTGATTGCTATGTTATGTTATTCATGTTTAGCTTGTGTTGTTGACTTGTTATGTCAGTCAGAATTGTAATGTATTATTTACCTGGTGTTATTTCGTCTTCCTAGTATTCTTGATTGCTATGTTATGTTATTCATGTTTAGCTTGTGTTGTTGACTTATGTCAGTCAGAGTTGTAATGTATTACTTACCTGGTGTTATTTCGTCTTCCTAGTATTCTTGATTGCTATGTTATGTTATTTATGTTTAGCTTGTGTTGTTGACTAGTTATGTCAGTCAGAATTGTAATGTATTACTTACCTGATGTTATTTCGTCTTCCTAGTATTCTTGATTGCTATGTTATGTTATTCATGTTTAGCTTGTGTTGTTGACTTGTTATGTCAGTCAGAATTGTAATGTATTACTTACCTTATGTTATTTCGTCTTCCTAGTATTCTTGATTGCTATGTTATGTTATTCATGTTTAGCTTGTGTTGTTGACTTGTTATGTCAGTCAGAATTGTAATGTATTACTTACCTGGTGTTATTTCGTCTTCCTAGTATTCTTGATTGCTGTGTTATGTTATTTATGTTTAGCTTGTGTTGTTGACTTGCTATGTCAGTCAGAATTGTAATGTATTACTTACCTGATGTTATTTCCTCTTCCTAGTATTCTTGATTGTTATGTTATGTTATTTATGCTTAGCTTGTGATGTTGACTTGCTATGTCAGTCAGAATTGTAATGTATTACTTACCTGGTGTTATTTCCTCTTCCTAGTATTCTTGATTGCTGTGTTATGTTATTTATGTTTAGCTTGTGTTGTTGACTTGCTATGTCAGTCAGAATTGTAATGTATTACTTACCTGATGTTATTTCCTCTTCCTAGTATTCTTGATTGTTATGTTATGTTATTTATGCTTAGCTTGTGTTGTTGACTTGCTATGTCAGTCAGAATTGTAATGTATTACTTACCTGGTGTTATTTCCTCTTCCTAGTATTCTTGATTGTTATGTTATGTTATTTATGCTTAGCTTGTGTTGTTGACTTGCTATGTCAGTCAGAATTGTAATGTATTACTTACCTGGTGTTATTTCCTCTTCCTAGTATTCTAGATTGCTGTGTTATGTTATTTATGTTTAGCTTGTGTTGTTGACTTGCTATGTCAGTCAGAATTGTAATGTATTACTTACCTGGTGTTATTTCCTCTTCCTAGTATTCTTGATTGCTATGTTATGTTATGTATGTTTAGCTTGTGTTGTTGACTAGCTATGTCAGTCAGAATTGTAATGTATTACTTACCTGATGTTATTTCGTCTTCCTAGTATTCTTGATTGCTATGTTATGTTATGTATGTTTAGCTTGTGTTGTTGACTAGCTATGTCAGTCAGAATTGTAATGTATTACTTACCTGATGTTATTTCATCTTCCTAGTATTCTTGATTGCTGTGTTATGTTATTTATGTTTTGCTTGTGTTGTTGACTAGCTATGTCAGTCAGAATTGTAATGTATTACTTACCTGGTGTTATTTCCTCTTCCTAGTATTCTTGATTGCTATGTTATGTTATTTATGTTTAGCTTGTGTTGTTGACTTGCTATGTCAGTCAGAATTGTAATGTATTACTTACCTGGTGTTATTTCGTCTTCCTAGTATTCTTGATTGTTATGTTATGTTATTTATGTTTAGCTTGTGTTGTAATGCCAATCAGATTGAGGGTGGTCGTGGTCGTGTCGTATGATAGTTGGATTTACAATTACCTGTACAATCATTCCCTTTCACCATTAAAGTTGTGAGTTCGATCTACGTTCATGGTGATGCAACATTATGTGATAAGGTTTGTCAGTGACTTGCGACAGTTCGGTGGTTTTCTCCGAGTACTCCAGTTTCCTCCACCGATAAAACTGACAGCCACGATATAATTGAAATATTGTTGAAAGTGGCGTTAAACACCATAGCACTAACCCTAACTCCAGTTGATGACTTGATGTTTTCGAATGCATCTCTTTAATGTATGTTATCTCTACATGTTGTGTATGAATACCAGTTAAAAAATGATACAATTTTCTTGAAGTTTCCGAATACCTAGTCTTTTTTAATGTTATCGCTATATGGTGTGTAATTATGACAAAAAAATATTTTGACCAGTTTCCGTAGGCCCCTTTTCCTTTTCGTGGGCCCTAGGCATAGTGCCTAATGTGCCTAATGGATAATCCGATACTGTCTAAAAGAGGGAAGTTATAGGATAGGAAAATGTGCCAAAGTGGGGCGACATGTCTTTTGGCAGTAATAGACTTACTTATTGTATATGAACCACAAATCACTTTACATCAATGAAATAGGAATTGGACTTTAGCCTGAACGGTAACGGGTCAAACGGACGACCCGGGTCTATAGTCTGAACGGTAGCTTGGCGTCAGTTGACCCGTTACCGTTCAGGCTATAGTCCCATTCTTATTTCATTTATTTAGTGATTTGTGGTTCATATAAGCAAGTATATTACGGAATATCTATTTCATAAATGACGAAGTATATGTTCTGTTTGTCGTATCATAATCCGAGCTTTTCCTCATTCATAACTTATCACTGGGTTTGTAACAAGAATAACATGGGTATCACATGTGGAGTAGAATAACACGGGTATCACATGTGGAGTAGAATAACACGGGTATCACATGTGGCGTAGAATAACATGGGTATCACATGTGGAGTAGAATAACACGGATATCACATGTGGAATAGAATAACACGGGTTTCACATGTGGAGTAGAATAACACGGGTATCACATGTGGAGTAGAATAACACGGGTATCACATGATGGAGTAGAATAACACGGGTATCACATGTGGAGTAGAATAACACGGGTATCACATGTGGAGTAGAATAACACGGGTATCACATGTGGAGTAGAATAACACGGGTATCACATGTGGAGTAGAATAACACGGGTATCACATGTGGAGTAGAATAACACAGGTATCACATGTGGAGTAGAATAACACGGGTATCACATGTGGAGTAGAATAACACGGGTATCACATGTGGAGTAGAATAACACGGGTATCACATGTGGAGTAGAGTAACACGGGTATCACATGTGGAGTACAATAACACGGGTATCACATGTGGAGTAGAATAACACGAGAATCACATGTGGAGTAGAATAACACGGGTATCACATGTGGAGTAGAATAACACGGGTATCACATGTGGAGTAGAATAACACGGGTATCACATGTGGAGTAGAATAACACGGGTATTACATGTGGAGTAGAATAACACAAGTATCACATGTGGAGTAGAATAACACGGGTATCACATGTGGCGTAGAATAACATGGGTATCACATGTGGAGTAGAATAACACGGATATCACATGTGGAATAGAATAACACGGGTTTCACATGTGGAGTAGAATAACACGGGTATCACATGTGGAGTAGAATAACACGGGTATCACATGATGGAGTAGAATAACACGGGTATCACATGTGGAGTAGAATAACACGGGTATCACATGTGGAGTAGAATAACACGGGTATCACATGTGGAGTAGAATAACACGGGTATCACATGTGGAGTAGAATAACACGGGTATCACATGTGGAGTAGAATAACACAAGTATCACATGTGGAGTAAAATAACACGGGTATCACATGTGGAGTAGAATAACACGGGTATCACATGTGGAGTAGAATAACACGGGTATCACATGTGGAGTAGAATAACACGGGTATCACATGTGGAGTAGAATAACACGGGTATCACATGTGGAGTAGAATAACACGGGTATCACATGTGGAGTAGAGTAACACGGGTATCACATGTGGAGTACAATAACACGGGTATCACATGTGGAGTAGAATAACACGAGAATCACATGTGGAGTAGAATAACACGGGTATCACATGTGGAGTAGAATAACACGGGTATCACATGTGGAGTAGAATAACACGGGTATCACATGTGGAGTAGAATAACACGGGTATCACATGTGGAGTAGAATAACACGGGTATTACATGTGGAGTAGAATAACACAAGTATCACATGTGGAGTAGAATAACACGGGTATCACATGTGGAGTAGAATAACATGGGTGTCACATGTGGAGTAGAATAACACGGGTATCACATGTGGAGTAGAATAACACGGGTATCACATGTGGAGTAGAATAACACGGGTATCACATGTGGAGTAGGATAACACGGGTATCACATGTGGAGTAGGAACTCTCTACCCTTTCGGTTTTAGTGGGGTTCATGTAGCTCTATTGTTAGGTGTTTTGTGTAATGTTTTATAGATCGTTGTTTTCCTTTTGTTCTGTTGGCCATTGTATTGTCTGTCGTTCTTCTGTTGGCCATTGTATTGTCTGTCGTTCTTCTGTTGGCCATTGTATTGTCTGTCGTTCTTCTGTTGGCCATTGTATTGTCTGTCGTTCTTCTGTTGGCCATTGTATTGTCTGTCGTTCTGTCTTTTGGCCATTGTATTGTCTGTCGTTCTTCTGTTGGCCATTGTATTGTCTGTCGTTCTTCTGTTGGCCATTGTATTGTCTGTCGTTCTTCTGTTGGCCATTGTATTGTCTGTCGTTCTTCTGTTGGCCATTGTATTGTCTGTCGTTCTTCTGTTGGCCATTGTATTGTCTGTCGTTCTGTCTTTTGGCCATTGTATTGTCTGTCGTTCTGTCTTTTGGCCATTGTATTGTCTGTCGTTCTTCTGTTGGCCATTGTATTGTCTGTCGTTCTGTCTTTTGGCCATTGTATTGTCTGTCGTTCTTCTGTTGGCCATTGTATTGTCTGTCGTTCTGTCTTTTGGCCATTGTATTGTCTGTCGTTCTTCTGTTGGCCATTGTATTGTCTGTCGTTCTTCTGTTGGCCATTGTATTGTCTGTCGTTCTTCTGTTGGCCATTGTATTGTCTGTCGTTCTGTCTTTTGGCCATTGTATTGTCTGTCGTTCTTCTGTTGGCCATTGTATTGTCTGTCGTTCTGTCTGTTGGCCATTGTATTGTCTGTCGTTCTTCTGTTGGCCATTGTATTGTCTGTCGTTCTTCTGTTGGCCATTGTATTGTCTGTCGTTCTTCTGTTGGCCATTGTATTGTCTGTCGTTCTGTCTGTTGGCCATTGTATTGTCTGTCGTTCTGTCTGTTGGCCATTGTATTGTCTGTCGTTCTTCTGGTGGCCATTGTATTGTCTGTCGTTCTTCTGTTGGCCATTGTATTGTCTGTCGTTCTTCTGTTGGCCATTGTATTGTCTGTCGTTCTTCTGTTGGCCATTGTATTGTCTGTCGTTCTTCTGTTGGCCATTGTATTGTCTGTCGTTCTTCTGTTGGCCATTGTATTGTCTGTCGTTCTTCTGTTGGCCATTGTATTGTCTGTCGTTCTGTCTGTTGGCCATTGTATTGTCTGTCGTTCTTCTGTTGGCCATTGTATTGTCTGTCGTTCTTCTGTTGGCCATTGTATTGTCTGTCGTTCTTCTGTTGGCCATTGTATTGTCTGTCGTTCTTCTGTTGGCCATTGTATTGTCTGTCGTTCTTCTGTTGGCCATTGTATTGTCTGTCGTTCTGTCTTTTGGCCATTGTATTGTCTGCCGTTCTTCTGTTGGCCATTGTATTGTCTGTCGTTCTGTCTTTTGGCCATTGTATTGTCTGTCGTTCTTCTGTTGGCCATTGTATTGTCTGTCGTTCTTCTGTTGGCCATTGTATTGTCTGTCGTTCTTCTGTTGGCCATTGTATTGTCTGTCGTTCTTCTGTTGGCCATTGTATTGTCTGTCGTTCTTCTGTTGGCCATTGTATTGTCTGTCGTTCTTCTGTTGGCCATTGTATTGTCTGTCGTTCTTCTGTTGGCCATTGTATTGTCTGTCGTTCTTCTGTTGGCCATTGTATTGTCTGTCGTTCTTCTGTTGGCCATTGTATTGTCTGTCGTTCTTCTGTTGGCCATTGTATTGTCTGTCGTTCTTCTGTTGGCCATTGTATTGTCTGTCGTTCTTCTGTTGGCCAGTGTATTGTCTGTCGTTCTTCTGTTGGCCATTGTATTGTCTGTCGTTCTTCTGTTGGCCATTGTATTGTCTGTCGTTCTTCTGTTGGCCATTGTATTGTCTGTCGTTCTTCTGTTGGCCATTGTATTGTCTGTCGTTCTTCTGTTGGCCATTGTATTGTCTGTCGTTCTTCTGTTGGCCATTGTATTGTCTGTCGTTCTTCTTTTGGCCATTGTATTGTCTGTCGTTCTAATTCCGGCTTCTGATTTCCCCTTTGGTAGCTTCAAACTTTTCTTGGTAGAAGTTGTGTTGACCTCTTGTTCTACTGTCGTTGGATGTTAGATACTGTTTTCGATCAATGTCTATAAAGTTCTTCTGTATTTTATAGAGCATGCATAGTCTCCTTTCCTTCGATCTTGTAGGCTTTCCCATTCTAATGCTTTTACCATGTTTGTAACGCAGTCTAGTGAGCGGTCCTTATAACCGTTCCATAAAAATCGTACCGCTCGTCTCTGTACTTGCTCCAGTGATTTGATGTTTTTTTTCTTCTGGATAACTGAGTCCCAGACTGTACTGGCGTATTCCACTGTAGGTCTAACCATGGAGGTGTAAGTTGCTGCTTTTACTGTTTTTGTACAGTCCTTTAAGATCCTTCGAATGAACCCTAGGGTCCTATTTCCTTTGCCTACTATGTTGTTGATATGTCTATCCCAGGATAGGTTGTTGATATGTCTATCCCAGGATAGGTTGTTGATATGTCTATCCCAGAATAGGTTGTTGATATGTCTATTCCAGGATAGGTTGTTGGTATGTCTATCCCAGGATAGGTTGTTGATATGTCTATCCCAGGATAGGTTGTTGATATGTCTATCCCAGGATAGGCTGTTGATATGTCTATCCCAGGATAGGTTGTTGATATGTCTATCCCAGGATAGGTTGTTGATATGTCTATCCCAGGATAGGTTGTTGATATGTCTATCCCAGGATAGGTTGTTGGTGAAGGTTACTCCCGTGTATTTACTGGCATCTTTAATTCTGCTTCAAGTGTACGACCATTGATCTGATATATATGATATTAGCATAAGCTGTTTCTTTTTATTTGGTAGGGTCCTTATAACTGTGTATTTTGATGGATAAAAGCTTATTTGCCATTTACTTTCCCATTTTTTAATGTACCACACCGACACACCGACTAATCACAAATATGTTATATATAGCAAATAGTTCATGGCACTGAGGGTCATATGGCAGTGTATGGACCGGTCCGTCACCAAAAAAATATTATATGGACCGAAGCTTCTGAGGTCCATATAAAATATTTTTTTGGTGACGGACCGGTCCATATACTGCCATATGACCAGAAGTGACATGAACTATTTGCTATATTATATTTTTTATCTAAAATAATGCAGGTACCTGGCCGGTCCATATACGAAAATAGAGACCGGCTGCGCTAACAAAGACAAATAGGGAAAATAAAAACGTAAAGTGTAATATATGTGGAGATTTCTCCTTGATATATAAATAAATATATACTGTATTGCTACTTGATATCAACTTGATAAATTTGTGTTATGTATTCTAATCATTGTAATCATTGTATGAAATTATAAACCCGCAAGGGTCCTTAATTGGTTTAATAAAGTATTTCTATTTCTATTTCTATAATATTAACCACAGGCACTCGAATTCCGGACCCCCTTTTTCCTCATTTGGTCACTCCCGCGATTATGGTATGGATCTTAGTCTGGAAGTATATCTTTGAGCCATTTATCCATATTTTACAACATTTCGTGTTACAACTCTCTCGTTCTACTAACTTTTGTTTCTAGGCCGTTCACAGGCACTTGTTTCATTCAAAAAATATATGCCCCCCCCCCCCTCCCCTTACTTCAAGGTAAACATCTACCCTTTTCCCCTTCCCCACTTCGCCGCAATATTTTTTGCTTATTTGTGATCCTTTCGCTGACTCAATTATATCGTTACACTCCCGATATATTTCTCTTTTCGACTACCACATTTAAATATACCTAAATGTATCCGTTTCAATGACTTAAATTTTCACTAAGCCACGCTCGCTGACTATTCTTGTCCAATTCGTCTGAGGGGGGCCGGGGAGTTATATTTAAATGTGGCAGTCGAAAAGAGAAATATCTCGGGAGTGTAACGATATAATTGGGTCAGCGAAAGGATCACAAATAAGCGAAAAATATTGAGGCGAATTGGGGAAGGAGAAAAGAGTAGATGTTTACCTTGAAGTAAGGAAGAGGAGGGGGCATATATTTTTTGAATGAAACAAGTGCCTGTGATATGGTTCAGTAAAACGGCAGCTGGACATAGAAACAAAAGTTAGTAGAACGAGAGAGTTGTAACACGAAATGTTGTAAAATATGGATAAATGGCTCAAAGATATACTTCCAGACTAAGATTCATACCATAATCGCGGGAGGGACCAAATGAGGAAAAGGGGAGGTCCGGAATTCGAGTGCCTGCACATGATATTAACTACATGCTTAAAAACTCAGCCTTTTCTAAATTATTGCAAAAAGGTGTGGGCGAAAAAATAGTTTTTTGCCCCCTTCTTCTTTCAATAAATGCATCCCTCTTTCCAGAGTATTGTCGCATTGAAAACTATATACATGTGGTCAGGTCAGCAACCCTCCATTTACAATTAAAAATAAAAACTTTCCAGAAATGTACAATTAAAAACAAACTACTGAAAAGGATCCCCCGCTCATACGCCCCTGAATTGTGAGCAACGGTGGACTACTTAAAGCCCTGTATACACGATACAAGTTTTGCATCCAAGTCTCCATTCAAGAAAACTTGAATTCAAGTTTGTGTATACACGATGCAAGAAATTTTGATGAATACACACAAGTTTTGGCGGGAGATACAACAAACAAAATGGCATTTCTGGGAGGAGAGGAGAGTGCTTCCCTTTGTATTGCATTATTATGTACAATTGTACTGCGAAGGAGATTAAGCTCCAAAATGAGGTCAATATGGGCTCGTAAATGGCTTCGAAGGCGACGATGGGATGTATTTCTATGAAGTCTATTAGATCTTCAATCATTTCATTAGTCCATGTAACTGTCTTTTTCCTGCATGTTGGAGTTTCCTCTTTACCCGCCATCTTTGCACAACACGTGTAGTTGTTATTATTTACATTCACAAATTGATGCTGATAAGGATTCTGTCTTCTGATTGGCCAATTTCCATCCAAGTTGAAAAAAAATAGGATGCATTTCTATTCCATCCAAGTTCGTTCAAGTTTTTTGATTCAAGTTTCTTGTATGGTACAGTATACACGATCAAAAAACTTGAATGGAGACTTGGATGCAAAACTTGCATCGTGTATACCGGTGTAGCAGGCAATTTGTTCCGACCCGCCAGATGGGCCGGCCGGAATACATAGACTAGGCTAAAAGGGCCGGTCGGAATGAATAGCCTAGGCTGAATGGTCCGGGTCTAGGCAATTTGTTCCGACCCAAGTTGAATGCAATGGTATCAGGACATCTCGGTACTGAACATATGCGACATCTCGGTACTCGATACTGAAAATTTCGGTACTGAATAATAAAAATAATTTGATTGAATTTAAAAACTTTTTAAACAATTTTTTTTACATGTAGACGTTGTTTATACAAATTTTTGTGGGTTTTTTTTAATCATCTTTAATTAAATGGACATCAAAGAGGCAATTCATTAATATTTGTAAATAACTTTTGTTTTGATAACTAAGTCCCTTTATCAATAAATCACAGATAAACTTAACGGGATGATTATTTTCATTTCTGTTTTGATTACATAACTGTTTTAATTAGATAGCTTTAATTACCAAATTTTATTTCTTTAATCATAGATCAATGCTTTAATCTTTTGTTTGACTTCAAAAGACGATACAAGCTGAATTTTATTTGAGAAATATCCGATATGGTTTTGACCTAGTTTTCATTGTTTACGTTTTTATGTAACAGGTAACAGCTGCATAAATGACATCAGACCAAACCAAAATATAATCAAATGTTTATGATAATAGAAATTATAGAAGAATCGTTAGGGTGACGAACTTTCATACATCGGGGATATCGGATAATTTGAAGCAAAGGTCAAAATAATGAAAATATAAATAAAAATAAAACAACGATCTCCGGGATCTACACTGGAATTATCATAAACAACGATCTCCGTGATCTACACTGGAATTATCATAAACAACGATCTCCGTGATCTACACTGGAATTAACATAAACAACGATCTCCGGGATCTACACTGGAATTATCATAAACAACGATCTCCGTGATCTACACTGGAATTATCATAAACAACGATCTCCGTGATCTACACTGGAATTATCATAAACAACGATCTCCGGGATCTACACTGGAATTATCATAAACAACGATCTCCGGGATCTACACTGGAATTATCATAAACAATGATCTCCGGGATCTACACTGGAATTATCATAAACAACGATCTCCGGGATCTACACTGGAATTATCATAAACAACGATCTCCGTGATCTACACTGGAATTATCATAAACAACGATCTCCGTGATCTACACTGGAATTATCATAAACAACGATCTCCGGGATCTACACTGGAATTATCATAAACAACGATCTCCAGGATCTACACTGGAATTATCATAAACAACGATCTCCGTGATCTACACTGGAATTATCATAAACAACGATCTCCGGGATCTACACTGGAATTATCATAAACAACGATCTCCGTGATCTACACTGGAATTATCAAAAACAATGATCTCCGTGATCTACACTGGAATTATCATAAACAACGATCTCCGGGATCTACACTGGAATTATCAAAAACAACGATCTCCGGGATCTACACTGGAATTATCATAAACAACGATCTCCGGGATCTACACTGGAATTATCATAAACAACGATCTCCGTGATCTACACTGGAATTATCATAAACAACGATCTCCGGGATCTACACTGGAATTATCATAAACAACGATCTCCGGGATCTACACTGGAATTATCATAAACAACGATCTCCGTGATCTACACTGGAATTATCATAAACAACGATCTCCGTGATCTACACTGGAATTATCATAAACAACGATCTCCGTGATCTACACTGGAATTATCATAAACAACGATCTCCGGGATCTACACTGGAATTATCATAAACAACGATCTCCGGGATCTACACTGGAATTATCATAAACAACGATCTCCGGGATCTACACTGGAATTATCATAAACAACGATCTCCGTGATCTACACTGGAATTATCATAAACAACGATCTCCGTGATCTACACTGGAATTATCATAAACAACGATCTCCGGGATCTACACTGGAATTATCATAAACAACGATCTCCGGGATCTACACTGGAATTATCAAAAACAACGATCTCCGTGATCTACACTGGAATTATCATAAACAACGATCTCCGTGATCTACACTGGAATTATCATAAACAACGATCTCCGGGATCTACACTGGAATTATCATAAACAACGATCTCCGGGATCTACACTGGAATTATCATAAACAACGATCTCCGTGATCTACACTGGAATTATCATAAACAACGATCTCCGTGATCTACACTGGAATTATCATAAACAACGATCTCCGTGATCTACACTGGAATTATCATAAACAACGATCTCCGTGATCTACACTGGAATTATCATAAACAACGATCTCCGGGATCTACACTGGAATTATCATAAACAACGATCTCCGTGATCTACACTGGAATTATCATAAACAACGATCTCCGGGATCTACACTGGAATTATCATAAACAACGATCTCCGGGATCTACACTGGAATTATCATAAACAACGATCTCCGGGATCTACACTGGAATTATCAAAAACAACGATCTCCGTGATCTACACTGGAATTATCATAAACAACGATCTCCGTGATCTACACTGGAATTATCATAAACAACGATCTCCGGGATCTACACTGGAATTATCATAAACAACGATCTCCGTGATCTACACTGGAATTATCATAAACAACGATCTCCGGGATCTACACTGGAATTATCATAAACAACGATCTCCGTGATCTACACTGGAATTATCAAAAACAACGATCTCCGTGATCTACACTGGAATTATCATAAACAACGATCTCCGTGATCTACACTGGAATTATCATAAACAACGATCTCCGTGATCTACACTGGAATTATCAAAAACACTTTTGGTTCATATATATTAAAGAATTACTAGTACACAAATATTGACAATTAATAAGTACCAAACAATTGTGGTCAGTATGACAGTAAGGAATATTGTCTCATCCAAGTCCCGAACTGTCCAGTACCGAGTACCGAGATGTCCAGGTCAGTACCGAAATGTCCAGGACCGAGTACTGAGATGTCCAAGTCAGTACCGAGATGTCCAGGTACCGAGATGTCCAGGTCCCGAGATGTCCAGGCCCGAGATGTCTAGGATTCAATGCAATAGCTGATACAGATACAGATACAAATTTTATTTAAAGTCGGAGTATAAAAACATACAACATAAGCTCTGAAGAGCTTTTAAAACCGACATACATGTAAATAACAAAACAAGCATAAGGACAGACATGCATAAAAAGCAGAGCACATACATATTATAAAACATAAAAGCACAGTAGTTGAACTAAATTAAAAATAAGCATAGTTGATGAACTAAACTAAAAATATCTAGTAAAACATAAAAGCATAGTAGTTGAACTAAATTAAAAATAAGCACAGTTGATGAACTAAACTAAAAATATCTAGTAAAACATAAAAGCATAGTAGTTGAACTAAATTAAAAATAAGCACAGTTGATGAACTAAACTAAAATATCTAGTAAAACATAAAAGCACAGTAGTTGAACTAAATTAAAAATAAGCACAGTTGATGAACTAAACTAAAAATATCTAGCATACTAAGGGAAGGAAATCAAACTGAAGCCTTGCATGCAAAGCAATGACATGAGCTGCCTGACCATGTATTAATCAAATTTTTAAACTGGTCTAGTGACATGTCTTTTCTAAAGTGGTCAGGCAGCTCATTCCAGAGTTTTGCACCTGCATAACGAAAAGATTGCAAACCAAAACTTGTAGTTCTTACCTGTGGTAAAGCTGCTTTATTTTGATATCTAAAAGAATACGAAGTATTTTTTATATCTATGAGGTCAAATAAATAAACAGGAAAATCCTTATTAACAATTTTGAAAACTTCTAAAGCAAATGTTCTAAGTCTCCTTACTTTTAGGGATGGCAGTTTAGATTTGCATAACAGGTCTTCATAACTAGAGGTGTATTCATTGTATATAAATCTCAGAGCCCTTTCCTGTATTTTTTCTATTTTTTGGGTATTCGTTTCTCCACAAAAGTACCAAACAAGTGGGCATAGTTAAAGTTGGACATAATAAAGGAGTAGTAGATTGTAAGTTTTCCTAGTTTTGTTAAATGGGTACCAATTCTTTTTAATACATTTAATTGCCTGGAGGCTTTTTTACAAATATTTGACACATGTTCATTGAAATTTAATTGAAAGTCTATTGTTACCCCTAAAAGTTTAACTTCAGATTCACATTCAATTTTATTTCCGTCAATAGTAAAGGTTAAGTTTTGTTGTTTGGTTTGTTTACCTATGGCAATTGCCTGGAACTTTTCTGGGTTAGCCTTCATTTTGTTAATGGAAAACCAATTAGAGATTACTTTATTTATATCATGATCAGAGTAGGAAAGCGTATTGTCATCCGCGTAGTTATAAAGATCACTATTTTTTATAAAATAGAAAATATCGTTTAAAAAGATTTTAAAAAGGATAGGGCCAAGTATTGAACCCTGGGGCACCCCTTTATAAATATCTTGCCAGTTACTAGTATGTGGGCCCACTTTAACACACTGTTTACGATTTTTTAAGTAACTATCTATTAGATTTAAAGCAGAAGGAGATACACCATAGGTTTTTAATTTTAATATAAGCAGGTCATGGGGTAAACAGTCAAAAGCTTTTGATAGGTCCATGAGTATGGCTGCAACATATTTATTTTGATCTAAAGCCTTTTTCCAGTCTTCAATTACCTTTAATAAAGCAGTTTGGCATCCGTAGCCTTTCCGAAAAGCAGATAAAAAAGTATGAAAATGTGAGTCAAAGAATTCGACAATTTGACTGTTTACTGCTCTTTCAAAGATTTTAGATATCATGGGAAGGATACTGACTGGCCGGTAATTGCCTTTATCTAGAGTGTTATTCTTTTTATGTAAGGGAACCACTTGTGCTTCTTTAAGTTTATCAGGAAATGTTGATGTTTCAAAGGATTTATTTATAATTTTAGAAATGGGCTTTGCTACAACAGATTTAGATAATTTTAAGATTTTAGAAGATATTCCATCTTTTCCTGTAGCCTTTTTTATACCAATTTTATTAATTTCTTTATTAACAAATTCTTCATTAATGGGATTAAAAATAAATTGGTCTGATTCAGTTTTATTTTCTTTTATTGCTTTTATACTTGGATGGTTATCATCTGTTTTTATGTTTTGTGAACCGATGTCTTTAGCAACATTTATGAAGAAATTGTTAAATGTTTCAGCTACTTCTGTTTGGTTATTTATAATATTATCGTTTTCACACAGAATTAGGTCTTTAGCAAAATGAGAGCCTTTATTCGTTAGAAAGGGTTTTATTGTAGGCCAGAAATGTTTACTTTTAGGACCACCTGCACATCTTTCAATAAAATAATTTCTGATGGATTGTTTTTTTATTTTGTTCACCAAATTTCTCTGTTTTCTGTATATTTCCCAATTTTGTTTATTTTTACATCTATTGTACTTATTATATGACATTCTTTTTTTGTAGATTGCTCTTTTGAGATTTTTATTCATGAATGGGACTGGTTTATCTACAGATTTTTTTCTTTTTCATTGGGGCATGTTTATTAATTACAGAAATAAATTCTGATTCAAAATTCTCATATGCTGAATTTACATTATCACACTTGGTCAACAATTGAGTTTAAATTTTTTTGCTCTAAATCATTTAAAAAAATTCTTGGTCGAAGTTTTTAAAGCTCCTATATTCTACAAACTTTTTATTTATTCTAGGAATTGTTCCTTTGATTTGAACCGATATAATGTTATGAACGTCGCTCAAGCCACAATTAAAGTTTTGTATATTTTGACAGAAAGTTGATCGATTTGTCAAAATAACATCATTAAGAGTTGCAGGGGCACCTTTAGTAAAACAAGTAGGACTTTTAACAAGGTTTACAAAATCAAAAATATCACATACATTTTTCAGTGGTGCTCCTTTATGTTCAGAGCATGTCATAGTTAATGTCTCCCAAAATCAAAACATTGTCATATAAGGTGGAAATTTTATCGAAAGTATCAATAAAGTCTTTATTGAAATTATTATCATTAAAGGGATATTGTCTACCAGCTGCGTAATTTTTTCATACCCAAATTATTGTCGATTTCCGTACTGACCTTCATAAAATGAAGATTAAACACCGAATTATTGATGAATACGCTCCGAAACGTTGTTTTTTCGACTAAAAAAGCTGACCATCGTTACCGGAAGCTAATTAATTATGCACAGACCTGGGCGAGGCCAACTCTATTTATTTATCTATTTTTATGTCAGTAGCCCGGATGCTGCAGCATGGATATTGAGGTAAGTTTCTATAAAAGTTGAGGAAAAAAGCTATTTGCGAGCCGATTGTATCTAAAAGACGTAGAATAAATAATGTCTGTATCAGGAATAGATTTTCTTTGATGAAAACTACATGCCTTAACAGATTCAGCCGATATTTCCACGATAACCATTGAAAACATGACAGGAGGCACCCCATGGGGACAAGCTCAACTACGTATTTTCGATCGGAAATTTTTGCCGGCGTTAAAAATAACTAAATTAGTTTTTTTCTTCTTATAAGTTATGAAGTTGTTCCCCGAGATTTTGATACACATGTTAAATTAATTTATTTTAGCCAGTTTTACCGACAATATGAAAACAGAGACATACATGTAGAACACAGTGAAATACATGTCTGATGAAAACGAATGACGTAGCCAGTGTTGTTTTATTTGTTAATTGACTGGAATGTTTCAGAGAAATTTGGGCTGGATTAGAAACAAAAGAGACCTTACTTCTAGTTCCACAAGACAGTTGCTGCAAAATAATATGGGACTGACCATTTACTTTGAAGGGGGCTATGTCACGTTTTTTCGCCGTAGAAATGTTTTTTTCAGACGCCACAGAAATCATATTTTCTTATTTTCCGGCGAAGTGCCAATCTAATTAAAACAAGGTGAACTGTGATCTAATGCTCACTTATGATACCCCTGCCACTTCCCATGATATGGGCTACCTATATGAAGCTTGTGACCAAATACCAGATTTCTGCCATCAATAGTTGTTGAGAAAAATGTGCATATATGTTCAATGTGGATAAAAACCAACTAAATCGGCAAACAGGAAGTAGGAATCTGATGGTTTCAAAAACGCTTCCCACGATATGGCATACCTATGTGAAGCTTGTGACCAAATATCAGATTTCTGCCATCAATAGTTGCTGAGAAAAATTTTGTATATGATTATACTGTGAAAATGGCAAGTATATGATTATACTGTGAAAATGTCAAGTCGGAATATATTTTTTTCTCCTGTCCAGCCAAATTGTTTTCTTCAAGATTCAGAATCAAAATAATTTTTTAGTAAAAAAAACATATAAAATTAAAATTGAATAGCTTGAGGGGTAAATTGATAAAAAAAAATTGCAAGACCAAAAAGATCCAATAGGTATGCAGCCTACCGCCAGTATACCATTTGGGCACATGGCCGACTTGGAGTTGGGGTCAGACGTGTGATCCCAAGCTGTTGTACT
This sequence comes from Bathymodiolus brooksi, assembly GCA_963680875.1. Classification (NCBI taxonomy): domain Eukaryota; kingdom Metazoa; phylum Mollusca; class Bivalvia; order Mytilida; family Modiolidae; genus Bathymodiolus; species Bathymodiolus brooksi. The sequence goes on from OY804576.1 coordinate 148,266,484, forward strand.
TGGAAAATTAGGGACAAGTATCCTGATCTATATGGACAATACAAGGGTTTCATTCCTAGACGATTTAATTAAAACTTGTTCATGAAATATTTTGTATTTTATCCCATATACCCTAATGATAAAGTTTACCACTTGCTTCCCTATGGTCGGTGGTTGTCCGGGTACTCTGGCTTTCTCCACCACTAAAACGGGTCACCATGATAAAGCTGAAACATTGCTGAAAGTGGCATTAAAACACCAAAAATAAAAAATAAATCAACCCTAATGAGTTGTTAATTTCACAAGTTGGTCAGTTGGAATTGTAAATTTAATTTGAAAGTTTTGCCATCTTATTATTATTTTTTGTTCTATCAGCACTGACAACTTCTTCTAAAATGGACTGACAGTCTTTCATATAATTCAAAACCATACTTGGCAGAGATGTTTTCTATGAGGTCCTACACAAGAGTCGATACTTTTGTGCAGATTCGTCAAAAAACATGGCCACCATGTGACTTTGAACATTCTGATTGGTCGATTTTCAAGAAACTTCTTCTCAAGAACCGCTGAAGGGATTGAATTGAAATCTGGTATATATGTTTCTATGAATGTCTTTAACATGTGTTGTTACTGTTTGCGCCATTTGAAAATTCAAAATGGCCACCAGCGGAGGTCAAAGTTTGCATTGAAACCCTATGGGAAACAACATTTTCATCTTCTTCTTGAGAACAGCCGAACAGAATTTAACCAAACTTGGCAGAGATGTTTCTTGTGAGGTCCTAAAACGTTGTCCTGGTTTGTACTAACTAGACCAACACACTGAGTGCTATCATTATTGTGCATTGGACAATTTGTAATGCCCATTATCCTGACTTGGGTACTTTTCTGCTCTAAATGTGCAGAACTTCTGTTAGACCAGGAAAAACAAAGAGTGACAATCTAAATTTATTTTATGCGACAATATAGTAAATTGTTTTGTCTTGGTCTTCAAATCTGGATTTCTGAGATGCTACAATATTATCCCGAGTTGGAGGTTGTGGAATTGGTGCAAGATGGACCAAGATTCTTCTGGGATCATCTACTTCCAACTGCACACGTTAATTCATTCCTTCATTATCTTGCAGTCTCATACAAATGATGACCCTTAATAGTCTTGGAACATAGGAATATGACTTGTCAGCTTTAACAGGCTGCACAGACCATCTAGCTGTCTTTTTGTTGTAACTTCTCTGCCACCTGAAGTAGAACAATACATACAATGTAATTCACAAGAATAAAACAATAGAATTGAGATTATGATCTATGGAGCCCTAACTTTCAATTCAAGATGAATATCTCGAATGTATAGTGAATGAGCAACTAAACATATCATTACAAGTTCACTTTATGAAGGATTTGAGTGATTTGTAGACAGATTTTAGGTTGTGGTCATCCCTCAAGAGGTTCTACGGCAGGCATCACGAGCTGGTCAATGGTTACAGGGTGTCTGTGACCCAAATCAGAACTGATCTTCATTTGTTGTTGATGTCTTTCCCTTCATCGGATGGGACTTCTACCGGACTTGACCATGGACAACGCAACAGGTTTGCGACTTTCGATTGACCCTTCTGAAGCCTATGATCAAAAATTAATAATTACTGAGAAAAATGTTGTGAACATCTTGAGACGAACGGACGGACAGAGGTAAAACATTATACCCCCCCCCCCCCCTTCCAGTGGAGTGGGGGTATAATAAAGCTCCTATGACATATGATCATGCATGGTTCTGTTATTAGGACAAAATTTCAAGTATGTAAGTTACAACTGAAACATATGAAATTAACATGACAAACCTTAGAGTGAAGTTGAGGCTAGGTTCAAAATCTTCATCGTCAGAATCATCACTGCCCTCTTCAGTAATATCTATTGAGAGACTGTAAGAATAAAAAGTAATTGTTTATTACAGTGTATGTGTATAATATCGAAACAAATTTTGTTATATGGTTCTGATGTGCAGCTGTATAACGAAAAAGCTTTTCAAAATAATATTAAATCTATATACATCTATCCAGCACACATCTACACAACCCAATATAAAGAGACAAAATTACATCAAAGTTCCAGGAAAAAATTTGGTACGCCAGACGTGCATCAATTCTGTCCCAGTTTGGTTTCATTCCCGTAAGCAGACTTGGCGTCAATTAATTTCAAATGTAATCGATTACATTACAATTACTTTGCAATTTTCATGATTACATTACATTACATCAATTTTCAAATGTAATCGATTAAATTACAATTACTTTGTAAATGTAATCGATTACATTACTGATTACATTTAATGTCATGACAACCAATATTAGTGTTTTATGTTATAATTTTGTCTCATATGCATCTATCCAATATCTCCTTTTTTAATGTATTTCTTACTCAGAACAATGAATTACAATTAAGTTTTAATGTGATCATTACATGCAATAAAATACATTATTAATTAACTCTATATTATTGTTGTCAATACAACCTAAACTGTCTTTACAATATAAAATCGGCCAATATAAAAAACTAAGCCAATATTGATATTGGCTTAGTTTTTTTTTATATTGGCCGAGTTTATGATTTTATAATTACCCATTATAAGATAAAATTTTATGGTTAATTAATAAATAGTAATTCTAATTTTCCTTTTTTCATAAAATAAGTTGTGTCTTATTATACTATGACCAATATTCATTCCATCTTATACTATTAGTAAATATTATAATACATTTGCACATTTTAATAATATATATCAAATAATTTCAAATATCCTGTCAATAGTTTATTGTGGATAATAAACTAGCAGTTAACCTGAGCCACAGATAAAATTTGTAATTAAGGTCTTATTTATGACACCAAATTATGTAACAATCATCATTACTAAATTTCACACCATTTACATGGGTGTCCTTGATATATAATTCAGAAGATAAAAAAAACCAAGTCATTCTGATTCTAAACATTTGCTTAAAAATATGCATAATTTCTCAGTCTAAATATGAAAACTAAATCTTTAATTTATGTAAATAGGTTTAATAAAATATAATTTAAAATTTTAGAGCTGTTTTCACTGAAATTTTTAAACCCCATTGAAATTGAGATATTATTTGTTTGGATATCAAGTCTTTGAAGCCATACTTAATATTTTTTTTGTACTTGTGATAGTTTTGATTGCAATTAAATATAGAAGAATATCTTTTGATCATGTTGTGATTGCCACTTTATTTTAATAGAGTTTTTTTTTTAAATTTCACAACATATTTTTTTATTTAGATGTCAATAAACTTTATATGTTTTCTAGTAAACCATTCTACATTATTTGTTAAATAAATTCCATGAAGAAAATTCATTTACATAAATCATACATTAAATATCTAAGGAGATACATGTATATGTTTCAGTTAAGAAAAAATAAGTCAAAATGATGAAAAGTAATCTAAATGTAAGCAGAAAGTAATCATGATTACAGGGTCAAAATGAATGTAATCGATTACATTACAATTACATGTAATCTAAAAAATGGCCGATTACAGATTACATCCGATTACATGAAAAAATGTAATCGATTACAACTGATTACAATTACAAATTACAATTACCCCATGTCTGCCCGTAAGTAGCTAAGGAGGACTGGCCATTTCAGCTTGTGGATTGATGAAAATGTAACGATGACGCAGAAGCCAACATGATCCCTATATAATATAGCCACTAGTAGTATCACTATGCAAGCCACAATAATTAATAGGAAACTGTTATACAAGAGACTGTGTTGAACAATATTGACAATGTTACCTATAAGGGAACGACCATTTAACTTGAAGGGGGGGGGGAGTTATGGTTTTTTTTCTAAAAAAATATTCTGATTCCCAATGTTGCTGAAAAAATATTCTGATTTTGGTGGAGGAAAAAAAAATAATCTGATTCAGAGTTTTTGTCATATAACCTAATGTGGAATTCTGGAAAAAAAAATTGCGCTTTGCGCAACAAAAAAAAATATATTCTAACTCTCGTGTTGTCCGAAAAAAAAATTCTGAACGAAACAAAAAACCATAACCCCCCCTTCAAGTTAAATGGTCGGTCCCTAAACATAATGTAGAATATGTCTAATCTTTAACAAAATGAACATACTCAAATGGGTTCACAAATGAACTCGATTTCTCCAGTTTCATCCGTTTCGTTGAAATGTGATGGCTGCTCATTTCTTCTACTCTAGAAATACCTTGGTCAAAATATCTAAATCAAAAGTACAAATATCAATCACTACAAAATCACATTTGTCTGAAATTACTAGTTTTTGTCGTAATTTGCCTAAAAAATTAAGATAATTTTACAAAAACCTGCATGATTTTAACACAGACATGGGCCATCGGTCTACTGGTAAATTCACATACTGTGAAACATGCAAATTGCTATGGATCTTCACATTATTTCTTAAAAATCTTGTTTATAAATCATACTTACAAGATCCAAACTAAACAAGGGCAAAGCGTGGCATATCCCCTCGCCTAAAAATTTGACCCGGTGACCTTGACCTTTGATTTTGAAACTCAACAGGGTTCCAGATTCTCTTAAGGACTAAGCATGTACCAAGTTTGGTCAAAATCCATTGAAGGATGTTGATTCTAGAGTGTTCACAAGGATGTTACGCGGTAACATTTTGACTCGGTTATCTTGACCTTTGACCTATGAGGCTATGACCTTGAAAATCAATAGGGTTTCGGTTATCTTAAGGACTAAGTATGTACCAAGTTTTGTCAAAAATCCATTGAAGGATGTTAATTCTAGTGTTCACAAGGATGTTATGCAGTAAACATTTGAGCCTGTGACCTTGATCTTTGACATATGACCTTGAAAATCAATAGGGTTCCAGATTCTCTTCGGGACTAAGTATGTACCATGTTTGGTCAAAATCCATTGAAGGGTGTTGATTCTAGAGTGTTCACAAGGATGTGACGGACAGACGGTAGCTTTACTATTTCCCTTCGCAACTTCGTTGGCGAGGGGATAAAAAGGAGTTCAAATGACATTTCTTTAAATAGAAAGCCTTTATATGAAAAATACATATTGATTTCCCTCTATCATGTCTATGTTGATAATTCTAAGATAGTAAAGTATAATTTTGGCTCCCTGAACTAAAAATTATGTCCAAAATTGTTGAAATGTAGTATAAAACTAGTTAATGTAATGTTTTTAGAATAGTCAAGAAATAAACTTGGTTTGCATAAGGAAATTGAAAACGGTTTTCATTTAGTCATAGTCTAAAATATGCAGTTCAGGACATTTCAGTAAAATTTTATAGTCACATATATAGAAAAGTTTCTGAAACTTGCAAATTTCTATGGATCTTCATATTATTTTTTAAAAACCTTGTTTATGTATCATACTTACAGGATCCAAACTAAAAATGCTACTGAAATGACACTTATTTAAATGGAAAGCTTTTTATATAAAAGATACATACTGATTTTCCACTATGGTGATAATTCACAGACAGGAAGATATAATTTTGGCTCCCATAACAAAGTTCTATGTTCAAACTTGTTGAAAAGTACTTTTAACCTTATTTATGTAATGTATTTCCAGTACCCAAGATATAAACTTGTTTGCATAAAGGAATTGAAAATGATTTTCATTTAGCCATGGTCTAAAATATGCATTTTAGGACATTTCTGAAATTTTCAGTAAAATTTTGTAGTCATATATAAAAAAAGTTCTGAAACTTGAAAATTTCAATGGATATTCATATCATTTCTTCAAAACCTTGTTTATAATTATATATTATACTTACAGGATCCAAACTAAAAGTGCAATTGAAATGAAGCTTCTTTAAATAGAAAGCTTTTATTAGAAAAATACATACTGATTTTCCATTATAGTGATAATTTGCAGAAAGTAAGGTAAATACTTTTGTAGTTCTAATAATAAAACCCTAAATGCTCGCTTACTCGCAAGGGTTATAACGGGATGCCATTACACGTAATGGAGCAGCCGCCGAGATTTTTTGCACTCGCTTACAGAGCTTCTGACGCCTGCATTTATCAATAATAAGACATAACCTTTCCTTTTGTCCATTATTATAACAAGTTTTTATCACCTACCAGTATTTTAGAATGTAATTCCCACAAAATAAAAATCTTCTCTTTGAAAATTTTGAATTTCGTCATTTCCGGCCTCACTATTTGGATGTCGATACCATATTTGGCGATTTAGGCGTGAATGTTTACCAATCGTAACTACTCGGCCATTCTCGCTACCCTGCAAATAACAGGGTAGCGAGAATGGCCGAGTAGTTACGATTGGAATGTTTACATCAGCTTGTAATAAGAAATACCATATTTAGAAAAGCTCCGCCTTCCGTAGTTTCCGGTTATGGAAAACGATCGATAAATTTGAACAAGGTTGTTGCTAACTTTGAAAAGCATATATTTCTCAGCCAAACCGATTTAACAAGGACTGGGATCATCAGTAATTGTTATAATGAAATGTTTGAAGCGTAAATAGTGAGTTTTTATGTTTCAACTGCAACTTTTTTTTTGCTCCATCGTGACGAATGAGACCGCGTTGTAGCTCTGCCGAGACACAAGTTTGTCACAGGAGCTACATTATTGCAGCTAATACTTTTGGTTCCCAAAACTAAGTTTCATGTCCAAGTTGTTGAAATTTGATAAAATATTAAAAGCCTAATTATATGTTGTATATCAAAGAAATAAATTTGCTTGAATAAAAAGAACTTTATAGGGTTTTCATTAAGCCATGTACAGTTTTAATTCTTGCATTAAAAATGAATTGATTCGATATTTTTTTTTAAATTGATAATAATAAACTGCATTGCCATTGATATCATTTTTGCACTCCCATTTCCCCTTTGCTGGCCTCCTAAAATTTGTGTTTGTTTACCTCGCAAATACGGCCGTTTTATGCTACTCATTGACAATAATTTGCTGTTGCCCGGTGCAAAATTACATATATTGATTAATATCTACCGAAAATGATCATAGGCATCATCATAAATTCATAAAATATGAAAAACCATTGAGAAAAGAAGGCAACATGCTCGACTTACCTATCAACAATAATCAAGCAAAATCTTTGCCACTTCAGCGTGAGATTTGACGCGTAGCACTTCCTTGAGTTCGCTCCATCCAACGGCAACGGTCCAATTGATCCCTTATATATATCCTGCCTTTGTTCCATTTGGAAGATACTTCACTTCTATTCCTCTTTATCTCGGAATCCGTCAAAGTCCGCTTTCTTCCACGCGTTGACAGTTTCTCTTTTGCCCAAGAACCACATGTTGTTTATTGTTTCTAAACAGTACGCATGCTCAAGACGTGTTCACATAGAAGGCCATATGAATAGATTTGAATATTGTCATCCAGACAATAATTCTGATAACGATAGTTTTGGGTCTTTTTTGTCAAAAAATCGTATCTTTTGCAGCATAACTCGGTGTTAATCTTCATTTTATGAAGGTCAGTACGGAAATCGACAATAATTTTGGGTATGAAAAAATTACGCAGCTGGTAGACAATATCCCTTTAATTGACTGTGGTCTGTATAAGCCCGATATTAACCATTTTCTTTTGTTGATAAGAATTTCGATCATGATGGATTCAACATGCTAATGCAACAACAGTATCATATTGACGTAAATGTTCAGTATATTCTGTATTTTCAACGTATTTCAACAGTGTCGAGTACGCACTCTCGTCCATGTTAACGTGCAGTGAAATATTGTACAAATCAATTTAATAATGTGGAACTGAGATGACAAGTGTTCACGTTCATATATATAGTATTACGCATGGGACACTCGCGGCTATTTTATCAACCCGTTGACCAACATTTTCGACTTTAGCCAACAAACAAACAAACGAATTACAAAATATATATAGGTTTATAAATGTAAAAGCAGGTCGGCCCATATTGCCTGGCATCGGAACAAATAGCCTAGGCTCAAAGTTCCGACCCGGAACAAATTGCCTAGGCAATTTTGGCCGTCCGGAACATCTGGCGGTCGGACCATCCAGCCTGATACACCGGGCTTAAATGTCGGATTTTACATGAACACCGATACCAGAACTTAACGTTCGTTTCGTTTTCAGGTAATTTCCTCCATAAGCTGGAGCACTCCAATTTCCGTTGGATAAAAGCACAATGATTTTAAAAAGACGTAAAATAGTTCAGTATATCACAAAAGTTCATTTTCTGACCTTATAAAAGCGTCTAGTTAAAAGTTTCTGTGTAGCAAATGTACATATGTCTATATGCACTTCAGGAGTTAAAATATAAAAGATGGATCCTGTAGTGAAAAACGACGTCCAAGTTTGTCTCTATCTTAATTCGCAATATAGTTTGGTTCTAAGTCTATATAGTTCAAAGCACAAATTTTGTGAAGCACGTTCTATGGCCTTCAAGTCATTGTGGTTATTTGTAATAATAGTATATACATTTTTAGATGTACAATCTAATATAGCCTGTAAAAGTTGATTTTTCTCTTCAAGTAGTTCTGCACCACCCCCCTTTATATCTTCCACTGTCCTTTTGAATTGTTCTAACTTGTTCTGTCGTACTTCATCTAGCGGTTTGCATTTTAGTATAAAATGTTCTATATCTTCAACTCCATCGTTGCAGATTTTACAAAATCCAGCATTTTCCTTATGACTAAACTTATCTTGATGGTACTGGAGCATATATGTATCAGTAACCAGTTTCACTTTTACTTCTGCTTTTTGTATATCTAATTTTTGGTTTTTTACACAGTTCCATATATTATGTGGTGTTCCTATAGGTTCCTTTTGAATTTCAATGTGTCTGATAGTTGTTTTCGTTGACTTTTCCTCATTGTACTTTGTGTACCAGTATTCATTTATGGCCTTCTTTATCATTGTTTTCCCCATATGTTTACTTGGCGGGTTTATAAGAAGTTCCATTGGCGTATGCATTCCATACTTTTCTAGAATTCCAGCTATTTTGTTGATAAACAATGTATCATTTGCATTGGCATTTGCGGACTCCCACAGTAGCATTTGTTTCTCAATTGTTGAGTCTAGCCTGGCAATTCCAAAAAATAAGTTTATACAATATTTATCCAGTGTTACTTCTATTGGTTCTGCTCCCGTCAATGCATAGACAGCTATAGATGAGGTTCTTTCAGGTAAGCACTGGAATTGCCTACAGACTTTTCGCTGGAGTTGTTCAAGCTTTTTAATATCTGTTTTTGTGGGGTTTTGTACTTCAAGGCCATACAGGAATCTTGGCACTACATATGTGTTCCGTATTTTCATTAGTACAACTGGCGACATTCCTGACCGGGCATGGAGACCTGATCCTAATAATGCGTATATTGTTTGTCTGCCCATCTTTAGCCTTTCATCAAGGTTGATTTTGTTATTTTCTTGATACGTTATTCCTAGATGTTTCAATTTTTGGACTCTTTTTATTTCTTGTCCTTCCAAGGTGTACTCCGAGCTTACGTTGTTATTTTTCTTCGCCATACGGATGACTTCAGTTTTTCCAGGATTTAGTTTTACAAGATCTCGTCTTGTGTTGTACTGTACAACATCAATCATGGCTTGCATTTCAGTACTTGGTCCAAGCAGAACAATATCATCTGCACATGCTGGGGAGGCAACACCTATGTCTCCAAATTTTGCCCCTAGTGTGCTTATAGTCAGGCTATTGAGAATAGTGTTATTATATCTTTTGTATAAGAGGGTCGACAGTTTCGCACCTTGCCGAATTCCTTGTGCTATGTTAATCTTATCCGTTAGATGATTGTCCCATTTAACTTTGAATGTCATTCCTTTATACATGTTGTTCATTAGAGACCACATATCTCCTTCCACACCATCCTGGTAAAGTTTGTTAAACATGATGTCGTGGTTGACTGTATCAAAAGCTTTTTCGGCATCCAGAGTAAGTACTTCCAGCTCCATATTAAGTTTCCTATAAAGAGCTATTGTTTCTGCTGTTATGAATGCTGTGAATTTGCTGGATGCTTTTTCGGTGAAGCCTCTCTGTAGTGGATTTTGGGTTTTCTTCAGTTGTTCTTCAAGTCTATCTTTTATTATTGATTCTAATATTTTGGAGAATGTATTAGTTACTACAATTCCTCTATAATTTCCAGGTATATTTTTATCCTTTCCCTTTTTCAGGATGGGAGTTAGTATTCCACTTTTCATGCTATCTGGAATGTCCAAATCTTGAAAAATCTGATTTATAATTTAACAAAGGAGCGGAGCCAATTCTTCCTTTGCATTTCGGAAGTGTTCAGCTTGTATTCCATTTTCGTCTGCTGATTTACCAGTGTTAAGCTTTCCTACTGCATTCATAACTTCTTTACAGGTGGTTGGTGTTGTTGGTATTTTTGTATTGGTGGAAGTTGATATAATGTAGTTTTGAAGTTTGCATAGATTTTGCCGTTCAACATCGAAGGAGTCATTCATACTGGGTGTTGCAAGCTTTTCGAAGTGGATCTTCCATCCATCCATTAATTCATCTTCTGTATATTTGGTGCCATCTAGAATCAGTATATCGGTGTTTATATTTGAATTGGACCTTTGCATTCGAATCAGCTTGTGAAAAGTTTTTGAGTCGTTTTCAGAGGCCTGCATTATATCGGAGATCATATTATTCTTTTTTGATGCACGAGCTTGCCTTTGTAGCTGTCGTAATTCTCTTTTCCTTCTGACCATCTCCTTCTTTTCTGAGTCTGAATTTGAATTTGTTTTCTTACTATTTTTCCATTGCCAATTTGCTCTTTTTGCTTCTTTTGATTTTTGACTAATTTTACTATTCCATATTCCTTTACCACATGTTTTTAGTGATTTTATTTTCCTATATTTTGGAATTGCTTTTGCTCCTGCTTTATGTAACATTTGGTCTAGCTGTTTTATTTTAAAGTTTACTGGCTGATGTTCCTTTTCTAAATTATTTATTTCATTTTGAATACAATCTTTATATATATTATGGTCACATTTTCCCCATCTTGGTTTTGTGAGTATCTTGGCAGCTTTAGGGGCGGCTCTCTTAACGTCAACTCCTACAGTTGCTAGTACGAGTGTATGATCAGAGGTATTTAAAGCCACAGGCACTTGGGGCATGGATTTCGTTTCCTCCTTCCCCCTTTTCTTTACTACCCCCCCTTTTTCAAAATTTTCATATAAATCATTCCTTTTTCAAAATTTTCATAATCATTCCTTTTTTCTTCATTTGACAATATCAGTAGACGTCATACATCATGAATAATACGTGTATTCTGTGTCCACATTTTTTTCGACTGATACAGTATAGGAGAGAAGGTATGCAACTCCATTTTCATATTTCGCGCCATATCGCTCACCTTGGTTGGGAAACCCCAGTGTTTTTTACCCTTTTTACCTTGTCTACATATGGCACTGTCGTATCAAACTGTTTCTAAGACACTTACCTAATTGCCCATGTTCGAATTTCAGTCTGTACGTCGATCTTTTCCAAGAAATCTCGCCGAGAATAGCGAGGCAGCTTCGTTTTTATGTCAAACTACATCATTTGAGACGGAAGTGCAAGAACGGGAACCCTGGGATTTTTATGAATGGATTACCTGCAATGAAAAACCCAGATGCGCTCCGAATATTTTTCCCGGAATATTTTGGCGGAAAATATAAATCGCTGAAAAAACATAACAGCAGACGGATTATTTCCAGCATTTCGTAAAAATGGCACAACGACCATCTGAATATGGAAACACTGAAATAATTTCATGGTAAATAACTGTTAACACGTACAAAGAATTTCTCTGGGAGAAATTCAAACTGAGAAATAGATATGATTGAATGGTTAGAACTGAAGTCAAAATTTCAATGAAAAAGAAATATTCAGCTTGCCTCTACTTCAAATTATTAAAATCATACCCAAACAAATACATATACAGCTAAAAAAATACAAAATAAATAAAAAAAAAACAAAGGAAGAAGAAGCTGAGAACAGCTATAGAATGGGACTATGGCATTTTACCCCCTTCCTCAATAAAAGGGCTCCCAACTGATAAAAATGTGCGGTCCATAGATTTACCCCAAAACACGTAAAAAAACACCAAAAAACACATCATAAGGGAACGACCATTTAACTTGAAGGGGGGGGGGGGTATGGTTTTTTTCTAAAAAAAAATTCTGATTTTGGTGGAGGAAAAAAAAAAATTTGATTCAGAGTTTTTGTCATATAACATAATGTTAAATTCTTGGAAAAAAAATTGCGCTTTGCGCGACAAAAAAATTAATATTCTAACTCTTGTGTTGTCCGAAAAAAAAATTCTGAACGAAACAATAAACCATAACCCCCCCCTTTCAAGTTAAATGGTCGGTCCCTAAATAAAACGAGAATTTGAAATCAGCGACAGATGAAAAAATATGCATCTGTCCGCTGATTTCAAATTCTCGTTTTATTTAGGGACCGACCATTTAACTTGAAGGGGGGGTTATGGTTTATTGTTTCGTTCAGAAATTTGTTTTCGGACAACACAAGAGTTAGAATATTTATTTTTTTGTCGCGCAAAGCGCAATTTTTTTTTCAAGAATTTAACATTATGTTATATGACAAAAACTCTGAATCAAATTTTTTTTTTTCCTCCACCAAAATCAGAATTTTTTTTTAGAAAAAAACCATAACCCCCTTCAAGTTAAATGGTCGTTCCCTTATGATGTGTTTTTTGGTGTTTTTTTACGTGTTTTTGGGTAAATCTATGTACCGCACATTTTTATCAGTTGGGAGCCCTTTTATTGAGGAAGGGGGTAAAATGCCATAGTCCCATTCTATAGCTGTTCTCAGCTTCTTCTTCCTTTGTTTTTTTTTTATTTATTTTGTATTTTTTTAGCTGTATATGTATTTGTTTGGGTATGATTTTAATAATTTGAAGTAGGGGCAAGCTGAATATTTCTTTTTCATTGAAATTTTGACTTCAGTTCTAACCATTCAATCATATCTATTTCTCAGTTTGAATTTCTCCCAGAGAAATTCTTTGTACGTGTTAACAGTTATTTACCATGAAATTATTTCAGTGTTTCCATATTCAGACGGTCGTTGTGCCATTTTTAAGAAATGCTGGAAATAATCCGTCTGCTGTTATGTTTTTTCAGCGATTTATATTTTCCGCCAAAATATTCCGGGAAAAATATTCGGAGCGCATCTGGGTTTTTCATTGCAGGTAATCCATTCATAAAAATCCCAGGGTTCCCGTTCTTGCACTTCCGTCTCAAATGATGTAGTTTGACATAAAAACGAAGCTGCCTCGCTATTCTCGGCGAGATTTCTTGGAAAAGATCGACGTACAGACTGAAATTCGAACATGGGCAATTAGGTAAGTGTCTTAGAAACAGCTTGATACGACAGTGCCATATGTAGACAAGGTAAAAAGGGTAAAAAAACACTGGGGTTTCCCAACCAAGGTGAGCGATATGGCGCGAAATATGAAAATGGAGTTGCATACCTTCTCTCCTATACTGTATCAGTCGAAAAAATGTGGACACAGAATACACGTATTATTCATGATGTATGACGTCTACTGATATTGTCAAATGAAGAAAAAAGGAATGATTATGAAAATTTTGAAAAAGGAATGATTTATATGAAAATTTTGAAAAAGGGGGGGTAGTAGAGAAAAGGGGGGAGGAGGAAACGAAATCCATGCCCCAAGTGCCTGTGTTTAAAGCATCCATTTCCTTGATTTTCACGCTGGCGTTCAAATGTTCTGTTGATTTGAATAAAAAATAGTCAATTTGAGATTTGTACTTCCCATTGTGATGGAAAAAGGTTGGCCGCTCTGGATGGTTGTTTGCTAGTTTTAACCCATTTTCATGTATGAAATTTCTGAACAGGTTGTCTCTTCTTCTATCATCCCTATGTAGCGATGCATTCATGTCCCCACAAACTATAATTTGGTACGAGTTATCATATTTTTGTATTATCTCTTGTAGTTGGTCGAGATTATCTTTATATTCATAATCACCCTCTTTCGCTTCTGATGGCATATATACGTTAACAATACAACAGTTTTTATGTGAGCTATTCATGGTGACGACCTGTATGCGATTGTTCCCATCAGGCATTACTGTCATTGCGTGATCTATACTTTTTTTCCAAAATATTGCAATTCCCCCATTTCCACGCTAAGATCTATAGTCTAATCGAATGTTATCATCGTCTACTGATTTTGATGTGACGTTGTATTTTTCATTGGTATTATTCAGTATCTTTTTCTCTAGAGATAGTAGCCAGTGTTCCTGTATGCAGAGAATATCACAGTCATCAAGTATTTGTTTGAGATAGACCGAGTTGCCTTTAGCGCTTTAACTGTAATGTTTGTAATATCGAGTTATCGCTCTTTTATTTACGGACGTTACCGTTTCTGACCGCGGCTGTTGTTTTTGCCTCCCGATAATCTATATTCACATATTTAATTTACTATAATAATTTCCTTTCTCAGACCAATGTTTTTAAATTGAATAAAGGTAAACTGAGTGTACTAATAATATATTATTTGCACATTTCTATTTAATCTATAGTAAGATGATATTTATTAACTCTTTGTATTGAAATAATGGGAGTAACAATTTGAAAGTGACAGCGGTAATAAAAACGTGCATAGCTGAATATTTTGTGGATGTCAATTTACAATTTATGAGTGAAAGTGAAACAACTGTCTGAATTCTGAACTGTTTAACATTTTATTGAATGTAAAGGAATTGTGAGAGGACACTTGGAACTTTTTATGCTCAAATTGTTGGATTTTAGAAACATTATTTTTATGTAATTTACTCATTGACATTTGTTCTTGCCAATCTTGGTCCGTGGACACAGCCACATAGACATTGAAGAATGGCAGAAAACGTTAAAGTCGCAGTGAGAGTCAGGCCTTTCATATCCTTTTTTATATGATATTAACATTTTATAAAAGTTTCATTCATGATTCAAGAGATGTCATGGTAGTAGAAGCACAATTTGTCTTAAAATATTACAGTATTAATGTTGCCAATTGATGCCACTCTCATCACAGTACATCATCATACATGGGCCTGTAAAAGAGGGGGGGGGGGGGGGGGGGGGTAAGGTAAGGACCTATTTTCGTTCAACTTGTTTGCCCTTCTTATTTAACATGTCTTTGTGATTCAGGCCTTTTATTCATTGTGTTTTGTGCACACAGACAAATATACTCCATATAAGGATAAAATTATTTTTCGTTCATCGTGAAATTCAGTTTTATTTCACGTTGTTCTGTACTCATGCCCCCTCTTTACAACCCTTGTAAAAATGTTTGTTTGATCAAAATCCCAGAGCGAGAATGCTGGGGTAAAACTTGCTTATGTAGGGTCACCACTCACTACAAAAGCATGATAGACTCCTGCAAAAATGTAAACAAGTCAGTTAGAAAATTAAATATTGAGCAACACGAATCCCCACAAAAAACAGGAGTGAATTCAGGTCCCAGATCAAATCATATAATATTGGAGTGGTCATGCAAAAGTTAAAAATTTTTTATTTACAAATACCTTTCTAGACCCCCATTCCCGTCCTGTGTTTAGTGATCATTTTGATCATGATTGATTGGTGTTACATGCAAATAGTTTGCATTACAATTGTGTAAACAGGGAGAGTTATCCTTATAATTGGGATGTTGTTGATCAGGTGCGACACACTGTGTCGTAGATTTTATTGCTGAAATTAGTATTCTATTTATCCGGATACATTTCCATATAGTTTAAAAGTATTCTTAGAAGAATTGTCTTTACGGCAATCATCTTTGGTACCAGGACCACGAAACTGTAGACTATTTGTCAGTAGAAAACAGAAGTTATACTGTGTCGCTGTAAAGACACTAATAAGGTATTAATTGTGTGCACCGTGTTGAATATAGTATGAAAAAATAGTGAAGAGCAGGGACAAAGCTTAACATTTTTTCTCCAGGGGCCCAACCAGTTTTTATGCCAATAAACATTAACCTTATATGTAACATTGTTATTTTTTTTTTAATAAGTAGTACTCAAAAAGGACATGATTATGACTACGACAAATAGGACATTTCCTTGGTCATCTGTGACACAGATTGCATGCATTAATGTATTACACACTCCCTGTCTATTTACTTTTCAATTATTAATAGTTATAGAGGTTATATATATAATACATGTACAGTCAAACCTGCCCAAGCAGTCACCTTTTTCTTGTCCTGTCATAGAAAATTTCATATGAATTCAACCTCTTTGAAGAGGTCAACTGTCTTAGTAGACCACTTTTTCTTTGTTCCAATGGTGACCTCTTAATACAAGTCTCACTGTATTTGAATTCTTGTACCAAGACATGTAAAATGGTAAAAAAAAATCTGATGAAAAAAGCAAATACCATACATAACTGATCACAGATTTCACTCCTTGTGACAAAAAGGGGGATACCGTCTTTTTGTGTCTATTAAACGCACCCCCTTTCCTCCCCAAAAAATCTGGGGAAAATTCTAGTTCCTATCTATAGATAACAGGGAGATTCAGTAAAACATTCACGGCAGAAATCCTCGTTCAAACGGCAAAATACTGCTTACCACAGATCACGTATTTGTTAATCCATGTATTTTTTATATATTTTAGACAGGGAAATGTTAAATTAGTTTTGTTAAAAGAGTTTAAACCGATTATTCTACATGTTGCAAGCGAAAATTAGCTGTTTTGTGAATGCAGGAAGTTTATCGGTAATGTTTAATTTGAAAACAAGTTCAAAGCAGCAATGAAAATGATACGGATGGAGCAGGAGTTAAAAAAAATTCCAAAAGTTCACTGACCAGTGAGTACCAGGAATCTACTGGTTCTGAATATCGGAATGGAAGAAATAAAATTTGTTGAACACCAAATGTAATTTATTGTTGTCAGTATCATGAGCCGCTCTGTTAACATTAAAAAACAAACTGGTTTTATGTTTGAACTGCTTCACTAATATACTTATATATTATCGAAAGAATTACCGCTTCCGTAAAGCGCAAAACTGATCTTAAGCCATTCTGTTACAACCATCCTGGGTGTGTGTGCTCCGTTAATTACCGGAGGTTCATACAGAACAAAACACACTTCGTAAAACACTAAAACGATATTGAATTATTTCAGATTACGTAATCCAATGTTAACAATATTAAGAGGCAATCAATGTTGGATTAAAATTATGCAGTAACATTTGTCACTCGGACTTTTAACCTCCCATTTAATTCAAGTCCGTAATTGGTAGTTTCAACTGGTCCGTCTGTCTTTACAGGAATAGAAAATGTTAGGTCCGAACCCACAAATCGCTGGTCCCGGACCTCGGACCAACAGATTTTTTAACCCCTGAATGGAGCAGTTGATTTTTTTGTCGTTCTTTACGTGAATTATGGTTGTTTTAAATAAAAAATATGTAGATATGTTTAATCTTTAATCAGTATTAATTCATCAAATAATGAACCGTTCATGTGATCAAAGATGGGCAAGCTTGGGTCAAGCTTAAAATAGGAAGCAATTACCATCGATTCAAATAAAGAGAAAAAAATACAAAAGTAATAACATTAATTAAGACCTGATCAAAGAGATTATAATTTCTTTTGAAGTGTACTTATATTGCACCAATGCTACCATATATTATATAATATTGACAGGTGTCCCAGTACATATTTTTTATGTTCAATTAACTTTTCACACCTTGTTATACAATATACGTTCTTGACCTTGTCAACTGCTGTAAAAATCGATAATTCAAACAAAGGTTAAATACCCAAACACAGGTAATTTCAACCCAGGAAAAATTCAAACAAAGGTTAAATACCCAAACACAGGTAATTTCACCCCAGGAAAAAATAGATTGAAAAAAAGTAAAATATCACAGGTCTGATATCAAACATTTGACAGTTATTCCTGCATTCATATGGACAATTAGTTCCGAACAACAACACCAATGCACAAGTATGATTATTGACAAACATCAAGAATATTTACATACCTTTCAAAAAGGCAATGAACAAGCAATAAATATAATTTTTATACAATTTTATTTTAAATAACATATATAATGAACACAATTAATGTTATTTGAACATTAATTCATCGATCATTGGGAATATTGCCGTCCGTGAACTCAAAGCTACAGTATGCTACCGGCAACTCTCTGGGTGACCTGAAAAAATGTGTCTGATACTTGCTCTTATGCATAAAACGCACCCCACCTACAAATTATCATTTTAAAGCATAAGACCGCGTTCTATACATACCAAAAAACGGTACATAGTATTCACAGTTTGTCTGTTTGAGAGAGAGAGATTGTTACTCAATGCCAGATGAGCAATTTTTCAGCTATATGATGGCTAGAACAAGTTACATTTGCTTTGTTCTAGACCAACATGCCAAGTTGGATTTTAATAGTGCTAGCTCACTTAAACAAGTCTGTGGTTAGACTTGTCACTCCACTCAGACACGTTTTCCTGAATCTGAGCCAACCAGTCTTTACTCTTACTCCTTTATGCTGCACGTTTAGCGTAGAACCAGTAAATACCAAATTTATAGTCTTTTCTTTAATCTGACCTGGGCTCGAACCCACGATCTACCACACTCTGTATATGCAAGGCCATGGTGTCAATACATTAAGGCCAGACTTAAAAATATTTCTGTTTGCCCAAACCCTACCCACCATTCTGAGGTGTGGGTAGGTAGGTAGGGAAATTCTCTTTTTTTTTCTACTTTAAAAGAAAAAAAGGGGGGTCAAAATTATTGTACCTTATAACGTTATAAATGCTTTAATAATGATAGGCTAAGTTTGGTATTGACACATATATAGATCTATCTGTACTAAGATCCTTTCTTATAACATTTCGTCAAGTTTTCCACTTCAATGTCCCGATTTTTTTTCTCAATGTTTACATTGTAAATACAGATTGAAGAAGATAAATACAGACAAATGTTTTAATTGAGTTTATTTGAATACAAAATTCAAATGCAAAACACTTGTAGCAAATTTTAACGTCGAGTCAAATTCTTGATCGACTTGGATTGGTTCCTCCAAATCGGGCTCAAACGAGTGTCCCGATCGGTCTGAGACAGTCACACAAATTTCATCAGTTTTCCTCAGAAAGAAATCGTCGTCACACACTTCAACTAATACTTCCTTTCCTTGTTTTTGTGTTTTCAAAACGATAGAGTCTGTTGGAAGCTATCGGTCTTGATTTCAATCCAATTTTTACGTGCACAGATGACGAGAGGGTAAAAAACCGAAAAGCCATTATGTCATGCTTCATCCGTATCAATTAGATGCTTTACATAACACAAATTGTCGTGTGATAAAGCGCTGAACGGATAAGGTTAAACTATGTAACCAAATCAATACAGACACGAAAAAAATCAGCGATTTTTTAACCAAAAAAGATTTTGAGTCGGGCACTTTTTTATGAGTCGGTCAGATTCGGGCAAACAAACATATTCTTTTTTATGGCCTAAGGTAAGAACGAGTCCATTTATTTTTATCATAATCCCTAAAATAAGTAGCTTTTTCCTCCGGCGTTTTGCACTTTTGTGGAGGCTTAACACCTTCTAAATATCTCCACATATTGTCAGAAATACGAAAATATGCATGACAGGAAGTATTGATAACTGATAACAACCGAAAACGTAAACGGAATAACTCCGTGATTTAGTTCGTCATTGACAAGAGCGCAAAGAAGTGTACATAAATAACGTGTGATATACCTGAAATAACAAGCAAAAAAAAAACCTAACACGTATTTAGATCACTCTCAATGAAAAATGACGATCATTTTTTCTTTGACATCAATAGACGTACTGAAATTCATCGTGATTCCCCATCGAAAACATGGGGTGTCCAAGCCGGTTTTGGTAATTAAAATGAACTTACTGGTTTCCGAAAATTATCTTTCTCATTTCCCCACACTGATTTGACAATTAAGTTTTTGTTCGGGAACAGTTTTTATTGATATAAGGAAGAAGTTGGGGTCTTGAGAGATAAAAAGTTTCAAAGAAATAAGGTTCCTGCAAAATATTTTACAGTCGCCAGCTGGGCAAGCAGCAAAGTAAATTATATATTCGCCCAGCCGAAAATCTGGTCGCCTTAGGCGACTGGGCAACCGTTAAGTTTTTTCCCTGAAGAGTATCTGTGATATATATATGTGATGTATATGTTACTGTAAGCCTAACCAGTAATTACACGTAATAACTTAAAAACAGTAAATACGAATAATCCCTAATTGCCTTAGCAATTACTCGTATTTACTAAAATTGTTCAGGAATTACACGTAATTACTACATGTAGCAAAAAATTAAAGTTTTACGCTTATTTACTGACTGATCATTACATCTTGTAAACAATGTTCTAAACATCTATTGATAAAGAAAAAGATATAGGATCTTGTAAACAATGTTCTAAACATCTATTGATAAAGAAAAAGATATAGGGATATTATTTATTTAACTAGAGTGTTTTTAATCTGGTCTTAAATTTAGGACACGCTTTGTTTATCACTGAACTATATTTAAAAAAAAAATCATGTCAACAATCTTTTCTGTGCTTAAAAGACGTCAAAAGTTTCAGATTTATGCATATCTATATTGTTAACTACAAAATTATTTTGTAAATAAATAAAGATTTAAAATGATTCTGGTGTGCTTTCTTACTAAGTTGTACAGTTTCAAAATATCACAACTGGTGTAAATTTGGTAACACAAAGCGTGACATTTAACACCCTGCTTACTTTGTTGTCTGTTTACTCTGTAAATTTAAATTGCTAAACTGACTTTTTATGCATCAAACTTCCATTTAGACACGGAAGTTTTCCAGCATTATAAAGATATTTGTGTGCGGGATTGGACATGTCGTAATCAAGTCGGTTATTTATACGGTTCAGTTTGCGATTTAAAGTTTTTCCCTATAGCGGCAAGTAAAAAATACTTACAGCTATCAGTAAACCTATTGAATTTTCTGTCAAGTTCGTGTTACATACACTAGTATGCAAGCTAGCCACAAGCCAATGGACAGAAACACACCCCTATAAACTCATAAAATGACTTGTATTGTATTCTTATTTTGTTAGCTCACCTGACCCGAAGGGTCAGTGAGCTATTGCCATCACTTGGCGTCCATCCGTAAACATTTCAATCTTCTTCTAGAGAAGCACTGAAGCAAATGGGACCAAACGTGGCAGGAATGTTCATTTGCATGGTATAACCAAGTGTTGTTACTTTCGTTACTATCGATTATCCAACATGGCTGCCAGGGGCCATAAAAGCCTCTGATTGGCTGAAATTTTTTAAGATCTTCTTTTCCGATACTACATGGAGGATGGAATTGAAAATTTGTAAAACAAACTTCTTCTCTAGAACCACTGGATGGATTGGAACCATGCTTGACAGAAATCTTCCTGACAAGGTTCTGATCAATTGTTGTTACTTTTTGTTCCGATCGGTTATCCAATATGGCTGCCAGGGGCCATAATAGCCTCTGATTGACTGAAATTTCAAAGATCTTCTTCTCTGATACTACATGGAGGATGGAAATGAAAATTGTCATGAATGATCATTGCAAGCTGCTAACCAAGTGTTGTTACTTTTTGGACTGATTGAAAATCCAAGATGGCCACCAGCGGGGGACATAATTTAACATAGCGACCTTATGGGAAATATGTAAAACAAACTTCTTCTCAAGAACCACTGGATGGATTGGAACCATACTTGGCAGAAATGTTCCTTGCAAGGTCCTTATCAAGTGTTGTTACTTTTTGTTCTGACCGCCCTCCGTTCAAAATGGCTGTTGTTACTACATTGTAGAAATAGAAATTTCTTCAATTGTCCATTGTTGCTTTAGTATAAGTTAAAATGAGCTCAAATTTTAACTGCAGCTACATGGCAAGGAGTAGTTTAACATATATTCCAGGTTTTTTGTGTGAAATTTTTCTTTCAGCCGATTTATACCGATTATGCAAATTAGGCATATTTTGATAAAAGATCACATTTAAATCTTCTCCTCAGAAACCGCCCAACCAAATTAAACCAAACCTAGCAAGGATTGTCCCTGGGTGGATCCCTTTCAAAATTGTGTCCGACAGCCCTCCCTCCATTCAAGATGGCTGCTGTTACTAAAAATAGAAATTTCTTCAATTGTCCATTGCTGCTTTAGTATAAGTTAAAATGAGCTCAAATTTTAACTGCAGCTACATGGCAAGGAGTAGTTTAACATATATTTCAGGTTTTTCTATGAAATTTTTCTTTCAGCCGATTTATACCGATGATGCAAATTAGGCATATTTTGATAAAAGATCACATTGAAATCTTCTCCTCTAAAACCGCTGAACCAAATTAAAGGTGGCCCACTTTCAAAATTATGTGTAACACCCCCATTTTCTATCAACTTTCGATGTCAAATTGAAAACCAAGTGAGCGATTACAGTAGTTATTAATACTGAAAGAAGCAGAACAATTCAAAGAATCAATGCAAAATAAATGCACAATTTTTTTTTCTTAGTCGATAAATTTTTGTCAATGTTACATACATAACATGTCACAGTAATCAAAATGGTATGAAAGTTCCAGCAAGTATTTGTTTCTGAAAATAATACTTAAAGAATAAGCAATGTTTTGATAAATAAATACTTTGAAAAATATATATAGAAATATTGATAAATAGTATTTAAATATATGTTTGTAACATTGACAATTTTATTTTTTTTGCAGACCATAAGGTTAAAACTTTGTGTGATAAAATTAAGTGAAATTAAAAGAGTTTAACACTGCCAACTTGTTCAACTATTGAACCTTTAAAGAATTTGTTTATGAGCTACATGTATGGTCCTAGGTTGTTTATAAAAACATTGTGTCAACAGTTGCATACATATTAGAAATTTAGTACAGAAACTTTCTGCACAGATATCTTTTTAGGTTGTAACTTAATGAATGTTTGCCCTTTTATTAAGTCTCCCAAACAACGTTTGGAGACTTATTGTTTTTGCTCCGTTTCTTATTATTATTATTATTATTATTATTCTTATTCTTATTCTTCTTTCTTTCCGTGCACCATGAACTTGTCCATGGCAGATCTGAGGAACTATAGGACAGAATTTCATGAAACTTGGTGGAGTTATAGATATATGTTTCTAGTTGATCCTAAAGTTTTCAGATTTGTGGTAAAGGGGGTCAAAGCCATATTTTTGGGGGTTCAAAGGGGGTGGGGGTTACTATAGAATCCTATGGGAAAGTTGAAATTTCGTACATTAATGTTGATAACTTCTAACTGGATAATGATAGAGACATAAAATTTGACATAGTGATAGGTCACCATTAGAGGAGCAATTCTGCATTTTCAAAATTTTCGCAATGTCTGCCATTTTCAAAATGGCTGCCAAAACACGGCATAAAAATGGGGGGTAAAAATTCAACATTGTCCGATATCATCAAAATTTGATATGTGGGTAGATAGTGTCAGTGGCCGGTTTGGGAAACTTCATAATCATTAGATTATAATCATATCTTGTTTTTTATTGCTGATGTCACACTTTCAGGTCCCGATAGCAAATTCTTGCCCATAGATGAAGCTGTTTATTTAAAGGAATTTGATTTGTGTTTAGTGTAGTTAATAGACAATAGAGAATAATCATCAAAGAATGTTCCTTATCAATATAAAGATTATTATATAATTGTCGCCTATCACGTTTTATGTAAATTACTAATCACTTAATTATATCATAAATTAATCATTAATTAATTTCATCCATAAAAAAGAACCTGTTCATCAATAAAAATAAAATTATACATAAATCTTTTAACAAAAAAATATTAATTCATATTAATACATAATTTTTTATTCAATTTGAAATATGTGACCGATTTGACTTTCATTTTGAGGCCGTTTTGACTTGGGGTCGATTTGACCTGGGGCCAATTTGACTGGAAATCGTTAATTTAAATTAAGAGTACGTCAACATGTTAAGGGGGAAAAACCATATACTAGCATATTAATAAAAAAAAAATTAATTTTATTTATATTTAATCTTTGTAACTATATTCCTTAACCCTTTGTACAATGATAGAGAGAAAAATAGAAAGGCTACACTCATCATTGACATGAAAGGAAAACAGACAGAGATTACTGATCCAGAAAACAAGGGAGCTGGTCCACGACAATTTAGCTTTGATTTCTCATACTGGTCGCATGATGAATTTAACGAGAGAGCTGATGGCTATCTGGAACCCAAAGGCACTAGATATGCTGATCAGGTAAACGTTTATGTCAGCTGTAATATCATCTGTACATTCATTTTTTCACATGTTTGGTGGTTTAGTGAAAGTAGAATTATAGGTCTTGGGAAGAAGCAATCTCTATAATTTAGAACAGAACTACACATCAAAACTGGTTTTACTGTATGATCAAAAACATGACAAGGGGTTATAGTACATGTACAAGATTGACAGAACTTTTAGGTTGCTCCAGTGAAGAACACAGAATATTCCGATTTATTAGATAAAACTAGAACCCAGTGACACTATTATATATTATACTGATCTGGTAAACATTTATGCTGGCTGAAATATAATCTAACATGTCATATTGCAGCCTTTATATTCTTATTTTTTGGCCGTGACAAAATTTATATACCAGAAAGTAAAATATTCCATTGTGTATAATATCTGGGCGTTTACAACAACCATTGTGTATAATATCTGAGCGTTTACAACAACCATGGAAGTGTTTGTATTGTGTGGATTCACATTTTTATCTCTTACATGTACATGAATGTATCACACAGGTTTTTTTGTGGACTCTTGTTAATTTTGACCTATTTCTTTACAGGTAAAAGTGTTCAATGATTTAGGTAAAGGTGTACTGGAGAATGCTTGGAATGGCTACAATTGTTCTCTGTTTGCTTATGGACAAACTGGTAGTGGTAAATCATACTCTATGGTGGGGTATGGCAATAATAAAGGGATTGTTCCCATGTTCTGTGATGACCTTTTTGATGGAATTGAGAAGAAACGTGAAACAGCAGGTGAAAATGAAGAATATCAGGTAAGATATACCGAGTTATTTCCCCTAGTTAAGTTTTTAAATATGTTATTCTAATGTAATTTGTTTGTATCGTCGGATTTGATTGGTTACTATATTACGTAAAATTCTCAATCTACATTGTATAAGTCATAACTAATGGGTTCAGCTGGAAGGATCCGCCATCTTGAAAACGTGAAATTCTCCATGTCACATTTACAACAGTGTGCAAAAATAATTAATATGACAACCGTACAAACTTATTGTAGTTATTAATTGTATCAAAATTGAAGTGTACAAGAAGCCAAAAATGTCTGATCATTACGTTTTAAAATGGAAGTCTTCATATGACGTTATGTTGTTTATGTGCCAAAGTCGTCAACAACATTTTGCAGAATTTTGATTTGTGGATTTTTAGACCCAGAGAAATGCAAGATTACATTTTTATGTTTAGTATTGCATTAGAATGACGATAATTGTATTGTATTTTAAGCTTTTAAGTTTTACTGCCACAAATATTCGTTTACCAAACTCAGCTATGCGTTGATAGGTAAACTCAATTTGCAACCATAAAACCATTGATTTACATCCACAAAGCTTAATATACAATACATTTATCTCCTAATTTAATTTTCCATTTTTATAGTCGGCATGACGACAAAATGAAATTATGTCCCTTTGTGAGCTGATATGATATTCAAATTACCAAAATATTTTGTCAATTTAAAAAAAAGTACATTTAAGGAATAACAGTACTGTATTTGAAGAGTTGGAGGTGTCAATTGTGAATTTGATGGTTGCAAATGCAGTTTTACTTGCGATGCGAAGCGGAGCCAATAAAACGGATATTTGCGACCGTCAAATCCACAATTGACAACTCTGCAAATACAGTACTGTTATTCCTATTCTTATGAAATTCTCCAAACGTGTACACACTAGTTTGAAAACATACAAATAAATGATGAAATATATGCACTTTTCAAATTCTATCTGCTAAAAAAATAGTAATGCAGTTGTTTAAGGATCCGCCATCTTGAAAACGTGAAATCCTACATGTCATATGTACAACAATACACAAAATAATTAAAATGCCTACCTTGAAAACTTATTTTAGTTAAATTCTATCTAAATTGAAGCGTACACGAAGCCAAATAACGTCTGATCTTTACATTTTAAACTGAAAGTCTTCATATGACGTCACGTTGTTTATGTGCCAAAGTCGTTCAATAATATTTCCCGGAATTTTAATTTTTATGATTAGCTCACCTGACCCAAAGGGTCATGTGAGCTATTCTCATCACTTGGCGTCCGTCTCCGTCGTACGTCGTAAACTTTTTCAAAAATCTTCTCCTCTGAAAGTACTAGACCAATGGAAACCAAACTTGGTCTGAATCATTACTAGGGTATCTAGTTTCAAAATTGTGTCCGGTGATGCCGTGCACCAACCAACATGGCCACTGTTACTAAAAATAGAACATATGGTAAAATTGCAGGTTTTTGGTAATAACTCAAAAACCGTTAGTAATATCAAAAATCTGACATGGGGTAAAAATGATCAGCACATCAAGATCTACCTACCCTGCAATTTTGAAGTAAATCTGATTACCCATCTTGGAGTTATTGCCCTTTTTTCATCAAATTTGTAAAATTTTAATGCTTTTCGTCTTATATTTCAAAAACTATAAGAGATAAAGGTTAACTTTAAATTGCAAAAATGTGTGGCATATCAAGATCTACCTACCCTGCAATTTTGAAGTAAATCCCATTACTCATTTTGGAGTTATTTCCCTTTTTTCATTAAATTTTCAAAATTTTAATACTTTTCGTCCTTTGTTTCAAAAACTATAACAGACAGATGGTAAGTTGAAACTGCAAACATGCTCAGCATGTCAAGATCTACCTACCCTGCAATTTTGAAGTAAATTTGATTACCCATCTTGGAGTTATTGCCCTTTTTTCATCAATTTTTTTTTTCATTTTAATACTTTTCGTCTTATATTTCAAAAACTATTTAGAGATAGATGTTAAGTTTATTGCAAAAATGTGCAGCATATCAAGATCTACCTACCCTGCAATTTTGAAGTAAATCCCATTACCCATTTTGACCGATTATGCAAATTAGAAAAAAGGGGGGATGAAATAAAAAAAAAAATCTTCTCCTCTGAAACTACTGAACCAATCTCAACCAAACTTTGCTGAAATGATCCTTAGGTGGTCCCCTTTCAAAATTGTGTCCGTTAGCACCGTCCTGTATCCAAGATGGCCGCCATTACTAAAAATAGAAATTTCTTCAAATGATCAAAACTGCTCTATTTTAAGCCAGAAAGTGCCAAAATTTGAACTGTATAAGCATAATGATGAGATTTTTAACATATATTACGGGATTTTTTATGAACTTTGAACTTTTACCGAGTTTGACCGATTATGAAATTAAAAAAGGGGGATGAAATTAAAAAAAAATCTTCTCCTCTGAAACTACTGAGCCAATCTCAACCAAACTTTGCTGAAATGATCCTTAGGTGGTCCCCTTTCAAAATTGTGTCCGTCAGCGCCGTCCTGTATCCAAGATGGCCACCATTACTAAAAATAGAAATTTCTTCAAATGGCCAAAACTGCTCTATTTTAAGCCAGAAAGTGCCCAAATTTGAACTGTTTAAGCATAATGATGAGCTTTTTAACATATATTACAGGATTTTTAAAGAACTTTGAACTTTTACCGATTTTGACCGATTATGAAATTAAAAAAAAGGGGGGATGAAATTAAAAAAAAATCTTCTCCTCTAAAACTACTGAGCCAATTTCAACCAAACTTAGCTGAAATGATCCTTAGGTGGTCCCCTTTTAAAATTGTGTCCGTCAGCGCCGTCCTGTATCCAAGATGGCCGCCATTACTAAAAATAGAAATTTCTTCAAATGATCAAAACTGCTCTATTTTAAGCCAGAAAGTGCCAAAATTTGAACTGTATAAGCATAATGATGAGCTTTTTAACATGTATTACTGGATTTTTTATGAACTTTGAACTTTTACCGATTTTGACCGATTATGAAATTAAAAAAAGGGGGGATGAAATTTAAAAAAAATCTTCTCCTCTGAAACTACTGAGCCAATCTCAACCAAACTTTGCTGAAATGATCCTTAGGTGGTCCCCTTTCAAAATTGTGTCCGTCAGCACCGTCCTGTATCCAAGATGGCCACCATTACTAAAAATAGAAATTTCTTCAAATGGCCAAAACTGCTCTATTTTAAGCCAGAAAGTGCCCAAATTTGAACTGTATAAGCATAATGATGAGCTTTTTAACATGTATTACGGGATTTTTTATGAACTTTGAACTTTTACCGATTTTGACCGATTATGAAATTTAAAAAAAGGGGGGATGAAATTAAAAAAAATCTTCTCCTTTGAAACTACTGAGCCAATTTCAACCAAACTTTGCTGAAATGATCCTTAGGTGGTCCCCTTTTAAAATTGTGTCCGTCAGCGCCGTCCTGTATCCAAGATGGCCGCCATTACTAAAAATAGAAATTTCTTCAAATGGCCAAAACTGTTCTATTTTAAGCCAGAAAGTGCTCAAATTTGAACTGTATAAGCATAATGATGAGATTTTTAACATATATTACGGGATTTTTTATGAACTTTGAACTTTTACCGATTTTGACCGATTATGCAAATTAGAAAAAAGGGGGGATGAAATTAAAAAAATCTTCCCCTCTGAAACTACTGAGCCAATCTCAACAAAACTTTGCTGAAATGATCCTTAGGTGGTCCCCTTTCAAAATTGTGTCCGTCAGCGCCGTCCTGTATCCAAGATGGCCACCATTACTAAAAATAGAAATTTCTTCAAATGGCCAAAACTGCTCTATTTTAAGCCAGAAAGTGCCAAAATTTGAACTGTATAAGCATAATGATGAGCTTTTTAACATATATTACGGAATTTTTTATGAACTTTGAAATTTTGCCGATTTTGACCAATTATGCAAATTAGAAAAAAGGGGGGATGAAATAAAAAAAAATATCTTCTCCTCTGAAACTACTGAGCCAATCTCAACCAAACTTTGCTGAAATGATCCTTAGGTGGTCCCCTTTCAAAAATGTGTCCGTCAGCACCGTCCTGTATCCAAGATGGCCACCATTACTAAAAATAGAAATTTCTTCAAATGGCCAAAACTGCTCTATTTTAAGCCAGAAAGTGCCCAAATTTGAACTGTATAAGCATAATGATGAGCTTTTTAACATATATTACGGGATTTTTAAAGAACTTTGAACTTTTACTGATTTTGACCGATTATGCAAATTAGAAAAAAGGGGGGATGAAATTAAAAAAAAATCTTCTCTGAAACTATTGAGCCAATCTCAACCAAACTTTGCTGAAATGATCCTTAGGTGGTCCCCTTTCAAAATTGTGTCCGTCAGCGCCGTACTGTATCCAAGATGGCCACCATTACTAAAAATAGAAATTTCTTCAAATGGCCAAAACTGCTCTATTTTAAGCCAGAAAGTGCCAAAATTTGAACTGTATAAGCATAATGATGAGCTTTTTAACATATATTACGGAATTTTTTATGAACTTTGAAATTTTGCCGATTTTGACCAATTATGCAAATTAGAAAAAAGGGGGGATGAAATAAAAAAAAATATCTTCTCCTCTGAAACTACTGAGCCAATCTCAACCAAACTTTGCTGAAATGATCCTTAGGTGGTCCCCTTTCAAAAATGTGTCCGTCAGCACCGTCCTGTATCCAAGATGGCCACCATTACTAAAAATAGAAATTTCTTCAAATGGCCAAAACTGCTCTATTTTAAGCCAGAAAGTGCCCAAATTTGAACTGTATAAGCATAATGATGAGCTTTTTAACATATATTACGGGATTTTTAAAGAACTTTGAACTTTTACTGATTTTGACCGATTATGCAAATTAGAAAAAAGGGGGGATGAAATTAAAAAAAAATCTTCTCTGAAACTATTGAGCCAATCTCAACCAAACTTTGCTGAAATGATCCTTAGGTGGTCCCCTTTCAAAATTGTGTCCGTCAGCGCCGTACTGTATCCAAGATGGCCACCATCACTAAAAATAGAAATTTCTTCAAATGGCCAAAACTGCTCTATTTTAAGCCAGAAAGTGCCAAAATTTGAACTGTATAAGCATAATGATGAGCTTTTTAACATATATTATGAGATTTTTTTATGAACTTTGAACTTTTGCCGATTTTGACCGATTATGCAAATTAGAAAAAAGGGGGGATGGAATTAAAAAAAAATCTTCTCCTCTGAAACTACTGAGCCAATCTCAACCAAACTTTGCTGAAATGATCCTTAGGTGGTCCCCTTTCAAAATTGTGTCCATCAGCGCCGTACTGTATCCAAGATGGCCACCATTACTAAAAATAGAAATTTCTTCAAATGGCCAAAACTGCTCTATTTTAAGCCAGAAAGTGCCCAAATTTGAACTGTATAAGCATAATGATGAGCTTTTTAACATGTATTACGGGATTTTTTATGAACTTTGAACTTTTACCGATTTTGACCGATTATGAAATTTAAAAAAAGGGGGGATGAAATTAAAAAAAATCTTCTCCTCTGAAACTACTGAGCCAATTTCAACCAAACTTTGCTGAAATGATCCTTAGGTGATCCCCTTTTAAAATTGTGTCCGTCAGCGCCATCCTGTATCCATGATGGCCACCATTACTTAAAATAGAAATTTCTTCAAATGGCCAAAACTGCTCTATTTTAAGCCAGAAAGTGCCCAAATTTGAACTGTATAAGCATAATGATGAGCTTTTTAACATATATTATGGGATTTTTTATGAACTTTGAACTTTTACCGATTTTGACCGATTATGAAATAAAAAAAAAAGGGGGGGGGATGAAATTTAAAAAAAATCTTCTCCTCTGAAACTACTGAGCCAATTTCAACCAAACTTTGCTGAAATGATCCTTAGGTGGTCCCCTTTTAAAATTGTGTCCGTCAGCGCCGTCCTGTATCCAAGATGGCCGCCATTACTAAAAATAGAAATTTCTTCAAATGGCCAAAACTGCTCTATTTTAAGCCAGAAAGTGCTCAAATTTGAACTGTATAAGCATAATGATGAGCTTTTTAACATATATTACGGGATTTTTTATGAACTTTGAACTTTTACCGATTTTGACCGATTATGCAAATTAGAAAAAAGGGGGGATGAAATTAAAAAAATCTTCCCCTCTGAAACTACTGAGCCAATCTCAACAAAACTTTGCTGAAATGATCCTTAGGTGGTCCCCTTTCAAAATTGTGTCCGTCAGCACCGTCCTGTATCCAAGATGGCCACCATTACTAAAAATAGAAATTTCTTCAAATGGCCAAAACTGCTCTATTTTAAGCCAGAAAGTGCCAAAATTTGAACTGTATAAGCATAATGATGAGCTTTTTAACATATATTACGGAATTTTTTATGAACTTTGAAATTTTGCCGATTTTGACCGATTATGCAAATTAGAAAAAAGGGGGGATGAAATAAAAAAAAATATCTTCTCCTCTGAAACTACTGAGCCAATTTCAACCAAACTTTGCTGAAATGATCCTTAGGTGGTCCCCTTTCAAAAATGTGTCCGTCAGCACCGTCCTGTATCCAAGATGGCCACCATTACTAAAAATAGAAATTTCTTCAAATGGCCAAAACTGCTCTATTTTAAGCCAGAAAGTGCCCAAATTTGAACTGTATAAGCATAATGATGAGCTTTTTAACATATATTACGGGATTTTTAAAGAACTTTGAACTTTTACTGATTTTAACCGATTATGCAAATTAGAAAAAAGGGGGGATGAAATTAAAAAAAAATCTTCTCTGAAACTATTGAGCCAATCTCAACCAAACTTTGCTGAAATGATCCTTAGGTGGTCCCCTTTCAAAATTGTGTCCGTCAGCGCCGTACTGTATCCAAGATGGCCACCATTACTAAAAATAGAAATTTCTTCAAATGGCCAAAACTGCTCTATTTTAAGCCAGAAAGTGCCCAAATTTGAACTGTATAAGCATAATGATGAGCTTTTTAACATGTATTACGGGATTTTTTATGAACTTAAAACTTTTACCGAGTTTGACCGATTATGCAAATTAGAAAAAAAGGGGGGATGAAATTAAAAAAATCTTCCTCTCTGAAACTACTGAGCCAATCTCAACCAAACTTTGCTGAAATGATTCTTGGGTGGTCCTCTTCCAAAATTGTGTCCAGCATTTCAGAACACCGACCAAGATGGCCGCCACAGCCGAACTTAATTTAACATAGGACCCTATGGGAAATTCCCATAAAAATCTTTTTGTCTGAAACCATTTGCTCAATAAGAACAAAATTTTGATGAAATAGTCATTGGATGGTTCTCTTCCAAAAATGTGTCTGGCGGTTCGACCTTTCGATCAATTTTTTTTTTTACCTGCAATTTTGAAGTAAATCTGATTACCCATCTTGGAGTTCTTGCCCTTTTTTCATCAAATTTATAAAAATGACGAAGGCTACAATTGTTAATTTTTTTTACCGAAGTTATCAAGTTTTATTGACTGATGTTGTTATTATACCCAGGTGAGCTATACAGGCTCCTGGGAGCCTCTAGTTTTTAGACCCAGGGATATGCAAGAATACATTTTTATGTTCAGTATTGCATTACAATGGTCAGTAAACTCGATTTCCACCATCAAATCTCCAATAGATGCCGTGAAAATTTCAAATACAATACAGTTATCTCTTAAATAGGTCGTCAGCGTCAAATTCATATTCGGAAATATCTGAGTTAGCCATATTGTTTGCAAACAAGTGCATTCGACGTAGGAAAATAGCATTCCTTCAGGCATGTCAACTGCAGATTTGACAGCTCTCGATAGCCAATGAAAATATGTGTTACATTATAATTTTGATTTGTGTACATGCATTACTGTTTCTAGTATTGGTGCCTGCCCTAAATCTTTTTTTATAAGTTCCCTAAAGTGTAGTTTGCGGAGAAATCCCAAAATGTTGATAAGCATCCAGTAAGGTTGAGAGTTTGTGCATTTGTTCAAATTCCTGTTTTGTTTCTCGAATGAATATTTTGTCTGAAATATACATTTTTTTTATTGTTGTGTAAAACTTTTTGTGATTTCGTTGGTTGTACCAATGTGGTTAATTGTTTTCTCCATGCCAAAATTATATGGTTTATAATATGTAAATGAATTTAGACATTTGGTTTAGATTTAAACTGAAATTCCGATGACCAGTTTTATTATTATAATTTGATTAATCTTGAGAGTTTTTGTATTTATATACAATTCATTTTGAAATAGTTTGTCAATATTTACGTGTGTAATTATCTAATAATGGGTACAGAATTTATTAAAATTAAGTGAATAATTAGAAGATTATAAATATATATAATTTATGTTTGTTATACAGAGTATTATTATAACGTATACATAATTTTGTTGTTTTTAATAAATTAAGACCCATTTTAATATAAACAATTCAATGTCATTAATCTGTTTAAAAAATGTAGAACTCCAGAAAAGTTTATATATAACAAACCTTTGGCATTTTTGTACTTCATTGAATATTGAATAGAAATCTGCTCTAATTTGACAAGGTGTATTGTTGTTTCTACATTTTTGTTTAGACCTGCCCCCCCCACCCCCCTTTCCCCCACAAAAAACAACATTGCCAACCATTCTAGTTCCCCTCAATTTGCCAAAATTTAAATCATGGAATATGTAGATTGTGTTTGTTTTTTTAAATGTAGTACTGTAATATATACATTTTGTACCAGGTACATGACATTCTGGTCACTGTCATATACCTGTATATTATTTGATGTTAAATACATGCAAGATTACATTTTAATTGTTAGCAGCTTATTAGCTTTGTATAAAGTAAAGTAATTTCCTATTTGATTTAATGGAATAGACAGCTTACAATATAAAATATTCTATCTATAAAATAACAAAGTCTATTGTCAATATTTAATTTAAGAACAGCTAATCATGACAATCTTTGTTTACTAAGTTACAGAGTAAACACAATGTTTAAATTATAAATCATCATACATAAAGAGTATTACTTTCAACTTACTTTTATTAAAAGTTCTATTTTTACTTGTCCCTTTTATAGAATTGAGGGAGCTTAAAGTATAATATGTGTACAAAAAAAATCATTAAGTGTGACTTTTGTTTACCATGGCTATGTTAATAACAAACATGATAAATGTTATATGTGTAAGATTTTACATACTTGAATGGGGAAAACATGTCTTATTAAATATTTTATGGTTTTTTCTTCGTTGGGGTGAAACAAGCAATGAAGCATACATGAATAAGTTTTATATTAATTTTTGTGATTCATTTAAATGAAAAAATATATTTGATATTTGAGCCTGAGGGGAAAAAAATAATATTGATTATGAATTAAGACCCTTTTATAGAATAAAAATATAATAATGATGATTTGACAGCAAGCATAAATAACTCCTTTAGTTTACCATTAAATATTCTATAAAGAATACAATGGCTTTAACACAGGGAGAATTTTATTTTGATGTACATATTTAGTATTGAAGATTCCTAATCTTAACATTTTTCAACCAACCCATTTCAGTCCAATCAACCTAAACTCTAACCCACTCAAAACCAACCCAAACCTCCAACCAACCCAATCACCTCCCAACCAATCCAAATCTTAAACCATCCTAGAATAATAGGTTCTTACACGAGTCCCTAGTGAAGATCTGGGATTTCTTCCACGAGTGTGAGAAATTCTGTCTATTCATGAATGGAGCGTAGCGGAACGAGTAGAAAGACGCTGAATTTTTCTCACGAGTGGAAGAAATCCCAGATCTTCAATAAGGACGAGTGCAAGTACCTGTTTCTTCCGTTTCAACTTAAAAACAAAGCATGTCGATTTCATTCATTCATTCGCATGTCAATGTCATATTTACTACACAAAATATTACAACGCCACGTGCAATGCAGTAAATACACACTTAATTAAAACCGCATTAAATCTATTAGGGGAAATCAGTTAAAGTTCAGGTAAAATTGATATTTGAAGCTTTTTATACTCCCCGCAATGAAGTTGTAGGGGGGTATACTGGTTTCACCATGTCCATCTGTCTGTCCGTCCGTCTGTAGACAAATCCTATGTCGTACGATAACTTGAGTTGTGTTTCTTAGAATCTTTTAAAATTTTATCAGCTGTTTACTGGTGAAGAGAGGAGGATCCCTTTCTTTTTTGATGATTTTCACTTTTGCCGTTCCAGAGTTATTGGACTTGATATGACGGAAAATATGATTTTTACCCTATGTCGTATGATAACTTGAGTAGTGTTTCTCAGAATGTTTTGAAATTATTTTTATTAGCAGCTTACCGGTGAAGAAAGGGGGATCCCTTTCATTTTTGACGATTTTCACTCTTGCCGTTCCAGAGTTATTGGACTTGATATGACGGAAAATAGGATTTTTACGCTGTCATATGATAACTTGAGTAGTGTTTCTCAGAATGTTTTGAAATTTTATCAGCAGCTTACCGGTGAAGAGAGGAGGGTCCCTTTCATTTTTGGTTGGAACAATCAGTAATGTTTTGGTTATGGAAATAGGTTGGACAGATGTGGGGAGCGGGGGTATATCTTAGTGAGCACAGCTCACAGTAATACTAGTTTGGACCTACTAAGACGACAATTTATATTACTACAGCCGTCGTAGAAGCGGACTCCATTGTTTATACTCGGCCGATTTGATTGGCTGACAATGCCATGTAAGACAAGGTCACGCACAGCTGTCTTTATGGCTTGTCTTACATAGAAAACACATCAAAACGGAAGAAATGTTCAAACATCCCAAAAATTGCCCAACCAACCCAAATACTTCCCAGCCAACACAACACTGTTGAAACATCACGAAACTATGAGCAAGCAAATCATATCATTCAGTTGAACCAAAATAAACCATGATTTATCATTGAAAATATTCTTCAAATAGATGTTTTACATTTTGTATAGATGATGCCCTCTGTTTAGATAATACTTAAGTAATTAGGAACAGTGTTGATTCTCAACTAATTTTGGACTGACAGTTGGTTGTGATGATGTTTCTTGAAATATAGTTTTGATATTATTATTTGGAGCAAATTGTTCGATGGTGACATTTTCTAAAATTAAGCAATTGTTACAAAGCTACAAAAATATAATTAATGTTTTCAGGTAGCATTGAGTATGCTGGAAATATACAATGAACAAGTCCGTGACCTGCTGAACCCGAAAACAATTGGGGTGAAAGGAGGGTTAAAGGTCAGACAAGATCCTAAAAAGGGATTTTATGGTGAGAAAACTTCACTACAAATTGTAACAAATCTTATTTATATCTATTTAAGATACATATACTATGCAAAATACAATACTAGAAGCTAAGTTTCTTTATACAATGTACATGTAATTTAAACATTGATTGCCAACAATTCTAACAAAATTAACTTCAAACCCATGAACACAAAAACAAAACCACCCTGGTGTTAGAAAATCACAGATTTGTTTCCATTTAAAAATACCACACATTCTCAAAATAGAATTACAACATAAACATGGACAGTAGGATCAGTGAATGCTAATATACTGACTACTAGCTAAGAAGGTAGAATCTGTATGTTAAATTGTTCACAATACTTCACCAATAAAAGTTCAAAAGTTGGGGGGAGGGGACATTACAGGAAGCAAACAATTTTTTTTTAATTCTCTACTTGCTATAGATGAATAAATATTAATAAATGTAAAACTATGTTTTAGTGGAACAAATGACATCAAAGCAAGTCAACAGCTACAAAGAAATAGATTCTAAAATAAATGAAGGGACAAGAAACAGAACTGTAGCATCTACAAACATGAATGCAACAAGCAGGTAAAGTTTAAAATGGCTTCTCATATTTGTTACTAATTTTTGTTTTAATTTTAGAATTGACTATAAGAGGGGGTTAGGGTTGTAGTGTTAATGCAACTTTCAACAATATTTCGGTTATATCGTGGTGATCAGTTTTAATGGTGGAGGAAACCGGAGAAAACCACCGACCTGTCGCAAGTCACTAACAAACTTTTCACATAATATATCGAGTACACCTCGCCTGAGCTGGATGCGAACTCACAACTTTAGTGGTGATAGGCACTGATTGCATAGGTAGTTATAAACCAACTACCATACGATCACGACCACAATGGCCCCTTGATAAACAGTAAGGATTAACAATAGTACACATGACATTTCTGACTAAAGTCAAACAGTAGTATATAATTAACATACCACTACATCAACAACCCTCTGACAAACCTCCAACTCCAAAATAGAGAGAACATTTTATTGACAGTGAAATTTTAAAACAATGATCATCTGCACAAAATAATTTTTATTCTAGCCCTGTCTGTTTCCAGTCAAGAGGCTCAAAGATACCAAATTTGTCAACTTGATGTGGTTGTATGAAGTGACCACCAAGCAATAGTCCTTTATTATTATTTAATTTGTTTTCATATTATTATACAGTTTTTTCTTGTTCATGTCATATGAAATACCCTGATCTTTTAATCATCTTGGGGCAAATGTCTTTATATTGTTTTCATGTATAATTTTGCAAAGTATATTCTTTTTTTCAGCCGTGCACACACTATTGTTGGTATAACATTTACACAGAAATCACCAAACGATGTTGGAGAAAGTATGACTCGTACATCTATAGTTAACTTAGTAGACTTGGCTGGCAGGTAATTATCTATAGTTAACTTAGTAGATTTGGCTGGCAGGTAATTATCTATAGTAAACTTGGCTGGCAGGTACTTATCTATAGTAAGCTCAGTAGTCTTGGCTGGCAGGTAATTATCTATAGTTAACTTAGTAGATTTGGCTGGCAGGTAATTATCTATAGTTAACTTAGTAGATTTGGCTGGCAGGTAATTATCTATAGTTAACTTAGTAGATTTGGCTGGCAGGTAATTATCTATAGTAAACTTAGTAGACTTGGCTGGCAGGTAATTATCTATAGTTAACTTGGTAGACTTGGCTGGCAGGTAATTATCTATAGTAAACTTAGTAGATTTGGCTGGCAGGTAATTATCTATAGTTAACTTAGTAGATTTGGCTGGCAGGTAATTATCTATAGTAAACTTAGTAGATTTGGCTGGCAGGTAATTATCTATAGTTAACTTAGTAGATTTGGCTGGCAGGTAATTATCTATAGTAAACTTAGTAGATTTGGCTGGCAGATAATTATCTATATAGTTAACTTAGTAGACCATAGGCCATAAGGTATATCAATACACATTGCAACCGCATCGGTGGTGTTATGGTTAGCGTGCTCACCTCGTATGCGGTAGATCGTGGATTTGAGTCCCGATTGGGTAAAACCAAGGACTATAAAATTGGTATTTGTTGCTTCCCTGCTAAGCACACAGCATTAAGGAGAAAGAGCAAAGACTGGTTGTCTCGGAATCAGGATAATGTGTCCGAGTGGGACGACATGTCTATCCATGAACTGTTGTTCAGTGAGCTAACACTATAAAAATCCAACAAAGCGTGTTTGTCTAGTACAAAGCAAAGTGGACATCATCATACTACCGGTACATCTTTTGATAATAATCTGTGTTCTGATGTCATCAGAAAATATTTTATAAAGTTTCATGTATTTTAGGGGATATAACTGCATCGGTGGTGTAATGGTTGGCATGTTCGAGTGTAGTAGATCGTGGATTCAAGCCAATCTAGTGTAGTAGATCGTGGATTCAAGCCAATCGAGTGTAGTAGATCGTGGATTCAAGCCAATCGAGTGTAGTAGATCGTGGATTCAAGCCAATTGAGTAGTAGATCGTGGATTCAAGCCAATCGAGTATAGTAGATCATGCATTCAAGCCAATCGAGTGTAGTAGATCATGGATTCAAGCCAATCGAGTGTAGTAGATCATGGATTCAAGCCAATCGAGTGTAGTAGATTGTGGATTCAAGCCAATTGAGTAGTAGATCGTGGATTCAAGCCAATCGAGTGTAGTAGATCATGGATTCAAGCCAATTGAGTGTAGTAGATCATGGATTCAAGCCAATCGAGTGTAGTAGATCGTGGATTCAAGCCAATCAAGTGTAGTAGATCACGCATTCAAGCCAATCGAGTGTAGTAGATCGTGGATTCAAGCCAATCGAGTGTAGTAGATCGTGGATTCAAGCCAATCGAGTGTAGTAGATTGTGGATTCAAGCCAATTGAGTAGTAGATCGTGGATTCAAGCCAATCGAGTGTAGTAGATCATGGATTCAAGCCAATCGAGTGTAGTAGATCGTGGATTCAAGCCAATTAGATAAAATTGGTGTTTGTTGTTTCTCTGCTAAGCATGCCACATTAAGGTGTAAGAGCAAAGACTGATTGGCTTCGAATCAGGACAATGGGTCTGAGTGGAGTGGCACGGATTCAAGGCAATCGAGTGTAGTAGATTGTAGATTCAAGCCAATCGAGTAGTAGATCGTGGATTCAAGCCAATCGAGTGTAGTAGATCGTGGATTCAAGCCAATCGAGTGTAGTAGATCGTGGATTCAAGCCAATTGAGTAGTAGATCGTGGATTCAAGCCAATCAAGTGTAGTAGATCATGCATTCAAGCCAATCGAGTGTAGTAGATCGTGGATTCAAGCCAATCGAGTGTAGTAGATCGTGGATTCAAGCCAATCGAGTGTAGTAGATCGTGGATTCAAGCCAATCGAGTGTAGTAGATCGTGGATTCAAGCCAATCGAGTGTAGTAGATCATGGATTCAAGCCAATCGAGTGTAGTAGATCGTGGATTCAAGCCAATCGAGTGTAGTAGATTGTGGATTCAAGCCAATTGAGTAGTAGATCGTGGATTCAAGCCAATCGAGTGTAGTAGATCATGGATTCAAGCCAATCGAGTGTAGTAGATCGTGGATTCAAGCCAATTAGATAAAATTGGTGTTTGTTGTTTCTCTGCTAAGCATGCCACATTAAGGTGTAAGAGCAAAGACTGATTGGCTTCGAATCAGGACAATGTGTCTGAGTGGAGTGGCATGGATTCAAGGCAATCGAGTGTAGTAGATTGTAGATTCAAGCCAATCGAGTAGTAGATCGTGGATTCAAGCCAATCGAGTGTAGTAGATCGTGGATTCAAGCCAATCGAGTGTAGTAGATCGTGCATTCAAGCCAATCGAGTGTAGTAGATCGTGGATTCAAGCCAATCGAGTGTAGTAGATCATGGATTCAAGCCAATCGAGTGTAGTAGATCGTGGATTCAAGCCAATCGAGTGTAGTAGATTGTGGATTCAAGCCAATTGAGTAGTAGATCGTGGATTCAAGCCAATCGAGTGTAGTAGATCATGGATTCAAGCCAATCGAGTGTAGTAGATCGTGGATTCAAGCCAATTAGATAAAATTGGTGTTTGTTGTTTCTCTGCTAAGCATGCCACATTAAGGTGTAAGAGCAAAGACTGATTGGCTTCGAATCAGGACAATGTGTCCGAGTGGAGTGGCATGGATTCAAGGCAATCGAGTGTAGTAGATTGTAGATTCAAGCCAATCGAGTAGTAGATCGTGGATTCAAGCCAATCGAGTGTAGTAGATCGTGGATTCAAGCCAATCGAGTGTAGTAGATCGTGGATTCAAGCCAATTGAGTAGTAGATCGTGGATTCAAGCCAATCAAGTGTAGTAGATCATGCATTCAAGCCAATCGAGTGTAGTAGATCGTGGATTCAAGCCAATCGAGTGTAGTAGATCGTGGATTCAAGCCAATCGAGTGTAGTAGATCGTGGATTCAAACCAATCGAGTGTAGTAGATCGTGGATTCAAGCCAATCGAGTGTAGTAGATCGTGGATTCAAGCCAATTGAGTAGTAGATCGTGGATTCAAGCCAATCGAGTGTAGTAGATCATGCATTCAAGCCAATCGAGTGTAGTAGATCATGGATTCAAGCCAATCGAGTGTAGTAGATCATGGATTCAAGCCAATCAAGTGTAGTAGATTGTGGATTCAAGCCAATTGAGTAGTAGATCGTGGATTCAAGCCAATCGAGTGTAGTAGATCATGGATTCAAGCCAATCGAGTGTAGTAGATCATGGATTCAAGCCAATCGAGTGTAGTAGATCATGGATTCAAGCCAATCGAGTGTAGTAGATCGTGGATTCAAGCCAATCGAGTGTAGTAGATCGTGGATTCAAGCCAATCGAGTGTAGTAGATCGTGGATTCAAGCCAATCGAGTGTAGTAGATCATGGATTCAAGCCAATCGAGTGTAGTAGATCATGGATTCAAGCCAATCGAGTGTAGTAGATCATGGATTCAAGCCAATCGAGTGTAGTAGATCGTGGATTCAAGCCAATTAGATAAAATTGGTTTATGTTGTTTCTCTGCTAAGCATGCCACATTAAGGTGTAAGAGCAAAGACTGATTGGCTCCAAATCAGGATTATGTGTCCGAGTGGAGCAGACTTCTATTGCAGTGTGAACTAGCACCATAAAAATCCAACTAAGCGTGTTGGTCTAGTACAAAGCAGACATGGTCATCATATTATCAATATGTAATTTGTTCTTGCCGTGATATAGCTGACAAATAGCTCACTTGGTATTCAGTAACAATCACTCACTATTTAGGTGATAACTGAGAACTTGATATTCAGTAACAATCACTCACTATTTAGGTGATGACTCAGAACTTGATATTCAGTAACAATCACTCACTATTTAGGTGATAACTCAGAACTTGGTATTCAGTAACAATCACTCACTATTTAGGTGATAACTCAAAACAGAACCTTTTATATATTTTATAGCTCCCTTGGTATTCAGTAACAATCACTCACTATTTAGGTGATAACTCAGAACAGAACCTTTTATATATTTTATAGCTCCCTTGGTATTCAGTAACAATCACTCACTATTTAGGTGATAACTCAGAACAGAACCTTTTATATATTTTATAGCTCCCTTGGTATTCAGTAACAATCACTCACTATTTAGGTGATAACTCAGAACAGAACCTTTTATATATTTTATAGCTCCCTTGGTATTCAGTAACAATCACTCACTATTTAGGTGATAACTCAGAACAGAACCTTTTATATATTTTATAGCTCCCTTGGTATTCAGTAACAATCACTCACTATTTAGGTGATAACTCAGAACAGAACCTTTTATATATTTTATAGCTCCCTTGGTATTCAGTAACAATCACTCACTATTTAGGTGATAACTCAGAACAGAACCTTTTATATATTTTATAGCTCCCTTGGTATTCAGTAACAATCACTCACTATTTAGGTGATAACTCAGAACAGACCCTTTTATATATTTTATAGCTCCCTTGGTATTCAGTAACAATCACTCACTATTTAGGTGATAACTCAGAACAGAACCTTTTATATATTTTATAGCTCCCTTGGTATTCAGTAACAATCACTCACTATTTAGGTGATAACTCAGAACAGAACCTTTTATATATTTTATAGCTCCCTTGGTATTCAGTAACAATCACTCACTATTTAGGTGATAACTCAGAACAGAACCTTTTATATATTTTATAGCTCCCTTGGTATTCAGTAACAATCGCTCACTATTTAGGTGATAACTCAGAACAGAACCTTTTATATATTTTATAGCTCCCTTGGTATTCAGTAACAATCACTCACTATTTAGGTGATAACTCAGAACAGAACCTTTTATATATTTTATAGCTCCCTTGGTATTCAGTAACAATCACTCACTATTTAGGTGATAACTCAGAACAGAACCTTTTATATATTTTATAGCTCCCTTGGTATTCAGTAACAATCACTCACTATTTAGGTGATAACTCAGAACAGAACCTTTTATATATTTTATAGCTCCCTTGGTATTCAGTAACAATCACTCACTATTTAGGTGATAACTCAGAACAGAACCTTTTATATATTTTATTTCTTTACAATATTTCAGTGAGAGAGCAGATTCTACTGGTGCCACAGGTGACAGGCTAAAAGAAGGTTCTGCCATCAACCAGTCACTGAGTACCCTAGGAAATGTCATCAAATCTCTGGCTGATATATCCTCTGGCAAGAAGAAAGTTGTTGGTAGGTACAATAGTCTGTTTAAAGTTGTCAAATCAGTCACAGTTCTTGTACTCTTGTTTGTTTTTCATTCTGTAATTGATTTCAGGAAAAATGAGGCACATTAAAAATATTAAATTGAATAAAAATGTAGTCTTGTGATTTTGAAATACAATATGACTGATAACTTGTTTTCTTCAGTAATAGAGATATGCTAGAATTTTTGTTGTCAATCAGCACATTGCAAACTAAATTATATTTTTCAACATTTGTCAAATAGGGTATGTTTTCAATACCACATTATATTTTTGCATGCATCAAGTTGAATTGGGAACAGGCTCTCAGAATTCAAATTAAATATATTGATAAAAAAAACATAGTTTTCATTGCACAAAATAGGTCTTTTCTTGTCTGAATTATTATTGTTGTCTGTTTGTCTTTAATTTCATCCATGTGATAAAAAAACATTCTGGACATATTTACAGGTAAATGGATGTATGGTAGGTCAGATAACACAGTAAAAACAATACATTGCTTTGCTTTCCCAACACCTTGGTCTGTCCTTTGATGTTATGAGAGAAATAATGTAGAATTACCTCCCCTTTGCAAAATGATGTATTTCAAAACAGTTATTTCAAGTGATGTGTAACTGTTTTGTTTGCTTTGTTTTGTTATTTTTTGACAGATAATAATGATTTTGTTGTAATAAAATACTTTCAGCGGATTTTGTTTTGTGAGTCTTTGTTTTTTTTGTAACACCATTCATAATGCAAGCTATGTTGAGGAATAAATTAACGTGACCTACACTGTTAAAATATGACATCGTTTTTCTGAATAGAGAAAAACAAAAACGAGTATTGTTGAATAAAATTTATTAATTCAGCAGTTAAAATAAAACTGATCTGATCTGATATTTTGTATCAAGATCTATTGCCTTTCTCCTTCTGCAAGCCATACTGATTACTGAATGATCACCACGAGGATGTGTTACCATATTTATGACAATGTTTGGCTTGCAGTGTGAAAAACAATGGTAGAATTAAAATTTTAAAAGCCGCTTTGTTATTTAATTAAAGAGTCTTATCATCAAATAAAAAATAAAGAATAGCGAATGAATTAATCTCACACATGACTTTGTTTTTAATTTCTTTAGCTTGTGCATCCATTCATTAAAATTTAAATTATGTTTTATTAATTTTTAATGCAATAAATTAGCGTGTGTGTTATTAATTGACAACTTGTTAATCATTAATACCCATTTTATTGCTTGAATATTTTAAAGAAAAGGCTTGCTTGAC
The DNA here is from genome assembly GCA_963680875.1 of Bathymodiolus brooksi. Lineage (NCBI taxonomy): Eukaryota > Metazoa > Mollusca > Bivalvia > Mytilida > Modiolidae > Bathymodiolus > Bathymodiolus brooksi. The sequence continues at coordinate 148,310,833 of OY804576.1, forward strand.
ATCATTAACAACATCACAGGTGGGATTATTGATTTTTCAATTACCGATAATGGAAGTGTCAAGTGCCATTCTAATATGTGATCGTCCGTGTGTAACGGAAGACAGGTAAACTATTTGTTTGTTCAGCAATTTTCTTGGTTATATCGGGTCAATTTTGAGTAATAAAAACGTTGTTTGGGTTTAAAATTCTCTTCCTTATAAGCCTGATTTTCGATATAAAAAATTTGTAATAGGCCTTCAAAAATACATTGTTTAAATAGCGATTGGACCGGGGATTTATCTTTACTTCGTTATAAGCCTGATTTCGTTACAAGTCTGTTCGCTATAAACGAACTCTACTGTATGCTATAAAAATGCAATTTTGATAAATTTGCTAGGTCCAAATCTCATCAATTTTAATGCAATTTAAAGATTGATCAAAGTACATGTAAGCTGTTTTGATTTTGACAATTATCACAGTTGCTGTTCCAGAGAAATAAAACTTTCTTTGTAAGATCTGTGCTTTTTTCACATTTTATAACTTTTGGGGGACAGGTGTATCATGTGCTGATGACCCAGCTGCTTATATTTTTTATTCATAATTTCCAGTTTTGATCATTTCTTTGTCATTTTAAAACATTCATAGGAATTTTATTATTATCTGTTTTCAAGCTTTTCTGTGAATTGGATGCCATCCTCATTTTTTGTGATATCACATGTAGTCCAGCATGGTATTAAGACAGTAGTTAAATTACATAGTGTTAAATAGATTGTTCTGCCATCATATTTTAATGTCCATACCAATGTCTAATAGATTGTTAGCTTAAATTCCTAACCAACAAAATCATAGTGTAAATGAAGTTTTATTTTCAGATTTGTCAATTAACTTGTTGAGTCATTGCCAGATTTTTGGAGATTTCAGATTATTATAGAATTGAGAATTTATTTAATTATCTAAGATTTCTGTATATACAAGTACAAAGAAACATGCAGCTGTTTGTTATACCCCCCACAACAAAGTTGTAGGGGGGGTATACTGGTTTCACCATGTCCGTCCGTCCGTCTGTAGACAAATCCTATGTCGTACGATAACTTGAGTTGTGTTTCTTAGAATCTTTTAAGATTTTATCAGCTGCTTACTGGTGAAGAGAGGAGAATCCCTTTCTTTTTTGACGATTTTCACTTTTGCCGTTCCAGAGTTATTGGACTTGATCTGACGGAAAATATGATTTTTACCCTATGTCGTATGATAACTTGAGTAGTGTTTCTCAGAATGTTTTGAAATTATTTTTATTAGCAGCTTACCGGTGAACAGAGGAGGATCCCTTTCATTTTTGATGATTTTCACTTTTGACATTCCAGAGTTATTGGACTTGATATTACAGAAAATAGGATTTTTACCCTATGTCGTATGATAACTTAAGTAGTGTTTCTCAGAATGTTTTGAAATTTTATTAGCAGCTTACCGGTGAAGAGACGAGGATCCCTTTCATTTTTGAAGATTTTCACTTTTGCCGTTCCAGAGTTATTGGACTTGATATGACGGAAAATAGGATTTTTACACGATGTCTTATGATAACTTGAGTAGTGTTTTCTCAGAATGTTTTGAAATTTTATCAGCAGCTTACCGGTGAAGAGAGGAGAGTCCATTTCATTTTTGGTCGGAACAATCAGTAATATTTTGGTTGTTGGAAATAGGTTGGGACAGATGTGGGGAGTGGGGGGTATATCTTAGTGAGCTGTGCTCACAGTAATACTAGTTTTATATGGACACTTAAATTAATTATGTGAGATTTCTGTATACACAGATACTCATCCCTGTTTATTGTGTATGGACTCTTAAATAGTCCCAAAATGGGTTCAAAATCTTTTAAGTGAAATATAATAGAAAGTATTCCAAATAGATATTTTAACAGAATGTCAACAAAATTATCTTACAGAAATTGGGGCTGTCGTGGTCGTGATGGTATGGTAGTTGGATTGATAACTACCTATGCAATCAGTGCTTATCACCACTAAAGTTGTGAGTTTGAATCCTGCTCATGGCAAGGTGTACTCGATACAACATTATGTGATCAAGTTTGTCAGTGAGTTGTGACAGGTTGGTGGTTTTCTCCGGGTCCTCCGCTTTCCTCTACCAATAAACTGACCGCCACGATATAACTGAAATATTGTTGAAAGAGGGGTTGAACACCCTAATCTAATCTTACAGAAATTGAAATATGACTACTTTATATACTGACATGATATATTAGTATGGTAGCATAAATTTATTAGGATTTTTAAATCTATTTGTTTGGGTATGTAGATTACTATAGAAGTCAAATGGCTTTGGCATGAAGTATTTCTGCTTTATTTTGCAGTGCCTTACAGAGATTCAGTACTAACAAAACTGCTGCAGAATGCTCTTGGGGGTAACAGTAAAACTATTATGGTAAGTTTGAAACCAGTTTGGTAGAATGCCTCTAGGGGGTAACAGTAAGGCTATAATAGTAAGTTTGGAACTAGTTTGACAGAATGCCTGTAGGGGGTAACAGTAAGGCTATAATAGAAATTTGGAAACCAGTTCTTTTCAAAAGTACTACAATAGTAATGCCCTTGACAACAACATTTTAACAGAATGGTTAACTTGAGGAACCAGACCTGTAACTACTACAGAATGTCCTTCTAGGTAACTGTCAAATGATCAAGTTTTTGAAAACTGTTATGTAACGAAACTACTGCAGTAATATTATATGATACAGATATACTAAGTTTATTAAAACTCTTACCCCTTTTTATTAAAACAATCACTGTTGCTGTTGCCAGTACATTGGTCATATTGTTAAAATATATGATCCACCCAGTAGACAGTGTTTCGATACTTACATGGTTTATAAGATATATTTATTATTGAAATCTACAGTTCCCAAATAATGTAGTTATTATTAAAACTAAGGTTCTCCTCCCTCAGACATAGGTGACCTTAGCCTAAGGTTCTCCTCCCTCAGTCATAGGTAACCTTAATCAATTTTGAGTATCCTATTTATGCTCTTTAATTTTCTTGCTTAAATATTTTGGCTTTCTAATCTTTTGACAGATGTGCATTCTGCACAATAAATTAGATAGTTTACTAAAATCTGTTGCTAAGAAACATGAAATAAAACACAAACATCATATGTCAAATAATTTGATTACCATTTTCCTGTATCATTTCAGATAGCAGCTTTGAGTCCTGCTAATATTAATTTTGATGAGACTTTATCAACACTTAGATTTGGTAAGATTCTAATATTTATCTAGAGGTTTGTACTTCTGTTGTCATTAGATATTAAAATGATTTTCTGTATGTAATATGGGAGTCAATGAGTGTGAACCAACCAGTCTGTGACTTCATTATTTACTCTAAGAAGTTCACCCAATCAGGAATTGATATGCCCATTTCATTTGCATGTTTACACTTTAACCAATGAGAAATGAATGACAAAGTCATTATAATGTGCCACTCAGGAACAAGTATTGCCATTTCAATATTTTCTCTTTGACCAATCAGGAATGGGTATGACAATTTCATTTTTATGAATTTGTTTACTCATTGTCATTGTTTGATTAATTATCTCTGAAACATTGTTGGTTTCCCTTATTTTTGAAATATTAAAAAGTCAAAAAAAATAATGATAAACAAAATTTAAATTAGAAATTCTGTTTTATTTACACGTTTACCTGTATAGAAAATCATAGAATATTAAAATGTTTGTCAAAATTAGTTGTTCCATTTTATTTTGAATAGATTTTCCCAAATAATTATTAGGTTTCAGGTTTAAAGAAATTTATTTTGCTATGAGTCTTTGATACAGATTTACGAAATCAGAACCAATGCTTAAGCATAGTCACATTTAATGCAAATTTGAACAATCTTTTTAACAATATTGGAAAACAAAATAATTTTTGTTTACAGCCGACAGAGCCAAAGCCATCAAAACAACAGCCACAGTCAATGAAAGCCCTACAGATAAACTGATCAGAGAGTTACGAGAGGAGAATGCTAAACTTATGGAAATGTTAAAGAGTGGGGGAATATCTCTACCAACCGGAGGTGGAGGAGGGGGATACACTGCCGATGGTAAGTCACATGATGGTCATGTGTAATGATAGTATATCCAGTTTTACTTTGGTCTAACACACTGTTATAATTTTATCAATATGACATAAAATATTGGCTTATTTCTTAAAAATATCTGTTGTATACATTACTGGCCACTAATTATCATATTAAAAAGTCTGTTTTTTAATTGATTTTCTGAAGTTTTAGGGATTTCATAAATACAAAGTATTGATTAAGGGGCAAAAAAAAAGACATAAAATCAGCGATTCTAATCAATTCAACAACCAAATATTTTCACAAGAGAATTTATGTATTTTATATCTTGTTATGAAACATATAGGGGTTATTAAGAATTTCCTACAGTCAATTGTTTTATGTCAGCATAATGCATTTAATATCTTTTTTTATTTAAAAAATCATTTATTTAATAATTACTATCTATTTAAACAAAAGAAACAATAGTCATAAAAGTGTCACTACAGAATTTGATTTTTTTAAACAAAATTTGTTTTACATATAATCCACTTATTGTAGATTTTACATCAAATGAAAGAGATTTATGGGTAAAAATTGTTGTTAAAAAAATTAAATTCAGTCATACTGCTTTTTATACGCGCGTCTCGAGACGGGGCCGTATTATGTGATTGGATATGGCGGGCGGGCGTCCATACAGGTTTCCGCACGATAACTTTAGTTCTGTATATTGGATCTTTAACAAACTTGGCCACATGATTCCCCTGTGGAAGGGAAAGAACCCTACATATGTTGGGGTCATTAGGTCAAAGGTCAAGGTCACCGTTACTATAGATAGGATTTTTGACAACAGGATCGTTTCCGTACGATAACTTTAGTTCTGTATATTGGATCTTTACCAAACTTGGCCACATGATTCCCCTGTGGAAGGGGAAGAACCCTATTTATTTTGGGGTCATTACCATTATACAGTTTGATAATTTATATAGACGGGCATATTTTGTGATGCACACATTTCTTGTTGCAATTTGATGAGATGATCATGAGGACTTTGGTCAACATCTTTGTAAAATAGAGGAGAGAGAGCTTTGGTAATCAACTTTGCTCATTTGAGGAGGGCTTTAGTCATCAGCTTTATTGATTAGGGGAGGAATTTGGTCATCAGCTTTTCTCAGTAGTGGAATTCTTTGCTCAGTACTGGAGGATTTTGATCATCAGTTTTGCTCAGTAGTGGAGAGATTTGGTCATCAACTGTGCTCAGTGGATGGTTTTGGTCATCAGCTTTTCTCAGTAGTGGAATTCTTTGCTCAGTACTGGAGGATTTTGATCATCAGTTTTGCTCAGTAGTGGAGAGATTTGGTCATCAACTGTGCTCAGTGGATGGTTTCGGTCATCAGCTTTTCTCAGTAGTAGAGGAGTTTGATCATTAGTTTTGCTCAGTAGTGGAGAAATTTGATCATCAGCATCATCATCAGCTTTGCCCAGTAAGGGAACGCTTTGTTCATCAGCTTTACTCAGTACGGGAGGGCTTTGATCATCTGTTTTGCTTAGTAGTGGAGGACTTTGTTAATTTAGAGAGAATATTGTTCATCAGCTTTGCTCAGTAGAGAAGGGCTTTAACCATCAGCTTTGCTCAGTAAGGGAAGGCTTTGGTTATCAACTTTGCTCATTAGTGGAGGGCTTTGGTCATCAGCTTTGCTCAGTAAAGGAGGGATTTTGTTATCAGCTTTGCTCAGTAAAGGAGGGCTTTGGTCATCAGCTTTGCTTAGTAAAGAAGGAATTTGGTCATCAACATTGTTCAGTAGTGGAGGGCTTTGGTCATCAGCTTTGCTCAGTAAAGGAGGGATTTTGGTCATCAGCTTTGCTCAGTAAAGGAGGGCTTTGGTCATCGGCTTTGCTCAGTAAAGGAGGGCTTTGGTCATCAGCTTTGCTCAGTAAAGGAGGGATTTTGTTATCAGCTTTGCTCAGTAAAGGAGGGCTTTGGTCATCGGCTTTGCTCAGTAAAGGAGGGCTTTGGTCATCAGCTTTGCTCAGTAAAGGAGGGATTTTGGTCATCAGCTTTGCTCAGTAAAGGAGGGCTTTGGTCATCGGCTTTGCTCAGTAAAGGAGGGCTTTGGTCATCAGCTTTGCTCAGTAAAGGAGGGATTTTGGTCATCAGCTTTGCTCAGTAAAGTAGGGCTTTGGTCATCAGCTTTGCTCAGTAAAGGAGGGATTTTGTTATCAGCTTTGCTCAGTAAAGGAGGGCTTTGGTCATCAGCTTTGCTTAGTAGTGGTGGGCTTAGGTCATCAGCTTTGCTCAGTAAAGGAGGGCTTTGGTCATCAGTTTTGTTCAACAGTGGAGGGATTTTGTTAACAGCTGTGAAGGATTTTGTGAAAGTTGTTAATTATATTTCTATTGACATGTTATAACAATTTAAATGTTTATAAAGAACTGTTTCCTTCCTATTTTATTTCAGATGAAGGTACCAAATAGTCAAGTATTTTAAGACAATGAATGACCTTGTAGATATTGTATAACCTAATGAGTCATTGTAGAATATATATATAGTTTTCCTATATTATAATGAATATTCTTGTAGAGAGACGATTTATATTTTATCGAAAAAATCGTTAGTTACTATTTTATAAAGATATTTATTTTCTTTTAGTCTACCATCCATTCAAAACAAAGACTTATTTATATACCTTAAACATCCAAATATTTGTTTTTGTTGACAGTTTTCTCTTGTTGCATATTTTGTTCTTTAAATTTCAAGATGAATGTATGGGATAGATTACTTTAAGTGTTTTTTTTTAAAGTCTATATATATAGTTTTTCTGAGGGATGATCAGGTATGAGATTTTCAGGATTGAATTCAGTCATATAGCTGAAATTGTTCTCTTTCATACTAACATGCATGATCAGTTTTTGTATCTACTAGCTGAATTAATCAATAATAATTGTTTAGCTTAATCTGGCATGTGTGGTCTCAGACCTGGTGTGTGTGGTCTCAGACCTGGCATGTGTGGTCTTAGACCAGTATGTAATGTGGCATGTCTGATCTCGGACCTGGCGTGTGTGGTCTCAGACCTGGCATGTGTGGTCTCAGACCTGGCGTGTGTGGTCTCAGATCAGTATGTAATGTGGCATCTCGGACCAATCCAGCTGTTTGTCATGACTTTACATCCATTGTCTGTATGTCTGTCTATCAACTTATATATTACAGCCAAAAACCGTTTTTTTTTTTAAATACATTACAAATGAAATCTGTCATGAAAGGCCACCAATTCTGCCAAGAAAATATGCTCTTATCATGATAGTTGGTCACTCAAATGGGTAATGGTTACTAAAAGGTTAAGGGTTACTACCAAATTAGGTTCTCTCTTAAAAGGGTAAGGGTTACTACCAAGGTAGGTTCTCTCTTAAAAGGGTATGGGTTACTACCAAGGTAGGTTCTCTCTTAAAAGGGTATGGGTTACTACCAAGGTAGGTTCTCTCTTAAAAGGGTAAGGGTTACTACCAAGGTAGGTTCTCTCTTAAAAGGTATGGGTTACTACCAAGGTAGGTTCTCTCTTAAAAGGGTAAGGGTTACTACCAAGGTAGGTTCTCTCTTAAAAGGGTAAGGGTTACTACCAAGGTAGGTTCTCTCTTAAAAGGGTAAGGGTTACTACCAAGGTAGGTTCTCTCTTAAAAGGGTATGGGTTACTACCAAGGTAGGTTCTCTCTTAAAAGGGTAAGGGTTACTACCAAGGTAGGTTCTCTCTTAAAAGGGTAAGGGTTACTACCAAGGTAGGTTCTCTCTTAAAAGGGTATGGGTTACTACCAAGGTAGGTTCTCTCTTAAAAGGGTAAGGGTTACTACCAAGGTAGGTTCTCTCTTAAAAGGGTAAGGGTTACTACCAAGGTAGGTTCTCTCTTAAAAGGGTAAGGGTTACTACCAAGGTAGGTTTTCTCTTAAAAGGGTAAGGGTTACTACCAAGGTAGGTTCTCTCTTAAAAGGGTAAGGGTTACTACCAAGGTAGGTTCTCTCTTAAAAGGGTAAGGGTTACTACCAAGGTAGGTTCTCTCTTAAAAGGGTAAGGGTTACTACCAAGGTAGGTTCTCTCTTAAAAGGTTAAGGGTTACTACCAAGGTAGGTTCTCTCTTAAAAGGGTAAGGGTTACTACCAAGGTAGGTTCTCTCTTAAAAGGGTAAGGGTTACTACCAAGGTAGGTTCTCTCTTAAAAGGTTATGGGTTACTACCAAGGTAGGTTCTCTCTTAAAAGGTTAAGGGTTACTACCAAGGTAGGTTCTCTCTTAAAAGGTTATGGGTTACTACCAAGGTAGGTTCTCTCTTAAAAGGTATGGGTTACTACCAAGTTAGGTTCTCTCTTAAAAGGGTAAGGGTTACTACCAAGGTAGGTTCTCTCTTAAAAGGTTAAGGGTTACTACCAAGGTAGGTTCTCTCTTAAAAGGTTAAGGGTTACTACCAAGGTAGGTTCTCTCTTAAAAGGTTAAGGGTTACTACCAAGGTAGGTTCTCTCTTAAAAGGGTAAGGGTTACTACCAAGGTAGGTTCTCTCTTAAAAGGGTAAGGGTTACTACCAAGGTAGGTTCTCTCTTAAAAGGGTAAGGGTTACTACCAAGGTAGGTTCTCTCTTAAAAGGGTAAGGGTTACTACCAAGGTAGGTTCTCTCTTAAAAGGGTATGGGTTATTACCAAGTTAGGTTCTCTCTTAAAAGGGTAAGGGTTACTACCAAGGTAGGTTCTCTCTTAAAAGGGTAAGGGTTACTACCAAGGTAGGTTCTCTCTTAAAAGGGTAAGGGTTACTACCAAGGTAGGTTCTCTCTTAAAAGGTTAAGGGTTACTACCAAGGTAGGTTCTCTCTTAAAAGGGTAAGGGTTACTACCAAGGTAGATTCTCTCTTAAAAGGGTAAGGGTTACTACCAAGGTAGGTTCTCTCTTAAAAGGGTAAGGGTTACTACCAAGGTAGGTTCTCTCTTTAAAAGGTAATGGGTTACTACCAAGGTAGGTTCTCTCTTAAAAGGGTAAGGGTTACTACCAAGGTAGGTTCTCTCTTAAAAGGGTAAGGGTTACTACCAAGGTAGGTTCTCTCTTAAAAGGTAATGGGTTACTACCAAGGTAGGTTCTCTCTTAAAAGGGTAAGGGTTACTACCAAGGTAGGTTCTCTCTTAAAAGGGTAAGGGTTACTACCAAGGTAGGTTCTCTCTTAAAAGGTAATGGGTTACTACCACGGTAGGTTCTCTCTTAAAAGGGTAAGGGTTACTACCAAGGTAGGTTCTCTCTTAAAAGGGTATGGGTTACTACCAAGGTAGGTTCTCTCTTAAAAGGGTAAGGGTTACTACCAAGGTAGGTTCTCTCTTAAAAGGTAATGGGTTACTACCAAGGTAGGTTCTCTCTTAAAAGGGTATGGGTTACTACCAAGGTAGGTTCTCTCTTAAAAGGGTATGGGTTACTACCAAGGTAGGTTCTCTCTTAAAAGGGTAAGGGTTACTACCAAGGTAGGTTCTCTCTTAAAAGGTATGGGTTACTACCAAGGTAGGTTCTCTCTTAAAAGGGTAAGGGTTACTACCAAGGTAGGTTCTCTCTTAAAAGGGTAAGGGTTACTACCAAGGTAGGTTCTCTCTTAAAAGGTAATGGGTTACTACCAAGGTAGGTTCTCTCTTAAAAGGGTAAGGGTTACTACCAAGGTAGGTTCTCTCAAAAGGGTAAGGGTTACTACCAAGGTAAGTTCTCTCTTAAAAGGGTAAGGGTTACTACCAAGGTAGGTTCTCTCTTAAAAGGGTAAGGGTTACTACCAAGGTAGGTTCTCTCTTAAAAGGGTATGGGTTACTACCAAGGTAGGTTCTCTCTTAAAAGGGTAGGGGTTACTACCAAGGTAGGTTCTCTCTTAAAAGGTTAAGGGTTACTACCAAGGTAGGTTCTCTCTTAAAAGGGTAAGGGTTACTACCAAGGTAGGTTCTCTCTTAAAAGGGTAAGGGTTACTACCAAGGTAGGTTCTCTCTTAAAAGGTTAAGGGTTACTACCAAGGTAGGTTCTCTCTTAAAAGGGTAAGGGTTACTACCAAGTTAGGTTCTCTCTTAAAAGGGTAAGGGTTACTACCAAGGTAGGTTCTCTCTTAAAAGGTTAAGGGTTACTACCAAGGTAGGTTCTCTCTTAAAAGGTTAAGGGTTACTACCAAGGTAGGTTCTCTCTTAAAAGGTATGGGTTACTACCAAGTTAGGTTCTCTCTTAAAAGGGTAAGGGTTACTACCAAGGTAGGTTCTCTCTTAAAAGGTTAAGGGTTACTACCAAGGTAGGTTCTCTCTTAAAGGTTAAGGGTTACTACCAAGGTAGGTTCTCTCTTAAAAGGTATGGGTTACTACCAAGGTAGGTTCTCTCTTAAAAGGGTAAGGGTTACTACCAAGGTAGGTTCTCTCTTAAAAGGGTAAGGGTTACTACCAAGGTAGGTTCTCTCTTAAAAGGGTATGGGTTACTACCAAGGTAGGTTCTCTCTTAAAAGGGTAAGGGTTACTACCAAGGTAGGTTCTCTCTTAAAAGGGTAAGGGTTACTACCAAGGTAGGTTCTCTCTTAAAAGGGTATGGGTTATTACCAAGTTAGGTTCTCTCTTAAAAGGGTAAGGGTTACTACCAAGGTAGGTTCTCTCTTAAAAGGGTAAGGGTTACTACCAAGGTAGGTTCTCTCTTACAAGGGTAAGGGTTACTACCAAGGTAGGTTCTCTCTTAAAAGGTTAAGGGTTACTACCAAGGTAGGTTCTCTCTTAAAAGGGTAAGGGTTACTACCAAGGTAGGTTCTCTCTTAAAAGGGTATGGGTTACTACCAAGGTAGGTTCTCTCTTAAAAGGGTATGGGTTACTACCAAGGTAGGTTCTCTCTTAAAAGGGTATGGGTTACTACCAAGGTAGGTTCTCTCTTAAAAGGGTAAGGGTTACTACCAAGGTAGATTCTCTCTTAAAAGGGTAAGGGTTACTACCAAGATAGGTTCTCTCTTAAAAGGGTAAGGGTTACTACCAAGGTAGGTTCTCTCTTAAAAGGTAATGGGTTACTACCAAGGTAGGTTCTCTCTTAAAAGGGTAAGGGTTACTACCAAGGTAGGTTCTCTCTTAAAAGGGTAAGGGTTACTACCAAGGTAGGTTCTCTCTTAAAAGGTAATGGGTTACTACCAAGGTAGGTTCTCTCTTAAAAGGGTAAGGGTTACTACCAAGGTAGGTTCTCTCTTAAAAGGGTATGGGTTACTACCAAGGTAGGTTCTCTCTTAAAAGGGTAAGGGTTACTACCAAGGTAGGTTCTCTCTTAAAAGGTAATGGGTTACTACCAAGGTAGGTTCTCTCTTAAAAGGGTATGGGTTACTACCAAGGTAGATTCTCTCTTAAAAGGGTAAGGGTTACTACCAAGGTAGGTTTTCTCTTAAAAGGGTAAGGGTTACTACCAAGGTAGGTTCTCTCTTAAAAGGGTATGGGTTACTACCAAGGTAGGTTCTCTCTTAAAAGGGTAAGGGTTACTACCAAGGTAGGTTCTCTCTTAAAAGGGTAAGGGTTACTACCAAGGTAGGTTCTCTCTTAAAAGGGTAAGGGTTACTACCAAGGTAGGTTCTCTCTTAAAAGGGTAAGGGTTACTACCAAGGTAGGTTCTCTCTTAAAAGGGTTAGGTTACTACCAAGGTAGGTTCTCTCTTAAAAGGGTAAGGGTTACTACCAAGGTAGGTTCTCTCTTAAAAGGGTAAGGGTTACTACCAAGGTAGGTTCTCTCTTAAAAGGTTAAGGGTTACTACCAAGGTAGGTTCTCTCTTAAAAGGGTAAGGGTTACTACCAAGGTAGGTTCTCTCTTAAAAGGGTAAGGGTTACTACCAAGGTAGGTTCTCTCTTAAAAGGGTATGGGTTACTACCAAGGTAGGTTCTCTCTTAAAAGGGTATGGGTTATTACCAAGTTAGGTTCTCTCTTAAAAGGGTAAGGGTTACTACCAAGGTAGGTTCTCTCTTAAAAGGGTAAGGGTTACTACCAAGGTAGGTTCTCTCTTAAAAGGGTATGGGTTACTACCAAGGTAGGTTCTCTCTTAAAAGGGTAAGGGTTACTACCAAGGTAGGTTCTCTCTTAAAAGGGTAAGGGTTACTACCAAGGTAGGTTCTCTCTTAAAAGGGTATGGGTTACTACCAAGGTAGGTTCTCTCTTAAAAGGGTATGGGTTATTACCAAGTTAGGTTCTCTCTTAAAAGGGTAAGGGTTACTACCAAGGTAGATTCTCTCTTAAAAGGGTATGGGTTACTACCAAGGTAGGTTCTCTCTTAAAAGGGTATGGGTTACTACCAAGGTAGGTTCTCTCTTAAAAGGGTATGGGTTACTACCAAGGTAGGTTCTCTCTTAAAAGGGTAAGGGTTACTACCAAGGTAGGTTCTCTCTTAAAAGGGTAAGGGATATTGGTATTTGTCATCCCTCTTAGCAACTTTATAGGGAGGAAAATTAAGTCTAGTGGGCAGATATTCAACCATATTTTTTCTTGAGGTTTTTTATTTCAAAAGATAAAAATGATTGTTGATTTACTGAATTTCACCAGCATACATAGATATTTTAGTTTATACAAAGATATAGGTGAGAGATACAGACTCTAATGAGTAACTTATACTCAATTGTCTTGTCTTTGAGTCTTTTGTCCCTACATTAGCTCATGATTTTGTGGGTCTTATATTTATTGGCTAAAATGTATGACAGCAATTCTATAGAGAGTTATGGAACTTTGTAAACAGTAATTTGGTCATTTATCCTGATTTTTTTTCAGCCAAAATATACAAAAAGCTGAAGATAGTCAAATTTCAACTGTTGTACAGAAAATAAAAAACTAGGCAACACTAAAACAAAATGTTAATGAAGTGGATTTAGGTTCAAAGTTGACTTGTTTCCCTATTATGTCTTCCGATTGCGATTCTAATACTTAAATGATGGTGAAGGCCATCAGCTCTTTTTCTAGTTTGTACATGTAACTAGATTAACACGACAGGTGTCACTAGTAGAGTAGAAACTGCCTACCCTTCCAGAACACCTGAGTTCACCCCCGGTTTTTTGTGGGGTTCATGTTACTTAATCTTTAGTTTTATGTGTATGTTTTGTAAATTGTTTTTTGCCCTTTTGTACTTTTTCTTTTGACCATTGTGTTGTCTGTTTTTCTTAGATTTACAGATTCTGATTACCCCTTTGGTATCTTCAAACTCTTCTTTCATAGAACTAATATTATTATACATACTTCTGTGTCATAAAGATTAAATATGTCATGTATGAAGTTCAAGATTGTTTACAACACCACTGCTTGCCCAGCTGTGTTTGTGTGTGAGGCTGTGCATTTTACTTGCATGTGGAAAACACTTGCATGACATCATTTTTTTTTTACTAAGATGGGAGGTTTGGGCCCTGAAAACTACATTACCCCACCACTTTTTATCTAAGTCCCTGTACCAAGCCAGGAAAGTGAGTTAATATATTTATCTGAGTTAAGAGTATTGATTTCTCCTCTATTTCTACAACTCATACACATTTTGGAGCTGTTCCTACAACTCGTTCAGATTTTGGAGCTGTTCAGTGTAGTATATTTTGGTTTTCATTTTAATCCATCAAATTCATGTGCTTCAGTTTAATTTGGTGATGAGAAGAGTTGATTTCATTTCAGTTGCAAGTAAAATTTTATTAATTTGTGAAGTTCTACTTGACAATGGGTAATCAACTTCTTTGTAATCTACCAAATACTTACAATTAATGAAGACAAAGCTATTATTTGAAATGATTATGGTGTAAAAATGCAGTTGTATTTTGATAAATTTTGTCCAGGTTTTATTTTTCTTCAGTTTTCTTTATAACAAAATAAAAGAAAAGTAACGTCTCACAACATTAGTGACTTTTAAAAAGATACTTACAATGCAGTTTTAAGCAACAGTTTAGTTCATTTTGATTTTCAGAATACATGGATGCTTATACCGGTAATAAGGGCTGTGCCTTTACTTTAATTTGTGTCTCCTTGTAATTTTGGAGAGTCTCTCATTTACATCCATATTCTTTCTAACTAAATGTTTATATTTATTTATTTTATGTTGTATCAATAAAGAAATCATTTTATACACTGTATATCTAAACAGAGGTAGAAGAAATGAAACGACAACTACAGGAACAGTTAAATCAAAACCAGACAGAAATGGAACAAATGAAAAAATCATGGCAGGAAAAGCTGGCCGAGTCAGAAATTGAAAACTTGGTAATTTAGTTTTAGAGATACACTTATGACAAGGAAATTCTGATAATTTTATAAAGAGAAAAAAAAAGAGTTCCAATAAAATCACAGTTATTTGAGTAAAAACAAGTTCAAATTAGACCTTTTTGGAGCACATTCTAAATACTAACACCACCTCAGAGGTATAATAGTTAGCTGGCTCCAAAACAGTTCAAGAGGCCGTCGTGGTCGTGATCGTATGGTAGTTGGATTTACAACTACCTGTGCAATCAGTGCCTATCACCACTAAAGTTGCGAGTTCGAACCCCTTTCATGGTGAGGTGTACTCGATACAACATTATGTGATAAAGTTTGTCAATGACTTGTGACAGGTCGGTGGTTTTCTCCAGGTACTTCGGTTTCCTCCACCAATAAAACTGACTGCCACAATATGACTGAAATATTGTTGAGAGTGGCATTAAACACCAAAAACCAACCAAACCAACCAACCTAACAGTTCAATGGGAAACAGGAAGAGCAGTAAATGTGATATTAAATATACAATATTGGTGTATAGACGGTAAATATAGAATTTATGTGGCGTGGCTTAGAAACGGGGGAAAGACAAGCTTTAGTGAGTCTTTCCATCCATTTCGCGCCGAGCCACATAACTTCTATATTTACCGTCTATACACCAATATTGTATTTATCCTGCAATAAAATTTGCCCCAAAAAATGTTATTTTATTTAATAATAAAAAAAAAGATAATGGAAACCCCATTGATACCTCAATGGTAGTTTCGGTAAGGGGCGTGGCTTAATAGCTTTATTAGGCCTAATGTGAAAAGTGTTATTATGACAGGGCATGGCATAATAGCTTTATTAGGCTAATGTGAAAAGTGTTATTATGACAGTGACATAATAAAGTAACATTTTATTTCAACCCCTTTATTATGACAAAAAAATAACCCAATTGCTGGATAAATTTAAATATTAATTTTAGAAAAAATTAGAAGAAGACAAGAAAAAGAATGATGACAGAAAAGTAATCCCTCATTTCTGGAATTTAAATGAAGATCCAGCTTTAACATCTATGGTTATACATTTCTGTCCTGAAGGTAAGCATGTTTACATTCCTATCTTTTCTTACTTAAAATAATTAGTACTTCTAACAAATAAGGTGATACAGCTTGTGTGATGTACTGAGGTTTTAGTATGACCAATGTTATTACAATAATTACATGTACAGGTCACCATGTAAATGTAGTTCTAGTTAATGGAATCTTTTGAAATTTTAATAAATTACCCTTGTTACAAAGTAAAAGTTTGGGATATATAGTTTTAGAAGAAAGAAATGAAAGTGTATCTGGTGACCTTATTCATCATCCAAGATGGCCACCAAGGCTTCTGATTGATTATTGTAGTTCTTTTAAAATTTACTTTTTCAGAACTAATTGATGGAATGAAACAAAATTTGAATGAAAAAGTCATTGGATGGTTCCCATCTAAAATTGTGTCTGTTGATCCCATCAACTTTTCTAGATGACCAATACACAGTAGTTCTGTCGAACAAATAATTCATGCATGAACATCTCTAATGAGTGATGATAGACTCTCAGGAGGCTATTTTTATTTTAGAAATACACAAGATCTTCTTTTTTATAAACTAATCTTTATGGATTAATATGCATTCGATGAAATATACTTAGTATACATTTAATTTAGTAGTATTAGTCAGTCATAGACACTGTATTATCCTCTTGATATAGATGTAGTTTGATGTGATGTAGACAATTCTAATTTTGTCTGATTTCCAGGAAAATCAACAATTGGTACAAAGAATGCCCAGCCTAGACCTAACATACAGATTAATGGTTTAAGGTCAGTTTACATATTTTTATAGTTTTGTAGCCTCTTACCAGCAGTGGTGGAGGGTACTATGGATATCCTCTGTGTTATTTTTCAATACTTTTTTCTGTAATAGCTAAAGATGTTGACCAGATTGTTGGATATTTAATCAAATTATGAGAATTTACAGATTAGTTTTAGTTTCGCTTCAGCTGATATTTTTTTTTATCAATATGCTTTTAAGACTTTTCAAGTTAACAGTCGCCATGCTACGATAAAAAATTGGCCTCAATTATACATAGGATAACTAAATCAGGAATGTGCAAAAGATGTATTAATTTACTAATTATTTTTATTTATATTACAGCATACAAAAGCAGCATGCCATTGTGAACAGTAAAGGTATGACTGTAACTCTAGAACCTCTCTCTGGAGCTAAGATTCTAGTTAATGGTCAGAAGATTACTAAAGGTGTACAACTCCATCATAATGATAGGTAAGGTCATGTAGCATTGTTTTTAGTTTTAATTGATTGATTGATTGATTGGTGTTATTATCTATATATATTGACTTCGAAAATAGTCTATGGATTTATGAATATAAAATGAGACATACTGGAATATTTGCAGGAGACTGTCTTAATTTTCTTTATGTATAAGACGATGTTAATTTTCCTTGTCCTTAAGATACGTTTAATTTCTTCCTCCATAAGACTATGTTAATTTTCCTTGTCCATAAGACTATGTTAATTGTCCTTGTCCATAAGACTATGTTAATTGTCCTTGTCCATAATCCATAAGACTATGTTAATTTTCCTTGTCCATAAGACTATGTTAATTGTCCTTGTCCATAAGACTATGTTAATTGTCCTTTTCCATAAGACTATGTTAATTTTCCTTGTCTATAAGACTATGTTAATTGTCCTTGTCCATAAGACTATGTTAATTGTCCTTGTCTATAAGACTATGTTAATTGTCCTTGTCCATAAGACTATGTTAATTGTCCTTGTCCATAAGACTATGTTAATTGTCCTTGTCTATAAGACTATGTTAATTGTCCTTGTCTATAAGACTATGTTAATTGTCCTTGTCCATAAGACTATGTTAATTGTCCTTGTCCATAAGACTATGTTAATTGTCCTTGTCCATAAGACTATGTTAATTGTCCTTGTCCATAAGACTATGTTAATTGTCCTTGTCTATAAAACTATGTTAATTGTCCTTGTCCATAAGACTATGTTAATTGTCCTTGTCTATAAGACTATGTTAATTGTCCTTGTCTATAAGACTATGTTAATTGTCCTTGTCTATAAGACTATGTTAATTGTCCTTGTCTATAAGACTATGTTAATTGTCCTTGTCCATAAGACTATGTTAATTGTCCTTGTCTATAAGACTATGTTAATTGTCCTTGTCCATAAGACTATGTTAATTGTCCTTGTCCATAAGACTATGTTAATTGTCCTTGTCCATAAGACTATGTTAATTGTCCTTGTCCATAAGACTATGTTAATTGTCCTTGTCTATAAAACTATGTTAATTGTCCTTGTCCATAAGACTATGTTAATTGTCCTTGTCTATAAGACTATGTTAATTGTCCTTGTCTATAAGACTATGTTAATTGTCCTTGTCCATAAGACTATGTTAATTGTCCTTGTCTATAAGACTATGTTAATTGTCCTTGTCTATAAGACTATGTTAATTGTCCTTGTCCATAAGACTATGTTAATTGTCCTTGTCCATAAGACTATGTTAATTGTCCTTGTCCATAAGACTATGTTAATTGTCCTTGTCCATAAGACTATGTTAATTGTCCTTGTCCATAAGACTATGTTAATTGTCCTTGTCTATAAGACTATGTTAATTGGCCTTGTCTATAAGACTATGTTAATTGTCCTTGTCCATAAGACTATGTTAATTGTCCTTGTCTATAAGACTATGTTAATTGTCCTTGTCTATAAGACTATGTTAATTGTCCTTGTCCATAAGACTATGTTAATTGTCCTTGTCCATAAGACTATGTTAATTGTCCTTGTCCATAATCCATAAGACTATGTTAATTTTCCTTGTCCATAAGACTATGTTAATTGTCCTTGTCCATAAGACTATGTTAATTGTCCTTGTCCATAAGACTATGTTAATTGTCCTTGTCCATAAGACTATGTTAATTGTCCTTGTCCATAATCCATAAGACTATGTTAATTTTCCTTGTCCATAAGACTATGTTAATTGTCCTTGTCCATAATCCATAAGACTATGTTAATTGTCCTTGTCTATAAGACTATGTTAATTGTCCTTGTCCATAAGACTATGTTAATTGTCCTTGTCTATAAGACTATGTTAATTGTCCTTGTCCATAAGACTATGTTAATTGTCCTTGTCTATAAGACTATGTTAATTGGCCTTGTCTATAAGACTATGTTAATTGTCCTTGTCCATAAGACTATGTTAATTGTCCTTGTCTATAAGACTATGTTAATTGTCCTTGTCCATAAGACTATGTTAATTGTCCTTGTCTATAAAACTATGTTAATTGTCCTTGTCCATAAGACTATGTTAATTGTCCTTGTCTATAAGACTATGTTAATTGTCCTTGTCTATAAGACTATGTTAATTGTCCTTGTCCATAAGACTATGTTAATTGTCCTTGTCTATAAGACTATGTTAATTGTCCTTGTCTATAAGACTATGTTAATTGTCCTTGTCCATAAGACTATGTTAATTTTCCTTGTCTATAAGACTATGTTTATTGTCCTTGTCTATAAGACTATGTTAATTGTCCTTGTCCATAAGACTATGTTAATTGTCCTTGTCTATAAGACTATGTTAATTGTCCTTGTCTATAAGACTATGTTAATTGTCCTTGTCCATAAGACTATGTTAATTGTCCTTGTCCATAAGACTATGTTAATTGTCCTTGTCCATAAGACTATGTTAATTGTCCTTGTCCATAAGACTATGTTAATTGTCCTTGTCTATAAAACTATGTTAATTGTCCTTGTCCATAAGACTATGTTAATTGTCCTTGTCTATAAGACTATGTTAATTGTCCTTGTCTATAAGACTATGTTAATTGTCCTTGTCTATAAGACTATGTTAATTGTCCTTGTCTATAAGACTATGTTAATTGTCCTTGTCCATAAGACTATGTTAATTGTCCTTGTCTATAAGACTATGTTAATTGTCCTTGTCCATAAGACTATGTTAATTGTCCTTGTCCATAAGACTATGTTAATTGTCCTTGTCTATAAGACTATGTTAATTGTCCTTGTCTATAAGACTATGTTAATTGTCCTTGTCCATAAGACTATGTTAATTGTCCTTGTCCATAAGACTATGTTAATTGTCCTTGTCCATAAGACTATGTTAATTGTCCTTGTCCATAAGACTATGTTAATTGTCCTTGTCTATAAAACTATGTTAATTGTCCTTGTCCATAAGACTATGTTAATTGTCCTTGTCTATAAGACTATGTTAATTGTCCTTGTCTATAAGACTATGTTAATTGTCCTTGTCTATAAGACTATGTTAATTGTCCTTGTCTATAAGACTATGTTAATTGTCCTTGTCCATAAGACTATGTTAATTGTCCTTGTCTATAAGACTATGTTAATTGTCCTTGTCCATAAGACTATGTTAATTGTCCTTGTCCATAAGACTATGTTAATTGTCCTTGTCCATAAGACTATGTTAATTGTCCTTGTCCATAAGACTATGTTAATTGTCCTTGTCCATAAGACTATGTTAATTGTCCTTGTCTATAAGACTATGTTAATTGTCCTTGTCTATAAGACTATGTTAATTGTCCTTGTCCATAAGACTATGTTAATTGTCCTTGTCCATAAGACTATGTTAATTGTCCTTGTCTATAAGACTATGTTAATTGTCCTTGTCTATAAGACTATGTTAATTGGCCTTGTCTATAAGACTATGTTAATTGTCCTTGTCCATAAGACTATGTTAATTGTCCTTGTCTATAAGACTATGTTAATTGTCCTTGTCTATAAGACTATGTTAATTGTCCTTGTCTATAAGACTATGTTAATTGTCCTTGTCCATAAGACTATGTTTATTGTCCTTGTCCATAAGACTATGTTAATTGTCCTTGTTCATAAGACTATGTTAATTGTCCTTGTCTATAAGACTTATTTAATTGTCCTTGTCTATAAGACTATGTTAATTTTCCTTGTCCTTAAGATAAGTTTAATTTCTTCTTCCATAAGACAGTTAATTTTCCTTGTCTATAAGACTATGTTAATTTTCCTTGTCCATAAGACTATGCTAATTTTCCTTGTCCATAAGACTATGTTAATTTTCCTTGTCCATAAGACTATGTTAAATTTCCTTGTCTATAAGATAAGTTTAATTTCCTCCTCTATAAGACTCTGTTACTTTTCCTTGTCTATAAGTTTATTTACTCCTGTCTAATAATCCATGTAGAAACAGGGCAGACATCTTGTGTTCCAACTATTACTTTTAAATACTTTTTTACAGAGTGTTGTTTGGGCCCAATCATTTATATGTCTTCCATCATCCTAAAGATGCATCAAAGAACCAAAAAGATGGTAAACCTGAAGAAACCCCTACATTTGATTCTGCCAATGAGGAGATTGCTGAAAAGGCTGGCTTAGTAAGACATGATGGGTCTTCATCAGGTATGAACAGTTTATTTTTAGACTACATAAAGATATTTTTTGTATAACTCTTAGAAAAGCTATTTCATATCAAATATGGATTGGATAAAAGGGATTATGGGAATGTTCATACAATTTTCATTTTTCTAATAAAAGAAAATCTATTATCTCCCTTTATTTTCGCAGTCAAATTATTCTACAATATAATATGATGTGTTTGATCTCCTCAGGTTCAGGTAGGCATGGACTATAGGTGTTAAATATTAGTTGTGTGATATGGCACTAATCTACATACACAATGTATTTTTTTGGTTTTGTAATTTCATGTTTTGTGAGGATTTTTTGGTTTTGCAATTTCATGTTTTGTGTGGTTTTTTTTTAATTTCTTCATCCTGTAGTGATTTTTCATAAAATGCAATGAAGTTTCTTATTTCTAATGATCAGAATTCTGAGAATGGGCAGTGGTGTAAATAACACAAAAATAATCATGTTTACAATCATAAATATACAGGCATACTTTGCTATGTTGAACTTGGAAGACTCAATACAGACAAACAATGGTAGGTTGAACATGAATGGCTTCAACACCATTGATTCCTCAGACTAATTTATGGTAGGTTGAACATGAATGGCTTCAACACCATTGATTCCTCAGACTAATTTATGGTAGGTTGAACATGAATGGCTTCAACACCATTGATTCCTCAGACTAATTTTCAAGTCCTATCAATTTTGTTGGTATTTCTTTGTTTAACGAAATCAGGGCCACCATTGGAAAGTCTTGTTTCTGATTTAGAAATCTTCTCCTTAGAAACTAAAAGTCCAATTATATATTTAACTAATTGCTAATGATGTAAGTGATGTTCTCCACAAAATTCCTCATTTCGTCTTGCTCTGGTACTAAGCATGGCAGCCATTGGTCAATTTTGTTTCTAATTGGGTGAAATCTTCTCCAAAACTACAGATACATAGTACAAATGGTGTATGTAATATCCTCTTCAAATATTCGTCGTTTAATTTTTTTGGGGAGAAAAACATCACAACAATGAACAATTCTTGTCTCAGACACTACAAACCTAAACCCAAATAGTGCAGGAATATCAGGATCAGGTGAGCCTCTAGTTTTACATATCAATAGGTGCTTGAATGATATGTGTTTTATAAATCTGTTCCATCCTTCAGTGTTGTCATTAAAATAAGCATGTGAATTACCAATGAGAGCATCACTCTGACATTTCTAACCAATAAGTGTATTATGTCATTAATAGTACTTAGTTTTAATGTGTGTGACATATGTAGTGAATGCTAATGAAATGAGTAAAAAATATTTGTGATTTTCTTTGTTAATTAAGTACTGATAGATAACACATTATAAAAACATCTGTACAGTAATCACTTCTGGTTTGAGTCACCACAGTTATACTGTAATTCTGGAAACCACTGATTACACTTGGTAAAAAAAATTACTCTCAACCATTTCCATATCCTAGTTCAACCTTTTTGCCTGTAAGATTTATATTTTGTAAACTTGTTTTCATCATGAATTTAGCTAAAGCTACGTACACTACGGTCTATGGATAATGTTTCCTCAACTCAGAGGAAAGCATGGTCACATCTATCAAAAACTTTGTTGCTTTCTACAATCTATACCTTGGTCTGATATAGAAAATAAAAAAATATTAAACTGAAGTCCACTACGTAAAAACATGCATCTTTAAAATTTCCTTTTTTTTTAAAGTTATGGTCTGTGGAATTAATTTCATTGTAAAAATGATTTAGTGTATAACTTAAAATAGCTTCAGATATGTCTTACTTTGTCACTATTTTATCATACCTTGCCATTATGTGAATACCTCTAGAAATATTAAAAATCATAATAAATGCCACTTTTGCAGTTTTTACCATTAAATCACCACTTGTTCTTCAATTTTTATTCTGTAAAGTCCAGTAGATGACTAAATTCTCACTTTATAAAGTCACAAAGACATATTTTATAATTTCCAATTTACAAAGCTGAGAACCTATAGCAAAATAAAAATGACACAACATAATGCAGGAAATGTAGCAATTTCTCAGCTTTGAAATACAATATGCGCTTCCATGAAAGCACACACCCCATGGTATGATATACCATTAGAAAGAGAAAATTATCAACTACCCCAATATGTAGATTACAACTTGTTTCCTCTTAATATTTATGAATACCAGCTCCATAACATGTTAATGTTTAAATAGGAACACCTGATTGTGTTTTAGCCAACGGCATTAAACATCAATCAATCAATCAAATTGTCCTTATAATATTATCATTAAATACTGTATAGCGATGTTTATTATATCAACATAATGATAAAGATTATAAAGAAAATATTGACTGTCTCAGATAATTTGTTATTACTGATATAAGATGTATCTCCATTTCTGTTGTTAGATTTACTGTACATTTTGTATGTAAATATCAATGATGTCTTCATGTTATGTTTCAATCAAATTGTCTCTACTGTTATGACTTTGTTGAGAAACAGACTGTTTTCTGGCTTTGTGTGGCTGATCATTGCTTGAATTTTCTTGCTACAAAGAATCTGCAGAAATGCACTTTTTTTTTTTTAATAAAAACCAAAGACAAAACTTATCTTTTTTGCTGTAGTTGCCATCTGGACTCCCTAAAAACAATTCAAGTAGCCAGCAAAAATTCTTTTGCAAATGGCTTTTCACATGAAGTATTCAAAATTTCACAGTCTGCTTGTCTAGTTTCTGCAAATTTTCAGAGGACCAGGCCAAATTTGAGTGGTCTCAGACTATGGATCCCCTGTTAAGTTTGATCCCTGATAAAAACCTTGTATTGTGGCTTTATTAACTACTGGTGTTTTGGCAATATATACAGTCAAACCTGTATTAAGAGGTCACCTTTGGGTCAAAGAAAAAGTGACCTTACAAGACAGGTGACTTCTTTAAAAGAGGTTCATTTCATATGAAATTTTCTGACAGGACAATAAAAAGGTGACCTTTTAATAGAGGTGGCTGCTTAATAGAGGTGACCACATGGGCAGGTTTTACTGTATATATACTTGTAGTTCGTACCAGTAAATTTTTCAGAATTTATTTAGAACTATATAAAATTAAATTCAATAATTTTATGCAGACCAGTAAATTAAATTTTTAATTTCGTGGACAGCTGTATAAATTAATGATAAGACTTTAATATGCCTCATCACGGCTGGTAATCGGCACAAGCAGAACAGTCAGTTCTGCAAAGAAATTCGTGCGGATAACTTCTGGTTTTGGTGGAGGAGAGTTCACGAAGACGCTTCGCAAGGTATGTACATGTCAAAAATTGAAATTTGCTTTTTTACTGGTCGAATATTGCAAAATCAGAGAATGCTATGCTTTCACGATTAGAAACATGTATAGTTTATTGTTGTATATGAACTGTAACTCTCGCAAAATCAATCGTCCCACGAAAAACATGACGAAAATTGTGACACTTTTACATTTCTAAGTTATTCTTGACAAAGATGCAAGTTAAATTTTCAATATTTTTTCATCGTGGGAGTCTAAATGTAATTGGGGATAAATTCCGATTCGTCAGAAGTAAATTGAAGTCTAGATAAATCTACAAACTGTCAATTTTTTCGTTTTCCTGCTTGAGGAGATTGGTTCTGATAGAGCACATTGGGAATGCATGAGGAGATTTGCTAGTTTTGTTAATTGTTTTCTGCAAAATTGATAAATTGACACTTTTAAACATAAAACTGATCAATACTCTGTCCACTTTCAGGAGATGCCAGGATTCAAGGGAAAGAGGAAAAGGGGACTGACATTGACTCTTTACAAAAAACCATTTCGATATAGATTGCCTGTATCACCGCCAAGGAAACGAACAAAAACAAGTAGCAGTACACCAAATTTAAAATCCCCATCAACCAGGACACCAAGTTTATTAAAAAAAAATCTCTTTCAATTTCAAAATATTTATATCCTTTCGAACGGGTTTCCACACCTATTCGGCACAACCTTTTTACTAAAGATGACGGAAACTTCACCGCAGATCTACAAAATGTTTCCTTTATGAGTCTTGATGAAAGTATAGGCAAGATAGAAGTTGACCCGAAGGAAGAAGCTTCAGTAGTTGAAGTTTTTCAAGATGTTCTTGACAAACTTTCTGATGTTGGGAAAAAGGACAAGCTATTGAAATTCTTTAAATTAGTACAAGATGGAAAATTCCCTTTGAATAACATTGCATTTGAGTTGTTTTTGGATATTGTAGAATGGTTTGACAAAGATGAATCACGTCAAATGAAATATTCGCCATCAACTTTCCAATTTTTTTGGTTAGGGAGAAAGTTATTTGGTGGTCGCTTCATTCGGTTTATGTCTGGGCCAAAACATGAAAGTGACATTTTAACAGGATCTTCAACGCCGAATAGGTGTGGAAACCCGTTTGAAAGAATATAAATATTTTGAAATTGAAAGAGATTTTTTCAATAATCTTGGTGTCCTGATTGATGGGGATTTTAAATTTGGTGTACTGCTACTTGTTTTTGTTCGTTTCCTTGGCGGTGATACAGGCAATCTATATCGAAATGGTTTTTTGTAAAGAGTCAATATCAGTCCCCATTTCCTCTTTCCCTTGAATCCTGGCATCTCCTGAAAGTGGACAGAGTATTTATCAGTTTTATGTTTAAAAATGTCAATTTATCAATTTTGCAGAAAACAATTAACAAAACTAGCAAATCTCCTCATGCATTCGCAATGTGCTCTATCAGAACCGATCTCCTCAAGTAGGAAAACGAGAAAATTGACAGTTTGTAGATTTATCTAGACTTCAATTTACTTCTGACGAATCGGAATTTATCCCCGATTACATTTAGACTCCCTCGATGAAAAAATATTGAAAATTTAACTTGCATCTTTGTCAAGAACAACTTAGAAATGTAAGAGTGTCACAATTTTCGTCATGTTTTTCGTGGGACGATTGATTTTGCGAGAGTTACAGTTCATATACAACAATAAACTATACATGTTTCTAATCGTGAAAGTATTCACCACAGCATAGCATTCTCTGATTTTGCAATATTCGACCAGTAAAAAAGAAAATTTCAATTTTTGACATGTACATACCTTGCGAAGCGTCTTCGTGAACTCTCCTCCACCAAAACCGGAAGTTATCCTCACGAATTTCTTTGCAGAACCAACTGTTCTGCTTGTGCCGATTACTAGCCGTGCTCATGTAGCACAAGATTTACATAGAATTAATTACATGTTGTCATTACCGCTTTTAAATTTGTGTATATTTGAATATCATTTCTTACGTCATGAAGATCATTTACCAGAAGTAGCCCTTATACTGTATATATACACTGCTTTTAATGTTTTTAGGGGATATGCTTTTTACAGCTTAAAGTGGCATTGATACTGATTTTTATTGAACGTAATTTCAGTGGATGTTGTTTTACAAGAGGAGGTTGTTCAGCTGTTACCAATGGTGAATGAGGCTAATGCCATGTCTGACGAGCTAAAAAAGAATGCACAGTTTGAATTAGCTCTGATCTCTCCTCAGGCTAGAGGACTGAAGGAGGGTAAAACAGAGGTATGACTGCTTCTTTAAATGGCTGCTGTGCATAATTTATCATCTTTATCCAGAAGTTCAATTTAAGGGGTGGAGGAATCTTGAGTACAAAGGCTTGCAGTCATAAAACTCGTCAAAATTTCTTATTTATTGTCTAAAAATTGGCCAATCAGAACACTGGGAAGACAAAAAAAATGAGAATCAACATGGAAATAAAGTCAAATGCTGTACATATACATGTCATTTGACCTTTTTGGTTGCAATTTGGACACTAAACCCAAAACTTTTAATACAAAATCATTCACTTTGGGAAAAAATATATAGTAGTCACAAAATATGCACAAATATCACAACGTATGGCTCTATTGTTTTTGATTTGAACCCAAAACCCTAAACTTGAAGTCACAAGAAAGTGACAGACAGACAGACTGATGGACACAATAGCTTCATTTCAAA
The DNA here is from genome assembly GCA_963680875.1 of Bathymodiolus brooksi. Taxonomy (NCBI): domain Eukaryota; kingdom Metazoa; phylum Mollusca; class Bivalvia; order Mytilida; family Modiolidae; genus Bathymodiolus; species Bathymodiolus brooksi. The sequence continues at coordinate 148,337,540 of OY804576.1, forward strand.
TTGTGGGAATAAAAAATTACAAAAAGATCAAAGACAATCGTATTTACACAACTCTTCCACGAAAGACTATTTCTTTTATAAGACTGAATTAATTTTTATGATATACTCCTAAATCATTTCTTCAAAAGAAGCCATTTTTATGTCCCCGCCACTAAGTGGCCAGGACATATAGTGTTATCTATGTCCATCATTCCGTAATTCCGAAATAAAACAGTTGTCACCACTTTTTTTCGCTATGCTTTGAGATATTGACTTGATATTTGGTGTGTGGGTGTATAATGATCAGTTACAGATCAAGTGTACGTTTTGTTCCGGTTCAATGATTTTTAGCTGAGTTATGGCCCTTGGACTTTGAAATTTGGCCAAATATTTAGTTGTCACCACTTTTTTTCGTTATGCTTGGAGATATTGACTTGATTTTTGGTATATGAGTGCATAATGATGAGTTACAGATCAAGTTTACATTTCGGTCCGGTCCAATGATTTTTGGCCGAGTTATGGCCCTTGGACTTTGAAATTTGGCCAAATATTTAGTTGTCACTTTATTTCACTATGATTTGAGATATTGACTTGATTTTTGGTATGAGAGGGTATAATCATAAGTTACAGATCAACTTTGAAATTCGTTCCAGTTGAATGATTTTTGGCCAACTTACAGCCGTTGGGCTTTGAAATTTTGCCAAATATTTAGTTGTCACCACTTTATTTCACCATGATTTGAAATATTGACTTGATTTTTGATATGAGAGTGTATAATCATAAGTTACAGATCAACTTTGAAATTCGTTCCGGTTGAATGATTTTTGACCAACTTACAGCCGTCGGGCTTTGAAATTTTGCCAAATATTTAGTTGTCACCGCTTTATTTCACTATGATTTGAGATATTGACTTGATTTTTGGTATGAGTTATACGTATAGGACTTCTTATTCACATGCAAGTGTTGTAGATTCCTGATCATATCAAGATTTGTTCAGGCAATATTGTTTCCTTGAATAAATCTTGTGAATTTAAGAAGGCTTGAGGATACAGTTCTTAAAAAATAGTTTGTTATTCTTAGTCTATTACTGAGGGAATTAAAAAAGGGTGAAACATTTGCGAGCCTCCTTAATATTCATGGTGGCGACATTCGTGTCGTTCCAACACATCTAGTTTTCTTTGCAGTAGGAATAGCCTTCTTGTACAAAGATGAAATTAGAAGGTTATATGAAAAGTTGTCTGTATATGTAGATTCTAGAAAATTACAAACAATAATAATCTATCAAATCTAAATCTAAGTAGCTATAAAGATTTAACTTCACCTTCACCTTGTTATTGGATCATCAAGATGAATCATACTGAAAAATACAAATAAAGAAGATGGTTTTTAGAGGTATCCAATAAAATTATTAGAATAGGTATTGTTTGTTGTGAATAAAACTGACCGTTACGATACAACTGAAAAATTGTTGAAAGTGACATTTAACACCATGAACCAAACCCTAATGAATGGGGAATTTCTATTTAAAAGAACATATATTCTACATAGGGATACAAAATAAACATTTTCTTCTAACTAGACCTTTCACATTTGTATAAAAAAAAATTATATAAAGATTAGCAATAAAAGCTTAATTATTCTTTTGTTTTTCAGGTTATGGTAAAAATGACCAATCCTAAAACAGGAAATGAGTGGATGTGGGACAGAAATAAGTTTATTAACAGAAAATTCTTGATGCAGGAAATGTACCAAAATTTTATTGAAGGTGATGAAGACTGGGATCTTGCACAGGTAAGATAATGCAGGGAAAGTTAATATTACCTATGTTAAAATGTCATACAAATTATGGCTGCCATGAATTATTTTGATTCTGTTAGGAAAATTCACTTGAGGATGATGTTATTGTCACAGCAAGTTTTTAAACAGCCATTGTTTTTTCTGTATATCATTAATATTCATCAGTCAATATTTCTGTCAGGATTAATATTTTGTGGGATATTTTTATTAAGAACCCGGAGTGTTTGTTGTTGAACCATTCTTAGAGCAACATTAGAAGGAATTAATCATATGCTAATTCAGCATTTCAAAAAGTAGTGCATTGTAGATTTCTGTACACCAAAATATAAAAATCATACCCTGAAAATGTTCTGAACAGTTTGTTATGGAACATCAGATTTTTGGTATAGCGCAAGAGAGAGACGAGAGAGAGTAAGTGAACAAGAGACAGAGAGAGCGAACAAGAGAGAGAGAGCTATCTTCCTATAGGTAGTAATTTCATGTATTTTTTTTTATTATATTTAATTTGTACAGGATAAAGATCCGTTTTGGGAGCCAGCAGATATTGAATTAATGATTGGAACAGTTCAGCTTCATCTTATGTCCCTGGCACACAAACTGGATGTAGAAGAAACTTTGACCATAATAAATTACAAAGGAACAGAGCATGGTAATGTGAACAGGCTAAGATAACTGTAAGAAAAAAAAAAAGTCAAAATGATATGGGCCAGTGATGATGCACATCTACATTGAAAATGGACAGTCGGATAAATTCAAAGCACTGATCAAATTTATGATTATTATTTTTTTAATCTTTAACATATCCTATATATTGGGTTTGAGGGTAATGCCACTCTCCATGAAATTTTCTCATTGTTCATAAGCCTTGTTATATGTTTTATTATTGTGCTACTTTTGTAATAAAATGTTTGCACACAGTACACATATTTTTGATAATTTCAAATGATACTATTTGTAATTGACTCACAAACTCTAGCAACAAAAGATGTCCAACTGATTTTAGATTTTACCTGTACATTAGATGTCAAACTGATTTGTCAACTGATTTTAGATTTTACCTGTACATTAGATGTCAAACTGATTTGCCAGCTGATTTTAGATTTTACCTGTACATTTGTATCATACTAGGTTATTGTCTGATTATAGATTTACATTTTTATCATAGTATTGTAGAAGATCATAGGTATTTATGTTTTTCTCTATTTATTCTACTGTAATATTGATAACCTTGTTGACTTTCTTCAGGACATTTAGAATGTGCTATTTTACCATGTAAAGCTAATGGTGAAGCATTGCCAGAGGATGATTTTGTTGATGAACCAGAGGAATTAGTAAGTTTAGTTGGGGAGAGGAGGTATTTTTTATGTCACAAAGGAATTATTAAGTATTGTTGAGTTAGAGGAGAGGTTTGTTGCTGAACCAGCAGAATTAGTTGGAATTTTTTTAAGGAGAGAAGAGTATTCTTATGAAGCAGATGAATTAGTAAGTATTGTTGAAAGAAAGACAGGATTTGATAGAGGGTGTAACATTTCTTCTTGTTTCTGATTTTCTGAAATTTTTTAAATCTTTGCCAACTAAACTAAAAAAGTTTTTAACTCTGACATTATCTTCAACTAGTTTGAAGGCAGTCAGTATTTGGTAGAAGTAGAAAACAGTTTTTAACTCTGACATTATCTTCAACTAGTTTGAAGGCAGTCAGTATTTGGTAGAAGTAGAAAACAAACATTCTAAATATTTGTAATATGGTACAGATGGTCTTCATCAGGCAAACCCTTTTTTATAGAAAATTTGAATAAACTTTACCGTTAACTTACAAGTTCAGCACACGTCACCATGAATTGAAATTAGAAATAGTTCAGCACACATCACCATGAATTGAAATCAGAAATAGTTCAGCACATGTCACCATGAATTGAAATCAGAAATAGTTCAGCACACGTCACCATGAATTGAAATCAGAAATAGTTCAGCACACGTCACCATGAATTGAAATCAGAAATAGTTAGCACATGTCACCATGAATTGAAATCAGAAATGGTTCAGCACACTTCACCATGAATTGAAATCAGAAATAGTTCAGCACACATCACCATGAATAGAAATCAGAAATAGTTCAGCACATGTCGCCATGAATTGAAATCAGAAATAGTTCAGCACACATCACCATGAATTGAAATCAGAAATAGTTCAGCACACGTCACCATGAATTGAAATCAGAAATAGTTCAGCACATGTCACCATGAATTGAAATCAGAAATAGTTCAGCACACGTCACCATGAATTGAAATCAGAAATAGTTAGCACATGTCACCATGAATTGAAATCAGAAATGGTTCAGCACACTTCACCATGAATTGAAATCAGAAATAGTTCAGCACACATCACCATGAATAGAAATCAGAAATAGTTCAGCACATGTCGCCATGAATTGAAATCAGAAATAGTTCAGCACACATCACCATGAATTGAAATCAGAAATAGTTCAGCACACGTCACCATGAATTGAAATCAGAAATAGTTCAGCACATGTCACCATGAATTGAAATCAGAAATAGTTCAGCACACTTCACCATGAATTGAAATCAGAAATAGTTCAGCACACATCACCATGAATTGAAATCAGAAATAGTTCAGCACACATCACCATGAATTGAAATCAGAAATAGTTCAGCACACATCACCATGAATTGAAATCAGAAATAGTTCAGCACACATCACATTGATCAGATAACTTCCTTACATCAGTATCAAATCTGACTTATTAATTACTGCAAATACGTTAAAAGATAAAAGTATACAGAGAATCTTTATCTCAGTAAAAGTACTACCAAGGGTATTTCTTTTTCAGATTGGTAAAGAACTTCATTTCAAGATGCAGCTGAAATCAGGAAGAGGCCTCCCTGGAAATCTTGCCACGGTAAGTAGGTTATCATTAGTGGTGATCATCATGGTTACATTATATATATATATATATATACACAGTGATACAGGAATATTGATTAATAAACTTTATTTCTATGACATTCTGGTTATGGATACAAGATAGATTATAATTTTATTGTGTTATGATGTACAATCAAACCTGTCTTAAGAGGCAGTCTCAGTTTCACATTAATAAATACTGCATATAATTCTAACCTGTATATAAAGGGTAACTGCTTATAAAGGACACATTTTCAGGTTCCTTAGAGTGTCCTTTATATACAGGTTTGACTGTTGAGTGGACTTTATATACAGGTTTGACTGTTGAGTGGACTTTATATACAGGTTTGACTTGAGTGGCCTTTATATACAGGTTTGACTGTTGAGTGGCCTTTATATACAGGTTTGACTGTTGAGTGGCCTTTATATACAGGTTTGACTGTAGTTATATACAAAACATTTTAATTTACATTGATAATTATCTGTTTTTAGAGTTTTTGCCATTTAATTGTATTCTACATTGATAATGATCTGTTTTTAGAGTTTTTGCCATTTAATTGTATTCTACATTGATAATTATCTATTTTTAGAGTTTTTGCCATTTAATTGTATTCTACATTGATAATTATCTATTTTTAGAGTTTTTGCCAGTACAAGATTTACCTTGACACTGATTATGCAAAGACTTCTGAGCTAGATGGTATGAATCCTGATTATAAACATGAGAAACTCTTCCACTTTAAACCTGTAACTACACAAGTAAGTTAGTAATGATAGGAGGGTGGCATGAGATAGTGACATAGAGGGTATCATGTAATAATAGGAGAGTGACATAGAGGGTATCATGTAATGATAGGAGAGTGGCATGAAATAGTGACATAGAGGGTATCATGTAATGATAGGAGAGTGGCATGAGATAGTGACATAGAGGGTATCATATAATGATAGGAGGGTGGCATGAGATAGTGACATAGAGGGTATCATGTAATGATAGGAGGGTGACATGAGATAGTGACATAGAGGGTATCATGTAATGATAGGAGAGTGGCATGAGATAGTGACATAGAGGGTATCATGTAATGATAGGAGAGTGGCATGAGATAGTGACATAGAGGGTATCATGTAATGATAGGAGGGTGGCATGAGATAGTGACATAGAGGGTATCATGTAATGATAGGAGGGTGGCATGAGATAGTGACATAGAGGGTATCATGTAATGATAGGAGGGTGGCATGAAATAGTGACATAGAGGGTATCATGTAATGATAGGAGGGTGGCATGAGATAGTGACATAGAGGGTATCATGTAATGATAGGAGGGTGGCATGAGATAGTGACATAGAGGGTATCATGTAATGATAGGAGAGTGGCATGAGATAGTGACATAGAGGGTATCATGTAATGATAGGAGGGTGGCATGAGATAGTGACATAGAGGGTATCATGTAATGATAGGGGAGTGGCATGAGATAGTGACATAGAGGGTATCATGTAATGATAGGAGAGTGGCATGAGATAGTGACATAGAGGGTATCATGTAATGATAGGAGGGTGGCATGAAATAGTGACATAGAGGGTATCATGTAATGATAGGAGGGTGGCATGAGATAGTGACATAGAGGGTATCATGTAATGATAGGAGGGTGGCATGAGATAGTGACATAGAGGGTATCATGTAATGATAGGAGGGTGGCATGAAATAGTGACATAGAGGGTATCATGTAATGATAGGAGAGTGGCATGAGATAGTGACATAGAGGGTATCATGTAATGATAGGAGGGTGGCATGAAATAGTGACATAGAGGGTATCATGTAATGATAGGAGGGTGGCATGAGATAGTGACATAGAGGGTATCATGTAATGATAGGAGAGTGACATAGAGGGTATCATGGAATACTGACATTAATAAAAGGGTCTCTGGTGGTTAGAGTTATGGTGTTTAACACCACTTTCAACAATATTTCAGCTATATCTTGGCAGTCAGTTTTATTGGTCGAGGAAACTGGAGTACCCAGAGAAAACTGACAAGTCACTGACAAACTTTAATCCTGAACTCACTACATTAGTGGTGATTAGCACTGATTGCTGAGGTCATTGTAATTCTAACTACAATACAATCACGACCTTGGCACTGATTGCTGAGGTCATAGTGATTCTAACTACAATACAATCACGACCTTGGCACTGATTGCTGAGGTCATTGTAACTACAATACAATCACGACCACAACGGCTCCTCTCAGGTGGTAGTGACATGGAAAATGGATTCTGAAAAAGGGGGTCTCAATGTGGTAGTGAAAGGAAAGGGAGGATATTATTGGGTAGTGACATTTACAGTCATCCTGTAACCGTTGACAAAGTTGATTAATGTTACACCCACACTCGTTTGATTCTAAACAACAGGCTTAGAAGAATAGATATATGTCATCGTGTAAATGAGAAAAGTGGAACATTAGATGACATTTTGAAGATTTTTTATGTCTGTCCAGCTTTTGGAATCAGTTCATGAACTTGAGTTCCCAGTAAGCATATTATTTGAGATTTCTTTTTGACCACAATACACAGGTTAGTTTTGACTTTGTTTATTATTCTTTAGATTGTTCCAGGGTTATGTTCCTTAATTAGAAGATGACAAATTTGTTATTTCTGTGCTCTAACTTTATATATAAGTTTCCCTTGGTCAAATGGGTTGAGATTTTTACTCCTGTTTTTTACTAAAAATAAACAGGTCCTTCAATGATCCAGAACAATGCCCAATAATAAATTGAAAAATGGTAAATTTGTGGTTTTCTTGCTCTAACCCTTGGCTACATGTATATTTACACTTGGCTACATGTATATTTACCCTTGGCTACATGTATATTTACCCTTGGCTACATGTATATTTACCCTTGGCTACATGTATATTTACCCTTGGCTACATGTATATTTACCCTTGGCTACATGTATATTTACCCTTGGCTACATGTATATTTACCCTTGGCTACATGTATATTTACCCTTGGCTACATGTATATTTACCCTTGGCTACATGTATATTTACACTTGGCTACATGTATATTTACACTTGGCTACATGTATATTTACACTTGGCTACATGTATATTTACACTTGGCTACATGTATATTAACCCTTGGCTACATGTATATTTACACTTGGCTACATGTATATTTACACTTGGCTACATGTATATTTACACTTGGCTACATGTATATTTACACTTGGCTACATGTATATTTACACTTGGCTACATGTATATTTACACTTGGCTACATGTATATTTACACTTGGCTACATGTATATTAACCCTTGGCTACATGTATATTAACCCTTGGCTACATGTATATTTACACTTGGCTACATGTATATTTACCCTTGGCTACATGTATATTTACACTTGGCTACATGTATATTTACACTTGTATTTGGCCACAATGCTGTAGATCAGCATAAATTCATGAGAACTATTTTTTCACATTTTTTCGTGAATGCAGTTTGTCGCAGTCATAGTTCTTGCCAATATACAATGTTTGGTAAAAATGGAAACAAACTTTTACAGGTGATTTTATTGATTAAGCTATTGAATGTGCTGGTGAATGGAGTTTATTATTGTACACTACTTATTTGGCAAATTTATCATTTAAGACAAACTTTTTCATGAATTTATCACTTCTTTAATTAAAATTACAAGAAAATATCCTGGTTTACAGAAGATAGGTTGATGAGAAAAATGGAACAAATGAAATGACATTTAAAATGTTTCCCATGTCTGTACGTCTGTTGTACTTTACTGTTGTAGGTTTTGAATTCAAATTCTCGTACAATTTAATAGAATCTCCTTGAAATTGTACATACTTACTTGTAAATATATGCTAATGTACACATCATTTTAAAGTTTGATCTGATTTTCATTTGTTGAAGCATATATTAGGAGATCAGTACCAAGATGAAAAATAAGGACTAAGGACAGTACTCAACTTTGAATGTCTACCCCATCTTTGTCGATTATTTAAATGAAATGGTAAGGTGTTGCTTATGACGATATGTCTTTTGAACAATTCCAAAGATATACTTTGTATTTACTTATTTTTCAGCTTGTTGACTACCTCATTAATTCAGCCATTGTTATTGAAGTTTGGGGGAGACAGAAAGGAGAAGGAGGCAGTAAAAGTTCAGGGTCATCTGCTCCAGCTAAAGTAGAGGTAAGTTGAAGTTTGAGGGAGGCAGAAAGGAGAAGGAGACAGTAAAAGTTCAGTGTCATCTGCTCCAGCTAAAGTAGAGGTAAGTTGAAGTTTGAGGGAGGCAGAAAGGAGAAGGAGGCAGTAAAAGTTCAGTGTCATCTGCTCCAGCTAAAGTAGAGGTAAGTTGAAGTTTGAGGGAGGCAGAAAGGAGAAGGAGGCAGTAAAAGTTCAGTGTCATCTGCTCCAGCTAAAGTAGAGGTAAGTTGAAGTTTGAGGGAGGCAGAAAGGAGAAGGAGGCAGTAAAAGTTCAGTGTCATCTGCTCCAGCTAAAGTAGAGGTAAGTTGAAGTTTGAGGGAGGCAGAAAGGAGAAGGAGGCAGTAAAAGTTCAGGGTCATCTGCTCCAGCTAAAGTAGAGGTAAGTTGAAGTTTGGGGGAGACAGAAAGGAGGAGGAGGCAGTAAAAGTTCAGGGTCATCTGCTCCAGCTAAAGTAGAGGTAAGTTGATAACTAATAAAATTGAAGATGGGGAATTACATATTGGAAAGTGTGGAATTTAAAGTTCCCATCTACACTGAACTCCTTAGATTTAGAGAATAGAAATGCCGCTAGTTACATTAGTTTTAAAAGGCAACTAGTTAACAAAACGTTAGTTCCAGTTTGGTATTCTACCGGTGTACGAAAATGGAACATTATTCACACTAAATTACATTATAATTATAGTATTCTTAACTACTATTTATTCAGATTTAATTTAAAGGACAATCCTGGTTGTGCTTGTGGTTTTCAGTGCGAAAATGTAATTTACTTTTTTCTTGAATGTCCAATTAATGAACAGATCAGAAATACTTTATTTTTAATACTTCAAATTTACAGAGCTATAGATATAGATATAATTTTACATGGAAACAAAAACTTAACTGAAGCATAAAATGTTGATATTTTTACAGCAGTTCAAACGTTTATACGTAATAGTCATAGGTTTATACGTAATAGTCATAGGTTTATACGTAATAGTCATAGGTTTATACGTAATAGTCATAGGTTTATACGTAATAGTCATAGGTTTATACGTAATAGTCATAGGTTTGATTGATTGTTTTAGTTCTTTTTCCCCTCTTCTTTGTAAAATCTATTTTGTCTTTTTTGTAAAAGTTAATTTAACTTATACATTGTTCTAATATTTATTTTTATTGAGTTTTACCATGTATTATGCTATGTTGTAAATTGTAGGGAGAGAGTATTTATAATGTTGTTATAACTTGTGCCCAATCCCATTGCTTATATTAGAGCAAAAAAATATGTTGAATTTAAAAAAAAAAATTAATTTAAAGTTGAATACATTGTATATCCAACTAGATGTAGGAATACTGTATTTATAGAGAGGCACCGACCCCAGTGATTCACAGTGTATCAATGAATATTCAACTAACTTCATGTATTGTCAGGTCGTCGTAAACTTTTTGTGTACTTACTCTACTTTGCCATGACCACTATTCTTTAAAGGAAAACTCCAGTCAGTTGAACAATTGTTATAATTATACCTCCCACAACAAAGTTGTAGGGGGGTATACTGGTTTCACCATGTCCGTCCGTCTGTAGACAAATCCTATGTCATACGATAACTTGAGTTGTGTTTCTTAGAATCTTTTAAAATTTTATCAGCTGCTTACTGGTGAAGAGAGGAGGATCCCTTTCTTTTTTGACGATTTTCACTTATGCCGTTCCAGAGTTATTGGACTTGATATTACGGAAAATAGGATTTTTACCCTATGTCGTATGATAACTTGAGTAGTGTTTCTCAGAATGTTTTGAAATTTTATTAGCAGCTTACCGGTGAAGAGACGAGGATCCCTTTCATTTTTGACGATTTTCACTTTTGCTGTTCCAGAGTTATTGGACTTGATATGACGGAAAATAGGATTTTTACACGATGTCGTATGATAACTTGAGTAGTGTTTCTCAGAATATTTTGAAATTTTATCAGCAGCTTACCAGTGAAGAGAGGAGAGTCCCTTTCATTTTTGGTCGGAACAATCAGTAATATTTTGGTTATGGAAATAGGTTGGACAGATGTGGGGAGTGGGGGGTATATCTTAGTGAGCTGTGCTCACAGTAATACTAGTTCAATACTTTTTTATTCGTAAATAACTAATTATTAAACAAAAAACACTTTTATTAACATTAATATACCCAATTAGAAATATGAATATTTGGAATTTCCTGTCTTAGTGTAAGCGGCCATGACACCTCTTCATGTGACGTCACGGAGACGGATCATGTTAGTTGAATGAATAATGTATCTGATTCTTCCCAACATCGAGCCCTTTTGGTTATGTTTTAATATCAGATCGACTGCAATACAATGTTAACAATTTGTATATCGTCCTAATTTTTTTCTTAATATTCCCATCCCATGTTACAATTCCATAAAACAAATGAGTTTATTTGTATTTTTTTATTATTATTTTTTTTGGGGGGGGGGGGGGAGATCTACGTATAATTCCATGTATGTTTTAAATGATTGACTGTAGGTTGAATAACTTTCACTTTTAACTTGTCTTATGCGTACAAATGGTTTTTTTTCTTTTTTGTCGCCAATGCTGTCGTACTTTCCCGTGTTTTTCGTGATCACTGGTCAATGTGTTGACTGCAAGGGTAGTCCTGATCGGTAATTACAAAAAAAACAATTCTTCTCATACTTTCCCTTTTCGTTAGTGCAATAAAATGTTTGACATGAAGTCATAATGATTTTGTAAATATCAAAAGATAAATTTTACGATTTACATAATTTTTCATGATAAAATTGCAACTGATCAATGCTGATATAATAGACGATACCGACACCGTAACATCACGGCTCTTTCGGAAGAGCTTTAATTGCAGGTATAATCCGAGAATGGATTATGCCTTTGTCTCCTCACATTGAAGAGTTCTGAAAAATGGCGATCCTCATTATTTGGTGCTACATGCAACTTCAATGACCAAATTCTACCTTACGGTATACTATTTTTAGCATTCATTAACACAGATGTCTTTTATTTACTGTTATTTAAAATTTCACACTTATTTGTTAAGACCATGGCGTTTTCCTTTAAGCTTCACAAGATTATTATGAATGGTGTTCTGAGGATCTATATACTTATTTTTGACATGATTCACTTTCCCAGACTGTAATGGGACTTTAATCAGGTGCATCTTGCCCTTATGGCACAGCTGTTCATTAGATGATACAATGCTTCTTACAGTGGCTTGTTTTTGAGTATCCTGTTACTCATTATACTCCCTTATAATCTTGACAGTCAATTTATACCTACTACTGATTTATTACTGGTAGATTTAATCTTCAACAAATGAAGACCCCCAGGGTCTGTAGAATACAAGCTTTAGGCATTCAAGTTTTACATTTGAGAATACTTTTAAAATAGTATTCTCCAGAGATGGAAATGTTATTTTGTTTGGCATGGAGATTAAACCACAAAAAAGAAACTTAGCAAAAATTCAAAAGAACCAGGTAGAGAAATGCTATTGTAAATTACTCGAGTCATCGTTGTGATATGGAGATTCAAACTTAGGCCATGAGAAAATTATTGTTGTTTTCCCCTAACCCGACCGGGTTAAATTTTTACTGCTGGGTCGTTATCTTTTATTACTAACAAATCAAATCAAATCAAATAAACACCGACCGTGTGTCTTCTAACTCAGTGATATGGAGATTTTTGTTATCGTAAGCAATTTCAGTCATGTCTTTTTCGATGTTTTTCCACATGTCAAGGTCGTTGATTTAGATCGCCAAAGCGCTTACAATATCGGTAAATTGACCATGATTTAAAATGTGTACGTGACGTACAGTATTTATAAAATGTTCGCATTAATCAAACGAAATAAGAATGATGCAAAAACATTTGCATAGCAAAAGCCTTTATGATATATTTTCTGACCTTCACGGGAAAGATAGCAAAAGCCAGATTTGCAATATCGACTGCAAATCCCAAGTGCAGGGTGAACCCTTTCAAGTTGAAGGCGGTTTGACCGTAGGGGACGTTGCTAGTTTTGGCACTAAATATATAATATTTACTTGTGTCGAAGACCAAGTGGACATCTGTATAGAACAGGCTAGAAAAGCAGCTCATGCACAGGCTGCTAACATCTCTTGGAGAGAAAAAAAACCCTGCCTGCCTGCTTGCCATTGAAAATTGTCCTATGTTAGGGGAAACCAACAATCAATTTTACATGGTTTTACACAGATGAGGGCTCATGGTCTTGAGTTTTGTGCCCTGTAAGTTCAAAATTTTATGTAGACTGCAGTGGAGAAGATTTAAAAAAATAGATTTCAAAAGAACAAGTAATGAGGATGTAATTGTATTTGGTATGGATCATCCTTGTGAAATGGAGATCAAATCTGGTACAAATGAAGATCTCAGGGTATATAGGGTCCAAGCCCTGGATGTCCAAAGTTTAGTATAGGATGCAATAGGGAAAATCATAAAAATACCTTTCTTGAGAGCCAGTTATGTCAGAAAATATCAACAGAAATATCATTGTAAATGGCATAAATTATCATTGTGAGATGCAGATTCAACTCTGCACAAATGAAGGTCCCTCAGGATGTATGGTGTCCTTTAAACAAGTCCTAGAGTACCAAAGTTGTATGTAGGCTCCAAGTCCTAGAGTACCAAAGTTGTATGTAGGCTCCAAGTCCTAGAGTACCAAAGTTGTATGTAGGCTCCAATGGAAAAAAGTTAAAAAGGAATATTCTGAAGAGGCATCTGATATAAAAGATGTTAAAATGTTATATAGTAGTATTACATGATATTGTTAATACTGAAATAGATAACATATGTCCTTTTTTTTTTTTTTTAGAAAATGAAGCAAAATGTTAAAGTAGAAGAAAAGAAGAAAACAGATATATCTAAGAATGGTATTGGTGCAGCAATGCCTGCCGCTGTGTCTAAAACTGATGATACTCAGAACAAGAAAATGGCAGATGAAGTCAACATGTACAAAAAACAAGCTGCTGATTCTAAGAAACAGGCTGACGATTCTGAAAAGAAAATTGTAAGTTTTAGATTTAAATAAACTGTCAAAACTTGTGGAAATGGACACCAAATTTTCTTCTGATTAATGTTTATTTGATCATGTCACTGTTTGATATGACAATGCCACTGTTTTATAGCACTGATCGAATCTTATTTGGTCATGTCACCGTTACAATCTCATTACAATCCGTGGCTCGCCACAGTTCTGTAATTTTACCTGCATAATTTATTGTTTGTAAGCTTGTTCTCAACATGAATAAAGTTGAAACACAACAATCCCGAACTCTTTTTTCATTGCTACAGCTCGCACAACAATCCTGAACTCTTCTTTCATTGCTACAGCTCACAACAATCCTGAACTCTTCTTTCATTGCTACAGCTCACACAACAATCCTGAACTCTTCTTTCATTGCTACAGCTCACAACAATCCTGAACTCTTCTTTCATTGCTACACCTCACACAACAATCCTGAACTCTTCTTTCATTGCTACAGCTCACAACAATCCTGAACTCTTCTTTCATTGCTACAGTTCACACAACAACCCTGAACTCTTCTTTCATTGCTACAGTTCACACAACAATCCTGAACTCTTCTTTCATTGCTACAGCTCGCACAGCAATCCTGAACTCTTCTTTCATTGCTACAGCTCACAACAATCCCAAACTCTTCTTTCATAGCTACAGCTCACACAACAATCCCGAACTCTTCTTTCATTGCTACAGCTCACACAACAATCCTGAACTCTTCTTTCATTGCTACAGCTCACAACAATCCTGAACTCTTCTTTCATTGCTACAGCTCACACAACAATCCTGAACTCTTCTTTCATTGCTACAGCTCGCACAACAATCCTGAACTCTTCTTTCATTGCTACAGCTCGCACAACAATCCTGAACTCTTCTTTCATTGCTACAGCTCACACAACAATCCTGAACTCTTCTTTCATTGCTACAGCTCACACAACAATCCCGAACTCTTCTTTCATTGCTACAGCTCAAACAAAAATCCTGAACTCTTCTTTCATTGCTACAGTTCACACAACAATCGCGAACTCTTCTTTCATTGCTACAGCTCGCACAACAATCCCGAACTCTTCTTTCATTGCTACAGCTCACACAACAATCCTGAACTCTTCTTTCATTGCTACAGCTCACAACAATCCTGAACTCTTCTTTCATTGCTACAGTTCACACAACAACCCTGAACTCTTCTTTCATTGCTACAGTTCACACAACAATCCTGAACTCTTCTTTCATTGCTACAGCTCGCACAACAATCCTGAACTCTTCTTTCATTGCTACAGCTCACAACAATCCCAAACTCTTCTTTCATAGCTACAGCTCACACAACAATCCCGAACTCTTCTTTCATTGCTACAGCTCACACAACAATCCTGAACTCTTCTTTCATTGCTACAGCTCACAACAATCCTGAACTCTTCTTTCATTGCTACAGCTCACACAACAATCCTGAACTCTTCTTTCATTGCTACAGCTCGCACAACAATCCTGAACTCTTCTTTCATTGCTACAGCTCGCACAACAATCCTGAACTCTTCTTTCATTGCTACAGCTCACACAACAATCCTGAACTCTTCTTTCATTGCTACAGCTCACACAACAATCCCGAACTCTTCTTTCATTGCTACAGCTCAAACAAAAATCCTGAACTCTTCTTTCATTGCTACAGTTCACACAACAATCGCGAACTCTTCTTTCATTGCTACAGCTCGCACAACAATCCCGAACTCTTCTTTCATTGCTACAGCTCACACAACAATCCCGAACTCTTCTTTCATTGCTACAGCTCACACAACAATCCCGAACTCTTCTTTCATTGCTACAGCTTGCCCAACAATCCTGAACTCTTCTTTCATTGCTACAGCTCACACAACAATCCTGAACTCTTTTTTCATTGCTACAGCTCACACAACAATCCTGAACTCTTCTTTCATTGCTACAGCTCACAACAATCCTGAACTCTTCTTTCATTGCTACAGCTCACACAACAATCCTGAACTCTTCTTTCATTGCTACAGCTCACACAACAATCCTGAACTCTTCTTTCATTGCTACAGCTTGCACAACAATCCTGAACTCTTCTTTCATTGCTACAGCTCACACAACAATCCTGAACTCTTCTTTCATTGCTACAGCTCACAACAATCCTGAACTCTTCTTTCATTGCTACAGCTCACACAACAATCCTGAACTCTTCTTTCATTGCTACAGCTCACAACAATCCTGAACTCTTCTTTCATTGCTACAGCTCACACAACAATCCTAAACTCTTCTTTCATTGCTACAGCTCACACAACAATCCAGAATTCTTCTTTCATTGCTACAGCTCACACAACAATCCTGAACTCTTCTTTCATTGCTACAGCTCACACAACAATCCTGAACTCTTCTTTCATTGCTACAGCTCACACAACAATCCTGAACTCTTCTTTCATTGCTACAGCTCACAACAATCCTGAACTCTTCTTTCATTGCTACAGCTCACACAACAATCCTGAACTCTTCTTTCATTGCTACAGCTCACACAACAATCCTGAACTCTTCTTTCATTGCTACAGCTCACACAACAATCCTGAACTCTTCTTTCATTGCTACAGCTTGCACAACAATCCTGAACTCTTCTTTCATTGCTACAGCTCACACAACAATCCTGAACTCTTCTTTCATTGCTACAGCTCAAACAAAAATCCTGAACTCTTCTTTCATTGCTACAGTTCACACAACAATCGCGAACTCTTCTTTCATTGCTACAGCTCGCACAACAATCCCGAACTCTTCTTTCATTGCTACAGCTCACACAACAATCCCGAACTCTTCTTTCATTGCTACAGCTCACACAACAATCCCGAACTCTTCTTTCATTGCTACAGCTTGCCCAACAATCCTGAACTCTTCTTTCATTGCTACAGCTCACACAACAATCCTGAACTCTTTTTTCATTGCTACAGCTCACACAACAATCCTGAACTCTTCTTTCATTGCTACAGCTCACAACAATCCTGAACTCTTCTTTCATTGCTACAGCTCACACAACAATCCTGAACTCTTCTTTCATTGCTACAGCTCACACAACAATCCTGAACTCTTCTTTCATTGCTACAGCTTGCACAACAATCCTGAACTCTTCTTTCATTGCTACAGCTCGCACAACAATCCTGAACTCTTCTTTCATTGCTACAGCTCACAACAATCCTGAACTCTTCTTTCATTGCTACAGCTCACACAACAATCCTGAACTCTTCTTTCATTGCTACAGCTCACAACAATCCTGAACTCTTCTTTCATTGCTACAGCTCACACAACAATCCTGAACTCTTCTTTCATTGCTACAGCTCACACAACAATCCAGAATTCTTCTTTCATTGCTACAGCTCACACAACAATCCTGAACTCTTCTTTCATTGCTACAGCTCACACAACAATCCTGAACTCTTCTTTCATTGCTACAGCTCACACAACAATCCTGAACTCTTCTTTCATTGCTACAGCTCACAACAATCCTGAACTCTTCTTTCATTGCTACAGCTCACACAACAATCCTGAACTCTTCTTTCATTGCTACAGCTCACACAACAATCCTGAACTCTTCTTTCATTGCTACAGCTCACACAACAATCCTGAACTCTTCTTTCATTGCTACAGCTTGCACAACAATCCTGAACTCTTCTTTCATTGCTACAGCTCACACAACAATCCTGAACTCTTCTTTCATTGCTACAGCTCACAACAATCCTGAACTCTTCTTTCATTGCTACAGCTCACACAACAATCCTGAACTCTTCTTTCATTGCTACAGCTCACAACAATCCTGAACTCTTCTTTCATTGCTACAGCTCACACAACAATCCTAAACTCTTCTTTCATTGCTACAGCTCACACAACAATCCAGAATTCTTCTTTCATTGCTACAGCTCACACAACAATCCTGAACTCTTCTTTCATTGCTACAGCTCACACAACAATCCTGAACTCTTCTTTCATTGCTACAGCTCACACAACAATCCTGAACTCTTCTTTCATTGCTACAGCTCACAACAATCCTGAACTCTTCTTTCATTGCTACAGCTCACACAACAATCCTGAACTCTTCTTTCATTGCTACAGCTCACACAACAATCCTGAACTCTTCTTTCATTGCTACAGCTCACACAACAATCCTGAACTCTTCTTTCATTGCTACAGCTTGCACAACAATCCTGAACTCTTCTTTCATTGCTACAGCTCACACAACAATCCTGAACTCTTCTTTCATTGCTACAGCTCAAACAAAAATCCTGAACTCTTCTTTCATTGCTACAGTTCACACAACAATCGCGAACTCTTCTTTCATTGCTACAGCTCGCACAACAATCCCGAACTCTTCTTTCATTGCTACAGCTCACACAACAATCCCGAACTCTTCTTTCATTGCTACAGCTCACACAACAATCCCGAACTCTTCTTTCATTGCTACAGCTTGCCCAACAATCCTGAACTCTTCTTTCATTGCTACAGCTCACACAACAATCCTGAACTCTTTTTTCATTGCTACAGCTCACACAACAATCCTGAACTCTTCTTTCATTGCTACAGCTCACAACAATCCTGAACTCTTCTTTCATTGCTACAGCTCACACAACAATCCTGAACTCTTCTTTCATTGCTACAGCTCACACAACAATCCTGAACTCTTCTTTCATTGCTACAGCTTGCACAACAATCCTGAACTCTTCTTTCATTGCTACAGCTCACACAACAATCCTGAACTCTTCTTTCATTGCTACAGCTCACAACAATCCTGAACTCTTCTTTCATTGCTACAGCTCACACAACAATCCTGAACTCTTCTTTCATTGCTACAGCTCACAACAATCCTGAACTCTTCTTTCATTGCTACAGCTCACACAACAATCCTGAACTCTTCTTTCATTGCTACAGCTCACACAACAATCCAGAATTCTTCTTTCATTGCTACAGCTCACACAACAATCCTGAACTCTTCTTTCATTGCTACAGCTCACACAACAATCCTGAACTCTTCTTTCATTGCTACAGCTCACACAACAATCCTGAACTCTTCTTTCATTGCTACAGCTCACAACAATCCTGAACTCTTCTTTCATTGCTACAGCTCACACAACAATCCTGAACTCTTCTTTCATTGCTACAGCTCACACAACAATCCTGAACTCTTCTTTCATTGCTACAGCTCACACAACAATCCTGAACTCTTCTTTCATTGCTACAGCTTGCACAACAATCCTGAACTCTTCTTTCATTGCTACAGCTCACACAACAATCCTGAACTCTTCTTTCATTGCTACAGCTTGCACAACAATCCTGAACTCTTCTTTCATTGCTACAGCTCACACAACAATCCTGAATTCTTCTTTCATTGCTACAGCTCACAACAATCCTGAACTCTTCTTTCATTGCTACAGCTCACACAACAATCCTGAACTCTTCTTTCATTGCTACAGCTCACACAACAATCCTGAACTCTTCTTTCATTGCTACAGCTCACACAACAATCCTGAACTCTTCTTTCATTGCTACAGCTTGCACAACAATCCTGAACTCTTCTTTCATTGCTACAGCTCACACAACAATCCTGAACTCTTCTTTCATTGCTACAGCTTGCACAACAATCCTGAACTCTTCTTTCATTGCTACAGCTCACACAACAATCCTGAATTCTTCTTTCATTGCTACAGCTCACACAACAATCCTGAACTCTTCTTTCATTGCTACAGTTCACACAACAATCCTGAACTCTTCTTTCATTGCTACAGTTCACACAACAATCCTGAATTCTTCTTTCATTGCTACAGCTCACACAACAATCCTGAACTCTTCTTTCATTGCTACAGCTCACACAACAATCCTGAACTCTTCTTTCATTGCTACAGTTCACACAACAATCCTGAACTCTTCTTTCATTGCTACAGTTCACACAACAATCCTGAACTCTTCTTTCATTGCTACAGCTCACACAACAATCCTGAATTCTTCTTTCATTGCTACAGCTCACATAACAATCCTGAATTCTTCTTTCATTGCTACAGCTCGCACAACAATCCTGAACTCTTCTTTCATTGCTACAGCTCGCACAACAATCCTGAACTCTTCTTTCATTGCTACAGCTCACAACAATCCTGAACTCTTCTTTCATTGCTACAGCTCACACAACAATCCTGAACTCTTCTTTCATTGCTACAGCTCACAACAATCCTGAACTCTTCTTTCATTGCTACAGCTCACACAACAATCCTGAACTCTTCTTTCATTGCTACAGCTCACAACAATCCCGAACTATTCTTTCATTGCTACAAGGGATGGATCTAACAAAACTTTACCACATTTTGCCATAAGCAAGTGATTTGCCCCCATCTATTTTATTTTCTAGAAACTATTTTTTTACGTTTCCACGTGTCCATCTTTTCAAACGACAGATAACACAATTTGTGATAGACCAAGATTTTTGTTTACAGTAACCAAACAATAGTTTGTATCAAGTTTTCCTGGTATACAATATATTGATTCATCAACTGAACATTGCTTGGTTATTTTTTCAGAATGACATGAAACAGTTCATTGCCAACAAGAAAAATCAAGGAGTCGCTCAGATTTCAGTAAGTACAACACTAAGTGATACCTAATTAATAACTAGAGTTAATGTTGTCACACCATGTGATTGTTACTACAGATTAAATCATGTGTCTGTCACACCATGTGATTGTTACTACTCATTAAATCACATGACTTTGTCACACCATGTGATTGTTAACACACATTACATCATATGACTTTGTCACACCATGTGATTGTTAACACACATTAAATCACATGACTTTGTTACCACAAATTAAATCACATGACTGTTATTTGACATACTAAGTTCAGGGCTCACCAAGCCATGCGAAGTGGGCGAAATTCTCGCCCTGTATCAGCTCAAGTCGCCCTCCCTAGACTCCAAAGCGAAATTAAAGATGCCTTGCTTCTTTTTGCAAGTCGCTCCTTTCTTACAAATAATCTGTGTTTTATGGTAAAGCTGATTGACAAAGCAATTGTAATCAATCTGAAAATGCATAGGAATGAGAAAAAGGGCTTTATTCAAGCAGTAAAGAAAATTTAACTTGTTGAGACAAAAGAATCACAACAAATTTGTACTGACGAAATCCCAATTCTAAAAATAAACAAACAGACGCTTCCTGTACCAAATTGGTTGTTGAATTGTGTTATATTTTTATTATTTTAACACAACTTGAGTTATTTGTAGCTTTTTCAAAGGTAAACAATGAACTTGTCAAGTTTTAAACATGGTGGCATTTTAATGGAAACAAGGGAAGGAACTCACATTTTGATGTAATATAATCGACAAATATAAGATCAACAACAATAATACAAGTACAAAACATGAATTTAAAGTTAAATATGAATGATATTAACAAGATATTAGCAAAGGCACACTTCAAATGTAATTTGTTTTAAATGATAGGAAGAAATAACACATTTTTGAGGAAGCATGTCTATGAAGCTGTTGGAAATCTCCCTATCATGCCTTCACTTCTCCCTCATGTTCTCTCTGGGAGAAAGTCAAGTCTCCCTGTTTTTGCAAGTGTGGTGAGCTCTGACTAGATTGCCACTACATGATACAGTCTTTCTGAGTAAATATGGCACTATTATATTTTTGGAATGGTTATACACTGAACCATGTTGGCACTGAGAACAGTTAGAAAATAAATTTTAATATTTCTATTTACAGATTGCAGATTTAGAGGCTATGATGGGTGGTAAGCTGCCCTCTGGTGGTGGTGGAGATAGTTCAAAGGCCTGTACCATACAATAGATCTTTAACATATAGTCAATATTATGTTGTAATGTAATATAAATTTAACTGTGATATTTCTAGTTTTTCAACTGTGGAAGGCTTCCAGTCACTTCCAGCAGTACAGGGGACCAGTTAGTAATTCAGATGTACACTGAACAGTAACCCAGTACAGAAGTGATATAACTCTGTCTTTCAAAAAAGGATGCTTAACACTGTTGATTGTTTATTTCTGTGTGCAATACATTTATCTGCATAATTATTGTTGTTTCTGTGTTAATTTGATAAATTACCTCAGTGTGAAAAATATGGGAAACTTGGATCATTTTACAGTGGGTGGTGGGTCATTCATTGTAATACTACATCAGTTCTTTAATTAACACATAATCAAAAATATGCCAGTATTATGAAAGTTAATTTGTAATCAGAAGAAGTCAGTTGTCTATGGGCCAAAAAAAACTAGTCAATGAATTTTTTTGAATTTCATATATATTGTTCTTTGGGATGTACCTAACAAAATATCAAAATTTGAAAATAGGTTTCTGGGCTTATTTTAAAAATATTCCCCGGAAGAGTTACCCCCCTCTGAAGTCCAAAAAAATGCCATTTTTTTCACTTCTCTGTGTCATTAAGGTACCCAAAAAAAAAATTACATATAATTTATTTTTAATTATCTGAGTATAATATGATAAATGAATATTTTGGAATATCTAAGACATAAATTTTTATAATTTTTTCATATTTTTTTTTCAAAATGGCTACCCTTTTTTGGCAATATAGCCTGTAACTGGCTTTGGTGAAATCCAAAAAAAATTGATTTTAAAGTGGAATAGAAAAAAATTGTGTCAATGAATTTTTTTTTAAAAAGATATATCACATTACTTATATCCATGCTGCATATCATTAAAAAATAAAGATACGTTTCCAGGCAAAAAAAAAAGTTAGGGGTTTAGAAAGACACCCTGACATATACCCTTTTTTGTCAATTTCATGAAAAATGTCCACATTTTTTTTAATAAGACATTGAATAAATGAAAATAAAACATGCAAAAATATAATATGGTGCATTTTGTTTCATTTTCAGAAGTGTAAGGAAAGTCTGAGGTCATAATATTAAAAACTTCAATATTTAACAAAAACATGCAAAACTCATCATATTCTAATATCATTTGAGACATGATTACCTCCCTTGACAAAATGCTTCATATAGCATTTTACACATATAATGTATTATTGCCAAACATTACTGTATTAAATTTGTATTTCAGTTTAATTTGAGAACTTGCACAAATCATATGTAGAAAATTCAAAAAGCAAAATATCTCATAAGAAATATTGCAAACATAATTAATAATTATTACCACATTTTATTAAATATTCTTAAAAGTCATGTGACTAGTGTCAGTCTCAACCTTAAATTGTAGATTTTTAGAGTTGTAATATTTAGATGTTAAAACGTTTGTAAATTATTGTATGTAATTACAGACAATAGGAAATAGTTCTGTGTGATTTTTGTAGTCAATAGTATAGGGTTGTATTCTTCACTCATTTAAAACACAATAATTATTTTAAAAAATCAACAAATTGTTAGACACTTGAAAATGCACCAAAATATTCATGATCCTATCCAATATACACAAAAATGCCAATCATAATCAATATGTACACTAGGTAATGTTACACTTGTATATTTTGTCTCTATGCACATGCACAGTATGTTATATCATATATATATATATTGTCTGTACACACTGTACTGTAGGTAATGTTATGTATATACATTTTGTTTTTAAGTTGAAAGTTGGGATCAAGGAATCCTTAAAAATTTTATGAAGACAAAAAAAAATGGCTTTTCACATCCATGTAAGATATCAATCAGCTGATTAATCATGGAATATATTTTGTTAATTTACTTGTCAATCTCATTAAGTCACGTGTTTTCTAATGTTTTTAGCTCACCTGTGTGAGCTATTGCCATCACTTGGCGTCCGTCATATGTTGTCCGTCTGTAAACTTTTTCAAAAATCTTCTCCTCTGAAACCACTGGGCCAATTTAAACCAAATTTGGCCTGAATCATCCTTAGGGGCTTCCCTTTAAAATTTATGTCCGATAGCCACGCCCTCCATCCAAGATGGCCACCATTACTAAAAATAGAAATTTCTTCAATTGGCCAAAACTGTTCTATTTTAAGCCAAAATGTGCCCAAATTTGAACTGTATAAGCATAATGGTGGGCTTTTTAACATATATTATGGGATTTTTTATGAACTTTGAACTTTTGCCGATTATGCAAATTAGAAAAAAGAAGGGATGAAATTTAAAAAAAAAATCTTCTCCTCTGAAACTACTGAGCCAATCTCAACCATACTTTGCTGAAATGATTCTTGGGTAGTCCCCTTCCAAAATTGTGTCCGGCATTTCAGACTTCCGACCAAGATGGTCGCCACAGCCGAACTTAATTTAACATAGGACCCTATGGGAAATTCCCATAAAAATCTTCTTGTCTGAGACCATTTGCTCAATAAGAACTAAATTTTGATGAAATAGTCATTGGATGGTTCTCTTCCAAAAATGTGTCTGGCGGTTCGGCCATTCGACCAAGATGACCCCCACAGCCGAACTTAGCTAAACATAAGACCCTATGGGAAATTCACATAAAAATCTTCTTGTCTGGAACCAGTTGCTCAATTGGAACCAAACTTTGATAAAATAGTCATTGGATGGTCCTCTTCCAAAATTGTGTCTGGTGGACCCACCCTCTGACAAAGATGGCTGCACAGCTGAACTTAGTTTAACATAGGACCCTATGGGAAATTCACATAAAAACCATCTTGTCTGGAACCAGTAGCTCAATTAGAACCAAACTTTGATGGAATAGTCATTGGATGGTCCTCTTCCAAAATTGTGTCCGGCAGTCGTGCTCCCCCACCAAGATGGCCACCACAGTGCAGTTTCGTTGTTATTGAAAGCAGCTATGATACAGGTGAGCGATTACAGGCTCCTGGGAGCCTCTGTTTTTTTTGTGTTATTGTGGTAGTGTGTTTTTAAAATGGTGGTTTATGGTTTATGGTGCAGGCTGATTTGACATACACATTACACAAATGTATTTGTATTACTTTTATATATTTACAAACAATCGTGAAGAAATTTTTGTATTTCATAATTAATAGTTCTCCCAATTCAAAGGTCATTCCACCCATTATGGAATAAAACATGTCTGTCCAATATCTATAGTAAAGATTGTATAAAACATGGCCGTCCAATATCTATGGTGAAATGTGGCTATCCAATATCTATGTTAAAAATTGTGTAATATCTGGCCATCGCGTATCTATAGCAAAAAATGTGTAAAACGAGGGCATTCAATATCTATGGTAAAAATTATGTAAGATGAGGCCGTCCAATATCTATGGTAAAAACTATGCAAAACGTGGCCTTCCAATATCTATGGTAAAAATTATGTAAAATGTGGCTGTCCAATATCTATGGTAGAAATTGTGTAAAACGTGACCATCCAGTATCTATGGTAAAAATTATGTAAAACATGGCCGTCCAACAATATCTATTAAAAATTATGTAAAACGTGGCCGTCCAATATCTATGGTAAAAAATATTTAAAATGTGGCCGTCCAATATCTATGGTAAAAATTATGTAAGACGTGGCCGTCCAATATCTATATTAAAAATTATGTAAAACGTGGCCGTCCAATATCTATGGTAACAATTATGTAAAACGTGGCCGTCCAATATTTATATTAAAAATTATGTAAAACGTGGCCGTCCAATATCTATGGTAACAATTATGTAAAATGTGGCCGTCCAATATCAATATTTAAAATTTGTGTAAAACATGGCCGTCCAATATCTATGGTAAAAATTGTGTAATACTAGGCCTCCGAATATCTATAATAAATGTTGTATAAGTTCTGTTCTTAATTTACTGAATTTTATTCTTTTGAAATAATTAATAAATACACATGTGATAAATAAATATACATGTACCTATATCTTTTCTAGTTTAATATTGTCGTCTGTTGGAGCTGATATGTAATTTGGTTTAAATTTCTTGTTATAATACCTTGCCTTTTGTTAGATAAAATATTATTTACTTTTATGGATATATTTTTATAAGTTCTGTTATATACAGACTATTGTTATATCTATTTATAAACTAGTATATACTAGTTTATAAATAGGTTTTTTTTTCAGATTATATATACTTCTGTCTTGTTGATCTGTTTACACTTCTGAATAAAACAAATACTTGTTTCTCTTTAGTTTATATTTGTTTAACCAACATGTCCTTGTATGTTCAGACCACATCAGTCATGTAATGGTTAGATAGTGCGGTAGATGATTGGTTCGAACCCCGGTCAGGTCAAACCAAAGACTTTAAAATTGGTAAGAGGAGAGACTGGTTGACTCAGAATCGGAATAATGTGTCCGAGTGGAGCGACATGTCTACCCATGGACTGTTGTTTCAGTGAGCTAGCACTATAAAAATCCAACTCAGCGTGTTGGTCTAGAACAAAGCGGACCTCATCATCATCTCATTGAAAATAAGTTGATCTTGCCATGATATAGCTGAAAAATTGCTGAATTGGCATTAAACAACAATTTAATTTGTATGTTCACTTTTTGGCCATGTGCATATTTCTTCACCAGCAAAACTGGCATATGATCCGACAAAGTGAGCTGTTGTAATCACTTCATCTGTCTGTCATCTGTAAACTTTTCACATTCAATCTAGATCCAAATAGAACCTAATTTGGAATAGTGAGTGATTGTTGTTTAACACCAACTCAGCAATTTTTCAGCTACATGTACCTCATGGGAGGAACAAAGTTAATTTTCAACGAGATGATAATGAGATCCACACGCTTAGTTGGATTTTTAAAGTGCTAGCTCACTGAAACAACATTCCGTGGACAGACGTGTCGCTCCACTCTGACATATTTTCCTGATTCCAAGCCAACTGTGCTTCGCGGAAAAGAAACAAATACCAAATTTATAGTCTTTGGTTTGACCCCATCGGGTCTCGAACCCACGATTTACCCCACTCGAGGTAAGCACGCCAACCATTACACTACCGATGCAGTTCCAAATTTGATATAGATGTTACTTAGATGGTCCTCGTAAGTATGTGGGGAGGGGTCGTCGTGGTCGCATGGTAACTGGATTTACAACTACCTGTGCAATCAGTGCCTATCACCACTTAAGTTGTGAGTTCGAACCCAGTTTATGAGGAGGTGTACTCGATACATTAGGAGATAAAGTTTATCGGTGACTTGCGACAGGTCGGTGGTTTTTTCCAGGTACTTCAGTTTCCTCCACCAATAAAACTGACCGCCACGATATAGCTGAAATATTGTTGAAAGTGGTGTTTACCATAAACCAAACCATCCATAATTATGTAATATTCGTTCCATTTACAAATTTAGCATTTTCTTCTCAGAAGTCATATGATAGGATTGTTGCATTGCAGGAATGTTCAACAAAGTTGTGTTTTATTTATAGGTTAACAATTCAAGATGGCCATTATCACAGGACATTGTAAAATGTATGAAAAACTTCCCAGAAATTACCAATTTGATTGAACTAAAATTGTATGATTATTATTTAGACGTTCCTTTACATATTAAGTGTGGATTGGAAATCTAAGATGGCCACCATCACAGGACAAATGTTAACATAGAACCCTGTAGGGAAAATATGTTTTAGAAAGTTCTCTATGACCAATGAACCATTTGAAAGCAAATTTGGCTGGAATGTTCCTCTGGTGGTTCTCTATAAATTTTCTGTGTCTGTCTGAAATAAAAGATGATCTTCACTGCAGGACTTCTTTATAAGACCCTATGTAATTTTAGCCGAGTTACAACAAAATTGTACTCTTCTTGTGGTTTTATGAATTCCATTCAAGTAAAAGGTGGCTTAGCACTGTAGCATCTTTATTCCTCGACAGATTCAAAACACTTATACACAAGCGATACATGGACTATATATGCTTTAGTCAAGAATTTTTACGGAGTCGTGTCCCTTGACGATGTTAAAACTTGTGAAAATGTTCTTGTTTGCACACTAGCTGTGGTACTGTAGCTCTTATGGTCTTTTTTAAGTTGATCATAGAGCTATTGATCTGGTGCATTAAAAGGTTTCCGAATTGCAACCTCGATTTGAGTGCCACATTTGGTTAACAACTGCACTGTATCAGTAGTTTGGTTGTAGAACTGATATACATGATTTTGTTTAATATTTTTCTACAATCCTCCAATATTAATTACCGTTACATATTTATATTTACATTAGGAGGGGTATCTAACAATTTTTCCAATCAAACATTGCTGTTTGTATGGAGTGATCACTCAGTGAAAGATTTAGTTTGGTATTCGATATTATGTATAAAACAATTTTTATACAGCCATAGTAAGTTTTGCAGTCATATTATGTTATGGGTGTGTCATTTGCTGTCTTCCCTCTGTAAACAAAATGGGAACTTTTGTTTCTGAATTTTTAACAATATGTTCCTTGGTGCAGAATGAAGGTTGAGATTGAATTTCGGGAATCATAGCCCTACCTGTGTCCAAACAAAAGGTCTCAAACTGCAAAAAGGGTATATTCTGTAACATTTGGAGCATTTAATGGTCATCTGTTTTTGGTGATCTAGACAACTATAAATTCTAGAGCATTAAAACCCAAGATGAGGATATAAATCTATTTTTTTTTGTATTGGATACAAAATTTACAAGGAACAAATAAATTGCAGGTTCATCTAGGTGCTCAACAACAACTCGTTACTAAGTTCTCAATTAATAGAACAACAAAGATACTGTGAACAATTAAGTTTCTAGACAAAGAGAGGTGATTAAGATGTAGATTCTAATATGATTTTCTACTTTTGTGAGATTTAGTTCATTCTAGGGCTTCTCACTAAAGTAAACATGGGGCATAACTCCAGTCCAAAATCGAACCTTTTATAAAAATTTAAAATGATTTCTTAAGGGGAACTTAAGTGTGATTGAGTTGAAACCAAATGAGGAATTCAGACATGGATAAAACTGAATGCCACTGATACCTATTGGCGGGGGTATAAAAACATTAAAGATTTCAAATAGTAAGTGAAATTTCAAAGTAACTCAACTTTTTGCTGCAAATTAGAAGGTGCAAGATGAATGAAAATTCTAATTTCATCTGTCAGTCTTAAACAAATAAAATACAGATATCTAATTTAGTGTGCAAGATACATTTCAGGAGGAGCCATCATGGTCGTGATTGCATGGTTGTTGGATTTACAACTACCTATGCAATTAGTACCTATCACCACTAACGTGAGTTCGAATCACACCGAGGCGAGGTATACTCGATACAACATTCTGTGATAAAGTTTGTCAGTGACTTGCGACAGGTCAGTTGTTTTCTCCCAGTACTCCCAGTTCCTCCACCAATAAAACTAACTGCCACAATATAACTGAAATATTGTTGAAAGTGGTGTTAAACACGATAAACCAAACCTGGACTAACCTCCATCAGGGTTGCTCAAAGTTGGAATAACGTTTATTATAAGAAATCAACATTATCAATATTTATTACATTATCTATGTAATAACTCTGTACATTATGTTAATACAGGAAAATCAAAAAATCAACAATTAAAATATATAATATATATAATATGTACAAATATTTACATTTATACTCTATCAAAAAGTAATATATATCAGGGGGGTTCTTCTGTCTAATGGTAAGATATCGATCATGTAATACAATTACATTCTGCACGTATAAACTATTTATTACTTACAAAGAATGAAAGTGCTGAATACACTGAATTTCTTGTTTAGGACATGAAAACTATATTTGTGTATTATGCTTCATTGTATAAATTAAAAAATATCCATGGGAGGTTTCATTAATGCTATACACACATATAATAATTTTGAGGTCTGAAATCATGACCCCTTCATCTTATTCCATAAACCATGACCACTTCATTTTTTATCTGTAACTCATGACCCCCTTCAATGTCTTCCACCAATAATGGCCCTTGAATTTCCTCCATATATCATGGCCTCTTCTTTTTCTTAAATAAATCATGACCCCTTCATTTTCTTCACTAAATTATACCCGTCATTTTCTTCACTATACCATGACTACCTGTATTTTCAATTTACTACCTAGGGAAAGAAACCTTGTTCACAAACCCTCTTAAAATTTATTCCAGTAACTTTGAATGAATTTCCCTCCTCAATAAGAATGGTTGTTTACCAAGCACTCTCAACAAAACTTCATGGCATTTGTTTATTGGTGGAGGAAACCAGAGTACCTAGAGAAAACCACCAATCTGCCACACGTAACTGATAATCTTTACCATAGAGAAAACCACCAATCTGCCACACGTAACTGATAATCTTTACCATAGAGAAAACCACCAATCTGCCACACGTAACTGATAATCTTTACCATAGAGAAAACCACCAATCTGCCACACGTAACTGATAATCTTTACCATAGAGAAAACCACCAATCTGCCACACGTAACTGATAATCTTTACCATAGAGAAAACCACCAATCTGCCACACGTAACTGATAATCTTTACCATAGAGAAAACCACCAATCTGCCACACGTAACTGATAATCTTCTGCCACACGTAACTGATAATCTTTACCATAAAGAAAACCACCAATCTGCCACACATAACTGATAATCTTCTGCCACACATAACTGATAATCTTTACCACATAAAGTTGTATAGACTACACCCCCACCTAAATTCAGGAAATACTACAAAATTAATTTATTCACATTTAAAGTAAAATGTTTTTACACTATTTTTACTGACCTTAAATAATACATACATTTATACAGTTGTAAGATTTATATACATGTTTTGATGTCACTGGCTCAATCGCATGCACAAAGATATCAATGAAAAACAAAAATGATTCTTTGATACAATATGTTGACCTATTGCTCTGATTAAATGAGTAACCATAACCAAAGCAGAGGCTTTACAGAGCCTTTATATCACTCATCTAGTAGGGGAGAATATTAGGCTTTTGTTTGATATAATGGAATATGCAGAGGAGAATGATATACCTGGTTTATTTTTGTTAATAGATTTTGAGAAGGCTTTTGACTCAATATCATGGAACTTTCTTAATAACATTTTAAAATTTTTCAATTTTGGGGAATCTATTCAAAAATGGGTTAAAACGTTTTATAACAACATTAAATCTGCAGTCAATCAGGGAGGGAATTTATCTGAGTTTTTTTGTATAGAGAGAGGCTGTAGGCAAGGGGATCCGTTGTCCCCTTATTTATTCATACTATGTGCTGAAATAATGGCTATAAAAATAAGAGAAAACCCTAAAATAAAAGGAATTAAAGTCTTGCACTCAGAACATGAAATTTCTCAGTTCGCTGATGATACATCAGTAATTTTGGATGGATCAGAAGAATCGTTAAATGAAACACTTTTGGAATTGGAATGGTTCAAAAAGATATCAGGCCTTAAAATAAATTTTTCAAAAACACAAGTTATTTGGATAGGAAGCAAAAAATACAGCAGTGATAGACTATGTGAAAACTGGAATCTCTCCTGGGGAAAAACTACGTTTACTGTTCTGGGAATAAATTTCGATGTTGATATTTCTAAAATTACAAAGATCAATTATGAAAAATATTTTAAAAAAATGAAAGGACTCTTTAAACAGTGGAACAAAAGAAATTTAACTCCTATAGGTAAGATTACTGTGGTTAAATCACTAATTCTGCCAGTACTTAACCATCTTTTTATTGCACTTCCAAACCCTAGTATAGAAATTATTAAAGATATTAAAGCTATGTTATATACATTTATTTGGAAATCATCTGTTAATAGAGTGAAAAAGGATATCATGCAAAAGAAGTATCAAGAGGGGGGACTTAAGATGATTAATATACATTCTTTTATTTTGGCTTTGAAGTCCACATGGATCAGGAGACTCTTTTTCAACAATTGTAAATGGCAGAATATTTTTATGTCATCAATTGATATAAATAAACTATCATGTGGCGGTAGTGGATATATAGAACAAGTAATAGAAAGTGTAAAAAATCAATTTTGGAAGGATGTATTATATGCTTGGAAATCTGTTATTGAAAAAGACGAAAACAAAGATTGGACAAACTTTCTTGCCAATACAGTTTGGTTGAATAAACAGGTAAAAATTGACAAAAGAACTATCTTTTATCCAGAGTGGTTCAACAGGGGTGTAAAGTTTGTTAACGATTTTGTCAATGATGATGGTTCTTTTCTGACTTTAGATCAGTTTTCAAACAAATTTGGACTTTGTGTAAATTTTCTGCAATATAATGGGGTTATTAGTTCTTTACGACAAATGCTAAAATTATATCCATATGGAGACAAATCATCTAATTTACAGACTCCTTTTGTCCCATCATCTCTACAAAATATTTTTCGAAGTTCTAAAGGTTCAAAAGATATGTACACAATTCTAAATAAAAACAGTAGTGTTCCTACCGCTCAAAGAAAATGGAATACAGTTTTCGATATTAATTCTAATGAGTGGAAACAAATTTATATACTCCCATTTAAAGCTACAGCATGTGCAAAATTACATTGGTTTCAATTTAGAATAAACCACAATATTCTGGCTACTAATCATTTCCTGAAAAAAATTAAAATTATTGATGATGCAAATTGTAATTTTTGCCAAAAGGAAAATGAAACCATTGAACACATTTTTTGGGGTTGTGAAAATGTACAAAATCTGCTAGGGCAAGTAAATTCTTGGTTCGGTGACA
This sequence comes from Bathymodiolus brooksi, assembly GCA_963680875.1. NCBI lineage: Eukaryota > Metazoa > Mollusca > Bivalvia > Mytilida > Modiolidae > Bathymodiolus > Bathymodiolus brooksi. The sequence goes on from OY804576.1 coordinate 148,370,090, forward strand.
AAGACATAAACCAAACATTTTTTAAGAAGACTCTAATTTTTGGGGATGTTGATAAAGTATATAAAGATGATGTATACAATGCCATTTTACTAAACATAAAATACTATATATATATACAAACAGATGTCTGAAGAAAAAATTATCCTTTCTTTCGCTTAAAGCCTGTTTGATAAATTTATATAAAACTGAAAAAATGATTGCTGTCCGAAATCAAAGAATTGCAGAATTTCAATTACATTGGAGTACTTTTGAAAAACTGTTTGAGGATTGTTGACATAGTTTTTATTCTTATGTAAATTCCCTTTCCATAGAGACACCACTAAATACTAACTGATATAGTTTATCTAAATATACTTTTCTTGTTTATATTTACTATACTATAGTATACTTTATAGTATACTCATTACGGGATAATTAAAACAATATGAATGTTTGATCCATCCAAATAATACTTTTGTATAGTCCAATTGATTGTTTGCACCAGGCCAGACCATAAAAGTTTTATATATAAATGCCAATATAAAGTACAATCTCATCTTCTCAATGTCTTCTTTTTTTTTCTTCTTCTTTTTAAAAATACATTAAATTCTTATCTACTTTTTTTCCTAATTATACAAAAAAATATTTATCACATATATCAATAGTAAACAATTTTAAACTCTGCAAAATACCTCTTTTCTCATCTTTTATATTCTAAAAAAAAAAAAAAAAAACTCCACTGCAATATACATATGATTATATATTGGAAAAGGTTGTAAGAAGATTTAATTGTACTTTACTATATAGATTGTATGATGTTTTATATGTTATTATATTATTGTACTCTATTCTGTATTGATGTATTTTGCAGTTGAGAGAAAAAAAAAAAAAACTCAATGGACCGGGATATCCTACTTATGTGCACATCTTCTTATTAGGATCTTGCAATGTACAAAGTTTCGTGAACTTCTGATTAATCATATAGGAGAATTTGCGATGAAGTGCATACTGAAATGTCTCAAAATTTTGAAGTCCAAAGAGGCATAACAGGGGTAAAACTCAATGGACAATAAAATCCTTTATACTGCAAAGTTCACACATCATGATCTTAAATTCCACAAAGTTTGGTGGAAATTGGACAAAAGATGTGGAAGTTGGTCCGGACAGACAGGTCGATTCCTATACACCCTCCCAAACTATGTTTGCGGGGGGTAAAACAAAGGAGTAATTGAGAATGGACAATCAAGAGACATAGGTAACATCGGGCACAAGAGACAACAAACAAAACAAAGGAGTAATCAGAAGTTGTAAATCAAAGAAGACAAACGATGATCTACAAAATCTTGTTTCTGATAAGATTCATACATGTATGTCTATTAGAAAAGTTAACAGACAATGGAGGGATGACAGACATCAAGTGATGGCGAAATCTGACAAAAATAATATATTACCATATTTCTTCTTTGATATCATTATCAAGTAGAAATATAACTAATGTCTATTGATGTTTACACACTAGCACTTAATTTACACCATGGTGTCTTATTTACATGTATGTGTGTGATACTATTTACATGTGTGTATGAATCTGTATTACATTTCTATGACTACCATAATACACCTAATGAGTAATTCTGTGAAATATATATTTACATTAATTAAAAAATTAACATGGAAGTGTACAATGAATAAAGCTATAAGTGTTTGGCTTAATGTAACTTGATTTTAAGTCTGAAAACGATAACCAAATAATGGTACAATGAAATTCTCATATTATTTAATATCTCGATTTATATACAAAACAACAACAAAAAACGTTTTTGCTACCATTTGTTTAAATTAAAAAAAAATACAGACAAATCATACTTTTGTAAACAATACATAAGTGGATAAAAAAATATGCTTATTAATTCAGAAGCTCCTGTGAGTCTGTAATTGCTCACCTTGTTTCAATTAGACTTCTAAATTTTATAGAAAAATCTGGGACATACGATAAACAAGTTAAAATTCATATTTAAGCTGATTCCAACATAAAATTAACCAACATTTGCCATTTAAACAAATTTTGTGTGATGGCAGCCATCATGAATGAGGGAAATGGCTGTCGGAGACAATTTTTAAAGTGGACAACCTATTCCAATCTTGTTTCAGTTGGATCAATGGTTTCTGGAGATTTTAATATACCCCCGGTAAACTTTTATCCAAAAAAAAGAGCAATTTGCATAATCGGTATAAAACAGCTAAACTAATATTTCACAGAAAAATAAGAAAGAAAAGTTGATCTACTCATTGTCATTCATCTGTAGTTCAAATTTTAGTTCATTTTGACATAAAATAAAGCATTAATGGTAAATTAAGGAAATTTCTATTTTTGGTAACACTCTTGAATGGCAGGTGGTGCTGTTGGACACAATTTTGAAAGGGAATCACCCAAGGACCCTCACAACCAGGTTTGCTTTAATTTTGCATGGTGGACTCAGAGCAAAAGATTTTAAAGTAAAGTTTATGATGTATGATGCTAAGTGATGGCCAAATGTGCTAAAAAGTTGAAATTCAAGGCCAAACAAAGGATACATAGTAACATACTGTAAACAATTAAGTAAAAAATAAATTCATAAACAATTCTATTTAATGCTGTCAGAATTGAATTTTTTTTTTTATATTAAAAGTTGCCAATATTTGATGTTTTATACTAATGGCAGTTGAAATTTTTCATAATATCATACGTAAATGTAAATAGCCTAAAACGAAGGAAAGATTTTCTTGCATCCAGTAAAGTATCAACTTTTACCCACGCAATATTCATATGACCTGACAGTGAACTCATTCGGGAAGGCATTTGCGCATGTGCGAAATTGTTTGTTGATGAAGAAAATGTGCACATGGTACAAATCGAATCGTGGAAGAATAAAAAGATTGACGGATTCTACACGAAAATGACAAAAAAAGGAGAATTCAGCAAGCTTTGTGTAAAAATTATAAAAAAAGATGTTATACCGACCTACTCCATTTTTCAACACGTAAGCATAATTTAGATCTTTTTTCGGCCGAATCGTATTTTGACAGTAGAATTGCATCGTATTTTTTTAGATATTCTTTTTTTCAGGAGAAAACGCTAGGTGATATCTCTTTTAAATTAGAGACTAAAATAATGAAATTCAAGTCTGTTTTTTTCTAAAAAAAATATAATCAAGATAACTCAAGTGTTGTCAATAATATGCAATACAATTTGTTTACAATTTTCCCTTTATCTGGCCCCTTTGCAGAATTTGGGTTTGTTTTTATTGATTTCATCACTTATTTCCGATTTTAAGTGTCATTCTTACTAAATACCATTATATAATATTAACTGATTACCCCGGGATCCAATTTCATAGATATATTTCTTAAATTATATCAATCCTAATGAATTTACATGCAACATGCTTACTTGGCTATTTATAGCAGTTATCAGTGTTCGGCAAACTGCGGAAAAGCAGCCGACTTATAATTAGGTCGTGTTAATGGCAATTCCACCAACATGCATTCGAATTCTTTTCACTAATTATGACATTATTGTTAATTTGATATTAATGTACCAAGAGGGATAACTCTTATGGTTCTGGTTTTCTTAATTGGAACTCTTTTGTTTTGAAGTCTAATTTAGTTGGTGTATTTACATTAAATAGATGTAGAAAATATTGAGTGTCTTAGAGTTTAACAAGTGGTAGCAGAGCATGGTTCGATGAAAGAACATTAAGTGTCAACTATTGAGAGTCTGTCAAGCATGCATATAAACAATATAAGTAAATCCCCCCCCCCCCCCATAAATACAGTCCAGACAGTACATGGTGAATTATAGAAAAAGGAGGGAAAACTGCACAAAGAGAACAATGGCCACAAAAATAAATCCGCCCATATTTAGCAAGTCTAAATCTTATGAACTTTACAAACAGGAACTATTGGCTTGGAGTGAAATCAAGGATCTAGATAAAAAGAAAAGAGGGGATGCAATTGCATTTACTTTACCAGAGAATGATGAAAGCAAGATCCGAGAAAAAGTGTTCGATCAAATTAAACTTGATGACTTAAAGAAAGACACCGGCTTTAATACACTCCTTGAATTTCTAGATAAGCATCTTGCTAAAGATGATCTTGCAGACAGTTTAGAAAAGTTTGAAGAATTTGAGGATCTCAACAGAGCTGAAGGTCAGACAATAAACTAATTTATTATACCTCATAGGGGAACAGGACAAAAGCCCCCCAATAATGATGAAAAGTCAAATGTTTTTTTTTAATTTTTATACATTTTCTTATATTGATGGTGATATTAGATATATTAAAGTATAAAGGAAAATTTTTTTTAAATTAATTAAATTTTTTTTAATACTTTTTTTTCTTCACATTTTGTTTATTATTATTAACATTTATATTTATTAAGTGTAAATTACAAAAGAAAAACTGATAATTTGTTTATAAATTAAAGTTATTTTTTGAATTATTCATAATTAAAGTCAATCAGGTAAAATTAATTATAGCAATCAATGACGCAGAAAAAGATACTAGAGGCTCCCAGGAGCCTGAGCCTGTATAGCTCACCTGGGTATAATAACAACATCAGTCAATAAAACTTGATAACTTCGGGAAAAAAAATTAACAAATGTAGCCTTCATCATTGCAGACCCCTTCTACAAAAAAATGTGGGCAGGGGTTCCCCCTTTAATGTAAGTTATCAAAATTGCTGAAAAAAAACAGATATGTCAATGATTCTCAAAATTTAGCTTTTCCTACTTCACATTTTGTAATAGAGTTGCTTCCGTTTGATTATTTGAGTAACCAAAAGCAGTGAGTCAACAAAAAATGCATTTCAAGAGGAATAACTCTTCACAGTTGTCGCACATTTTTAACTGTGGGAAATTTTTTGTAGATCTTGACATGCTGAACATTTTTGCAGTTTAAACTTTCCCTCTATCTCTAATAGTTTTTGAGATATAAGATGATAGTATTAAAATTGAGAACATTTTGATGAAAAAAGGGCAATAACTCCAAAATGGGTAATTGGATTTACTTCAAAATTGCAGGGTAGGAAGATCTTCACATGCTGCAAATTTTTGCAATTTAAACTTATCTCTTATAGTTTTTGAAATATAAGACGAAAAGTATTATTTTTTTTTTATAAATTTGATGAAAAAAGGGCAAGAACTCCAAGATGGGTAATCAGATTTACTTCAAAATTGCAGGTAAAAAAAAAAAATTGATCGCAGGGTCAAACCGCCAGACACATTTTTGGAAGAGAACCATCCAATGACTATTTCATCAAAATTTTGTTCTTATTGAGCAAATGGTTTCAGACAAAAAGATTGTTTTTAAATTTCATCCCCCCTTTTTTCTAATTTGCATAATCGGTCAAAATCGGCAAAAGTTCAAAGTTCATAAAAAATCCTGTAATATATGTTAAAAAGCTCATCATTATGCTTATACAGTTCAAATTTGGGCACTTTCTGGCTTAAAATAGAGCAGTTTTGGCCATTTGAAGAAATTTCTATTTTTAGTAATGGCGGCCATCTTGGATACAGGACGGTGCTGACGGACACAATTTTGAAAGGGGACCACCTAAGGATCATTTCAGCAAAGTTTGGTTGAGATTGGCTCAGTAGTTTCAGAGGAGAAGATTTTTTTTTAATTTCATCCCCCCCCCCTTTTTCTAATTTGCATAATCGGTCAAAATCGGTAAAAGTTCAAAGTTCATAAAAAATCCCGTAATATATGTTAAAAAGCTCATCATTATGCTTATACAGTTCAAATTTGGGCACTTTCTGGCTTAAAATAGAGCAGTTTTGGCCATTTGAAGAAATTTCTATGCTTAGTAATGGCGGCCATCTTGGATACAGGACGGCGCTGACGGACACAATTTTGAAAGGGGACCACCCAAGGATCATTTCAACAAAGTTTGGTTGAGATTGGCTCAGTAGTTTCAGAGGAGAAGATTTTTTTTTTAATTCTATCCCCCCTTTTTTCTAATTTGCATAATCGGTCAAAATCGGCAAAAGTTCAAAGTTCATAAAAAATCCTGTAATATATGTTAAAAAGCTCATCATTATGCTTATACAGTTCAAATTTGGGCACTTTCTGGCTTAAAATAGAGCAGTTTTTGCCATTTGAAGAAATTTCTATTTTTAGTAATGGCGGCCATCTTGGATACAGGACGGCGTTGACGGACACAGTTTTGAAAGGGGACCACCTAAGGATCATCTCAGCAAAGTTTGGTTGAGATTGCGTCAGTAGTTTCAGAGGAGAAGATTTTTATTTAATTTCATCCCCCCCCCCTTTTTCTAATTTGCATAATCGGTCAAAATCGGCAAAAGTTCAAAGTTCATAAAAAATCCCGTAATATATGTTAAAAAGCTCATCATTATGCTTATACAGTTCAAATTTGGGCACTTTCTGGCTTAAAATAGAGCAGTTTTGGCCATTTGAAGAAATTTCTATGTTTAGTAATGGCGGTCATCTTGGATACAGGACGGCGCTGACGGACACAATTTTGAAAGGGGACCACCTAAGGATCATCTCAGCAAAGATTGGTTGAGATTGGCTCAGTGGTTTCAGAGAAGATTTTTTTTTAATTTCATCCCCCCTTTTTTCTAATTTGCATAATCGGTCAAAATCGGTAAAAGTTCAAAGTTCATAAAAAATCCCGTAATATAGGTTAAAAAGCTCATCAGTATGCTTATACAGTTCAAATTTGGGCACTTTCTGGCTTAAAATAGAGCAGTTTTGGCCATTTGAAGAAATTTCTATTTTTAGTAATGGCGGCCATCTTGGATACAGGACGGCGCTGACGGACACAATTTTGAAAGGGGACCACCTAAGAATCATTTCAGCAAAGTTTGGTTGAGATTGGCTCTGTAGTTTCAGAGGAGAAGAATTTTTTTAATTTCATCCCCCCTTTTTTCTAATTTGCATAATCGGTCAAAATCAGTAAAAGTTCAAAGTTCATAAAAAATCCTGTAATATATGTTAAAATGCTCATCATTATGCTTATACGGTTCAAATTTGGGCACTTTCTGGCTTAAAATAGAGCAGTTTTGGCCATTTGAAGAAATTTCTATTTTTAGTAATGGCGGCCATCTTGGATACAGGACGGCGCTGACGGACATAATTTTGAAAGGGGACCACCCAAGGATCATCTCAGCAAAGCTTGGTTGAGATTGGCTCTGTAGTTTCAGAGGAGAAGATTTTTTTTTTAATTTCATCCCCTCTTTTTTCTAATCTGCATAATCGGTCAAAATCGGTAAAAGTTCAAAGTTCATAAAAAATCCCGTAATATATGTTAAAAAGCTCATTATTATGCTTATACAGTTCAAATTTAGGCACTTTCTGGCTTAAAATAGAGCAGTCTTGGCCATTTGAAGAAATTTCTATTTTTAGTAATGGTGGCCATCTTGGATACAGGACGGCGCTGACGGACACGATTTTGAAAGGGGACCACCTAAGGATCATTTCTGCAAAGTTTGGTTGAGATTGGCTCAGTAGTTTCAGAGGAGAAGATTTTTTTTTAATTTCATCCCCCCTTTTTTCTAATTTGCATAATCGGTCAAAATCGGTAAAAGTTCAAAAGTTCATAAAAAATCCCGTAATATATGTTAAAAAGCTCATCAATATGCTTATACAGTTCAAATTTGGGCACTTTCTGGCTTAAAATAGAGCAGTTTTGGCCATTTGAAGAAATTTCTATTTTTAGTAATGGCGGCCATCTTGGATACAGGACGGCGCTGACGGACACAATTTTGAAAGGGGACCACCTAAGGATCATTTCAGCAAAGTTTGTTTGAGATTGGCTCAGTAGTTTCAGAGGAGAAGATTTTTTTTTAATTTCATCCCCCCCCCCTTTTTCTAATTTGCATAATCGGTCAAAATCGGCAAAAGTTCAAAGTTCATAAAAAATCCCGTAATATATGTTAAAAAGCTCATTATTATGCTTATACAGTTCAAATTTGGGCACTTTCTGGCTTAAAATAGAGCAGTTTTGGCCATTTGAAGAAATTTCTATGTTTAGTAATGGCGGCCATCTTGGATACAGGACGGCGCTGACGGACACAATTTTGAAAGGGGACCACCTAAGGATCATTTCAGCAAAGTTTGGTTGAGATTGGCTCAGTAGTTTCAGAGGAGAAGATTTTTTTTTAATTTCATCCCCCCTTTTTTCTAATTTGCATAATCGGTCAAAATCGGTAAAAGTTCAAAGTTCATAAAAAATCCCGTAATATATGTTAAAAAGCTCATCATTATGCTTATACAGTTCAAATTTGGGCACTTTCTGGCTTAAAATAGAGCAGTTTTAGCCATTTGAAGAAATTTCTATGCTTAGTAATGGTGGCCATCTTGGATACAGGACGGCGCTGACGGACACAATTTTGAAAGGGGACCACCCAAGGATCATTTCAACAAAGTTTGGTTGAGATTGGCTCAGTAGTTTCAGAGGAGAAGATTTTTTTTTTAATTCTATCCCCCCTTTTTTCTAATTTGCATAATCGGTCAAAATCGGCAAAAGTTCAAAGTTCATAAAAAATCCCGTAATATATGTTAAAAAGCTCATCATTATGCTTATACAGTTCAAATTTGGGCACTTTCTGGCTTAAAATAGAGCAGTTTTGGCCATTTGAAGAAATTTCTATTTTTAGTAATGGCGGCCATCTTGGATACAGGACGGCGTTGACGGACACAAATTTGAAAGGGGACCACCTAAGAATCATTTCAGCAAAGTTTGGTTGAGATTGGGTCAGTAGTTTCAGAGGAGAAGATTTTTATTTAATTTCATCCCCCCCCCCTTTTTTCTAATTTGCATAATCGGTCAAAATCGGCAAAAGTTCAAAGTTCATAAAAAATCCCGTAATATATGTTAAAAAGCTCATCATTATGCTTATACAGTTCAAATTTGGGCACTTTCTGGCTTAAAATAGAGCAGTTTTTGCCATTTGAAGAAATTTCTATTTTTAGTAATGGCGGCCATCTTGGATACAGGACGGCGCTGACGGACACGATTTTGAAAGGGGACCACCTAAGGATCATTTCTGCAAAGTTTGGTTGAGATTGGCTCAGTAGTTTCAGAGGAGAAGATTTTTTTTTTAATTTCATCCCCCCTTTTTTCTAATTTGCATAATCGGTCAAAATCGGCAAAAGTTCAAAGTTCATAAAAAATCCCGTAATATATGCTAAAAAGCTCATCAATATGCTTATACAGTTCAAATTTGGGCACTTTCTGGCTTAAAATAGAGCAGTTTTGGTCATTTGAAGAACTTTCTATTTTTAGTAATGGCGGCCATCTTGGATACAGGACGGCGCTGACGGACACAATTTTGAAAGGGGACCACCTAAGGATCATTTCAGCAAAGTTTGTTTGAGATTGGCTCAGTAGTTTCAGAGGAGAAGATTTTTTTTAAATTTCATCCCCCCTTTTTTCTAATTTGCATAATCGGTCAAAATCGGCAAAAGTTCAAAGTTCATAAAAAATCCCGTAATATATGTTAAAAGCTCATTATTATGCTTATACAGTTCAAATTTGGGCACTTTCTGGCTTAAAATAGAGCAGTCTTGGCCATTTGAAGAAATTTCTATTTTTAGTAATGGCGGCCATCTTGGCTGAGGGGCACGATTTTGAAAGGGGACCACCTAAGGATCATTTCAGCAAAGTTTGGTTGAGATTGGCTCTGTAGTTTCAGAGGAGAAGATTTTTTTTTAATTTCATCCCCCCTTTTTTCTAATTTGCATAATCGGTCAAAATCGGTAAAAGTTCAAAGTTCATAAAAAATCCCGTAATATATGTTAAAAAGCTCATCATGCTTATACAGTTCAAATTTGGGCACTTTCTGGCTTAAAATAGAGCAGTTTTGGCCATTTGAAGAAATTTCTATTTTTAGTAATGGCGGCCATCTTGGATACAGGACGGTGCTGACGGACACAATTTTGAAAGGGGACCACCTAAGGAGCATCTCAGCAAAGTTTGGTTGAGATTGGCTCAGTAGTTTCAGAGGAGAAGATTTTTTTTTAATTTCATCCCCCCCTTTTTTCTAATTTGCATAATCGGTCAAAATCGGTAAAAGTTCAAAGTTCATAAAAAATCCCGTAATATATGTTAAAAAGCTCATCATTATGCTTATACAGTTCAAATTTGGGCACTTTCTGGCTTAAAATAGAGCAGTTTTGGTCATTTGAAGAACTTTCTATTTTTAGTAATGGCGGCCATCTTGGATACAGGACGGCGCTGACGGACACAATTTTGAAAGGGGACCACCTAAGGATCATTTCAGCAAAGTTTGTTTGAGATTGGCTCAGTAGTTTCAGAGGAGACGATTTTTTTTTAATTTCATCCCCCCTTTTTTCTAATTTGCATAATCGGTCAAAATCGGCAAAAGTTCAAAGTTCATAAAAAATCCCGTAATATATGTTAAAAAGCTCATTATTATGCTTATACAGTTCAAATTTGGGCACTTTCTGGCTTAAAATAGAGCAGTCTTGGCCATTTGAAGAAATTTCTATTTTTAGTAATGGCGGCCATCTTGGCTGAGGGGCACGATTTTGAAAGGGGACCACCTAAGGATCATTTCAGCAAAGTTTGGTTGAGATTGGCTCAGTAGTTTCAGAGGAGAAGATTTTTTTTTTAATTTCATCCCCCCTTTTTTCTAATTTGCATAATCGGTCAAAATCGGCAAAAGTTCAAAGTTCATAAAAAATCCCGTAATATATGTTAAAAAGCTCATCATGCTTATACAGTTCAAATTTGGGCACTTTCTGGCTTAAAATAGAGCAGTTTTGGCCATTTGAAGAAATTTCTATTTTTAGTAATGGCGGCCATCTTGGATACAGGACGGTGCTGACGGACACAATTTTGAAAGGGGACCACCTAAGGAGCATCTCAGCAAAGTTTGGTTGAGATTGGCTCAGTAGTTTCAGAGGAGAAGATTTTTTTTTAATTTCATCCCCCCCTTTTTTCTAATTTGCATAATCGGTCAAAATCGGTAAAAGTTCAAAGTTCATAAAAAATCCCGTAATATATGTTAAAAAGCTCATCATTATGCTTATACAGTTCAAATTTGGGCACTTTCTGGCTTAAAATAGAGCAGTTTTGGTCATTTGAAGAACTTTCTATTTTTAGTAATGGCGGCCATCTTGGATACAGGACGGCGCTGACGGACACAATTTTGAAAGGGGACCACCTAAGGATCATTTCAGCAAAGTTTGTTTGAGATTGGCTCAGTAGTTTCAGAGGAGACGATTTTTTTTTAATTTCATCCCCCCTTTTTTCTAATTTGCATAATCGGTCAAAATCGGCAAAAGTTCAAAGTTCATAAAAAATCCCGTAATATATGTTAAAAAGCTCATTATTATGCTTATACAGTTCAAATTTGGGCACTTTCTGGCTTAAAATAGAGCAGTCTTGGCCATTTGAAGAAATTTCTATTTTTAGTAATGGCGGCCATCTTGGCTGAGGGGCACGATTTTGAAAGGGGACCACCTAAGGATCATTTCAGCAAAGTTTGGTTGAGATTGGCTCAGTAGTTTCAGAGGAGAAGATTTTTTTTTAATTTCATCCCCCCTTTTTTCTAATTTGCATAATTGGTCAAAATCGGCAAAAGTTCAAAGTTCATAAAAAATCCCGTAATATATGTTAAAAAGCTCATCATGCTTATACAGTTCAAATTTGGGCACTTTCTGGCTTAAAATAGAGCAGTTTTGGCCATTTGAAGAAATTTCTATTTTTAGTAATGGCGGCCATCTTGGATACAGGACGGTGCTGACGGACACAATTTTGAAAGGGGACCACCTAAGGATCATCTCAGCAAAGTTTGGTTGAGATTGGCTCAATAGTTTCAGAGAAGATTTTTTTTTAATTTCATTCCCCCTTTTTTCTAATTTGCATAATCGGTCAAAATGGGTAATGGGATTTACTTCAAAATTGCAGGGTAGGTAGATCTTGATATGCTGCACATTTTTGCAATAAACTTAACATCTATCTCTAAATAGTTTTGAAATATAAGACGAAAAGAATTAAAATTTAAAAAAAAATTGATGAAAAAAGGGCAATAACTCCAAGATGGGTAATCAAATTTACTTCAAAATTGCAGGGTAGGTAGATCTTGACATGCTGAACATGTTTGCAGTTTCAACTTACCATCTGTCTCTTATAGTTTTTGAAATAAAGGACGAAAAATTTTAAAATTTTGAAAATTTGATCAAAAAAGGGAAATAACTCCAAAATGAGTAATGGGATTTACTTCATCTTGATCTTGATATGCCGCACATTTTTGCAATTTAGAGTTAACCTTTATCTCTTATAGTTTTTGAAATATAAGACGAAAAGTATTAAAATTTTACAAATTTGATGAAAAAAGGGCAATAACTCCAAGATGGGTAATCAGATTTACTTCAAAATTGCAGAGTAGGTATATCTTGATGTACTGATCATGTTTACCCCATGTCAGATTTTTGATATTATTAACGGTTTTTGAGTTATTACCCAAAACCTGCAATTTTACCATATGTTCTATTTTTAGTAACAGTGGCCATGTTGGTTGGTGCACGGCATCACCGGACACAATTTTGAAACTAGACACCCTAGTGATGATTCAGACCAAGTTTGGTTTCCATTGGTTTAGTACTTTCAGAGGAGAAGATTTTTGAAAAAGTTTACGACGTACGACGGACGACGACGACGGACGCCAAGTGATGGCAATAGCTCACATGACCCTTTGGGTCAGGTGAGCTAAAAATGTATTGACTTTAATTATGAATAATTCAAAAAATAACTTTAATTTATAAACAAATTATCAGTTTTTCTTTTGTAATTTACACTTTATAAATATAAATGTTAATAATAATAAACAAAATGTGAAGAATTTGAAGTATTAAATTTTTTTAATTAATTATTAATTTTTTTCCTTTATACTTTAATATATCTATCAATATAAAAAAATGTATAACAAAAAAACATTAACTTTTACTTTTCATCATTATTGGGGGGCTTTTGTCCTAGACCCATTAATTTGATTGGACAATGGGTACAAATCAGGACACGTGATCATACAGGACAAAAGTCATATTCCGTGAAATAAAAATCATATTCCACCCCCTCGGAAGCCTCGCAGGTTTTCCCGCCAGAGTTATCGTTCTTTGACAGGAAAACGTCAGAGGCACTCGGAACGCATCACTTGCAGACGACCGTTACAATGGATATGGTTTTTAAATGTCTGAGACAACGTTCCAATGGACTTGAAATATGTTTGCCAGCAGTATTTTACATGTATGTGTTTTCTTGGTTTCATTCGGTATAATAAAACATTTATAGCATGCAGGTTCAGGAAATATGAAAATTTATTCATATTTCCCTCATCAGCATGCAATAAATGTATAATATCGCTGTTTTCGATAACAAATACTACAAAATTGAGAAGAAAAATATGACACTTCCACCAGAGATCTTGGCATTTAAACTGTTGAGAAAAGCAAATATTACAAAGGAGGAAAAACAATTGGTTTTGACAGGAATGAATAATGAAAACAGGCCAACTCTCTATGATGAAGCAAAACGATCATTGGAGAAGTTTTTTGGAGAAGGAGGTCACATGAAAAGTGAATTAAATCAAAGCATAAAGCTAGAACCAGCGTTTTTTGCTGGAAATGAAGAGGCTTTATGGGCAGCAGGATATGTGAAGCGTGGAAGCAATTATGGCAACCGACGGGGTGGATGCAGCAGTAGAGGTAGTGGATGAGGACAGGGATTTCCTTCATCATAGCGTGGCACCAAATACTTAAATCCTTCAGGACCAGATGGGAAAATCCTAGCGTGCAGATCATGTGGGTCATATAGACATCTTGTAGCAAAATGCCCCGACAGTTGGGAAATCTTAGCGAAAGTAAACATTACAGAGGAAGAACAGCGAAAGTAAACATTACAGAGGAAGAACATGCAGTCCTGTTTACAGGTTATCAAAAACAAGACATTATGCAATTGGGCAGTGATGCGCGTAATTGTGCGGTGTTGGATAGTGCATATAGTAGCACAGAGTGTGGTCAAACCTGGCTGAACAGTTATCTTGACTCGTTAAATGAAGATGACCGTGCAAAGGTTGTCTGTCAGGAGGGACATAAAGTGTTCAAATTTGGAGGATGGACAAGGCTAAAGTCAGATGGCGTATATAAATTACCCGTTTGTATGGTAGGAAAACAAGTCCGAGTCAAAACCGATGTGGTAGAATCAGATATTCCTCTACTGCTCTCACAATCAGCTATGAAAAAGGCAGGTGTAAAAATGGATTTAGAGAACAACACAGCCGTAATCATGGGAAAAGAGGTAGCACTGAACGTAACATCCTCTGGACATTATTGTATACCAATAGACAAAACTGAAACTGTACATGTAAATGAAGTTCATGCAGTAAAATTGGAAGAAATGACTCAAGACGAACAAAAGTCAGCTTTGTTGAAACTCCATCAGCAATTTGCACATCCACCAAAGAAGCGTCTTGTTGCACTATTGAAAGATGCTGGAGGTTGGAGAGAAGAATATGACGATCACTTGCTAGAAATACAGTCAAAATGTGAACTATGCAAAGTCTATGCAGTAACACCACCTAGACCTGTAGTATCAATGCCAATGGTGAAAGAATTCAATGAAAAAGTTGCTATGGACCTTAAACAATACAAAGGCCGCTGGATACTTCATATGATTGACATGTGGTTTAGATAAACAGTGTCCGTCTTCATTAGTCGAAAGAAACCAAGCAATGTAATTGAGGCAATGATGAAGAATTGGATAGGAGTTTTTGAACTTATGGGAGCCTTAAGAACAGATAATGGTGGGGAGTTCAGCTCTGATGAAATGCATGATATAACATCTATTTTAAATGTCCGATTATGCACAGCAGCTGGTATGAGCCCATTTCAGAATGGACTTTGTGAGCATGTCCATGCAATCACCGATATCATGTTGATTAAACTTGCAGCAGAAAACAAGAATGTGGAGATTGAAACACTTCTATCATGGGTAAATATGGGAAGAAATTCACTGCAGATGTGGAATGGCTTTAGCAGTCAACAATTAGTGTTTGGTAAAAATCCGAATTTGCCGAATATAATGAAAGCAGAGTTACCTGCCTTGGAAGGAATTACATGTAGTGAAACATTTGAATGCGTTGCATGAAACTCGCAAAGCATACATACAAACTGAGGCAGATGAAAGGATACAGCGTGCATTACGTTCAAAAGTAAGAGATGCAGAACAAGTATTCAAAAATGGTGACATGGTATTTTACAAACGAGAAGGGAAGGAGTGTTGGTTGGGACCTGGAAAAGTGGTATTTCAGGATGGAAAAGTTGTATTTGTCCGAGTATCGCCAAACAGACTGTGTAAAGTCAACACGTACTTTGTGGACAATGCCACAAAGGATGATAAGCAAGAGAGTTATGACAGTAATGACACAAGTGAGCCTAAAAGTGATCAAACGAAATCTGCAACTGTCATTACAGAAACTAAATAATTTTCATGAAGATCAATCAAACAAATCTGACAATCAGGAAAATGTTCCAAAGGAAACGACATCTAGCGCTTTACTTCAGATAAAGAAAAATGATAATATTCAGTACAAATTGTCAGATTCGGAAGAATGGATTAGTGCAACTGTACTGGGGAAAGCAGGAAAAATGACTGGAAAGAACAAAACATGGTACAATGTGCAAGACCATTTAAGCAATGAACAAAAAAGTGTGGATTTAGGTAGATTAGAATGGAATGCTATAGAGAATCTGCATAGAGATGAGGAAGTTCATACAACTGATGATGTTGATGATACAAGCTGTGAAATTGCAAAACAATTAGAACTTCAAAAACTATGTCATTTTGATACATATGAGGAGGTGAGAATTGATATCGCAGCGATCTGCGAGATGAAACAAAATAACTATGCTGAAGTTAAGTGGTGCCCCGGGAAAGTTCAGCTGGCAAATTCAATGACAAAGAGAGGAGCATCAGGAATAGAACTTTTAAATGTACTACAGAAAGGAAAATTGCCAGAAGAATTTGTATGAAATTGTGAATTAACATTTTATATCTATTTATTCAAAGGGGCATAATAATCCCCCATGACCTGAGGACAGTCTAATCCAATGACGGTCATAACATGAATGGTTTAAGTAATTTGTGCATCCGACTACTTATGTACACTAGTTACATTCGTTTCTGCTTGTGTGCATTATTTTTTTTTGTTGGCTTGAGGAGCCATCTTTTTCAATGAAGGCTAATTCTCGTCACAAAAAGAAGAGATTGTAATTACCGTATTTTACGGACTATAGGTCGATGGGGACGATAGGTCGAATTGCTGCTTTTCGGCTAAATTTTTTGGGAAATACTAAGATAGGTCGAAGCATTCCATAGGTCGAGGATGCCGATGACAACTTGGTTAAGTATCGTCACATCAAACTTTTTTTTCGTTTTTTTTTTTACATCAGTAAACATTTGTCCTATAACGATGTTCTTCGGTAAGTATTAACTCAAGAATACTATTCTTATGTGTCATAAACGAAATAATTATGAAAATTAAATTAAATAAAATTTTGTTTTTAAACTTGTTTTTTATGAGGAGTCTGGTTTGTAAAGCCAGACATCAATGACATTAAAATCAGGCCATCTGTGGGTGTCACAATAGATGGTAAACGGTGTTCATACAATAAAATAATCAAGCTGTCAAAACAATGTATCACCTTGTGCAGTTTTATTGACATACCTTTAAACTGTGTTTAATTAGTAGTACACAAATTATGTGATCGTCTCGGTCCAGTAAATTTTCAATCAGCTGATCAGGATAATTAAGTGCCGACTGATGTTCACCTGTGTTAATTATCTCATGGTGATTATTTTATTTTTTCCTAATTGACCAATTCAAGTGTAGAACATTCTAGTTTAACGAAATCGATAATTATTTTCCAGTATATTTAGTATAAAAAGCTTGTACTCCACGTTTATTCAAATTATTGTGAGATTTAATGCAACCGCCATTTTTTACTACAACCCTGTGCACATGCTCGTGTTAGATGGAAAAGCTATATAGCTATATTTAGATATTTTGTGACAATAAATTTTATATTGTAAAACGATCCACCCTGTGATTTTTTTTCAACAACATACATTTTTATAGTATATATTTTATTATACAATTCAATATTGAACTGATTTTTGCTAACACTTCAATCATTGAATATTATTGATTTTTTTCGGATGTTGAACATTTTTTCCCCGGAATTGCACCCCTTGTTAGTATACTTTTGTTCCCCAAGAACATCGATGATTTCAGTCTTCTTATTCAGAAAAAAAAACCTACAGCAAATTCAAGGTATACTATAAACAAAATCGTCATTTTTATCGAAATTTTTTTTTAGGGATTCCAGATTTTTTTAACTTCATCCTTGTATAGGTCGAAGTGGACGATAGGTCGAAGCCAGCCTGTTGAGGGAAAAAAATATCGACCTATCGTCCGTAAAATACGGTAATGTTAATTTGATACAAGATTCTGGTTTTCTTAATTGGAACTCTTTTGTTTTGAAGTCTAGTTTAGTTGGTGTGTTTACATTAAATAGATGTAGAAAATATTGAGTGTCTTAGAGTTTAACAATTATAACATATTTCTTAAACATGACTTCTTGTTCAGAACATTTTATTAGTATAAAACATCGAATATTGGCAACTTTTAATATAAACAAAAAAAATTTAATTCTGACAGCCTGTATGCCTTTAAATGTGATGCCATTAAATTGTTGTAACCCTGTCTGTATTTTACAATATTACACAATGTCACAACATGTACATTAATATACACAATGTCTACAATGTAATGATATGTACATGTATATACACAATGTTTACAATGTCACGATATGTACATATATACACAATGTCAATATCAATTAAACATAAATCTTGTTTAACCAGCAGCATTTATCAATAGAATTAACAGAATTTTTGGCTACGTGTAAAGATGACTTGATATATATACAATATACGTACATTGTGGGTAAATATACAAATGAATTTTATATTTAACCACAATGTACGTATTTTGTGTTTATCCTGCAATGTCAAAAAAGTTGGAAAACTTGTCAGATTTAAACAAAAAGGACAGAAACAAGCGTTATTCCTCGCCTTTCATAAATGTTGTCAAGGGTGTCTTCTTCGTGGTCCGCGTTACATTAGTACCAGTTTCATACTTGTCTGCGCCCTCTGCTGTACATAGCTACAGGGTACCAGGAAAGTTTATTCGTAGGCTGAAAAGTTTATTCGTACAGTACGAAAAGTTTATTCGTCTAGTACGAATAAAGCAAAAATTTATTCGTATAGCATATTTGTACAGCAAATGTACTGATTGCAGGATAAAATATTTTATGAGAATTTACAAATGTTTTAATTTACTGAACAACAGAAGGAGCAATCTAATCATATTTAAATATTTGTTGTATTTTTGTTTATTTTGTTTTCTTTGGCGATAAAATAAGATACATTAACATCTTACGATATCCTGTGTGGGATCATGCCGGGATACACATGTTCAACTAGCCAATCAGCAATGAGCCTACGAAACTTTTAGGTATCAAAACCAAGTACTTGTCAAAAGTTGTTTTCTGATATTTATCTGTCTTGCATATGATTGGACATTCAAAGATGAATTAAAGGTTACATGACATGACCCCAAGTAGAATATTGTTAAATGTGTATCCACAAAGAAAATGTTTAATAAAAGATACAACAAACATCTAAATTGAGCTGACACTTTTTTTTTAAATGAAACTAGGAAGAACTGTTTTAGATACCTAAAACTTATGTCTCCCCTAAAAAACAATTATTTGACCTTGAGGTCAAAGGTCCCAATAATGTCATTACGGTACACAACACACCACCTTATGGTCATGCACCCACATACCAAATATCATTGACCTATCTGGAAAGACAAAAAGTTATGGTCCGGACAAGCTTTGCTGAGAAGAAGCGGAAGCAGTGGAAGAAAAAATCAGACTAAAACAATATGTCTCCCTTCATTCGAAGGGGAGACATAATTAATGTGATTATCATATAAAAAATACACGAAAATCCCAGGTAATTGTAAAAATATTTATTGCTTTACGCCAAAAAGAAAAACATGTGTGTTTCCCTGCCAACCCTAATTTTACCCAAGACCCTAACATTTTTATTGATGATAAAAGAATGCACCTAAAAACCGCATCAAGTTCAGGAATGGAAACATGTTTCTCCGACTTGATTTAAATACTGCATCAATTATTTTCGTCTTAATTCGCAGGTGCAAGGTAAGATTTTCTATGTTTATATACACTAAAACATCAAAGGTAATATATATATATATTTTTATTCAAACTTGAGACAAATGTTGACTGCTGGTTGGTTGAGTGAAAACCTGTTTGCACAAAATCCTATCAATCACCATATATCTTATTTCTAATCAAATAATCATGCCTGATGCTTTATGTACTCCAGGAAAGCACTTTTGCTTGTCAGCTTGATTTATAGTGTTCATATTGGAGCTTTATAAATTATATTTATTCATTATGTACCTTTAGAAATAATGTTTTATTAAAGTTTCAACTTAGAAAGGACAGAAGTTTGTAAAACAATCAGCAACATTAGCTATTAAAGATAAACTATAGGTGTGAGACAAGACTTATTATAAGTATTTACTCAAACATCATGTTTATTAAAGACAAATGATGGACTGTCACAATTAAAAGGGACATTTCTTCATGTATCAAGCAATTAGAATACAGAGGTACAATATACAATTATTGCCTTCATATGAGGTGAACATCTAAATATGTAAAGCCATCAAGGAAAACAACCTCTCGAGGGTTAACAACTTGATGTTCACCTCATATGAAGGCAGTAACTGTTTTATTATACAGAAACTACTCTAAGATGTTTATAACTTGAATGTTCACCTCATATGAAGGCAGTAACTGTTTTATTATACAGAAACTACTCTAAGATGTGTAAAACTTGATGTTCACCTCATATGAAGGCAGTAACTGTTTTATTATACAGAAACTACTCTAAGATGTTTATAACTTGATGTTCACCTCATATGAAGGCAGTAACTGTTTTATTATACAGAAACTACTCTAAGATGTTTATAACTTGATGTTCACCTCATATGAAGGCAGTAACTGTTTTATTATACAGAAACTACTCTAAGATGTTTATAACTTGATGTTCACCTCATATGAAGGCAGTAACTGTTTTATTATACAGAAACTACTCTAAGATGTTTATAACTTGATGTTCACCTCATATGAAGGCAGTAACTGTTTTATTATACAGAAACTACTCTAAGATGTTTATAACTTGATGTTCACCTCATATGAAGGCAGTAACTGTTTTATTATACAGAAACTACTCTAAGATGTGTAAAACTTGATGTTCACCTCATATGAAGGCAGTAACTGTTTTATTATACAGAAACTACTCTAAGATGTTTATAACTTGATGTTCACCTCATATGAAGGCAGTAACTGTTTTATTATACAGAAACTACTCTAAGATGTTTATAACTTGATGTTCACCTCATATGAAGGCAGTAACTGTTTTATTATACAGAAACTACTCTAAGATGTTTATAACTTGATGTTCACCTCATATGAAGGCAGTAACTGTTTTATTATACAGAAACTACTCTAAGATGTGTAAAACTTGATGTTCACCTCATATGAAGGCAGTAACTGTTTTATTATACAGAAACTACTCTAAGATGTTTATAACTTGAATGTTCACCTCATATGAAGGCAGTAACTGTTTTATTATACAGAAACTACTCTAAGATGTTTATAACTTGATGTTCACCTCATATGAAGGCAGTAACTGTTTTATTATACAGAAACTACTCTAAGATGTTTATAACTTGATGTTCACCTCATATGAAGGCAGTAACTGTTTTATTATACAGAAACTACTCTAAGATGTGTAAAACTTGATGTTCACCTCATATGAAGGCAGTAACTGTTTTATTATACAGAAACTACTCTAAGATGTTTATAACTTGATGTTCACCTCATATGAAGGCAGTAACTGTTTTATTATACAGAAACTACTCTAAGATGTGTAAAACTTGATGTTCACCTCATATGAAGGCAGTAACTGTTATATTATACAGAAACTACTCTAAGATGTTTATAACTTGATGTTCACCTCATATGAAGGCAGTAACTGTTTTATTATACAGAAACTACTCTAAGATGTTTATAACTTGAATGTTCACCTCATATGAAGGCAGTAACTGTTTTATTATACAGAAACTACTCTAAGATGTTTATAACTTGAATGTTCACCTCATATGAAGGCAGTAACTGTTTTATTATACAGAAACTACTCTAAGATGTTTATAACTTGAATGTTCACCTCATATGAAGGCAGTAACTGTTTTATTATACAGAAACTACTCTAAGATGTTTATAACTTGATGTTCACCTCATATGAAGGCAGTAACTGTTTTATTATACAGAAACTACTCTAAGATGTTTATAACTTGATGTTCACCTCATATGAAGGCAGTAACTGTTTTATTATACAGAAACTACTCTAAGATGTGTAAAACTTGATGTTCACCTCATATGAAGGCAGTAACTGTTATATTATACAGAAACTACTCTAAGATGTTTATAACTTGATGTTCACCTCATATGAAGGCAGTAACTGTTATATTATACAGAAACTACTCTAAGATGTTTATAACTTGATGTTCACCTCATATGAAGGCAGTAACTGTTTTATTATACAGAAACTACTCTAAGATGTTTATAACTTGAATGTTCACCTCATATGAAGGCAGTAACTGTTTTATTATACAGAAACTACTCTAAGATGTTTATAACTTGAATGTTTTGTTTTGTGGAAGACAACAAAATAATTTCCAGCTTAGAAAACTTTATTAAAAAAAAGAAGAAAAAAAAGGATTTCAACACACCTCCAGTTGTCATGGGTTGTCTCCCTCTACATTATATATGTTTGGGTTGTTCACCGGGTTGTCTCCCTTGTCAGCAAATTTTCCATAAAACATCCAAATTGTAAGGTATAATAATAAGGACATAAACATACCAGTAGTAATGCCTAGTTTTAAATATAATGTTTATTGGTGTCTATCCCAGACAATTTGCCAAAAACTAACTAATCTTCATTCAGACACTTACATAAAACAAATCACAATAAGATAGCACTAGACAGCTAAATGTACATAGAGTATTATTTACATCTATTGATCTGTAATATAGAACATTTTACATACAAACATTACTTTATCATTTACCTGGGGTATTTAATATTGCCATGGTTACCAAAATTAACATTACTTACATGTATATGATTATGAATCATACTGATATTGTTATTTATCATGATGTTGATAAAATTATCAGAATAATAAATTTATTATTTAAAATTACCATGGTTACCAAAATTAATTTAATGTTTAACCTGAACTTCAAATTCATACAACAGTATAAAATATCCTTATTGACAGAACTTTGGTTACTTTTAATTTACACCCAACTGAATTGGAAAATTGTTTCACCTCAAAGAGTAAAAGTTCTACTGCTATCTGCTATAACAAAAATGTAGTTAAATCTACACTGAGATCAAAATTTACAATTAAATTAAAAACCAAAGTTGTTGTTTTTTTTGTGAATTCTAAAATTTAATTGAAGACTCTAGTCAAAATTTATAATTCAAACAATATAACATTTGTATGGAATACACAACATACAGAGGGCTACAATGTCACTTTTGTATGGAATACACAACATACAGAGGGCTACAATGTCACTTTTGTTTTCATAGATAATAGAGAGACAATTTTACATGGTAAGTCTGAATCAAACCATTCATTTAAAGATAACAATGATATGATATATAAAATACATCAACTACATAAAACTGTCAACAGACTACTATTAATAGAATTAGAACATTTCAAACTAAAGAGAAAACTTACAGTCAATATTTGTCACTGTTAATCTATGACTTTTAATGTGGTATAGTTTTACTGACAGTACATGTACATAATCTATGACTTTTAATGTGGTATAGTTTTACTGACAGTACATGTACATAATCTATGACTTTTAATGTGGTATAGTTTTACTGACAGTACATGTACATAATCTATGACTTTTAATGTGGTATAGTTTTACTGACAGTACATGTACATAATCTATGACTTTTAATGTGGTATAGTTTTACTGACAGTACATGTACATAATCTATGACTTTTAATGTGGTATAGTTTTACTGACAGTACATGTACATAATCTATGACTTTTAATGTGGTATAGTTTTACTGACAGTACATGTACATAATCTATGACTTTTAATGTGGTATAGTTTTACTGACAGTACATGTACATAATCTATGACTTTTAATGTGGTATAGTTTTACTGACATCACATGTACATGAGTATTTGTGACCTTAAAATCAAAAATCTACATGTATTCAAATATAAGACAGTTATCCCAGTTTTTACAGAACCAATCAAAACCTTCTAGTGTAATTTAAATTATTCTTAACATAACATGCAGTCAAGTTAGAAATTTTGATATATTAAGTGCATATTTAACCCTCCGTCTTTTTCAGATTTTGTGTTTCAACCAATCAAAACTACTGATACATTTCATTCTCTATAAGAAATACAAAATATTTGAAACTATGAAATTTACTGACCATGCTTATATATATATTATATACAGAGAGAAACAACATCATAGACGTACACATATTATCTCCTAAGAGTGAAATTTACAATGATTCAGTTGAAATGATAAGTGAAAGTCACTCTCATTCATACATTTAAGTCATATGAAGTGTAACTAGCTAACTACAAGGCATTCATAAAATTCTTAACAAAATTACACTATATATTCCATTCAGTAAGTTTACTATAATCATGATAACAAACATGATAGAAAACAATGGTTTTGCTGAGAATTTGTTTTTCTTTTGTAAAACATTCCACTATTTGTGTCAAAAGCAGCTGAAGATAACTTGTCAACATCTGTATATGTTCTACACAGAATATTACAGCAAGATTACATAGTCAAACCTGCCCATGTGATCACCTCTATTAAGCAGTCACCTGTATTAAAAGGTCACCTTTTACTTGTCCTGTCATAGAAAACTTGATATGATTTGAACCTTTTTTAAGAGGTCATCTGTCTTAAAGAGACCTCTTTTTCTTTGTCCTAAAGATGACCTCTTAATACAGGTTTGACTGTATATGTAAAACAGTATAAATCAGTTCCAGTCTGTAGATCTATATATACTTTGTATGGATTTTTTAACTAAAGTTTAAATTTTAGTGTTAGCTCACTGGATAATAGTAATCCTTCAGGCCAGAAAAAACAATGTTCTGATTCTCTGATACTGCCATGTCAGCACAAAATCAGCCACTGACTCAGATTAATTGAGCAAATAATTGTCAAAAACCCACACGGTTTGAAAATCTTACCAAACAAAGGAGGTAACAACATGTATATTTTCTCTAATTGGTGGTTTAGGATTAGGTTTATGGTGTTTAACACCACTTTCAACAATATTTCAGCTATATCGTGGCAGTCAGTTTTATTGGTGGAGGAAACCAAACTACCCAAAGAAAACCACCGACCTGTCGCAAGTCACTGACAAACTTTATCACACAATGTTGGATCAAGTACACCTCACCATGAAAGGGGTTTGAACTCACAACTTTAGTGGTGATAGGCACTGATTGCACATGAATTAAATACAAAAATAATTCCTCTCTCTTAACATTTTTCAAGCCATTCTGAGATCTTGCATAATTGTGATAAAAAATGTTATAACAATCTTCTTCCTCAATTATAAACCTACTGAATGGAATAAGAGAATGTATGTATTTTTGGTATAACAAATAAATATACAATTATTTTGACTAGTCATTCGTACAGACACAAAGTTTACATTACAAAGGTCACCAATAATAGGTCCCCAATTACAAAACTTGTACCATTGATCACAACTGATATAGCCTCTGAGTAAATATTCTACTACAATATCTTTATATCTTGATTATCTTTAATGTGCTCCCCTATAAAATGTTACAGGACCTAGACAAAGAAATTGGAATAATTACACAAAATTTTATATTATAAATTGTGTATTTCACATGAAAGAGTTTGGATATATAGAATTTCTCTTAATTTAGTACATTTTTTTTTATTTCTGACAATTAAGTATACATTTCACATAACTAAGTCCCTCACGTTTCTTAATTTCAAAAGGGCTGAAAGTTTGCAAAAAGTAATTGTAAATTGTCTAACAACAAAATCTTATTGATATATTCAGTGGCCATAATCATGTGGTAGTTCTATTTAGATCTACATTAACAAACAGTACTCACTTACCACTCAGATTTGTAATAAAAACGTAGATATCAAATTTAATGAGCTAAAAATCTTAGTAGTAATGACATTCAACATTAAAGTCACTATAAATAAGAATATAGAGAAGTACATATTATTAGAAGTTGTGATAATTTATTGGTGACCTCCCTTCCCTACATATCGGACCACATACAAGTAACATTTGTATCAATATTATTTTAAACACAGTACATAATATAACAATTTTCTAACCTCTACAAGACATCTGTCTCTGTTGTCTTGTAAACACAGAAATAAAATAATTCTTTCCTCTAAAAGTACACCTGTCTGTTGTCTTGTAAACACAGTAATATAACAACTCTAACCTATAAAAGACTCTGTTGTCATACTTGTGTGTGTTTTATTGGTTGAAATCCAGATGTACCAGGACTATTTGATATAGATATATTTTGATCAGAAATGTCTGTAGATTCTGTAATGTCCGATGTTTCTGAATCTGTTGTTTGCATGTCCTGTGAATCACGTGAATCACGAGAATCTCGTAAGTCCTGACCTAATGGCATGAAAGTATACATGTTAGGATGGTGATGATAGCGTAGTCTAACTTCTGATTGATTACCTCCCTTTGGTACTGTTTGTTCGGGACTACCATCGTCCAAACTACTCGAAGAAACACTGAAATAAAATAAGAAATAATTTGGGCACGAGAGATTCTCAAGTTCAGTACAATTTGGTTAGTTTTATCATATTTTTCACTCAGAAATTGCAATGTAATCAAAAAAATATCTACATGTATTTCACTTATAAAGGCACAAAATACTACTGGTAGATATGAGATTTTTAGAATAAAAGTCCACTCAATGGAAAAATATTTTTGGAAAAAAAGGTTTTTACCACCAAAAATAAGCAATGTAGAAAATGAAATCAATAGGAACCTGTTCATGTGCTGTTACAAACAAATTAAGTAGTGTTAAGATTAAAGTGACAATGGATGCACAGAACATAAAAAACTGAACATAAATCACTGTTTTCACAATATTTATTTTAGTAAAAAAAAACTGTTTTAATCAGAAAACCAATTTAAAAAGCATAAACTAATAATTCAATTATTAATAAGTCTCTGTATCTATATAAAATAATTATTCCTTTTAAATAAGATTGAAACTTAATACATAGAACATAAATAACATATATATACAGTCAAATCTGCTCATGTGGTCACCTCTATTAAGCAGTCACCTGTATCAAAAGGTCACCTTTTTTTCCCTGTCATAGAAAGTTTCATATGAATTGAACCTCTTTTAAGAGGTCGCCTGTCTTATAAGGCCACTTTTTCTTTGTCCCAAAGGTTACCTCTTAATACAGGTTTGACTGTATATAAAATGCATCTCACTGATACCAAAATCAACAGCTGTCAGTATGAACCAAGAATTCATTACTTAACATTACAGAACACTGGTAACAGTAGAAGTATTTAACATACTATTTAATATTCATTGAATTTTTTTTTTTAATATTTCAAATTATTTACCACAAGAAACTGTTTGACCGATATGAAATCATAGAAAGTTTTTTTCTCTAAATAACATTGAATTTGTGATTGTGTTATAGTGGAAGATATCGGTCCAATATCAAAATGTAAAAATTTACAAAATTTTAACCTGTTACTATGTGATAGGGAAATCTATTGGTGAACAGTGGAGGAGTTTATTACACAATATAGAACTGTACTATCTATAGATAATGTTATAGAAATTTCTGGAAAATTGTATTGTCATCATTAATGATCAAATGCATATTTTCAATAAGTTACTACAGTAACTAACTAAGCTTACTTTTGGGTGTGTGCTAGGGGGTGAACATGCATAATTCTATCTGGAGTACTTGGACCTGTGTGGAACTTCTTGGCAGGACTTATATATCCATCTGATGAATCATGGTCCACTGAAAATGAATAATTATAACATACTATTATCAATGTTCACTAAATAGGAAGACTCGTATTAAAACTATTAAAACAATCTTACAAGTTTACTTATACTAATTAGATTCCATATGTTACCAAGTTAAAACATATAATATTACTATCATTTTATGATTTGATTATTAAATATAATTGCATAATAAAACAATAGTTGGGTAGAAAGGTGTTTTGGAATATAGATTATAAATGGTCTTGTCCCTGTTAGATATACAGAAACATTAGAGCTAGATGTGAAACAGCAATTGTTGACAAGTAAACTGATTTTAGTGGTGAGTTTGTTTCTAATGTAATAGCTCTTACAACTATAACATATAAGAATAAAGAAGAAGCAGTTACAATGTAAATATCTAAAGTAGTGTATACAACACACTTCTGGTT
This sequence comes from Bathymodiolus brooksi, assembly GCA_963680875.1. Classification (NCBI taxonomy): domain Eukaryota; kingdom Metazoa; phylum Mollusca; class Bivalvia; order Mytilida; family Modiolidae; genus Bathymodiolus; species Bathymodiolus brooksi. Next base: position 148,397,843 of record OY804576.1, read on the forward strand.
CATCAGGTATACTCATAGTAATATGGCTGGTAAGTCAAATAAAATATCTAAAGTAGTGTATACAACACACTTCTGGTTCATCGGGTATACTCATAGTAATATGGCTGGTAAGTCAAATAAAATATCTAAAGTAGTGTATACAACACACTTCTGGTTCATCAGGTATACTCATGGTAATATGGCTGGTAAGTCAAATAAAATATCTAAAGTAGTGTATACAACACACTTCTGGTTCATCAGGTATACTCATGGTAATATGGCTGGTAAGTCAAATAAAATATCTAAAGTAGTGTATACAACACACTTCTGGTTCATCAGGTATACTCATAGTAATATGGCTGGTAAGTCAAATAAAATATCTAAAGTAGTGTATACAACACACTTCTGGTTCATCAGGTATACTCATAGTAATATGGCTGGTAAGTCAAATAAAATATCTAAAGTAGTGTATACAACACACTTCTGGTTCATCAGGTATACTCATAGTAATATGGCTGGTAAGTCAAATAAAATATCTAAAGTAGTGTATACAACACACTTCTGGTTCATCAGGTATACTCATAGTAATATGGCTGGTAAGTCAAATAAAAGATCTAAAGTAGTGTATACAACACACTTCTGGTTCATCAGGTATACTCATAGTAATATGGCTGGTAAGTCAAATAAAATATCTAAAGTAGTGTATACAACACACTTCTGGTTCATCAGGTATACTCATAGTAATATGGCTGGTAAGTCAAATAAAAGATCTAAAGTAGTGTATACAACACACTTCTGGTTCATCAGGTATACTCATAGTAATATGGCTGGTAAGTCAAATAAAATATCTAAAGTAGTGTATACAACACACTTCTAGTTCATCGGGTATACTCATAGTAATATGGCTGGTAAGTCAAATAAAATATCTAAAGTAGTGTATACAACACACTTCTGGTTCATCGGGTATACTCATAGTAATATGGCTGGTAAGTCAAATAAAATATCTAAAGTAGTGTATACAACACACTTCTGGTTCATCGGGTATACTCATAGTAATATGGCTGGTAAGTCAAATAAAATATCTAAAGTAGTGTATACAACACACTTCTGGTTCATCGGGTATACTCATAGTAATATGGCTGGTAAGTCAAATAAAATATCTAAAGTAGTGTATACAACACACTTCTGGTTCATCAGGTATACTCATAGTAATATGGCTGGTAAGTCAAATAAAATATCTAAAGTAGTGTATACAACACACTTCTGGTTCATCAGGTATACTCATAGTAATATGGCTGGTAAGTCAAATAAAATATCTAAAGTAGTGTATACAACACACTTCTGGTTCATCAGGTATACTCATAGTAATATGGCTGGTAAGTCAAATAAAATATCTAAAGTAGTTTATACAACACACTTCTGGTTCATCAGGTATACTCATAGTAATATGGCTGGTAAGTCAAATAAAATATCTAAAGTAGTGTATACAACACACTTCTGGTTCATCAGGTATACTCATAGTAATATGGCTGGTAAGTCAAATAAAATATCTAAAGTAGTGTATACAACACACTTCTGGTTCATCAGGTATACTCATAGTAATATGGCTGGTAAGTCAAATAAAATATCTAAAGTAGTGTATACAACACACTTCTGGTTCATCAGGTATACTCATAGTAATATGGCTGGTAAGTCAAATAAAATATCTAAAGTAGTGTATACAACACACTTCTGGTTCATCAGGTATACTCATAGTAATATGGCTGGTAAGTCAAATAAAATATCTAAAGTAGTGTATACAACACGCTTCTGGTTCATCAGGTATACTCATAGTAATATGGCTGGTAAGTCAAATAAAATATCTAAAGTAGTTTATACAACACACTTCTGGTTCATCAGGTATACTCATAGTAATATGGCTGGTAAGTCAAATAAAATATCTAAAGTAGTGTATACAACACACTTCTGGTTCATCAGGTATACTCATAGTAATATGGCTGGTAAGTCAAATAAAATATCTAAAGTAGTGTATACAACACGCTTCTGGTTCATCAGGTATACTCATAGTAATATGGCTGGTAAGTCAAATAAAATATCTAAAGTAGTGTATACAACACACTTCTGGTTCATCAGGTATACTCATAGTAATATGGCTGGTAAGTCAAATAAAATATCTAAAGTAGTGTATACAACACACTTCTGGTTCATCAGGTATACTCATAGTAATATGGCTGGTAAGTCAAATAAAATATCTAAAGTAGTGTATACAACACACTTCTGGTTCATCAGGTATACTCATAGTAATATGGCTGGTAAGTCAAATAAAATATCTAAAGTAGTGTATACAACACACTTCTGGTTCATCAGGTATACTCATAGTAATATGGCTGGTAAGTCAAATAAAATATCTAAAGTAGTGTATACAACACACTTCTGGTTCATCAGGTATACTCATAGTAATATGGCTGGTAAGTCAAATAAAATATCTAAAGTAGTGTATACAACACACTTCTGGTTCATCAGGTATACTCATAGTAATATGGCTGGTAAGTCAAATAAAATATCTAAAGTAGTGTATACAACACACTTCTGGTTCATCAGGTATACTCATAGTAATATGGCTGGTAAGTCAAATAAAATATCTAAAGTAGTGTATACAACACACTTCTGGTTCATCAGGTATACTCATAGTAATATGGCTGGTAAGTCAAATAAAATATCTAAAGTAGTGTATACAACACACTTCTGGTTCATCAGGTATACTCATAGTAATATGGCTGGTAAGTCAAATAAAATATCTAAAGTAGTGTATACAACACACTTCTGGTTCATCAGGTATACTCATAGTAATATGGCTGGTAAGTCAAATAAAATATCTAAAGTAGTGTATACAACACACTTCTGGTTCATCAGGTATACTCATAGTAATATGGCTGGTAAGTCAAATAAAATATTTAAAGTAGTGTATACAACACACTTCTGGTTCATCAGGTATACTCATAGTAATATGGCTGGTAAGTCAAATAAAATATCTAAAGTAGTGTATACAACACACTTCTGGTTCATCGGGTATACTCATAGTAATATGGCTGGTAAGTCAAATAAAATATCTAAAGTAGTGTATACAACACACTTCTGGTTCATCGGGTATACTCATGGTAATATGGCTGGTAAGTCAAATAAAATATCTAAAGTAGTGTATACAACACACTTCTGGTTCATCAGGTATACTCATGGTAATATGGCTGGTAAGTCAAATAAAATATCTAAAGTAGTGTATACAACACACTTCTGGTTCATCAGGTATACTCATGGTAATATGGCTGGTAAGTCAAATAAAATATCTAAAGTAGTGTATACAACACACTTCTGGTTCATCAGGTATACTCATAGTAATATGGCTGGTAAGTCAAATAAAATATCTAAAGTAGTGTATACAAACACACTTCTGTTTCATCAGGTATACTCATAGTAATATGGCTGGTAAGTCAAATAAAATATCTAAAGTAGTGTATACAACACACTTCTGGTTCATCAGGTATACTCATAGTAATATGGCTGGTAAGTCAAATAAAATATCTAAAGTAGTGTATACAACACACTTCTGGTTCATCAGGTATACTCATAGTAATATGGCTGGTAAGTCAAATAAAATATCTAAAGTAGTGTATACAACACACTTCTGGTTCATCAGGTATACTCATAGTAATATGGCTGGTAAGTCAAATAAAATATCTAAAGTAGTGTATACAACACACTTCTGGTTCATCAGGTATACTCATAGTAATATGGCTGGTAAGTCAAATAAAATATCTAAAGTAGTGTATACAACACACTTCTGGTTCATCGGGTATACTCATAGTAATATGGCTGGTAAGTCAAATAAAATATCTAAAGTAGTGTATACAACACACTTCTGGTTCATCAGGTATACTCATGGTAATATGGCTGGTAAGTCAAATAAAATATCTAAAGTAGTGTATACAACACACTTCTGGTTCATCAGGTATACTCATAGTAATATGGCTGGTAAGTCAAATAAAATATCTAAAGTAGTGTATACAACACACTTCTGGTTCATCAGGTATACTCATAGTAATATGGCTGGTAAGTCAAATAAATAAAAACCTTGATGTTGTATAAACTACTGCTAAATAGTCATTGATTCACATATATTCTTATGCTCATTTAATTTAGACACAGACATTATAATGGAAGGAAACGGTATTCTTATTGGTATTTGGTACAGCTTTGAAAACAATTTTACCTATTTTGTTCCAGTATTGTTATAAATACTGTTATAGTGACAGGCGGATCCTTTGAGCGTAATGAAAGCGGGAGGTTTGGCACTTTAAAATCTGATTCAACGCACCATTTCTTTAGAAATGCCTGTACCAAATCAGGGTCATTGCGGTTTTCACAGTTTTCCGGTTGTTGACTAATTTTGTCTGTTTATATACTTATGAGTTTTGACTTTCCCTTTGTAAGATTGTTCGGAGTTCGGTAAGTTTGTTATTACCCTTAAATTCTCATAAAATGTTACTATAACATCATTAGTTGGGGTGGGTATTTATTACCATGGATAAACAGAAGATTAGATGTTCATTGATACCTGATGTTACACTAAACTTTGATATCTCATTTTTTATTACTATCACTGGGTATAAACCTCTACTGATGGACTATTAGTCGCAGAGGGTATCATCCACCCAGTAGTAAGTGCTTCGTCACTGACATTATTAAATATATCTATCATTGAAATTTAACCGTTCTTAAATATTGTAATTATTTATAAAACTAAGATGCTCTTCCCTCAGACATAGGTAACTTTAGACAATTTTGATTATTCTGTTGAGGGTTTTTGGTTCACTTTCTCCAAAAGACTTTTAAATTATTCAGCTTTCCAATCTTTTGATTATCAGTGTACCTGATGAAGCTTATTCTAGAAATGTGTTTTGTGTACTAAATTAAATATCTACATTTTTATTATGATGTTAATATCTAATTTAATAAAATATTAATATCCATTAATTTTATTTATTGGGTATGACAATGAATTCTGTCTTTATGAAAAAGAAAATACATTTATGGTTTGGTTTAGGTTTATGATGTTTAACGCCACTTTCAACAGTATTTCAGTTATATCATGGATGTCAGTTTTATTGGTGGAGGAAACTGGAGTACCGGAGAAAACCACCACAAGTTACTGATAAACTTTATCACATAATGTTGTATCGAGTACACCTCACCAGGAACATTTATGTTATCTGTTTTTCATGCATTTGCTTCAAAACTTTCAAATTAAAATGTTCTAAATATCTAACTTACATCTTCTTTTTCCCAGGGGACTTGGTCTGACAGCTATAGGACTCAAACTTCTGTAATGAGAATAACAAAATAGATTGATTGATTTAATTGATTTTTGGTGCTTAACGCCACTTTCAGCAATATTTCATATGATGCTATAGGTTTTTATTTCAGCAATAATTTTATTGGTGTTATGTGAATCAGTGCCAATCTATTCTAGAATTTTGCTGGTGTTGTGTGAATAATAATATGTACATTATAGTTCAGCGTTCATTCTGATTTTCATGTGTTACCTCATATTCCTTTGTTACATTGTTATGACTCAGTCATTCTTTGAATCCTAAAAGTGTGGTGAGCAGAAAAGTAATAATCATCAGTTGTTATCCTAAAAGTGTGGTGAGCAGAAAAGTAATAATTATCAGTTTTTATAAAAGTGTGGCAAGCAGAAAAGTAATAATTATCAGTTTTTTATAAAAGTGTGGTGAGCAGAAAAGTAATAATTATCAGTTTTTATAAAAGTGTGGTGAGCAGAAAAGTAATAATTATCAGTTTTTATAACAGTGTGGTGAGCAGAAAAGTAATAATTATCAGTTTTTATCCTAAGTGTGGTGAGCAGAAAAGTAATAATTATCAGTTTTTATCCTAAAAGTGTGGTGAGCAGAAAAGTAATAATTATCAGTTTTTATAAGTGTGGTGAGCAGAAAAGTAATAATTATCAGTTGTTATCCTAAAAGTGTGGTGAGCAGAAAAGTAATAATTATCAGTTTTTATAAAAGTGTGGTGAGCAGAAAAGTAATAATTATCAGTTTTTATAAAAGTGTGGTGAGCAGAAAAGTAATAATTATCAGTTTTTATAAAAGTGTGGTGAGCAGAAAAGTAATAATTATTAGTTTTTATAAAAGTGTGGTGAGCAGAAAAGTAATAAGTATCAGTTTTTATAAAAGTGTGGTGAGCAGAAAAGTAATAATTATCAGTTTTTATAAAAGTGTGGTGAGCAGAAAAGTAATAATTATCAGTTTTTATAAAAGTGTGGTAAGCAGAAAAGTCATAATTATCAGTTTTTATCCTAAAAGTGTGGTGAGCAGAAAAGTAATAATATCAGTTTTTATAAAAGTGTGGTGAGCAGAAAAGTAATAATTATCAGTTTTTATAAAAGTGTGGTAAGCAGAAAAGTCATAATTATCAGTTTTTATAAGTGTGGTGAGCAGAAAAGTAATAATTATCAGTTTTTATAAAAGTGTGGTGAGCAGAAAAGTATTAATTATCAGTTTTTATAAAAGTGTGGTGAGCAGAAAAGTAATAATTATCAGCTTTTATAAGTGTGGTGAGCAGAAAAGTAATAATTATCAGTTTTTATAAGTGTGGTGAGCAGAAAAGTAATAATTATCAGTTTTTATAAAAGTGTGGTGAGCAGAAAAGTAATAATTATCAGTTTTTATAAAAGTGTGGTGAGCAGAAAAGTAATAATTATCAGTTTTTATCCTAAAAGTATGGTGAGCAGAAAAGTAATAATTATCAGTTTTTATCCTAAAAGTGTGGTGAGCAGAAAAGTAATAATATCAGTTTTCATCCTAAAAGTGTGGTGAGCAGAAAAGTAATAATTATTAGTTTTTATAAAATGTGGTGAGCAGAAAAGTAATAATTATCAGTTTTTATAAAAGTGTGGTGAGCAGAAAAGTAATAATTATCAGTTTTTATCCTAAAAGTGTGGTGAGCAGAAAAGTAATAATTATCAGTTTTTATAAGTGTGGTGAGCAGAAAAGTAATAATTATTAGTTTTTGTAAAAGTGTGGTGAGCAGAAAAGTAATAATTATCAGTTTTTATAAAAGTGTGGTGAGCAGAAAAGTAATAATTATCAGTTGTTATCCTAAAAGTGTGGTGAGCAGAAAAGTAATAATTATTAGTTTTTATAAAAGTGTGGTGAGCAGAAAAGTAATAAGTATCAGTTTTTATAAAAGTGTGGTGAGCAGAGAAGTAATAATTATCAGTTTTTATAAAAGTGTGGTAAGCAGAAAAGTCATAATTATCAGTTTTTATCCTAAAAGTGTGGTGAGCAGAAAAGTAATAATATCAGTTTTTATAAAAGTGTGGTGAGCAGAAAAGTAATAATTATCAGTTTTTATAAAAGTGTGGTAAGCAGAAAAGTCATAATTATCAGTTTTTATAAGTGTGGTGAGCAGAAAAGTAATAATTATTAGTTTTTGTAAAAGTGTGGTGAGCAGAAAAGTAATAATTATCAGTTGTTATCCTAAAAGTGTGGTGAGCAGAAAAGTAATAATTATCAGTTTTTATAAAAGTGTGGCAAGCAGAAAAGTAATAATTATCAGTTTTTTATAAAAGTGTGGTGAGCAGAAAAGTAATAATTATCAGTTTTTATAAAAGTGTGGTGAGCAGAAAAGTAATAATTATCAGTTTTTATAACAGTGTGGTGAGCAGAAAAGTAATAATTATCAGTTTTTATCCTAAGTGTGGTGAGCAGAAAAGTAATAATTATCAGTTTTTATCCTAAAAGTGTGGTGAGCAGAAAAGTAATAATTATCAGTTTTTATAAGTGTGGTGAGCAGAAAAGTAATAATTATCAGTTGTTATCCTAAAAGTGTGGTGAGCAGAAAAGTAATAATTATCAGTTTTTATAAAAGTGTGGTGAGCAGAAAAGTAATAATTATCAGTTTTTATAAAAGTGTGGTGAGCAGAAAAGTAATAATTATCAGTTTTTATAAAAGTGTGGTGAGCAGAAAAGTAATAATTATTAGTTTTTATAAAAGTGTGGTGAGCAGAAAAGTAATAAGTATCAGTTTTTATAAAAGTGTGGTGAGCAGAAAAGTAATAATTATCAGTTTTTATAAAAGTGTGGTGAGCAGAAAAGTAATAATTATCAGTTTTTATAAAAGTGTGGTAAGCAGAAAAGTCATAATTATCAGTTTTTATCCTAAAAGTGTGGTGAGCAGAAAAGTAATAATATCAGTTTTTATAAAAGTGTGGTGAGCAGAAAAGTAATAATTATCAGTTTTTATAAAAGTGTGGTAAGCAGAAAAGTCATAATTATCAGTTTTTATAAGTGTGGTGAGCAGAAAAGTAATAATTATCAGTTTTTATAAAAGTGTGGTGAGCAGAAAAGTATTAATTATCAGTTTTTATAAAAGTGTGGTGAGCAGAAAAGTAATAATTATCAGCTTTTATAAGTGTGGTGAGCAGAAAAGTAATAATTATCAGTTTTTATAAGTGTGGTGAGCAGAAAAGTAATAATTATCAGTTTTTATAAAAGTGTGGTGAGCAGAAAAGTAATAATTATCAGTTTTTATAAAAGTGTGGTGAGCAGAAAAGTAATAATTATCAGTTTTTATCCTAAAAGTATGGTGAGCAGAAAAGTAATAATTATCAGTTTTTATCCTAAAAGTGTGGTGAGCAGAAAAGTAATAATATCAGTTTTCATCCTAAAAGTGTGGTGAGCAGAAAAGTAATAATTATTAGTTTTTATAAAATGTGGTGAGCAGAAAAGTAATAATTATCAGTTTTTATAAAAGTGTGGTGAGCAGAAAAGTAATAATTATCAGTTTTTATCCTAAAAGTGTGGTGAGCAGAAAAGTAATAATTATCAGTTTTTATAAGTGTGGTGAGCAGAAAAGTAATAATTATTAGTTTTTGTAAAAGTGTGGTGAGCAGAAAAGTAATAATTATCAGTTTTTATAAAAGTGTGGTGAGCAGAAAAGTAATAATTATCAGTTGTTATCCTAAAAGTGTGGTGAGCAGAAAAGTAATAATTATTAGTTTTTATAAAAGTGTGGTGAGCAGAAAAGTAATAAGTATCAGTTTTTATAAAAGTGTGGTGAGCAGAAAAGTAATAATTATCAGTTTTTATAAAAGTGTGGTGAGCAGAGAAGTAATAATTATCAGTTTTTATAAAAGTGTGGTAAGCAGAAAAGTCATAATTATCAGTTTTTATCCTAAAAGTGTGGTGAGCAGAAAAGTAATAATATCAGTTTTTATAAAAGTGTGGTGAGCAGAAAAGTAATAATTATCAGTTTTTATAAAAGTGTGGTAAGCAGAAAAGTCATAATTATCAGTTTTTATCCTAAAAGTGTGGTGAGCAGAAAAGTAATAATTATCAGTTTTTATAAAAGTGTGGTGAGCAGAAAAGTAATAATTATCAGCTTTTAAAAAAGTGTGGTGATCAGAAAAGTAATAAGTATCAGTTTTTATAAGTGTGGTGAGCAGAAAAGTAATAATTATCAGTTTTTATAAGTGTGGTGAGCAGAAAAGTAATAATTATCAGTTTTTATAAAAGTGTGGTGAGCAGAAAAGTAATAATTATCAGTTTTTATAAAAGTGTGGTGAGCAGAAAAGTAATAATTATCAGTTTTTATCCTAAAAGTATGGTGAGCAGAAAAGTAATAATTATCAGTTTTTATAAAAGTGTGGTAAGCAGAAAAGTAATAATTATCAGTTTTTATCCTAAAAGTGTGGTGATCAGAAAAGTAATAATATCAGTTTTCATCCTAAAAGTGTGGTGAGCAGAAAAGTAATAATTATTAGTTTTTATAAAAGTGTGGTGAGCAGAAAAGTAATAATTATTAGTTTTTATAAAAGTGTGGTGAGCAGAAAAGTAATAATTATTAGTTTTTATAAAAGTGTGGTGAGCAGAAAAGTAATAATTATCAGTTTTTATAAAAGTGTGGTGAGCAGAAAAGTAATAATTATCAGTTTTTAAAAAAGTGTGGTGATCAGAAAAGTAATAATTATCAGTTTTTATAAGTCTTTAGTATTGTAGACAGATATATATTTTAGGCTAGGACTTGGTGTAACTGTACTGTTAATTACCTGATAAAGTTTTTCCGCGTAGGACTAGGGCTTGGACTTGGTGTAAATGTACTGTTCACTACAGGTTTCTGCATCGATGGACTAAAACATTGCTGTAACAAACACATAAACTTCTATTAATCAAGCATATAGAATAAGAGTAACAATACTAGTGATGATGTTACACTCAAGACATAGATGACCACTTGTATAACAACAAGTACTAAATGATGAGTAACAATACTAGTGATGATGTTACACTCAAGACATAGATGACCACTTGTATAACAACAAGTACTAAATGATGAGTAACAATACTAGTGATGATGTTACACTCAAGACATAGATGACCACTTGTATAAAAACAAGTACTAAATGATGAGTAACAATACTAGTGATGATGTTACACTCAAGACATAGATGACCACTTGTATAACAACAAGTACTAAATGATGAGTAACAATACTAGTGATGATGTTACACTCAAGACATAGATGACCACTTGTATAACAACAAGTACTAAATGATGAGTAACAATACTAGTGATGATGTTACACTCAAGACATAGATGACCACTTGTATAACAACAAGTACTAAATGATGAGTAACAATACTAGTGATGATGTTACACTCAAGACATAGATGACCACTTGTATAACAACAAGTACTAAATGATGAGTAACAATACTAGTGATGATGTTACACTCAAGACAGAGATGACCACTTGTATAACAACAAGTACTAAATGATGAGTAACAATACTAGTGATGATGTTACACTCAAGACATAGATGACCACTTGTATAACAACAAGTACTAAATGATGAGTAACAATACTAGTGATGATGTTACACTCAAGACATAGATGACCACTTGTATAACAACAAGTACTAAATGATGAGTAACAATACTAGTGATGATGTTACACTCAAGACATAGATGACCACTTGTATAACAACAAGTACTAAATGATGAGTAACAATACTAGTGATGATGTTACACTCAAGACAGAGATGACCACTTGTATAACAACAAGTACTAAATGATGAGTAACAATACTAGTGATGATGTTACACTCAAGACAGAGATGACCACTTGTATAACAACAAGTACTAAATGATGAGTAACAATACTAGTGATGATGTTACACTCAAGACATAGATGACCACTTGTATAACAACAAGTACTAAATGATGAGTAACAATACTAGTGATGATGTTACACTCAAGACAGAGATGACCACTTGTATAACAACAAGTACTAAATGATGAGTAACAATACTAGTGATGATGTTACACTCAAGACATAGATGACCACTTGTATAACAACAAGTACTAAATGATGAGTAACAATACTAGTGATGATGTTACACTCAAGACATAGATGACCACTTGTATAACAACAAGTACTAAATGATGAGTAACAATACTAGTGATGATGTTACACTCAAGACATAGATGACCACTTGTATAACAACAAGTACTAAATGATGAGTAACAATACTAGTGATGATGTTACACTCAAGACAGAGATGACCACTTGTATAACAACAAGTACTAAATGATGAGTAACAATACTAGTGATGATGTTACACTCAAGACATAGATGACCACTTGTATAACAACAAGTACTAAATGATGAGTAACAATACTAGTGATGATGTTACACTCAAGACATAGATGACCACTTGTATAACAACAAGTACTAAATGATGAGTAACAATACTAGTGATGATGTTACACTCAAGACATAGATGACCACTTGTATAACAACAAGTACTAAATGATGAGTAACAATACTAGTGATGATGTTACACTCAAGACATAGATGACCACTTGTATAACAACAAGTACTAAATGATGAGTAACAATACTAGTGATGACTCTACACTCAAGACATAGATGACCACTTGTATAACAATAAGTACTAAATGATGAGTAACTAGTGATGATGTTACACTCAAGACATAGATGACCACTTGTATAACAACAAGTACTAAATGATGAGTAACAATACTAGTGATGATGCTACACTCAAGACATAGATGACCACTTGTATAACAACAAGTACTTAATGATGAGTAACAATACTAGTGATGATGTTACACTCAAGACATAGATGACCACTTGTATAACAACAAGTACTAAATGATGAGTAACAATACTAGTGATGATGTTACACTCAAGACATAGATGACCACTTGTATAACAACAAGTACTAAATGATGAGTAACAATACTAGTGATGATGTTACACTCAAGACATAGATGACCACTTGTATAACAACAAGTACTAAATGATGAGTAACAATACTAGTGATGATGTTACACTCAAGACATAGATGACCACTTGTATAACAACAAGTACTAAATGATGAGTAACAATACTAGTGATGATGTTACACTCAAGACATAGATGACCACTTGTATAACAACAAGTACTAAATGATGAGTAACAATACTAGTGATGATGTTACACTCAAGACATAGATGACCACTTGTATAACAACAAGTACTAAATGATGAGTAACAATACTAGTGATGATGTTACACTCAAGACATAGATGACCACTTGTATAACAACAAGTACTAAATGATGAGTAACAATACTAGTGATGATGCTACACTCAAGACATAGATGACCACTTGTATAACAACAAGTACTAAATGATGAGTAACAATACTAGTCATGATGTTACACTCAAGACATAGATGACCACTTGTATAACAACAAGTACTAAATGATGAGTAACAATACTAGTGATGATGTTACACTCAAGACATAGATGACCACTTGTATAACAACAAGTACTAAATGATGAGTAACAATACTAGTGATGATGTTACACTCAAGACATAGATGACCACTTGTATAACAACAAGTACTAAATGATGAGTAACAATACTAGTGATGATGTTACACTCAAGACATAGATGACCACTTGTATAACAACAAGTACTAAATGATGAGTAACAATACTAGCTATGATGTTACACTCAAGACATAGATGACCACTTGTATAACAACAAGTACTAAATGATGAGTAACAATACTAGCTATGATGTTACACTCAAGACATAGATGACCACTTGTATAACAACAAGTACTAAATGATGAGTAACAATACTAGTGATGATGTTACACTCAAGACATAGATGACCACTTGTATAACAACAAGTACTAAATGATGAGTAACAATACTAGTGATGATGTTACACTCAAGACATAGATGACCACTTGTATAACAACAAGTACTAAATGATGAGTAACAATACTAGCTATGATGTTACACTCAAGACATAGATGACCACTTGTATAACAACAAGTACTAAATGATGAGTAACAATACTAGTTATGATGTTACACTCAAGACATAGATGACCACTTGTATAACAACAAGTACTAAATGATGAGTAACAATACTAGTGATGATGTTACACTCAAGACATAGATGACCACTTGTATAACAACAAGTACTAAATGATGAGTAACAATACTAGTGATGATGTTACACTCAAGACATAGATGACCACTTGTATAACAACAAGTACTAAATGATGAGTAACAATACTAGTGATGATGTTACACTCAAGACATAGATGACCACTTGTATAACAACAAGTACTAAATGATGAGTAACAATACTAGTGATGATGTTACACTCAAGACATAGATGACCACTTGTATAACAACAAGTACTAAATGATGAGTAACAATACTAGTGATGATGCTACACTCAAGACATAGATGACCACTTGTATAACAACAAGTACTAAATGATGAGTAACAATACTAGTGATGATGCTACACTCAAGACATAGATGACCACTTGTATAACAACAAGTACTAAATGATGAGTAACAATACTAGTGATGATGTTACACTCAAGACATAGATGACCACTTGTATAACAACAAGTACTAAATGATGAGTAACAATACTAGTGATGATGCTACACTCAAGACATAGATGACCACTTGTATAACAACAAGTACTAAATGATGAGTAACAATACTAGTGATGATGTTACACTCAAGACATAGATGACCACTTGTATAACAACAAGTACTAAATGATGAGTAACAATACTAGTCATGACACTACACTCTGACATATTGATTCAAGCTAAGTCTTTTCTCTTACTAATTAATGTTGTATACTTAGTGGAGAAGCAACAAATACCAATTTTATAGTCTTTGATTTAACTCAAGAGGGCCAGAATGCACAATCTACCACAGTCACACACACTAATCATTTCACTAATGATATGGTCTGTAACCAATTTGTGATAAGGGAGAGTAGTAGTAGGAAATCACACATGGCAATCAATGATGACTTGGGACAAATGTATGATTTTAAGAAATCTTTCAATCTTGTAGTTTTACTATAATATTTGTGTGATTTAACAGTATACCTTCATATCAGGTGCAATGGTGATTGGTGAATAATTGGGACTACAGTCATGGATGACTAATTCTGATTACATTAATTATAAATCCAATAACTATATGATTACAGTCACGAAGGTCCTTTGTATAATTGTCAAATGTTGTAGATATAAAAGAGGCAAATTAAAACTGTTCTATCTTAACTACTGTTATTAAGACCTACCCTTCCAGGTCCTACTCTTGTAGGTGATGGAGCCCCCGTCAACATATTAGGGGAGATTTCAAATGTTGTAGATATTAAAGAGGCAAATTAAAACTGTTCTAAGTAGATAACTTCTATCTTAACTACTGTTATTAAGACCTACCCTTCCAGGTCCTACTCTTGTAGGTGATGGAGCCCCCGTCAACATATTAGGGGAGATTTCAAATGTTGTAGATATTAAAGAGACAAATAAAACTGTTCTAAGTAGATAACTTCTATCTTAACTACTGTTATTAAGACCTACCCTTCCAGGTCCTACTCTTGTAGGTGACGGAGCCCCCGTCAACATATTAGGGGAGGTTTCAAATGTTATAGATAATAATGAGACAAATAAAACTTTTCTCAGTAGATAACTTCTATATTAATTACTGTCATTAAGACCTACCCTTCCAGGTCCTACTCTTGTAGGTGATGGAGCCCCCGTCAACATATTAGGGGAGATTTCAAATGTTGTAGATATTAAAGAGACAAATAAAACTGTTCTAAGTAGATAACTTCTATCTTAACTACTGTTATTAAGACCTACCCTTCCAGGTCCTACTCTTGTAGGTGACGGAGCCCCCGTCAACATATTAGGGGAGGTTTCAAATGTTATAGATAATAATGAGACAAATAAAACTTTTCTCAGTAGATAACTTCTATATTAATTACTGTCATTAAGACCTACCCTTCCAGGTCCTACTCTTGTAGGTGATGGCGCCCCAGTCAACATATTAGGGGAGGTAAATATGTGTAGTGTTTCACTGAAGGAGCGTGGACGTTTATGTACTGCTGCTTCTGACATCATTGGTTCATCCTATAATAAAACTAGAGGCTCAGTGGGTTGAGCCTGTGTCGCTCACCTTTCATTCTGCTTTGAGGAAACTTAATACAGAACCTTCCATACATGTAGATGCTTCCTACCAAGTTTCGGTTCATATGGCTAGGCAGTTTCAAAGGAGAAGATTTTTTAGAAATCGACCAATCAGAAACAAGAATTGCATGTGGTGGCCATGTTTGCTAACCGATCGGGACGAAATGAGCATTCTTCATAGAGGACATTCCATAGATGATTCCTACCAAGTTTCGGTGGTAGCCATGTTTTTTAATCGATCAGGACGAAATGAGCAATCTTCATAGAGGACATTCCATAGATGATTCCTACCAAGTTTCGGTGGTAGCCATGTTTGCTAACCGATCGGGACGAAATAAGCAATCTTCATAGAGGACATTCCATAGATGATTCCTATCAAGTTTCGGTGGTAGCCATGTTTGCTAACCGATTGGGACGAAATGAGCAATCTTCATAGAGGACATTCCATAGACGATTCCTACCAAGTTTCGGTTCATTTGGCCAAGCGGTTTCAGAGGAGAAGATTTTTTTAAATCGGCCAATCAGAAACAAGAATTGCCTGTGGCAGCCATGCTTGGTAATGGATCATAACAAAATGTGAACTCTTTAGAGAGGACCTTCCATAGATGCTTTCTACCAAGTTTCAGTTCATTTGGCTGAGGGTTTTCAGAGGAGATGATTAAAATGTGAAAAGTAAATGGATGACAGACGACGGACCCCAAGTGATGGCAAAAGCTCATATTGCCTTTGGTAAGGTTTGCTAAAAAGAATATTAAAATGTGAATACCTACTTGTAATGTATAGAATAAACATGTTACACTATATCAGCATTAGTTAATTTCTAAGGGAGATAATGGCAAGAGTTATCTTTTCTTTTAACAGTTTAGGCATGAGTTATCTTTCTTTCAACAGAGGAGAAGATTTTTTAGAAATCAACCAATCAGAAACAAGAATTGCCTGTGGCAGCCATGTTTGATAACCGATCGGGACAAAATGAGCATTCTTTATAGAGGATTTTCCATAGATGCTTCCTACCAAGTTTCGGTTTATTTGGCCAAGCGGTTTCAGAGGAGAAGATTTTCAAAAATCGGCCAATCAGAAACAAGAATTGCCTGTGGCAGCCATGTTTGGTAATGGATCGGGACAAAATGTGCAATCTTTAGAGAGGACCTTTTATAGATGCTTCCTACCAAGGCTGAGGGGTTTCAGAGGAGAAGATTAAAATGTGAAAAGTTAACGGACGACAGATGACAGATGCCAAGTGATGGCAAAAGCTCACAATGCCTTTGGCAAGGTGAGCTAAAAAACCACTTACAATGTACATGTAGTGACAACTTAATATCCTGTATAACAAAATAGTTATTTACTTGATAGAGTGAGCGATTGTCAATGATTTTTGCTCAACGTCAAATGAGAAATTTTTATCATGGCGAGAACAAGTTATATTTAGAAGACATAAAACCAGTCCTTATAGAATATACAATGTAGATTTATTGCCAATCATTATCTTATTATTTAACCAAATTGTGTTAGCAAGGAAAAAATGCAACTATCTTAATTAGATTGCATTCCTTGCGAATTATGGTTCCATTATAAACCTAGTGCATACAAGTATGTTAAACAGTCTGCTATCTTACGTCTAGTTTTTTTTATTAAGAATTTAATTACTACTCAAATGTGAAACCTATCACTAGAGTGGCTAAGATTATGGTTTTCTAAATGCCCCTTTCAAAAATATTTTAGTTTTATTAAACTATTGTTTCACTATTATGTATACTATCTAATATTCAAATGATGGTTGAGGCCATCAGTGCTCCTTAATAGAACTAATATTATACATATGACAACTTCTGTGTCACGAAGATTAAATATATTATGTAGAATTTTCAAGATTAGAGCATTCTTTATAACAACAAAGCTATGTGTATGTAGGGGTTGGCATTTTACTACATGTGGAATACACTTACATGAACGCATCGCTTCACTAAGGGGGTAAATTTGGGTCCATAAAACTATTTTAACTCTGCCACTTTTTATTCAAGTGCCTGTACCAAGCCAAGAAAGTGAGTGGTCATGTACATGTGTATTAGGAGAATCAATTTTTCCTCTTTCTATGAATTTTCTATTGGATTTATGAACTGTTCAGACAGATTGGTATTTTTTGTTTTTCATTTTATTCATTAGGAATTGAAAATGTACCTGTATTGCTACAAATCTAAAATTCACCTGTATTGCTACAAATCTAAAATTCACCTGTATTGCTACAAATCTAAAATTCACCTGTATTGCTACAAATGTAAAATTCACCTGTATTGCTACATATCTAAAATTCACCTGTATTGCTACAAATCTAAAATTCACCTGTATTGTTTCAAATCAAAAATGCACCTGTATTATTTCAAATTTAAAATTCACCTGTATTGTTTCAAATTTAAAATTCACCTGTATTGCTACAAATCTAAAAATTCACCTGTATTGCTACAAATCTAAAATTCACCTGTATTGCTACAAATCTAAAATTCACCTGTATTGCTACAAATCTAAAATTCACCTGTATTGATTCAAATCTAAAATTCACCTGTATTGCTACAAATCTAAAATTTACCTGTATTGCAACAAATCATAAAAGTTACCTGTATCAATTACTATTATAAAACTCACCAATGAAAACTCATTCCATGATGTAGACATTCTAAGTTGTGAGCAAATATCTCTGAAACATAAATAAATAATGACAATCTACATGTATATGTATTTATTTCTTAAGTTATCTTTTATTTTTTTCTTTCATTAATGAAAAAGCTACATGTCATTACATGAAATTTGTCACTTATGTTATTACAGTGGCACAATCTATCATTTCTAGATATATTGTACCTTCCCCCATCATTTAGTTATATTGTGACAAATAGATTTTACAGGGAAGCAAAGCGTAAACAGAGTGGATTTACCAGTGAAACTCCTGACAATGGATTGGTTATCTGGAAGCTTTAACACATCAAATGGATATCAGGGTGTGAAGCCACACAATGATATTAAGCTTGTGGTCAGCACTTAGCCACTCTGAAAACCACATCAGCGGTGTAATGGTTAGTGTACTCGTCTCAAGTGCAGTAGGTTGTAGTGTAAAAAGCAAAACCAGTAATATGCATAATTTTACAGTCTTCACGCTAACCAACTTGTGCGAAGCCCGGGACAAGCAAAACTGGATTCGGACAAGTGAAAAAAAAATTAAGGCAAGACTGATTTTATGTGAGAAGTATTAAACATACCTTTCTTGTTCTTTCTCTTTTTCCACAACATGGCTTTCTTCTCTTTTAATTTCATTCACACGATTCTGAATTTTTACAGGAGCCTAAAATCATATTAAAAAACCCATTTAAATGAATAAATATACGAAGAGATGCCATTAATTATTGCAGTGGGGGAAGTAGGTCCTATGCAAAGGAATCACAATAATAACATGGTATAAAAACAGTGATGTATGAATCCAACACAGAAAAATAAACTTCTGAACAAAAATTAATGAGTGTGAATGCAAATCTAATTCTTGCCTGCTCTGTGTGAAAATTATTTACACATTAAAACTAAATCAAAGGACCCATGGCCATGACACTGAAATTATGTTCCAATGACATACAAATAAATATGGAGATGTACCCTCCATCATCCATGTGTGTACCAAATATGGTAATGGAGAAAATGACCTCATCAGAAGAAACTTGACATCAATCTAACAAAGTTAGTAGATCATGCAAATGAGGTCATGACCAGATGACACATTCCTGGATGAAATGCATAGTAATGGCTGATATGTACCCTCAATGATCAATGTGTGGACCAAATATGGTGAGCCTAGCTAGCTTGTATGGTCATGGAGAAAATTATATAATCACAAAATTTATAGAACATACTTGGCTGACATGTACCAACCATGATCAATGTGTGGACCCTGTATGGTGAGCTTAGGTCTCTACCGAATGTCTGTGTCACAAATAACCTCAAATATGTTCTGTTTGTCATAGTCACAATACGATCATATCCTCATTAACGACTTATCACCAGGTTTGCAACAAAAGTAACACAACTGGTGCCACATTATGTGGAGCAGGAGCTGCTTACCCTTCCAGAGCTTCTCAATTTATGATGTTACTAATAATTTTCTTAAACGAGTTCAACCTTTTTTTTTAGCTTTCAATATTGAATTACAAGTTAATAATGCATTCTTCAAATTCGGCTTAAACTGGAGTCAAAAACTTCACCTAATCCTACCTGTTGCATTAAAATTGACTGAAATAAAAATGTATACAATGTACTGAGGAGTAGAAAGAAAAACTGTCAGAATTCATCATCTAATTATAAACCACAAAAGTTAACAGTAATAAAATATAAAGGTGTTAACATATACATACTGAGACAGCGTTGAGAGATAACGAACTAGAACTAAATCTTCTTATTCTTGATGTGTCTGCTGCTTGCTTAAATGTCTGTGTATGGCTAAAAAAATAATTATAATTAAATGCATAAAAGGTACAATTTTTAACAACCAGCTTCTTAAAATGATGTGCATAAGGGATATTTTATCACAATTTTTTACATGTATAATTGTTCTTAAATTAAACATATGTATATCTGGTGATTATATAATATATAACTTACAGGTGTTTAGCTGGTACAAAATATATATTATAATGATGTTGTTGCAAACATTGTCAATCACAGACATTGCTGCTTGCGTCATTTTTTGTATCATTTAGATCATACCCAAATAAAAGTGGTTGATTTATGGTGTTTATGCCACATTTAACAATATTTCAGTTATATCGTGGCGGTCAGTTTTATTGGTGGAGGAAACCAGAGTACCTGGAGAAAATCACCGACCAAAATATCCCATGAAAGCAGAGCGACATATTTTTTTTATTTTGAAATGAAAACAATGTACTTTTCCTGATACCTCAAGACTTCGAGATAATATTTTCATTCATCTTTAGTCATGTTAGTCATTTGCCTGAAACCATAATATTTCATAAAATAAAAACAGAAATTCAATTATTGTAGCACATATAAATAACGAACTTTGCGTATCTTGATGAAAAATATTGTAGGCAGCCATGTTGCGGCCAATAATTTGACATAAAATCATTATTTTAATCACATTTGGAAAACACTTACATGACCACATCATTTCACAAAGAGGAGAGGTTTGGGCCCATAAATAATTTAACTCTTTCACTTTTTATTGAAGTGCCTGTACCAAGCCAGGAAAGTGAGCGGTCGTGTATATGTGTGTTAGGGGTATCAATTTTGCCTCGATTTCTATCATTTTTCAATTTGATCTAGGAACTGTACATGTACGTATACAGTCAGTGTGAAATTTTCTATTTTTCATTTTATTTCCATCATTTTATTGATAAGTGTAAAAAAACAACAAAATCATCAAGTCTAAATAATATGTATAAATAAAAATACTCCATAACAAATATCATTTACAGGATTATCATGTTTGTTTTGGTTTATTTGGGTAAAAGGTCACATCATCTAATCATAATGCAGTGTATGAGATAATAGATTAAGATTGGTCATTACAAGGTTTTATTCATACCATTTGGCTAGATACAGAGATTTTTAATTTATATAAAATAAACTTAATGCATCAAAATAAATGTCACATGTATCCTACCGTGACATCTGCTCGGTCATGCAATAATGTCGGTCATTTGTTTTGATTTACAATTCTCGCGCAGCACGAGACCAATGACGTCATTCTGTATATTCATAGCGTACATAAACACAGAGGGAATACTTTTCAACGTCAAAATTACAAGATGAGATTAAAACAGAGAAGTTTGAATTGAATAAATTCCATGCAAGTAAAAAAGATCCTTTTTACTAATGTCTTTTTTTCCTGATCATTATGCTTGTTAAATATGTTTCCATCGATGGTATTCCCCAAACATTTGTATTTTTCCGGTTTGTTGACATAATCGACATCACAGTTCATGACCGTTTCTGGAATGTAGGCCAAGCAAATTGTATTTTAAAATACTTTGAAAATATGATGATTGATCGTTCAGATTCCACCATTTTCTAAAAAATGGCCGATTTTACCGGGGAAAATACATGCAAGTGCTCTCCATTAGTCACAAAATGGCAGATTATTTTGCATTTCCACTGCTGCTTTAATAACAAATATACCCCTTACTTCTTGGGGTAATGTAATGAAATTCACAGAGAAGATAGAAAAAGAATTAATTTAACAGCAATAATCAAAATTTATAGCATAAATTGAACAGGGAATTAAATTAAACCAGACAGAAAATTGAGATTGTCTGGGTAAAAAAACCTGTCATTATTACAAATAGCATCAACAAAACTGTATTGTTACCACTCTGTGATAATAAATGTGATTAAAATAAATTGAAATCAGTCATTAATTGTTTTACCAAAATATGTCGGTCTAATAGATTGTATTGACAAAAGCAAAAACACCAAATTCACTGGATTAAATACTTTTTGTGTGGGTAATCAAGTTTAATATTTGCATCAAATAATTAATTTTTAATACTTCAATTTCAAACTATTGAAAAAGCTAAAATACTGTACTTTCTTAATCTGGTTTACTTGTTAAGTTTGGTTGGCCTATGACAAAATCATGTGCTTTATTGAACTTTGACCGACTTTATGTGATGTCATACGACGCCATTTGGAAAAGGGAGGATAAACAAATATGGGCCAGTATGTAATTATTATCGATCTTTTTTCCATGGAACTTTACACATGTGAGCAAGAATAGATGAGGAACATAATTAAATAGAAAAAAATGTTTACTTTTCAAACATGAAAAAAATAATCAAACATTATCCAATGACTGACCAACTTATTGTCAGACCAGGATACATGTAGGTCATAGCATATAATATTGTGTCAGAAGAAAATGTGTTGTCCACAACAATGAGGATGTACAATACACTCTGTATAATCTTATATTCACCTTATTTCTGGTGGACTTTGTGTGCAGTTTACCAAAACATTAATCATGGGTGCACTATTGGATCTTTTTAAATTAGAATTTCCCTGTCCATGATTTACAGGAAGATCTACTTCCATGCTCATACTGTTATCACGCTCTAAAGACATATTGTTCAACAATAACTAGTATGCACTGTGATATCAACCTTTTACAAGTTTAACAGTTTATGTATTCTCATTAATTTGCAGGTGGTAAATAACAAATTTTGGTAAAACCAGGATAGATTTATACAACATTTTTTTTGTGTGTCGAGACATCTTAAATTTGTCTATATTTGCAATATATAACAAGATATTAGTCTTCAAACATAGTTCACGGTATTTCAAATACAACGTAAAGGATGCAAATATTTTCGCTTGTAGGAAACTCCTTGCAACTTGTATGCACGAGCAAAATTTAATCCACTTTCAGGATTCATATCGTCCCTTGGACCATCTGTTCCGAAACAGTCTATGTAAGCTCGCATGTGATTGGTCAGAAGGTATCATCTGAAGAATATATTTTTGTATCTGTTTTAATGGTTTTTAGAATATATAATCGTTTTATTCTATAAATAATAACTTTATCTCATTATTTTGATTGATTCCTTGATTTTAGGAGAGAAAATTAATGAATGAAATTGGTAACAAATGACAGCTAATGAAAATCGTTGTTATACATTTTAAAAGGAAATATTCTCTGCAATACGGAACAGCAAATGCTTTACGGGAATATAATAAATTATCAAAAAGAGTGTAAAAGATCTTTTTACAGGGATTGTGAACAATTCAACCGATAATATGAGAAGCCTTATATCTCATGATTTACTGCACATTTTCTGCTTACATTTTCAAATTTCAATTGTTTCTATTTTTTGCCAATAAAACTTTAGCGGGAGGGGTGGGGGGTTTGGGGGGGGGGGACAAATATAATTTTGTCCACCCACTTTGACAGCGGGAGCATATGCCCCCTTGCCCCGGCTTCTTGACAAATACAATTGTGTCCACCCACTTTGACAGCGGGAGCATATGCCCCCTTGCCCCGGCTTCTATGCTCCTGTTTAATCTTTAATGATGATTTCTGTTTAATGTACACTAATAGTACGTTGTAGTCAATAGATCTTGATAAATTCACCTTATAAATTATATATATTTATACCCTTTCAGATCTTGCCAGTGGTCATTTAAAAGATTGCAACAGTCTGTTAATCTTACCAGGCTAGCTATGCATCGTGACAAGAAGAGTGGTCATATATATATCAAACTATTTTGGTTCATTGAGAAAGACAAAAAAAATCAAATGAATTTAATATCGCACCCTCCCTTTTTAACATATCCAAACCATTTTTGTTCATCGAGAAATGATAAAAAAAAATGAATGAATCAAAGATCATGTTCTTCTTCTCTTCTTACGGGTATAGTGCATAACCAAGGACGTATACTAATTCTATATACGTCCTTGGCATAACCAATAAATTATTCTCGCACTTTTGGGTGGGTGTGCCGTCTATGTACAGTGCAGGTTAAAAAGATGAAAACAGTTGTAAATTTAGATGAGAGTTGCCCTAGACAGTTGAGCCTTGAAGCTGTCTAGGGTGTCTGCTTCCACCACACTTCCAGGTAGTTGGTTCCAGAGGCGTATGGCTTGTGGGAAGAATGATGTCATATACACTGTAGTTCTTGTGTGTGGTACCAGGAATCGTAGTGAATGGCCTCTGGTTCGAAGAGAGGTGCGGTTGAGGTGGTGTTCCGCTGGTGTATCAACAAGGTTGTACACTATGCGGTACATCATCACTGTCTGGACATATGCTCGTCTGCTTTGTAGTGTCTGCCACTGGAGTTGCTGTAGCATGGCTGTGACACTGCTTGTGCACTGGTAGTCTCCAGTGGCAAACCTGACGGCTCGACGTTGTACTGCCTCAACCTTGTTGATGCTGTCTTTTTTGTTGGGGCTCCATATTCTCCCATTTGTCTACTTTCAAATGGAAATCTGACAAACTATGATTGTACAATAATATCCCAGTAATGGTATTATAAAAGCGACCGCTAATGTCAGTCACATGCCGTTGTTACGGACCAGGCCACTGTGCTAATGAACGAGTTTAAAAGTAATTTGACTCATTTTTGTGACTCTTAATATCTGTAACATAGTCATTATAAATGGAGAAAAAGTGCATAAATTCAATTATACATTATCCAATGGGATTGCACATCAGGCATAATGTCTGTCGTTCTCGTCATCGGTAAACTTTTACATTATTTAAATATTCTTCTTTGAAACATGATCACTGGCTCATAAAAGCAAAGTTGATAGGAATGATCTGAATGGTGCTCCTTTTAATTGGGAATCCACCACAGAAACAAGGGGTGCCAACAAGGCGCTTTATGTTGTTATTTTGTGTGTGGGTGTGTGGAGTGTTTATCTTTAACCAATAAATATTCACGTACACGTTGGCTTCAATCAAACTTCTATTTACCGATTTACCAAATTTGTTGTTGTGGTCAATGTTAAAGGTATGTCCTGTGGTGGCTATCTTGAATTTCTGATGACACAAAAAATGCACCTTTTGCAAAGGGTCATCAGACACATTTTATTTTTGTTTTCGAGGAGGAATTACTTCAAAATAGTTGTCCTATGTTAAAACTTTGTCCTGCTGTGGTGGCCATCTTGGATTTCCAATCGACAGCAAATAAAAACAGACAATATCTCACACAGACCTTTGATCCAAGACCAAGACCTTTAAATTGTCACAGGGGAACAAAGAGGATTGCAAGTGTGTTGCTAATACGAGACGTTGAAAGTTGTCCTTTGCAAGGAGCGTGGCATTCTCCATAAATAATCTAATTCCACATCAGACTGTGACGGACTTTAAACAATGAATTCTGACTACATTTTTGTATTCAAAGAAAGTTCTATTTTCAGTAATGGTGGCCATTTTAAATAGAGGACGAGTTCAATGCAGTTTAAAATGGGACAACCGAGGGATCGTGCCAATAAGGGATGTTGTTTCAGTGGTCTTTTACCTACAAGAATCACAACATTTTCCAGATGAGGTACTATTGCAACTTGCATTCTGTCCCAAGGATGAGTTGCATATTTGCTTTGTCCCTGTATAACCAGCAGTCGGAAGTGTTATACACTCTAAATAATAATAGGTCATCCTTAATTTCAACTGTAATGCCAGAAATGATTATGACAGGATTGGAATTCCAATGAAAGCATGAGACCATACAGGAAGAGTGATAGAAACTACGACATGGTACGAAGGATATCAGAGATGCAAATATGTAGAGTAATCTGCATCATACATTCCACAGCTACCAAACATCAACCTGGTGGCTACCAGTTATAAGCGGATTGATGAGAAACTGCCGATAAGCCAATAAGGAAACTGACCAACCTTCATGTCCTAGCTTGACTGCTATTTGCTTCAATTCCCCTTATGACAGTGGCTACCTAATCAGCAGGGATAAAATCAATAAGGGCCATGAAACACACCTACTGGCAGATTACTATCATCAAACATGTCCTGCAAGACGATTTGTACCACTGTGTTGAAATTTAGGTACCTATCGATCGGTTGAAAGCCCGTTCTTGCTCCATCAACAAGAGAATGAGGGTTTTGAGGGTTAGGGTTATGGTGTTTAATGCCACTTTCAACAATATTCCAGTTATATCATTGCGTTTAATCTTATTGGTGGAGGAAACCGGAGTATCCGGAGAAAACCACTGACCTGCCGCAAGTCACTGACAAACTTTATCACATAATGTTGTATCGAGTACACCTCGCCATAAGCAGGATTCTAACTCACGTTAGAGGTGAAAGGTACCGATTGCATAGTTGTAAATCCAACTACCATACGATCACGACCACGACAGTCTCCGAGTCTTTTGAGGTACAGAAATATGACATATATGCAAGACTCAGATCGACGTCCAATCCTCAAATATGCAAATCTATGGCCGTTTCTCACTATCGCAAATCGACGTCCAATAACGTCACTGAAGGATGCTTCAAATGACGCCACACCCGTCAAAACAAAGCCAAACCCCCCCTCCCCCAACTTTCAATAACAGGTTAGAAAACACGCAAAAAACACACCTGTAATTACAACGATTTCTCAACTTACAGTATGTCGCTTTTGTTTCTATTTTTTGTCCGGAATACTGCTATTAAAACAGGAAAATTAGTAGCTAATATTTATAGGCTGCACAAATATTAACTAGTATTACTGTGAGCACAGCTCACTAAGATTTTCAACGCCATTCAATGTCGTATTAGATTTTGCTTTCAAACTTGTTTAAATAAGAGGGTCATTGGTGAGAATTTGTTTGTTTGTAGACGAAACTCAGATTAGGTGCTCTGATTTTATGCCTGGAACTTTTTGCATTCATTTGATATAATATGCATTGCAGATGATGTACAAATTTGACCAACATCAATCATGTGACAAGGTACAAGCACATCTGATCTTCCCTCTGAAAAGGACGTCAATTTGATAACAATAAATCGGCCATAATAGATCTGAGAATTTGGAAAAGACGCAGATTTGAGAATAGGACAGTAATTTGAGATAATGACGTCAGTGGACGCCGATTTGAAACTCAGATCGACGTCCAATCCTCAAATCGGCGTCCAATTCTCAAATACATGGCCGTTTTTCACTTTCTCAAATCGACGTCCTATGACGTCACTGACGTATACTTCAAATGACGTCACACCTGTTAGGGAATGTTTTTTAAGCAATGATGAAGAAGGGTCAAGCTAGACCAGATTCCAGAGTACTTCTACTTTAGCGGACACTAACCCTAACCTTAATAATATCCCTAACCCTAACCTTAACCCTTTTGTTGTCATATATGCATGGTAACAAAATGAAAGGTTATGGGTCATGCGGTTTGTTTATTACAATATCTGACTTCCGTGGTCCGCCAAAGTAGATTCTACCTCTATTGGAAAAACAATTATTTTCGATGACAAACTTTGATCGTGTAAACGGGTCTATAGATATGAGAGTTTGGAAAGGACGCTGATTTGAGAATATCTTAAAATGATTGGACCGTGATTTGAGATAATAACGTCAGTGGATGACGATTTGAGGAGTGGACGTCGATTAGAGACTGGACGTCGATCTGAGTCTATCATATATACCCAGGAACATCGGCGGTTCAACTGTCCCTAATAGCTTGGGAAGAATTTGGAGTTGCATTCGAAATAACTGCAAGCTTAACTTGGTCTCCATATGAGGCAAACTCACATCTTATTAATACTTGAATTTGACTTACTCTAGGGATATAATTTGTTGTGTGAAAGTATTGGGCTACATATAACACTAAACAGAACAAACATGCAAAAAGAAACTCATTTAATGAAATTTAAACCAATATGATATCAAGTCATGTTCAATGATGGATATTAAAATGAAACATACATTGTTGTACTGACATTATGTTTTCAATACAGAATAAAAACCTGAATATTGTGATAAGAGATTCAAACAGTTGTATAAATCCTCCTTTTAACATCTTACCATATAATTACAAATAAAACAAACTGTTATAAGTCCCTTCTTTATTCTACCTAATATTCTACCATAAATATATGTGATACATGACATCTTTGTATGTTGTATTTATCATAGTGTAAAATCTATAATATATATTGTGAGTATTTCCATCCGTTCTACAAGATAACTATAATGAAAACAGAATAAACTGCAAACCTGTTTAAAAAAAACCCTGAAAAAGCTGTAAGCCTGTTATTCATAATAAATAAATTAACTAGTGTTTGTCTAATCCCACATATTTAAACTGCCAACTAAATACAGATGGCAGATCAAATCTAACTACAATGTATTCTAAAGCCTTACTACCGAGGAGAGGATATATATAGGCTTGTCCTGCTATCCAATCCTTTTCAGTACTTTTCTGAATAAAATACGTTTAAATTAAAGCCTTACCACCCTGAAAAGAACCATTATACATACCAAATCAAGTACACCCTGCCATTTAACAAATTCTACAAAACATTTTATTATAGTCCGTTTGACTTCTATAAATCTTCAGAAACAAATTCTTAAAAATCCAGTTTTCTAATCAACAATTTATTTTCTAGATGTATATTAATATATGATATATATGAACTCTGACAATTAATTTCAAATATTATGGTCCATTATTAAAAAAGTTACCCATTAGGTCTATATGTTAATTATATTTTCTGAAGTGTAAAAATCTGAGAGGAGCGAGTACAAAAGTGTAAGAGCCCAACCATCAAAACAAAATAACAGACATGTGCTTTCAATGTATATTTCATTGTACCATGTGACATGGGACATTTAAATATTAAAAAAGCTACTCATTAACCGACCATTAAGGTGATAGTCAATTGTTATTGATTTCCTTATATTTAAATGTCCTATGTCACATGGTAGTCTTTTATTTGTACTCACTCCTACCAGATTTTTACACTTCAGAAAATATAATTAACATAGAGACCTAATGGGCAACTTTTTGAACAAGGGACCAAAAATTTTGAAATTAATCGTCAAAGTTCGTATATATCATATATTGATATACATCTAGAAAATAAATTGTAGATTTGAAAACTGGATTCTTAAGAATTTTTTTCTAAAGATTTACAGAAATCAAATGGACATCTGTGATCTCCTCTAGTATGTCACACGATCCATTTTCCCAAAATATGGTACTTACTTCTTTCATATGCCTATTCCTTGCTTGTTTGCATTGAAAATCGAATACTCTATACTCCACCAGGGCGTTCCATAAATTGCCTGTCTAATTGCATTTTATCACCGGCTACTTTGTTTTCAAAAATGAAAATGTCAAAACGAAAGTAAAATATGGCGTTGTTTTGTATACTGGTTTATATTTTGCACTCTAAATTGTACAAATTGGGAATCAAAATAAGAATATTTTTCATTGGGCAAATGTCTTTTACCAGACCTTGGGGAAGGATAGAAAATTTCCTGCCCTGCTCCACCACAAGGTAAATGTTCCATGTTTTATATTCTCCATTGACAATATGAATGAATGAATATGTACTTGACATTCTCTAGGGATATTGAACATTATATGTCACCATCTTCATTTCTAATGGGGCATAGAGTTGTTCACCTTGCTTTGTTAATTTTGCTTCTACATTCTCAATAAAAACTCTCTTTATGTCCGAGTTAAATATAACAACAATGTTGTCTTACATCGTCTGCTAATATTTCATATTTCTGTTACAAAACGATTGACATTAAGAAAAATTCAGAGAACACCTGGCCATCTGCAACCAAGTTTCACTTACAGTATAACCAATGACAAAAAACTCCATGTTAAATTATCTATGACACCTGAGTAAAGCCTGTACATTAAAATAATTCAAATGAATATGTTACTGTGGAAATTAAGTTTCCCAAAATTCAATCTTACAGGTTTAAGCATTAAGTATTTTGTATTTCCAACAGTTTCAACTGATTTGTAACTCAGTAACACAGAATATAAAAGAGCTAAGAAGAATTGCCAAACAAAGAAACGGTACCAGTTTCTTTGATACTGACAAATTAGTGGTTGTCCCTCTATTCTCAATTTTGCTACTTTTACCTGTGGTCAG
The DNA here is from genome assembly GCA_963680875.1 of Bathymodiolus brooksi. Lineage (NCBI taxonomy): Eukaryota > Metazoa > Mollusca > Bivalvia > Mytilida > Modiolidae > Bathymodiolus > Bathymodiolus brooksi. The sequence continues at coordinate 148,428,037 of OY804576.1, forward strand.
GTTATTTCCCTTGAATTAAATTCATGAGAAAGGTAAACAAGGATGTTCTGTACTACATGTTGTTTCCTATACCTTGTCAGTTCTAATTCTACAGTACGATGTCGTCTATTTTAATTTATAAAATATTAAAACAAACACTCACTAAATTTTAATATAATTATATTATCCCTTTTTGATTGGATGATGTCATGTCAATTTTTTTTGTATTTCCTTTTATTCTTTATCAATCTCAATTCATTTTAACATGACTTGGGATATTTTTAGCCCACATGTCTCATTTTACAAATGCTCCTCCTTATGTTATTATGTTAAGAAATACAAAACAAACACAAGTATAAATGGCGAACAGCTTAATATAATAATTTCCACATGAGTCACAATAATAGAACAAAAAAAAAACAGTCAGTTCTTTCAACATTATTAAATTCCTATAAAAAAAAACCTTTGCCATTGTTTTTGGAAGAATAATTTTGTGATATTTACAAATATTTTCATTTGATTCTATAATGGAAGTTTTCATCCTATAGCTGCCTTAAAGAATATTACAAAAAATATTAAATCATTTCACAATTTTTAAGAAAACAAATCAACCAAACAATTGGATGGATGTCCTATCACCATAGCAATTAAAACAATAAAAAAATACATGTATACTAGTAAAATTATTTCTCATATACATAAAACAAACAAGATTGCTATGCCATATCCAATGTCCCCCACCTATTTAATACATAGATCTGTGTATAAATTACTTTCATTAGTTCCTATGACTGAAATGGACTAATCTTTAAAGAAGCTGTGTCGTCAATAATCAGTCAAGAATTTCAATAGCAAACAAAATAATGAAAAAGTTCCATGTTTTTGTAACAATCATTCAAACTATTTAAAACAGCAGGTGCTCATCTCGCTTTTGTCACTATCACATTCCTGATGTGGGAAAAACCCTACATATCGATTTTCTTTGAAATCAGAGCACTTCGAAATTTTATGCATTTTGGTGGCCATCTTAAAAATGGCTGCCAAAATGACCGCCATTTTGAAATCGCATTGGTCACGATCACATTCCTCTAAAAAACCCTAAATATCAATTTTCTTTGTAATTGGAGCATTGGAGCACTTCGAAATTTTGTATGTGTTTTGGCGACCATATTGAAAATAGCTGCCAAAATGGCCACTATAATGGCTGCAATGGCTGCCATTTTTAAATCACATTTGTCACTATCACATTCCTCCGGTTGAAAATCTTCTAAATATCAATTTTGGAATTCCATCATAATGGACAGAAATTTAAATTTCTATCCATTATGACGGAATTCCAAAAATGATATTATTGTTTTGATGAAGTTAAGCTGAACAGGTAAATTGGAATAGATGGAGTTACCTCACTGTTAAGTGAAAAATGGCAGCCTGCATGTTTAGCGGGAAATTCAAAATCAATAAGATATAAACGTGCTTTAACATCAGCCATTGTAAAATTTTCATTAAAAAAGTCATATTTTCATTTTTTGATTAGTTCTAAATTCTGTAAAACCCCAAATCATCAGTTGGTTTCGTTCTCTTTTAAACTAAATGCCTTCAACACATAGCGACAGGGCATAAAAATATCTTCTTTCTGCAGAATGAAACTCATAGGTTAATTATCTGCCCTTGAGTTGCACTTTACTGTTAGAATGAAATTTTGATCACAGCTTCACAATCATCTGTTTATTCTGTTTTGCATTTTTCAATGAATGTTAATCATAGCATAATTAGTATACAAATGTTTTTGTAAAGCATATCATAAAATCTTATAACAAATAAAAAAATATTAACACAAACTAAAACATTGTAAGCTTGGAAACTCCTTACACACATGTCATCTAGGAAAGACCTTAAAATAAAGATACTCTTAAAAAGCTAAAACGCTTCAAGGAGTTTGATACGTTCAACATTAGTAAATCTTTCCTCTGAACTTTGAACCTTTCTGAAGTGAATTTACAGCATATTTTTAATCTATAGGCTGATATCATTTCAAATACATTACAGTTGTATATACAGCTGACTCTCGTTATCTCGAATTCGATGGACCTTGGGAAAAATTAAAGTCAACCGTAGTTCGACTCAAGAGGAGCTACGAAAATATCGGAAGCGTAGTTTGATTAATGACGAAAGAGAGACAACTCGAGCGAAATTTTGAAGAGCTAAAACCAGCATTGCATGTCCCTATTCTCGGAACGATTTTAAACATCTTGTGGAACGACTGATAACTTCTAGATATCTTTTTTTGTGTGTATGAATATGTTTATCTGTTTTGTTTATGTTTTTCAGCTGTTGCATTGTCACTAAACTTCACCCATCATGACATATTTTTCTTTGTGCAATACTGTTTATTTACAATAAATTGTGTTTTTATTATTCAATAAAGTGTAGAAGAAAACTATTCTTCTTTAATTAAAATTAATTTCCAACAAATAATTCAATAGATAAAACGCTTCTTTTGTGTACTTTTCATAATCATTGATGTATGCTGACCCAAGCACACTTATTATGAATCAATAATTTTTTATTGTACACATCTAACCTGTGTCAAAATACCAAGCCAATTCAAATATTATCACTAATTAATTTGACAGATTGTGAAATAAACATGTGAAATAGCCTAAGGTAAAAATGTCGTCAATGACCGGATGTTTCACCTGTGATCTGATTTTAATCCCAAGGTAATACACATGATTTGACAGGTAAATTCGACTTAACGAATGTAAATAATATGGCTTTCTACATCTCGGGACCAAAACTTTTAATCAAGACAGCCGAAATTTCAACTCATCCGAATTCAACTCAACAGGAGTCAAATTATATATATTTATACACAACGAAGTTCGGGACTTCGATAAAAATTCGAGTCAACCGAGTTCGAGACAATGAGAGTCAACTGTATTTACACCTATTTAACCACAATCCAGTAAATACATTACAGTTGTATATATTTACACCTATTTAACATCCAGTAAATAATTGTCTTGTGTGTCCTCTTGTCAACAGACAGTTTTACACTTCCTCCTCTTGTCAACAGATATCAAAACTACTAGCTCTTCACAGTATAATCATCAACATAGTACTTTCTCTTTTTCATTCAATACATTGTGTAATTAATCACTGGAGTTCCTCAGAAGAAAACCTTCCTTCCTTCCTGCTTGAACCTTTCAGAGAGACTTAAACTGGTCTGAAAAGAGATATAAAAATACGTACAGAAGGAATATATGTTGATGAGACCATGCTAAAGTTCATCTTTTTCTTTCGACTTAATTATAAGTTTTAACACAAGACTGCTTTCTAAAACATTGTTAACTAATATTGTGCTCACTAAGATATACCGCTCCCCACATCTGTCCAACCTATTTCCATAACCAAAACATTACTCATTGTTCCAACCAAAAATGAAAGGGATCCCCCTCTCTTCACCGGTAAGCTGCTGATAAAATTTCAAAACATTCTGAGAAACACTACTCAAGTTATCATACGACATAGGGTAAAAATCCTATTTTCCGTCATATCAAGTCCAATAACTCTGGAACGGCAAAAGTGAAAATCGTCAAAAATGAAAGGGATCCTCCTCTCTTCATCGGTAAGCTGCTGATAAAATTTCAAAACATTCTGAGAAACACTACTCAAGTTATCATATGACATAGGGTAAAAATCCTATTTCCGTCATATCAAGTCCAATAACTCTGGAACGGCAAAAGTGAAAATCATCAAAAATGAAAAAGATCCTCCTCTCTTCATCAGTAAACAGCTGATAAAATTTTAAAAGATTCTAAGAAACACAACTCAAGTTATCGTACGACATAAGATTTGTCTACAGACGGACGGACATGGTGAAACCAGTATACCCCCTTACAACTTCGTTGCAGAGGGTATAATAATATCAGATATAACTTCAAACTTTTTATAATATTTGACAATGCTACCATTCAAATGTCCTTAATCCATGTGAAAATAAATATTAATTATTAGTATTTTTTTTCGCAAGACAAGGATTAGAAGAGCTCGTCTGATATGGACCTGATAATCCTTGTCGAGCGAAAAAAATACTAATAATTTTTTTATCAGTAAATTCACAATTTTAACACAGCTTTGTGATTTTTTTGTTGTGTTTTGACCTTTTTTTTTAAATACTAATAATTTTTTTATCGGTAATTTCACAATTCTAACACAGCTTTGTGATTCTTTCGTTGTGTTTTGACTTTTTTTTTTAATGAAAGGTTTAGTGATGTCACGTTAGACCGCGCATGACAAATGGCCAACAGCTGATAATTTCTAGTATCACGAGTCGGTGGTCAACTGAACGTTGTTACTAAACTTATCGGGTAGTTAAGATCAAAGGAAACTGTAACAAATTACCGATAAAAGGTTACGTCGGGAATAGCACGAACCAACTGCAGCAAGTCGATGATGGCTTCCTTCTACACCAGTTTTACTACAATCAGGTTTAACTCAGAAACCTTAACTGATGGAAAAAAAATCCACTCCAATAATTTCTGAAGCACTTTAAACAATCAATTCAAAGGAGAAAAAAACCACTTCAGATATGTCATAATTAGATGAAGAATATAAATTGTGTTTACAATCCAAATATGTGAAATTGTGAAATTTGAGCCCACTTTCAATGTAAAAAAAAAGTTATTTTCTGTAATGACTTGTACCTCAAAGGTGAGCATTTTGCAAGAAAATATGCATTCAAATTGGATGAAAAAAGTTCAAATTTTGGAATAATGAAAGACTACAATTTACAAAAGTTAAAGTTGATAGATGGTTATCTACAGTATTTCTCTATTTTTTTCAAAGAAGAATAGAAATAAATTGTGTACATTCTTATGTTTGTATGCACCACAGTCCTGATATAACTAGAGGTACTACTGGAAGCAGGAGTCCCGCTTTGATACATATATGGAATAACTTAACTGTCCGCTACGCGGGACTAATAGCCCCCGCGTCCCCATCATCTTAATTGAACCAAAACATAGTTGGAACACAACTTTTAGACTCATAATTCTGGGAAAATTCGATGGACCAGGATATACTACTAATGTGCACATCTTCATATTAGGATCTCGCAATATACTAAGTTTCACAAACATCTCATTAAGCATGTGGGAGACTTATGACAAAGTGCATGGTGAATTGTTTCAAAATTTCTAACTCCAAAGAAGCATAACAGAGGTAAAACTCAATGGACTGGGATATCCTACTAATGTGCACATCTTCATATTAAGATCTTGCAATGTACAAAGTTACATGAACTTCTGATTAATCATGTAGGAGAATTTGCGATGACAAAGTGCATACTGAATTGTCTCAAAATTTTTAAATCCAAAGAAGCATAACTGGGGTAAAACTCAATGAACTGGGATATCCTACTAATGTGCACATCTTCATATTACAATCTTGCAATGTACAAAGTTTCATGAACTTCTGATTAATCATGTAGGAGAATTTGCGATGACAAAGTGCATACTGAATTGTTTCAAAATTTCTAAGTCCAAAGAGGCATAACAGGGGTAAAACTCGATGGACAATAAAATCCTTTATACTGCAAAGTTCACACATCATGATCTTAAATTCCACAAAGTTTGGTGGAAATCGGACAAAAGATTTGGAAGTTGGTCCGGACAGACAGATGGACAGGCAGGCCGATTCCTGTATACCCCCCCAAACTACATTTGTGTGTGTGTGGGGGGGTATAAATATATGGAATTGCAGAAAAAAGATAACCATAATTTGTCCAGCAATAAACAAAGAAAAATATATCGTGAAATTTATAGCGACATTGTTCATACAGCCAAAGAAGGACATAGTATCAGAATTTGTACTATACTTACAGATGGTTGTGAAAAGAGTTGTTTCTCCATCTTGTATGTTATTTGCTGAGATGGCTTGAGTGCCTGAAATAAAAAAAAATAACACCAAACTCAAATCTCTGGATGGAAATCAAGATACAAATATTGAATGTTTTATTAATCCAGACTTGGACATTTGATAAACAAGAGGCTACAATGATCACCTGAGATATATAGCAAATCCTTATATTCACAATTTTGAAACCTAAACCACACATACTTTTGATGTTTGTTTGTTGGATAGTGTTTATTTCAGTTATATCGTGGTGGTCAGTTTTTTTTATTTAACTTTAATTCAAATAAGCAGGTAAGCAAAATTGGATTTAAAACTGCTGCAAAAATTAACTACACCCCTAGTGGTACATTTCTGACAAGTCTGGTGACTTCACATGCAGTAGTTCTAGAGAAGTCAAAATTGCCTCTGCTAATCAGAGCCCATGGCAGCCATCTTGCATTTTGAATTGCTCCACAAGGATACAGCTCACTTCTTCAAAACCCTTAATACCTTTCCACTCTTTTACGCATATCCCTTTCCCCCTCCTATACGCTTTTAACGCATACCCCTTTCCCCCTCATTTACGCATTCTACGCATTCTGTTACATAATTTCTTTCAAACATAAATACCGAAGAATTATGTTGGTATGTTGCAAAAGTTGTACCAGTTAACGAAATTACAGATAACAAACTTTCTATTTTCAAAATAGGAAAATCCGAGTGTGATATAAATAACATATAATATCTATGAATAATCATGAGGTGTGTCATGTGCAGACGATGTAAATAAACATGGCGACGTCCAGGTCAAACGTGTGGGACGTTTGACATCAACTGACAACCACACAGCTATCTCTGGACCAATATTCTTCATGTATGGCTTAAAATTTGCGGAAACACTTCAATTTTACAAATCCGTTTGAACATAATTTTAAAAGAGTCGAAATCTGAACGCTAAATATAAAAGTTTACAAAACAGTGTGTGTATACACACTTGCCGATTTTCCGTGAAAGATGTTCAGCTAGATATCAATAGTCTGAACCTACCTCTAAAGATATGTCGCCCAAGTTCCAATGGATAAGCAACAAGTTGAAGAGCTCGTAGAAATCATTGGATATTTGGGCCATATTTTCTGACTTTGCAATCAGCATGGAGCGGGAAGAGTTATTGAACGTTGTGTGGTGCTTGGCTAGGGGTATTTCACAAAGTCGTAATAAAAAATGTAATTTACCGACATATTGTTCCATCAATTGATTAAATAGTTGTCTAGCATTGATGTACTCAGGCTTTGGAGGTCAACCATGCACGGTAAGTAACATAACTTCTTCTAAAATATAGTTATAGTCTCAAAAGAAATATCGTTTTCAAGTGGGTCAAATGGGGTTAAATTTGAAACAAAAAGATGAACAAAAATCGCACAGAAAATTTACACAAACTAAATATATAGATCTCCATTTCTATAAATGAATAAGAGATAGAATATAATTCACGATTTTTTTTTTTTTTCTTACCCGAAAACGACGAAAACAGCAAACATACATATTAAGTTATCAAATTCTCCCAACCTTTAATAACTTTATCCAATCAGAGACTATATGTGATGTAATTATGGCTGTTCGAAAATATCAGAATTGTTTAATACATCTATCTAATTGAACTGTTCCGATATTCTTTGATATTTTTTTAGAAGAGGGTATCTTGTGTAAAAAAAAAATTATTTTGTTCCTTTAATGAAATTTTCTTCATGAAAACTGAGATAATGAATATACATTTTTTTTTTTTTATTAAGTTCCACATGTATTTTGTACAAATAAAATGTACATATGTCTATTTTAACATGAATATCCATGCAACATTTTTGAAACAATTTTTGATAAAACATATATTATCATGTTTTAGTGCTATCAGGGAAGCTTTACAAAATATATGTGTAATGCATACATTACAGTATGAACATGTATTAACATTCTGGTGTAATGTAACATACCTGTACATATCTGTGATATGTTATGTTTAATTAATTACATTTTTTTTCAGTACATCATTATTGTGTGCACACTTGTTTGGTATGACATTATGATACATGCAGCAAACATTTCTGGAATAATGCTATTTTTTCATGTAGTTGCCACCAAAACATATATGTATAAAGATAATTTTCAAATTGCATTTTATTTAAACTTTTTGCATAAGTACATGATAAACTATTTCTGGAAAAGATAGTTATTTTTTTTAGTTCTTCATTTTCTTTCTCTATAACTTAATGTTTTTTTTATTCTACAGGTGTGATCATGAAGAGTTTTAAATGCCACTTCTACAAGTTGATGTTGTTGATTGTGATTCAGTGTAATCAAATTGCATAGGATCATAAAACACAAAAATTATTTTAAAGAAATCACAATGATTTCACATGGAACAATGCAAGTTAGTCATGGACTTGGACACAACAATATTTGTAGTCATCAAATGTAATATTATAGCATATATAAAGAAAAGAGAGTGACATTTAGGACTGCTGAGAATTAAGATAAATAGAAAGTTTCAAATGTAATAGTAGAAGATAACACATTCCAGTTTATTGAATTATGACAATAAAAATGATAGTTGATGAATGTGACAAATATGAACTACCAGATATTACAGACACTTTTAGTTTAATTTTTTCTACTGCAGACAGCTGGGTCAGATCTAGAATTGTCTCTGGCAGAGAAGGGGGAGGTGGAAGTTTAAGGGGGTCCGGACTAAATCAAACCAATTCAATGTCTTTTTTTAACCACTTTCAACATATACATTGAAAATTCTAGGTTTGGGGGAGGGTGTGTGTGGGGGTCCTAACCTCCTGATCCCTGCTGGATCCACCATTGTACAGAATACATTTTAAAATTTTTATCCATTATAAAATAGCAATTCCATATTACACAAATTCTATATAAGGAGCCAACAACTTGTAAACAATATTCAAAGCATGGTGAGAAAAAAAAGAAAAGAAACTGTATTTGGTTGTGTAAAATGCAGTAAATATTTTTTCAGTTTTATATATCAGACCATCATGCAGTTCTTGATGTCAATATTGTTGAGGAGTAAACAAAGTAATTTCACTGTTTTGAAAGTAATAAAAAGATACTCAAATTAGTCATACAATATCATTTCATGGATACATGTAAGAACCAAAAATAATAATTTTCAATTTTTAGATCACTGTCTGCCTTAGTCCATCCACCCACCCACACCTATGTTGAATTGTACTATTAAGTTAATAACTTAAGAATCCCTTTGAATACCAGCAAGGCCCAATATGACCTGTCAGTTTTCTAATTATATATGCTAACTCATGATTATTGTTTGTCAGTATGTCATACGACCAACCCTAAGGCGACTGGCTTTTGATCAGGTTGATGAGGCAAAAAATATGTGAATTTCCCAGTAACATGATATTTTTTTTTAAGTATAGTTGGTACACAAGAGGTGTGAAAAGTAGCTTTACAATGGAAAATACTGAAATGTGGAATAAATGTTCACCAGACACCAATCCAATTCATAAAAAATAATAATTAAAGATTTGTAAAGTAAACTGAGCTATTTAAATCCTTGCAAAACTATATTTAGATCCACAAAAAATATTCAGAAAACTATTTTTTTTTCACCTTCAGTGTTGGGGGTCGTTGTGGTCCTGATCGTATGGTAGTTGGATTTACAACTACCTGTGCATTCAGTGTCTATCACCACTAAAGTTGTGAGTTGGAACCCCGGGTACTCTGATTTCCTCCACCAATAAAACTGACCACCACGATATAACAGAAATATTGTTGAACGTGGCATTAAACACTATAAACTAAACCACCACCTTCAGTGTTATAAACTTGATAAAAAGCAAGTTAAATGGTCTGTCCTAAATGAAATAACGGTATTCAAATCAGACTATTTAAATATTTTCTGATTGTCATTTATTCAAATTTAAGAATATGCCATATTTTCTAATAACTTTATTCCGAATACCGCAGTAGGTACGGTACTTCAGGTTTCAGCTAACCTTCAATCATTTTGAAATAACAGTTAATGCTCTTAGATAACGTAGTGACGGCGCAGCGAGTGGTTGATTGTGTTTGAGAAAAGAACGAAAATATCGTATCTTCTGTTTGATTTATGTTTTTATGAAAAATTATGTTGACTGGTCATGTATCCTTGAATTTAGCAAAATAATTTTTTTGTTCGAGAAACCGTAAAAGAACAATTTTCGTACAAGTGAAAAACCAAGTACAATTATAAATTCCTTTTTTTAAGCTCGGAATATAAAGAAAACTTATATTAGTCTATAGCAATGCTCGCTAAAGTCGTTCCTGGTGAAAAATTGTGCGAACTAATTTATTTTCCCACCTTCCGATGTTTGATCATGCTCCCAGTACTTCTCAATTAAAACCGGACACTTATGCAATGTTTGACTTGCGGTACGTAACGGAAAGCGTGGAAATAGGGGTGTATAACGTCAAAGACGTTAATAGAAAGACCACATTCAGCTCCGGAGTACAAGAGTGGGAAAGTGTTAAAGGAACATTTGTGGCAAGCTTAGTGGTTAAGAAGAAGTAGAAAATGTCAAAAGTTAAAAAGAGACAGACATGGGACCCTTTTTGATCAGAAAAGCTCACAATATCTACATTCTCAAGTGAGCCAAAAAAGCAAGATGATAGTAAACAGACTTTGCCTTAAATTTGTTCACCTACTTGCCCGAAAGCCAAATTAAGAAAATAAATTATATATATTCAAGCAAATTCTTTCATAATTTTCATTTGTCCGAATACAGTTTTACTTGTCCTAAGCTTCGGGCAAGTGGGTTAGTACAAAGACTGAGTATCTGGTCTTGCTATTCCCTATCATCTGCAATAATTAAATGGGCAGATGAAAATTCAACTACCATATGATCAGGCCCATGACAACCCATACAGCTGATTTGTATTGACTGCATTAGTAACTAAACTATCCTATAATCACCATCATAAATCACCATAATGGAATCAATTGTTAGTAAATATTCAAATGAAACTGACATATGTATTAGATTACTATCTACTTACGGCTATCTGACGTCTTAATGGGTTGGGTTCTTTCAGTCTATTTAATCTTCGTCTATTTCCACGTCCATAATTCCCTCTATAACAACATAAAACTTGATAAATTACTCCATAATAAATAATACTGTAACATATAACTTTTTACACAAGTAAACATAGCTTAACTGACATCTTAAATTTTACATCTTCAGAAGTAGTATTATGAAAAGAAAGCTTTAAGTAATATTACTTGATAACCCTCCATCTAGAGAGCACCCCTGTTCTAATGCATGGGGGCATGCTGAGCAGCTCTGTGGGCTGGAGCCCTGTGAACCTTCATCGGTAACCAGCAAAGGGTCTTTAAAGACATTACTCACTTGTTATAGGCCATTACTCAATTGTTATAGGAATTGCTCACTTGTCATAGGACATTACACACTTATTATACACCATTATTCACTTGCTATAGGCCATTACTCACTTGTCATAGGCCTTTATTAGCTTGTTTTAGGACATTACTCACTTATTATAAGCCATTGCTCACTTGCTATAGGCCATTATTCACTTATCATAGGAGGTACCAAAAATGAATGTCTCTTGTTCGGAGAATGGTTTATGGTGAGTGATTGCAGGGCACTATTTCTGACCCTATCAATCATCTCCTCTTTTCCTTATTGAAATCTAAACATCAGTCCATAGGCCCACCCCAGTGCTATCTTTTAACATTGTTTGTAAAACTTGTTCTCATTATAAATATAGCTGAGTACTGCTGACTTGAGATATAAATACAGACTTACCTTATAGGGGAGGTAGATGTATTGTGAACATTTATAACTATAATATAAATATAGCTGAAGTACTGCTGACTTGAGATATAAATACAGACTTACCTTATAGGGGAGGTAGATGTATTGTGAACATTTATAACTATAATATAAATATAGCTGAAGTACTGCTGACTTGAGATATAAATACAGACTTACCTTATAGGGGAGGTAGATGTATTGTGAACATTTATAACTATAATATAAATATAGCTGAAGTACTGCTCACTTGAGATATAAATACAGACTTACCTTATAGGGGAGGTAGATGTATTGTGAACATTTATAACTAAAATATAAATATAGCTAAGTACTGCTGACTTGAGATATAAATACAGACTTACCTTATAGGGGAGGTAGATGTATTGTGAACATTTACAACTATAATATAAATATAGCTGAAGTACTGCTGACTTGAGATATAAATACAGACTTACCTTACAGGGAAGGTAGATGTATTGTGAACATTTACAACTATAATACAAGATGAACTGTGAGCTAATGCTCACTTATGATACCCCCGCTCTTCGGCAAACAGGAAGAAGGAATCTGACAGATCAAATGAAGCTTGTGATCAAATATCAGATTCCTGTCATCAATAGTTGCTGAGAAAAATGCGACGAAAAATGAACATATATGTTCAATGTGTATAAAAATCAACAAAGTCGGCAAACAGGAAGTAGGAATCTGAGGGTCCAAAAACGCTTCCCACGATATGGGGTACCTATATGAAGCTTGTGACCAAATATCAGATCTCTGCCATCAATAGTTGCTGAGAAAAATGCGACGAAAAATGAGCATATATGTTAAATGTGTATAAAAATCAACAAAGTCGGCAAACAGGAAGTAGGAATCTGAGGGTCCAAAAACGCTTCCCACGATATGGGGTACCTATATGAAGCTTGTGACCAAATATCAGATCTCTGCCATCAATAGTTGCTGAGAAAAATGCGACGAAAAATGAGCATATATGTTAAATGTGTATAAAAATCAACAAAGTCGGCAAACAGGAAGTAGGAATCTGATGGGTCCAAAAATGCTTCCCACGATATGGGGTACCTATATGAAGCTTGTGACCAAATATCAGATTTCTGCCATCAATAGTTGCTGAGAAAAATGTGCATATATGTTCAATGTGTATAAAAACCAACTACGTCGGCAAACAGGAAGTAGGAATCTGACGGGTCCAAAAACACTACCCACAATATGGTATACCTATATGATGCTTGTGACCAAATATCAGATTTCTGCCATCAACAGTTACTGAGAAAAGTGCGACGAAAAATATCTTGGACGGACGGAAGGACAGACGGACAGAGGTAAAAGAGTATACCCCCCTCCTCCTTCGGGGAGCAAGGGCATAATAAATATAGCTGAAGTACTGCTGACTTGAGATATAAATACAGACTTACCTTATAGGGGAGGTAGATGTATTGTGAACATTTACAACTAAAATATAAATATAGCTGAAGTACTGCTGACTTGAGATATAAATACAGACTTACCTTATAGGGGAGGTAGATGTGTTGTGAACATTTACAACTATAATTCCATTATCATCAACATTATTAGGTTGTCTCCATCTGAAATAAAGTTATAATTAAATTAATAATTGGTCCTTAAACATCAGTTAAACGCTATTAACAAACACTGAAATTTGTCAGGAAACTTATAAATAAGGCAGTGGCACATGAAATTAGTCAAAATGACCTATCTCTCCCTCCAAAACATCATGAGTTCTAATTGGTACTTATACTGTTATAACAAGAAACTTATGTTTCATTTAAACTCATTTTTTTTGTAAAATTGTCTTATTCTGATTTTTAATTACAACATCAATACTCAAGTAAAAACAAGATCAATATTCTATAGTACAATTCATGTAAAATTATTGACTCAAAACTATCTTGTATATTTGATAATGTTGACATTTGTAGCAGGTCAAAAATCGGTTAGGGTTATGGTGTTTAACACCACTTTCAACAATATTTCAGTTATATCGTGGTGGTCACTTTTATTGATGGAGAAAACCGGAAAAAGTCACTGATCTGCTGCAAGTCCCTGGCAAATGTTATCACATAATGTTGTATCGAGTACAACACGCCCAAGCGAATTTGAACTCTCAACCTTGGTGGTGATAGGCACTGAACGACCATACGATCACTACCACAACGACCCCCTAAAAATCTATAACGGCTTACGTTCAATTGAAGAAGTGAAGCTGCCTGCAGACAAATGAATGAACATTTATATACAATGTATAAACTGTATTTGATAAACTAAAATAAACTGTATTTGATAAACTAAAACTGAAAATTACAAAGAAAACCTACTGTCTTCGTCTTTTTATTGGAGGCTGTTCATTCTGAAAAAAACCCACAACTGATATATTTATATCAAATAAGACTGAACAGTTTTTGTTGGAAAAAACTTAATATAGTGAGTTCAACTTTTTGGAAAGTATTCAAGCTAGAATATTGCAGTCACTCATTTCTGTAGTAATAAATTTCCATGTGACAAGCTGCAAATAATAATTTTATAGTCTTTGGGTTGACCTGACCAGGACTCAAACCCACGATCTACAACATCTGATGCGAGCCTGTTGGCCATTACACCATCCATATGGTCAACAATAAGAATAGTATGCTACATACTGTAGAGATCATAATAAGCCAATGTATTACATTGGCTTATTATGATCTCTTAAATCAATAGATTTTCTCTGAATTTAGTGAATACAATGAAGTTCTATGTAATGTTTTTTTGTTTGTACCAACTATCTACCTACAAGATTCTTTGTTTGTATCCTTGTTCTCATCATGAATTTTGCTGAAATACTGGTCATATGACATTAAATCTAGGTTGGTTTGGTTTATGGTGTTTAATGTCACTTTCAACAATATTTCAGTTATATCATTGGTGGTCAGTTTTATTGGTGGAGGAAATCACTGACCTGTAGCAAGTCACTGACAAAATTTATCATATAAAGTTGTATTGAGTACACCTCGCCATGAACGGGGTTTGAACTCACAAGTTTAGTGGTGATAGGCACTGAGTGCACATGTAGTTGTAAATCCACGATCTATATATAAATATGTATATATACCAGTAAGATATTTGTACTATTCCTTCGTTTATTTCCTATTAGTATATTTTCATCTCCCTGCTGACCTTGCTGTTGGTACTTTATTTTCTGCAATGTCTGTCTAGCCTGTTTCAAAGCTTTTAATGCTTGAGATTTTTTCTGCGACAAACTCAGTCTTTTGTTATTATTTATTCCAAAATTGCTATTTTGAATAATTCTTGGGCTACCTATCCTTCCTCCTCTTGTACCCCCTCCTCGAGCAGATCGAAAATTTTGTCTTTGATTTGGGTTTCCTTGGTTGCCAAATTTTTTTGGTTTAAAATTATTCCTGTTGTCATGTCCATAAAATTGATTTTGTTGATTCTGTCGTTGCTGTCCCTGTCTATATTGTTGATTCTGTTGTTGTCCCTGTCTATTTTGCTGATTCTGTCGTTGTAGTCCCTGTCTATTTTGTTGTTGTCCACTGTTCTTCTACAAAAGTAAAAGCCAAGTTTATAATTATAAAATCCCAAATAAGCCAATGTAAGCTTAGCTGCCATTTATTAACACTAACTCCATGATAAATCTAGTTTTTAAAACTTGATACTGTTGTACAATGCTTCAACGTTCAGTATTTGTGTATTATACAGATGTAAATACTGTAATGTTAAATTGAATCAGTTCAGGAAATTTACAAACAAGTGTACCAACAAGCTTAAGGATACATTTGTAAAGTGGGGGACTCAAACAAGTCTTGTAAAATAAAATTCTTCATTTTTACTTTCACCTTGAAATATGTTAATAAAAAACTTAGATACAAATTTGCCATGGTCAGGAAAACATATTTAGACAGTTTTTTAACATCTCCAAAGGGTTCATCTTTAACAATCCTTGAGATTGTTTTTTCAATTTCAAAATATTGTTGGTAGAAATCTTCCATATAAATTAGGTTAGAATCTTGAAAAGTAAACCAGATCACTTATTCACCCTGCTCTCAATGAAATCACCATATTGCTGACCCTCAGACAAATTTGTGGTTGCCCTGTCAGTTTTTGTAAGTCAGTATTTTTTCATCTATGACCATACTTTTTCATCCACATTCAGGCATGTTCCTGAAATTTGACCTACAGTATACAGGGTTAGATATCAATTATTTTATTCTAAGAATGCTTTTTTATTATCATTTTGTTTTATCAAAGAAAGGGTACATGTGGAAGTGGGAAATAAACATTAAAATATCTGCAAGTTCTTCTTAATTCTGGCAGATTTTCTCTCACTGAAAGAGAAGTCATGTCACACTGTTGTTACCTAATGTGGTAAATACTGTATTAGTTTGATATATCTATACAATCAATGGCTATCACCACTAATGTTGTCAGTTTGATTCCACACATGGTGAGCTGTACTTAATGTGATGAAGTTTGTCAGTGATTTGTGGTAAATCAGTGTTTTTATCAGGGTATTCCTGTTTCCTCGACCAATAAAAATGACCACCACGGTACAACTAAAATACATCAAATATTATTAACAGTGGTGTTCAACACCCATAACAAACATTTAACCTAAACTTTAAATTCACCCACTATTATACAATGGCTTGTGCTTTACTAAAATTTAGATTATACAACATGAACAAAACCTTTTCTTGTTGTTTACCTTAGGATTTCTATTTAGAGGGCTAACCCCTGACAGTTGGCGTTGAAAACCTTTGTTTTTCAACCCTCTAAAATTAAAACCGTCTCTTTCTGTTGGCTTCTGTACACCACCACCTCTTGTTCCTCTTAGCCCATCTGGTCTGTTAGACCCTCCTTGCCCACCACGTCCCCCACCTCTATTTCGACGTCCTCTTCTACCCTGATGTCCACCTTGACCCTGGCGGCCTCCACCTCTACCTTGCCGGCCACCTCCTCTACCAGGTTGACCTTTTTTATTTAACTTTATGATTTCATCTACAAGAGACAAGTATTATAATCATAACCTAATAAGATGCTTTGTAAAATACAGAAAAGATTCAGGTTACGTTAACACAAAAATCTATGATTTATTATTGGTATCCATGTGTGTCTGGTATGCAGCTATATTACTAACATTTGTTGCCATATCTGACGTATATCCTCCAAAGTTTATGGAATTGTCTTTCATTGCCAACAAAAATGTTTTATGAAGTTTTTTGATTGGGTAATTTCGACTCCTCTTTAATCATTAGATTATAACATCTCTTTTTCGATGGGTACATTTTCAAAATATACCTGTCTTTATAACTTGGGTAGAGTAAACTGGACAATATCTGCTTATATGCTAAAAAGCTTTTTCTTAAAATTAATGCCAACAAAAATGGGGGGGGGATCCTTGTCCCCATCCCTTTCCTACCTACACTCATGAGGAGGTCCTGTTAGAGCAGGAACTGCAAGTCCTATGGGGCACCTGAGTTCACCTCTTGTTTTTAGTGGGGTTTGTGTTGCACAATCTTCAGTTTTCTGTGTATTCATATTTTTTGTCAACCATTAATTATTTGTCTTTTTGCTATGTTACATCTGTATACTTATATCTTGTATTGTTATTGAAGTAATATATTGACCCTTCGAGACTAATGTAACTCTTAATCTGTAGTGTAAATGATGGACAATTCTCAAAAATAAACCTTAATTTAGCATATAGTCTGTGCCAAAAACATTTTGACAAACTATCCCTAACCACATTTTAGAAGAATTTTTTCTATTTTGATTAAGCAAATTTTATGTAATTTTTACAAGCCCAAAACAAATTTATACTATACATAGGGTTAGTGGTTTTTGGCTCAGACTGCATATACGGCTTAAATTGTATTTCTGCAATAAAATTTTCTCTTAGAATTACATTTTCATGTCATGATGAAAACTTTTTTAAAGGTGTTAAATTTTATTTAATACCTACATACCCTGGATTTGGTCACCCCTACAATATAATTTGCATACTTTCGAAGCATTTGTACAAGGGTCTCTTTATATAATGCCATATAAATGCCATGTCAATCAGGGTCGACATTTGTGAAATTTTCATTCACTGTTTTAAGTCGCCACCTTGCGGATGTGCCGTTGCTACATACTGATATTTTATAGTGATTATCGTTTAACACCAAACAAGATGAACTGTGAGCTAATGCTCACCTATGATACCCCCGCTCTTTGGCAAACAGGAAGTAGGAATCTGACGGGTCAAAAAACGCTTCCCACGATATGGTATACCTATATGAAGCTTGTGACCAAATATCAGATCTCTGCCATCAATAGTTGCTGAGAAAAATGTGACGAAAAATGTGCATATATGTTAAATGTGTATAAAAATCAACAAAATCGGCAAACAGGAAGTAGGAATCTGATGGGTCCAAAAACGCTTCCCACGATATGGGGTACATATATGAAGCTTGTGACCAAATATCAGATCTCTGCCATCAATATTTGCTGAGAAAAATGTGACGAAAAATGTGCATATACAAATGTATGTTAAATGTGTATAAAAATCAACAAAATCGGCAACCAGGAAGTAGGAATCTGATGGGTCCAAAAACGCTTCCCATGATATGGGGTACATATATGAAGCTTGTGACCAAATATCAGATCTCTGCCATCAATAGTT
Organism: Bathymodiolus brooksi; assembly: GCA_963680875.1. Taxonomy (NCBI): domain Eukaryota; kingdom Metazoa; phylum Mollusca; class Bivalvia; order Mytilida; family Modiolidae; genus Bathymodiolus; species Bathymodiolus brooksi. Next base: position 148,446,460 of record OY804576.1, read on the forward strand.
GCTGAGAAAAATGTGACGAAAAATGTACATATATGTTCAATGTGTATAGAAACCAACTAAGTCGGCAAACAGGAAGTAGGAATCTGACGGGTCCAAAAACGCTTCCCACAATATGGCATACCTATATGAAGCTTGTGACCAAATATCAGATTCCTGTCATCAATAGTTGCTGAGAAAAATGCGACGAAAAATGTGCATATACAAATGTATGTTAAATGTGTATATAAATCAACAAAATCGGCAAACAGGAAGTAGGAATCTGACGGGTCCAAAAACGCTTCCCACGATATGGGGTACCTATATGAAGATTGTGACCAAATATCAGATTTCTGCCATCAATAGTTGCTGAGAAAAATGCGACAAAAAATGAGCATATATGTTCAATGTGTATAAAAATCAACAAAGTCGGCAAACAGGAAGTAGGAATCCGATGTGATCAAAAACGCTTCCCACGATATGGGGTACCTATATGAAGCTTGTGACCAAATATCAGATTTCTGCCATCAATAGTTGCTGAGAAAAATGTGCATATATGTTCAATGTGTATAAAAACCAACTAAGTCGGCAAACAGGAAGTAGGAATCTGATGGGTCCAAAAACGCTTCCCACGATATGGGGTACCTATATGACGCTTGTGACCAAATATCAGATCTCTGTCATCAATAGTTGCTGAGAAAAATGTGACGAAAAATGTGCATATATGTTCAATGTGTATAAAGATCAACTAAGTCGGCAAACAGGAAGTAGGAATCTGACGGGTCCAAAAACGCTACCCACAATATGGTATACCTATATGATGCTTGTGACCAAATTTCCGAAAAATATCTTGGACGGACGGACAGAGGTAAAACAGTATACCCCCCTCCCCCGTCGGGGAGCGGGGGTATAATAAGCAATTTTTCAGCTATACAGGGATTCAGCCAGGATTTTGAGACCATTAGTCACTTTTGCAGAGGAGAATTTTTTCTTCTAATTATGAATAAACAAGAATATAATGAGCTTAATCTCATAATCAGTTACTTTGCCTTATTGGTTAGTAATGGAGATTGAAAAGCTATGAAAAACCTCCTAGGATGGGAACATACTCTGCAAATTAGCAACCAACTGATAAAACATAACATTGCCACGATCTTGATCTAATACCACACAAATTGCAATAACTCCTCCTGCCCCTCCCCTTTTGAAATATTACTGTGCTTTGGTGTAATACTACACAAATTGTAATAACCCCCTCCCCTACCCTTTTTGAAATGTTACTGTGCTTTGGTCTAATATCACAACAATTGTAATAACTCATATTTGTGTATTCTTCAGCAGAAAAAATACATGTATGTCTCTGCCAATTTGTCCAATGGTCCAACTTCTATATAGATTCTTTGTAGGCAGGGGTTAAAAAATCCCCTAGCCCGACGCCCGGGGCTAGTAATTTCCACATTTGGGCTAGCTGAAATAATTAGCTATATGCCCGACAGGCTATTAAAAATATATATCGGATATTGACAAACTTGTCAATATTCGCGTATCTATTTATATTCATATATGTTATACAGTTGACTCTCATTGTCTCGAATTCAGTTGACTCGAATTTCCGGTTGAGTCGAATTTTTATCGAAGTCCCGAACTTCATTGTGTATAAATATATATAATTTGACTCCTGTCGAGTCGAATTCGGATGAGTCAAAATTTCGGTTGTCTCGAATAAAAGTTTTGGTCCCGAGATGTAAAAAGCCATATTATTTACATTCGTTAAGTCAAATTTACCTGTCAAAACATGTGTATTACCTTAGGATTAAAATCGGATCACAGGTGAAACATCCAGTCATTGAATTTGACATTTTTACCTTAGGCTATTTCACATGTTTATTTCACAATCTGTCAAATTAATTAGTGATAATATTTGAATTGGCTTGGTATTATGACACAGGTTAGATGTGTACAATCAAAAATTATCGATTCATAATAAGTGCGCTTGGGTCGGCATACATCAATGATTATGAAAAGTACACAAAGGAAGCGTTTTATCTATTGAATTATTTGTCGGAAATTAATTTTCATTAAAGAAGAATAGTTTTCTTCTACACTTTATTGAATAATAAAAACACATCATTTATTGTAAATAAACAGTATTGCATAAAGAAAAATACGTCATGATGGGTGAAGTTTAATGACAATGCAACAGGTGAAAAACATAAACAAAACGGATAAACATATTCATTCACACAAACAAAGATATCTAGAAGTTATCAGTCGCTTCACAAGATTCAAAGAATTTAACGGAGAGAAAAAACAGCAACAAAAACATCGAATATGTTCCGAGAATAGGGACATGCGATGCTGGTTTTAGCTCTTCAAAAGTTCGCTCGAGTTGTCTCCCTTTCGTTGTTAAACAAACCACACTTCCGGTATCTTCGTAGCTCCTCTTGAGTCGAACTACGGTTGACTCGAATTTTTTCCATGGTCCCATCGAATTCGAGATAACGAGAGTCAACTGTATGTTGTTTAATCAGCAGCAATGTTTTATTTATTCAACGGCTAGCTTTTTGTCGAAATTGAGAGCAAAGAAGGTAGAAAAACTGCATATTCTCGTCATAAAACAGCTTCAACAAATGAAGGCTTACCGGAAATTATGAAAATGAAATACCGGAATCGGATTCCGGAACCGGGAACAAATATATCCGGTTTTGCCGATAGTAAAAAAAAAAAAAAAAAAATCAATGCCGACAGACCCTAGATTTTTTTGACATGTGACCATAAACACACATATATTTTTTTTTGGCCTTACAGTGACCTGAACTGTGGAAAATAAGTGAAAATAAAACGCAATACCAGATCTGAAAAGAAAGATAGTTAAACTAATATACATTGTACATGTTGTACAAGGGTTCAAGTCTGCAAGTCGGATTCATGAAATCACGGTATTGACCAGGACTAGTGGTTCATAGATTCGGGCTAGTAATATTTGGAAGTATGCTAGCCCTGGGATAGTGAGGTGGTCCAAGATTTTTTAACCCCTGGTAGGTAATGAAAATATAGCACAAACGTCAAAAACTGAAGCAAGTTGTAAAACAAATTATTATTTCTCAGGCCTCATAATCAAATTGCAACAATTGGAATAAAAATACTTTATTTTTTTTTATTTTTTTTTTAATTGCAGACACGTGTCTGTTTGTAAATAGTTCTATAAATAGAACGCAATTGTTACCCGGATGCAGATCGATAAAAATCTGATGGATCCTTGTGCAGTGCACTTCAACGAATTAAACGGCCAACCTTCGCATATAAATGAACATATTAAATATGAGAACTAAGATTTCATGTCACAGAAATGGGAATAAATACATTAAAAGTTTGTTTTGTTAAAAGTAGCTTTGGTGGATTGCATACTCCTGTTGATGGTACCATTTTTATTTTTTAAGTTTCTTTAATCAAAATGTATAACTTTTCGAGAGAATCACTTTCAAAATACTTAATGGATACGATAGATTTCAATAAACATGAGATCGACATTTTCATAAATGAAATGTGGCAAAAATAGTTCGCTATAGCAGACATTGTGACGAATCGTGCAATGAATGACGATTACAAAAATATGTCCACCTTGAATTACTTACTGTGGCGATTACAAAAATTTGTCCACTGTAAATTACATGTACATACTGTGGCATTTTGAATACATGTCATAACTATAAAAACAAATCATTATCGTTGATTGAATTCTTTGTCAGGATCATTATCTTTAACCAGGTAAATCAAGCCAGGTGAGATCAAAGATTACGCAATCAAAACAAAAATTCTATAATCCGTTGATTGGCTTGTAACATGTAATAAAATTGTCAGTGTAGTGACTAATTAGTTTTAATCAGCAAATGAAGAAGAAGAATGGATTTTTACAAACCTATTTCGACGATTTTTTTTTTAAAATTCAAATGGCGAATTGGGTACGGGAAATACTCGTCACTTTCGAAAATCAATCGTCAATGACGAAAGTGACGAGCGCTAGCTAAATTACTGGTGAGAACAAGTTACATTCGATGAGATGATGATATGTCCATTTTGTACTAGCTAAATCATATACCAACATGCTGAGTTGGATTTTTTGCTTATTAGTTCAGTGAAAACAAGTCCGTTTGGTAGAAATGTCACTCCACTTGGACACATTATTATAATTACGCGCCAATCAATCTTTCTACTTGGGCATTTATACTGTGTGCTTACAGCCATACCGGAGAAGCAACAAATACCTAAACAATCTACCGCACTGGATACGAGAACACTTAACATTACACCATCGATGCAGTTGATATTTCACAGAAAATTGTAAAACTGTACAAACCTTTTGTTTTGGTAGAAACAAGTGCTTGCATGTTATTCTAGCAACTGTAATCTAAAAATAACTTCAACTGTTCAACCACAGGGTCATGTCGACTATCCAAGTATGATACTAGTTTATCAATGCATATATGCATGGATAGTAACATACGTGGATAGTCGATAAGTCATTGTGCCACACGGACTGTGACCCATGGACCCCCCCCCCCCCCCCCCCCCCCCCCCTGCTGTGGACAAGTGTGGTTCAACTTTCTTGACGAAATACAAATGATTTTCCGTCACTTTGAAATATTAGCAAAAACCAACATATTAAAATCTATTTTACCAAGGGACATGTCGACTTTCTCATCGGATGTTGCCATTTTGAGTGTCAGTTGCAGTAGAGGAACCCGGTGTCGTCCCAATCGACGTTTACGTTTTAGAAAATCAAAATGGCGCGTTATAAAATGAGATGTTCTACGTATACAAATAAAATAGAAGTCGCAATCATAAATTAAAAAAAAAATCCATATTCAAAATTGTCGAATAATTATTAGTCTTACTAAAAATGGAAAAATTATTTTTATCTCATCATAATATATGTTTATTTTTTTATGCAGTGCATCTTATTTCTTTCCGTTGGCAAATTCCTCCGGATTCGGAGGACACATATCCCATTTTGATTTATTGTACTCCACTCGCATCTTAATCAGATTAAATCACCTATCATGGCCACTAATGGGACCATATAATTTGATTATTCCCCATTTAGCGAATCAAGTTTAATTATTTCTTTCATAAAATTAATTTCGAACTTTCTAAGATAAGAGAAGAATCCTCGGGGAAACTTCTTTTCTATTGTAAAATATACAAAAAGTTCGAACAACAAGAATATTTAAAATCTCATATTCAAAAAGAGCTCCGAAAACAATAAACAAAACTGAGAATAAGTGCTCATCCATTGGCAATTGAAACGGGAAGATATTCTAAGCCAAAAACTCCACATAATGAAACATTTTGTAAATATCAAGTTGAGGACGAATCTCACTTCTTATTAAAATGTCCAAAATACAATACTTAGCATACTAAGACAAAAATATGGAATCGATAACGAAAACAATGAGGATTCCTTATCTTTCGTAATAAATTTACTCAACCCGTCATCATCAATAAATTTAAAAACAATTTGTTTATTCCTAAAGGAAGCTTTTGAGGACCACCCGGCTGCTCTTAATGTTCCATGAACCTGTTTTATATCACAAACTCTATATTAAGAATGTATTTTATTTATTTCAACATGTGTTTGTATTGGATCACGCCTTTATTGTGCTCTTTCCAAATAAAATATTATTATTATTATTAATATTATTATTATTATTATTATTATTATTATAAAAGGTGTGACCTGAGAAGCTATTCACAGATAAGACTTTCGTTTACCGAAAACATTGTATAAAGACATCATGTAATATACATGTATAGACACTGGTAGGAACATGCAAATCTTTTGGCTTCCAAAATTTGTGTCGAAGAAAACAAATATTGCACTTTGAGGCAAAATCTGAATAAAAATAAGTGGTGGTGATAAAGATCTGGGGTGCACCCGGCCCAGATAGCATCCCGTGCACCCGGCCCAGATAGCATCCCAGTATTGGGCCAATGTTGGCATTTTGTTAGCAACTTTGTTGGCCCAACGTACTTTTGCTCATCGGGCCTTTGTTGGCCCAGCATGTTGGCAATTTGTTGGCCCAACAGTAGTATGCCAACAAAGTCTACAATTTACCAACTATCTGCCAACATGCTAACAAAGTTAACAGGGGCTACGGTGGCCCAGTGGTCTAGGTGGTTGGTAAAGCTTCTACCCTTGATCACTGTAGCCATTCACCACTGTAGTGTGGGTTCGAGTCTCTCTTTGGTTATTTTCCAAAATGACCGGGCGTGAGCTTGACTTGCAATGACATGGGAGAGAGTTTGTCAGTTACTTACCACAGGTTGGTGGTTCTCTCCAGGTACTCTGGCTTCCTCCACCAACAAAACTGGCCATCACGATGTAGCATTTGTGTTCTGAACTTTTAGAAATGTCAGATTGCTAGTAAAGTAGGATATGCTTACATCAAGAGCACTATGCATCACTCAAGGTTTTTGAAGGAGTTTATATAGGTCAACTTTAGTGTTCAGTTTTGTTTGTTCACAAATGTATAATGTTATGTATATTTTAATTTGCATATACTGTTTTGTTTCAGTTATACTTGTGGCCTCTGAAGTTCATGTTCTTCAGTGAATACTGCTTTAATTTTATATCATGGTATTATATAACAAACAGAGCTGGAACTAATGAATGACACAAAATACTTCTGAACTTCTTACTTAAAGGACTTCAAAAACGAACTTAAGATTTAAGACTTTTTAATTTTCTTCAGCTTGTTCATTTGCATTTTTTTTCTTCATTTCAGCTCTTTTTTTTTTGGTTAATGCTGTTACAAAGGTAGAGATCTATAATTTTTTAGGTGTTTAACATCTACATTGGTTTAATACCAAATCTGGAAAAGCAGAGATCATGATACTTGTGGATATCCGTTTTGACAACTGTATGAATTAAAATCAAAAAAGTGACTTGGTAGAACACTTGGCAGCTTCTGCGATATTGTTGTTTATATGGACACTCGTGTAATGTTTGGTATACAGTACAGATCATAATCCTCATCTTTCGTGGACAAAACTGACCTCAGATTTTCAGTGATTTCCTCTTTTGATAACGTAATTGTTGTATATATACGATTATCTTGTGAGCTTTCCAACCCCAATTCTATCTCTAAACAACCCATGCAATGTTTTTTTTTGCAGACAAGAACAATGTTGGGGCCTTTTCTGCAGCAACATATTTGTCTTGAATAGTAGACAGGATTTCAGCAACATCTGATCTTTGCTTACATATATTGCTGTTGTGCTCATTATAAATACCGGTAGTTATCCTATTGAGTTTGTCGTTTGAAACAATGACGTCACTGATGTAAAACTTGTAATGGCAGATCTATCCTCCAACTTGTGAACCAAATAATTAACCAATGAAACGTGGCATAGAACGAATACCGATGACACAAATACTGTTTACAAGTACCGCTTCAACCGTTTTTAGACTGCCACTGAAAAAGTATGCAGATTAGGAACGAAAAGTTTAGTCTTTTGTAGCGGCTATAATACGCCCACTCTTTTAAATATGAAAAGAGGACTTTAGCAAGCAGGGAGAGTGACATTAGAGGACTTTAACAAGCAGGGAGAGTGACATTAGAGGACTTTAGCAAGCAGGGAGAGTGGCACTAGATGACTTTAACAAGCAGGGAGAGTGGCACTAGAGGACTTTAGCAAGCAGGGAGAGTGGCACTAGAGGGCATTAGCAAGCAGGGAGAGTGGCACGAAAGGACTTTAGCAAGCAGGGAGAATGGCACTAAAGGACTTTAGCAAGCAGGGAGAGTGGCACTAGAGGACTTTAGCAAGCAGGGAGTGGCACTAGAGGACATTAGCAAGCAGGGAGAATGGCACTAGAGGACTTTAGCCAGCAGGGAGAGTGGCACAAAAGGACTTTAGCAAGCAGGGAGAGTGACATTAGAGGACTTTAGCAAGCAGGGAGAGTGGCACTAGATGACTTTAACAAGCAGGGAGAGTGGCACTAGAGGACCTTAGCAAGCAGGGAGAGTGGCACTAGAGGACATTAGCAAGCAGGGAGAGTGGCACGAAAGGACTTTAGCAAGCAGGGAGAATGGCACTAGAGGACTTTAGCAAGCAGGGAGAGTGGCACTAGAGGACTTTAGCAAGCAGGGAGAGTGGCACTAGAGGACTTTAGCAAGCAGGGAGAGTGGCACTAGAGGACTTTAGCAAGCAGAGAGAGTGGCACGAAAGGACTTTAGCAAGCAGGGGGAGTGGCACTAGAGGACTTTAGCAAGCAGGGAGAGTGACATTAGAGGACTTTAGCAAGCAGGGAGAGTGGCACTAGATGACTTTAACAAGCAGGGAGAGTGGCACTAGAGGACTTTAGCAAGCAGGGAGAGTGGCACTAGAGGACTTTAGCAAGCATAGAGAGTGGCACTAGAGGACTTTAGCAAGCAGGGAGAGTGGCACTAGAGGACTTTAGCAAGCAGGGAGAGTGGCACTAGAGGACCTTAGCAAGCAGGGAGAGTGGCACTAGAGGACTTTAGCAAGCAGAGAGAGTGGCACTAGAGGACATTAGCAAGCAGGGAGAGTGGCACGAAAGGACTTTAGCAAGCAGGGAGAATGGATCTAGAGGACTTTAGCAAGCAGGGAGAGTGGCACTAGAGGACTTTAGCAAGCAGGGAGAGTGGCACTAGAGGACTTTAGCAAGCAGGGAGAGTGGCACTAGAGGACTTTAGCAAGCAGAGAGAGTGGCACGAAAGGACTTTAGCAAGCAGGGGGAGTGGCACTAGAGGACTTTAGCAAGCAGGGAGAGTGACATTAGAGGACTTTAGCAAGCAGGGAGAGTGGCACTAGATGACTTTAACAAGCAGGGAGAGTGGCACTAGAGGACTTTAGCAAGCAGGGAGAGTGGCACTAGAGGACTTTAGCAAGCATAGAGAGTGGCACTAGAGGACTTTAGCAAGCAGGGAGAGTGGCACTAGAGGACTTTAGCAAGCAGGGAGAGTGGCACTAGAGGACTTTAGCAAGCAGGGAGAGTGGCATTAGAGGACTTTAGCCAGCAGGGAGAGTGGCACTAGAGGACTTTAGCAAGCAGGGAGAGTGGCACTAGAGGACTTTAGCCAGCAGGGAGAGTGGCACTAGAGGACTTTAGCCAGCAGGGGGAGTGGCACTAGAGGATTTTAGCCAGCAGGGAGAGTGGCACTAGAGGACTTTAGCAAGCAGGGAGAGTGACATTAGAGGACTTTAGCAAGCAGGGAGAGTGGCACTAGATGACTTTAATAAGCAGGGAGAGTGGCACTAGAGGACTTTAGCAAGCAGGGAGAGTGGCACTAGAGGACTTTAGCAAGCATAGAGTGGCACTAGAGGACTTTAGCAAGCAGGGAGAGTGGCACGAAAGGACTTTAGCAAGCAGGGAGAGTGGCACTAGAGGACTTTAGCAAGCAGGGAGAGTGGCACTAGAGGACTTTAGCAAGCAGGGAGAGTGGCACTAGAGGACTTTAGCAAGCAGGGAGAGTAGCACTAGAGGACTCTAGCAAGCAGGGAGAGTGGCACTAGATGACTTTAACAAGCAGGGAGAGTGGCACTAGAGGACTTTAGCAAGCAGGGAGAGTGGCACTAGAGGACATTAGCAAGCAGGGAGAGTGGCACGAAAGGACTTTAGCAAGCAGGGAGAATGGCACTAGAGGACTTTAGCAAGCAGGGAGAGTGGCACTAGAGGACTTTAGCAAGCAGGGAGTGGCACTAGAGGACTTTAGCAAGCAGGGAGAATGGCACTAGAGGACTTTAGCCAGCAGGGAGAGTGGCACGAAAGGACTTTAGCAAGCAGGGAGAGTGACATTAGAGGACTTTAGCAAGAAGGGAGAGTGGCACTAGATGACTTTAACAAGCAGGGAGAGTGGCACTAGAGGACTTTAGCAAGCAGGGAGAGTGGCACTAGAGGACTTTAGCAAGCAGGGAGAGTGGCACTAGAGGACTTTAGCAAGCAGAGAGAGTGGCACTAGAGGACTTTAGCAAGCAGGGAGAGTGGCACGAAAGGACTTTAGCAAGCAGGGAGAATGGCACTAGAGGACTTTAGAAAGCAGGGAGAGTGGCACTAGAGGACTTTAGCAAGCAGGGAGTGGCACTAGAGGACTTTAGCAAGCAGGGAGAGTGGCACTAGAGGACTTTAGCAAGCAGGGAGAGTGGCACGAAAGGACTTTAGCAAGCAGGGGGAGTGGCACTAGAGGACTTTAGCAAGCAGGGAGAGTGACATTAGAGGACTGTAGCAAGCAGGGAGAGTGGCACTAGATGACTTTAACAAGCAGGGAGAGTGGCACTAGAGGACTTTAGCAAGCAGGGAGAGTGGCACTAGAGGACTTTAGCCAGCAGGGAGAGTGGCACTAGAGGAATTTAGCAAGCATAGAGAGTGGCACTAGAGGACTTTAGCAAGCAGGGAGAGTGGCACTAGAGGACTTTAGCAAGCAGGGAGAGTGGCACTAGAGGACTTTAGCAAGCAGGGAGAGTGGCATTAGAGGACTTTAGCCAGCAGGGAGAGTGGCACTAGAGGACTTTAGCAAGCAGGGAGAGTGGCACTAGAGGACTTTAGCCAGCAGGGAGAGTGGCACTAGAGGACTTTAGCCAGCAGGGGGAGTGGCACTAGAGGATTTTAGCCAGCAGGGAGAGTGGCACTAGAGGACTTTAGCCAGCAGGGAGAGTGGCACTAGAGTACTTTAGCAAGCAGGGAGCGTGGCACTAGAGGACTTTAGCAAGCAGGGAGAGTGGCACTAGAGGACTTTAGCAAGCAGGGAGAGTGGCACTAGAGGACTTTAGCAAGCAGGGAGAGTGGCACTCTCCAAACACATGGTCCACGGTCAGGCTTTCTATATTATAACCCGACAACCCCCATTGAGAGTGCTCCATTTATCCACCACCCGGGGATGTGCTGAGCAGCTCTGTGGGTTTGAAACCTGGAAACCTTCATCAACACCCAGTAAACCATATTAGAAGAGGAACTTTCATGAGTTTGTAGTTTCTAAGAAAAAAAATAACTTATTCATTTTCTGACAAGGTTCTAAATTAAATTAAAGTACCAGTATGTTTTGTTTTCCTTTCGACAAATAAACTTAGGAGGAGTCTTCAATGATTTATTGTAACTTAAAAGTATATGTATTGTGTACTTCTAGGAGGAGTTGTGGTATAGAGATGTACACACGCCCCTTTCAACCACACTAAAAATCCCTGTTTGGTCAGGAAAACCAAAAAATAAAATCAAATAAATAACAATTGGGCATGGCTTAGTTTTCCTAAAAGAAAAAGTGCAAAGTTTGTTGGGTTCTGTTGAATTCTCTATGAAGAGGTGAGCTTAGTAATGTGTAACCCCCATCTGTACAACATGGAAAATCCATATTTTGCTATTTGAAACTCCATAAATTAATGTGATATAAAAATATAATATGTGCACAATTTCATGCCCTGTAAAATGAAAATGCACAAATGATCAGTCTATGAGGTGTGGATTAAACATCCTCCTCTGTTTCACATTGAAAATCCAAGTTTGATTCTGAAAAAACACCAGATATCATTGTGATAAAAACATAAAATAGCAGTTGAACAACTTTATATCCTGTAGAAGGCTATGTGTAGTTTGGCTGTTTTCTATCAAGTGACTTAGGGGGAGTTGGGGAATAAGAAAAGTATGATGATGATGACAATGACACAAGGTGATGATAGTAATGTCAACTCTGCTACATAGGCGACATCAAATATATAAGGAATATTCATGTATGTTGTTTCTGAGAAGAAAAAAAAAAAAAAAGAAGAGTTTTTGAAGTGATAACAATACATGTACTTCATATTGATCTGTGCAAAACAAAACTGAAATTTCAAGATTTAATCTTTAGTACTGCTAATGTTGAAACTGTTTTGCAATTTCAATTTCCTTATTCTAAACAGGGGCCCGGGTGGCTCAATGAGTTAGGTCGTTGGATCTAACAACTCGTACAAGCCTATCACTAATATGGCATGGGTTCGCACCCAGCTTTGTAAATTACAAAAAAGGGTGCACTCGACTCGCAGCCGCAAGTGATAAAGCCTACCAGTTGCTTGCCCAGGGTCCATGGTTCTCTCCGGCTTCCTCCACCACTAAAACTGGTCGCCATGATATAGCTGAAATATTGCTGAAAGTGGCATTAAACACCAAAATTAAAATTCAAATTATTTTAAACATTTGTGTAGAAGTGGTGAACAAGGACAGTGATACATGTATCATGAAGTATTTGAGGATAATTCTACAATAAAACATTTGAGAGGGATGCTTTATCTAACATTATGTACATTTTCCTTTGAAATTAACGAAAGTCGCCCGTCTGATACAAGATATTGTATCACCACACTGGTGATAAAAGAACGGCACGGCATTGCACGAGATGTTCTCTGCCGAGCTACTTTGTCATGACGTCATATAATTGGAATGCGAGACAAAACACAGTAACATGACATTGGTGAATGAACGGCAAAAATAACGTGACCTCGTGCACAAAATATAGTCTCCCTCAGATTATTGCACAAATTTTAATTCAACCCTTATTTGTTTAAAATTCGATTTTATTGAAATGTTAGATAAACTTAATACATACATAGTGTGTTGGTACAATACTTTATATCAAGTCTTGCCTGTTGTGTGAACTAACCGCATCACAACTCTTCGCTATCGCGACTCGTAGTGATATTGGTTCACACAACAGACTCGACCTGATACAAAGTCTTGTTCCAACACACTATGTATCAGGATATCTTACTATAGGGTCCTGGTACACAATATATTAGCAGGTCAATATTAAAATTTCTCTAATTCTTTGGCTGTTCTTCGTGTTTTTTACCGGTGAGAGAAAAATTTGTTCCATCATGTGCGATTTTTTTGTTCTCGGTTTCTGATTGGATCTTCGAAAGGTCATTACCCAGATGGATTATTAGTATTTTAGTGCCTTTCAAATACTTTCTTCAATTGTAATTTGTTATTAACTATTGTTTACTTCAAATGAAAAACTGTCATTTCAATATTTTGTTTTCTTCAACAAGCGAACATCGCTATGAATGACGTATTAATATCAACACTAAAATACGTCATCAAATGGAATGTGATGGGTTCCCCACGGGGTATTTAAAGTGCTATATTTCTAAAACGAAATAATTGACGTATTAAAGAATTAGAGAAACAGAATCTTTCTTTGCGAGCAGTTGATTATCGTATTTCTACAGTCTCGATAGTTAAACTTTAAAATTTCTCGCCGGAGGTTCGAAATTTTAAAGTTTAACTATCTCGACTGTAGAAATACGATAATCAATTGCTCGCAAAGAGTCAGTGTACATAGATATTTATCACTCGACCTTTCCCTATATATTTCATATACAACATTTTCTCCAAAAAAATCAAATTTTTTGGTTACTTCTAATGTATGAAAGAATAATTACCGGTATGTACTTTGTTAATTCTTGTGTTTAACTCGTGAATTTTTGAAAATCTTCAATCACAAAATAATAAGAAAATTAAAAGAATTTTTTTTTTAATCTGCATTTGAAAGTGAACATTTCAGCAAAATTGGTTATGAATTTTAATTGCTTTAAAGATGTGGTTTTATATGAGTAACACAAACCCCACTAAAAACCGGAGGCGATCTCAGGTGCTCTGGAAGGGTAAGCAGTTCCTGCTCCACTAGTGGCACCTGTCGTGTTAATCCACTTACAAACCTGGTGATAAGTCATGAATGAGGAAAGGACAGGGAAGTGTTTATGACAAGTGGAACATATCCGTGGTCATTTGTGACACAGATATTCCATGACGGTCAACCAAGTCATGGTGGCGACCGTAACACTTTCGAAGTGATGACTTCAACATGACCAAGAGGAGCCCTTGGTTCAGTAGCTTCCTTGTAATAGAAAAAAGGTCCAAATAAATAACTAATTTTTAAAAAATTTTATATTAAAAATTCTGTTAGATATAATTTGTAAAACATGGCTAAAATTGTATAAAATTTTGTTTATTGTCAAGATTCTTGCAATAGAACTGTTGTTGCTGATGAAATGTCATTGTTAGAAACTTGGAGAGCATAGCGGACACGTTCTTCATTAAAACCCATATCTATCAGCTGTTGAACCTGCAAGACAACAATAAATATTTTGAATATCAGCAGAAATCATTTAATTTGATGTGAATACTACAATCTAATTGGCTGATTCTTTTTATGTTTAATTAGTCAATATTTGATAGGTTAATTGATATAATCATGAAATGAGCTCTAAAAGTTAATTACAGATGATTTTTTTAAAGTCTAGAATGAAAAGTGACCTTTTAATACTGGTAAACTGATATGATTTGATAAACTTTGAGTGACCTCTGACCGCATAAGTGAGGTGACTGCTTATTTATAACTGATAGGGACCGCTTACGGCAGGTGACCATTAATTTAAGGTGAAAGTTTGACTGTAGATCTTATTTTTCATCAGGAAGTAAGATTTTGTACATTCCACATATCAATGAGGTGGAATAAAATGTAAAAACAAAATCAAAATCCATTTAAAAATAATAAATATAATACAGATAATTAAAAGCAATACACCACAGATTTACGTTACATTCCCCAACAGTGGTTTCATGCAGTCCAAAAATTGTGGTCCTGCTAATATCGGACGAGAGGAAAAACCAACTATGGTTCTGTTATTGAAATGAATGACGACCTGTATTTATTCAGGTTTATTTTCTTTTCATTTCTAGGAATTATATGATAAAGAGACATTATTTCCGTCTTCAAGTTCAGAATGGTTGTTGTACTAATACCAAAGTGCTGTATGCATTAACTTTCTAAAACAAAGAACAGTGAATGAACAAAGAGATGACCTTCAACTGTTCATGCTACCTAAATAAATTGACTGTTGTAAGCATCAAATACACTTATAGATATGGATAGGAATTCTGAATTCAACAGTAATACTAACCTGATCTTCTGAAACATCTACTGGTAGATTTTCTGTGTTATGACCTGAAATGATAAGATTTATGGAGAATGACATATCTACTGGTAGATTTTCTATATTATGATCTGAAATGATAAGATTTATTGAGCATAACACATTTATTGGTATGTTTTCTATGTTATAACTTCAAAGAACTCACCTCTTTGTCTAAGCCCATTTCCAAATATTCCTTGGCCTTCATTTTCTTCATTTCCAAATATTCCTGGCCCACCATTTTGTCTACCGGTATTTCCAAAGATTCCTGGACTGTTATTTAGTTCATTACTAAATATTCCTGGACCATTATTCTAATAAAAATAAAATTAATATTGATGTATTTGACAGACAACCATACACAGTTTGGTCTAAGCCAAGTAACTTCAGAAGAGCTTGATATTACAGCTGTATAATTATTTTGTTGAAATAGAAATTAATTGCTTAATTACAATTACAGTATAGTATGAAGATACCAGGGGAGATAATCAGAAGCTCTAAATCGAGGAAAGAGACAATACAATGATCTACGAAACACTACACAAGAAACTAAAGAGACAATACACTGACCTACAAAACACTACACAAGAAACAATACAATGACCTACAAAACACTACACAAGAAACTAAAGAGACAATACAATGACCTACAAAACACTACACAAGAAACTAAAGAGACAATACAATGACCTACAAAACACTACACAAGAAACTAAAGAGACAATACAATGACCTACAAAACACTACACAAGAAACTAAAGAGACAATACACTGACCTACAAAACACTACACAAGAAACTAAAGAGACAATACACTGACCTACAAAACACTACACAAGAAACTAAAGAGACAATACAATGACCTACAAAACACTACACAAGAAACTAAAGAGACAATACACTGACCTACAAAACACTACACAAGAAACTAAAGAGACAATACAATGACCTATAAAACACTACACAAGAAACTAAAGAGACAATACAATGACCTACAAAACACTACACAAGAAACTAAAGAGACAATACACTGACCTACAAAACACTACACAAGAAACTAAAGAGACAATACAATGACCTACAAAACACCACACAAGAAACTAAAGAGACAATACACTGACCTACAAAACACTACACAAGAAACTAAAGAGACAATACACTGACCTACAAAACACTACACAAGAAACTAAAGAGACAATACACTGACCTACAAAACACTACACAAGAAACTAAAGAGACAATACAATGACCTACAAAACACTACACAAGAAACTAAAGAGACAATACAATGACCTACAAAACACTACACAAGAAACTAAAGAGACAATACACTGACCTACAAAACACTACACAAGAAACTAAAGAGACAATACAATGATCTACAAAACACTACACAAGAAACTAAAGAGACAATACACTGACCTACAAAACACTACACAAGAAACTAAAGAGACAATACAATGATCTACAAAACACTACACAAGAAACTAAAGAGACAATACAATGATCTACAAAACACTACATAAGAAACTAAAGAGACAATACAATGACCTACAAAACACTACACAAGAAACTAAAGAGACAATACACTGACCTACAAAACACTACACAAGAAACTAAAGAGACAATACAGTGATCTACAAAACACTACACAAGAAACTAAAGAGACAATACACTGACCTACAAAACACTACACAAGAAACTAAAGAGACAATACACTGACTTACAAAACACTACACAAGAAACTAAAGAGACAATACAATGATCTACGAAACACTACACAAGAAACTAAAGAGACAATACACTGACCTACAAAACACTACACAAGAAACTAAAGAGACAATACAATGACCTACAAAACACTACACAAGAAACTAAAGAGACAATACACTGATCTACAAAACACTACACAAGAAACTAAAGAGACAATACAATGACCTACAAAACACTACACAAGAAACTAAAGAGACAATACACTGACCTACAAAACACTACACAAGAAACTAAAGAGACAATACAATGACCTACAAAACACTACACAAGAAACTAAAGAGACAATACACTGACCTACAAAACACTACACAAGAAACTAAAGAGACAATACACTGACCTACAAAGCACTACACAAGAAACTAAAGAGACAATACAATGACCTACAAAACACTACACAAGAAACTAAAGAGACAATACAATGACCTACAAAACACTACACAAGAAACTAAAGAGACAATACAATGACCTACAAAACACTACACAAGAAACTAAAGAGACAATACACTGACCTACAAAACACTACACAAGAAACTAAAGAGACAATACAATGACCTACAAAACACTACACAAGAAACTAAAGAGACAATACAATGACCTACAAAACACTACACAAGAAACTAAAGAGACAATACACTGACCTACAAAACACTACACAAGAAACTAAAGAGACAATACAATGACCTACAAAACACTACACAAGAAACTAAAGAGACAATACAATGACCTACAAAACACTACACAAGAAACTAAAGAGACAATACAATGACCTACAAAACACTACACAAGAAACTAAAGAGACAATACACTGACCTACAAAACACTACACAAGAAACTAAAGAGACAATACACTGACCTACAAAACACTACACAAGAAACTAAAGAGACAATACAATGACCTACAAAACACTACACAAGAAACTAAAGAGACAATACACTGACCTACAAAACACTACACAAGAAACTAAAGAGACAATACACTGACCTACAAAACACTACACAAGAAACTAAAGAGACAATACAATGACCTACAAAACACTACACAAGAAACTAAAGAGACAATACACTGACCTACAAAACACTACACAAGAAACTAAAGAGACAATACACTGACCTACAAAACACTACACAAGAAACTAAAGAGACAATACACTGACCTACAAAACACTACACAAGAAACTAAAGAGACAATACAATGACCTACAAAACACTACACAAGAAACTAAAGAGACAATACAATGACCTACAAAACACTACACAAGAAACTAAAGAGACAATACACTGACCTACAAAACACTACACAAGAAACTAAAGAGACAATACACTGACCTACAAAACACTACACAAGAAACTAAAGAGACAATACAATGACCTACAAAACACTACACAAGAAACTAAAGAGACAATACACTGACCTACAAAACACTACACAAGAAACTAAAGAGACAATACAATGACCTACAAAACACTACACAAGAAACTAAAGAGACAATACAATGACCTACAAAACACTACACAAGAAACTAAAGAGACAATACATTGACCTACAAAACACTACACAAGAAACTAAAGAGACAATACAATGACCTACAAAACACTACACAAGAAACTAAAGAGACAATACACTGACCTACAAAACACTACACAAGAAACTAAAGAGACAATACACTGACCTACAAAACACTACACAAGAAACTAAAGAGACAATACAATGACCTACAAAACACTACACAAGAAACTAAAGAGACAATACACTGACCTACAAAACACTACACAAGAAACTAAAGAGACAATACAATGACCTACAAAACACTACACAAGAAACTAAAGAGACAATACACTGACCTACAAAACACTACACAAGAAACTAAAGAGACAATACAATGACCTACAAAACACTACACAAGAAACTAAAGAGACAATACAATGACCTACAAAACACTACACAAGAAACTAAAGAGACAATACACTGACCTACAAAACACTACACAAGAAACTAAAGAGACAATACAATGATCTACAAAACACTACACAAGAAACTAAAGAGACAATACAATGACCTACAAAACACTACACAAGAAACTAAAGAGACAATACAATGATCTACAAAACACTACACAAGAAACTAAAGAGACAATACACTGACCTACAAAACACTACACAAGAAACTAAAGAGACAATACAATGACCTACAAAACACTACACAAGAAACTAAAGAGACAATACATTGACCTACAAAACACTACACAAGAAACTAAAGAGACAATACAATGACCTACAAAACACTACACAAGAAACTAAAGAGACAATACACTGACCTACAAAACACTACACAAGAAACTAAAGAGACAATACAATGACCTACAAAACACTACACAAGAAACTAAAGAGACAATACACTGACCTACAAAACACTATACAAGAAACTAAAGAGACAATACAATGACCTACAAAACACTACACAAGAAACTAAAGAGACAATACAATGATCTACAAAACACTACACAAGAAACTAAAGAGACAATACACTGACCTACAAAACACTACACAAGAAACTAAAGAGACAATACAATGACCTACAAAACACTACACAAGAAACTAAAGAGACAATACAATGACCTACAAAACACTACACAAGAAACTAAAGAGACAATACACTGACCTACAAAACACTACACAAGAAACTAAAGAGACAATACAATGACCTACAAAACACTACACAAGAAACTAAAGAGACAATACAATGACCTACAAAACACTACACAAGAAACTAAAGAGACAATACACTGACCTACAAAACACTACACAAGAAACTAAAGAGACAATACAATGACCTAAACAATGACCTAAAAAACACTACACAAGAAACTAAATATTTGATCAGATGTGAAGAAAAGTTTGAAGATACCAAAGTGATATTCTGTAAATCAAAAGTACATAACAATACAATTTCTCTAAACATTTCTCAATATAATATTATGTTATGGATATTGTTAGCAGTACTGTATTTATACCACTAGATCTAGTAATGTTTTCCTAATAAAATCCTATGAATAATATGACTAACTGATATATAATCTGTCAAAAAGAACATAAAGCAAAAAGTAATGCTCTCTTCAAATATTGCCAATTTCATAATTATGGTAGCATTTAAACTAGAGGCTCAGTATGCTGAACCTGTGTCGCTCACCATTCATTCTGCTTTGAGGAAACCTGATACAGAACCTTCCATAGATGATTCCTACCAAGTTTCAGTTCATTTGGCCATGCAGTTTCAGAGGAAAAGATTTTTTAGAAATCGACCAATCAGAAACAAGAATTGCATGTGGCGGCCATGTTTGTTAACGGAAAAACATGAAATGAGCAATCTCTATAGAGGACCTTCCATAGATGCTTCCTACCAAGTTACAGTTCATTTAGCTAAGGAGAGGAGAAGATTTTTTAGAAATCAACCAATCAAAAACAAGAATTGCCTGTGGTGGCCATGTTTGTTAATGAATCGGGATGAAATGAGCAATCTTCATAGAGGACCTTCCAAGGATGCTTCTTACCAAATTTTGGTTCATTTGGGAAAACGGATTCAGAAGAGAAGATTTTTAGAACTCGACCAATTAGAAACAAGAATTGCCTGTGGTGGCCATGTTTGTTAACGGATCAAAACTAAATGAGCAAACTTTATAGAGGACCCTCCATAGATGCTTCCTACCAAGTTTCGGTTCATTTGGCCAAGCGATTTCAGAGAAGATTTTTTTAAATCGGCCAATCAGAAACAAGAATTGCCTGTGGTGGCCATGTATGTTAATGAATCGAGACGAAATGAGCATTCTTTATAGAAGACCTTCCATAGATGCCTCATACAAAGTTTCAGTACATTTGGCTAAAGGGTTTCAGAGGAGATGATTAAAATGTGAAAAGTTAACAAACGACGATGCCAAGTGATGGCAAAAGCTCACATTGCCCTTGGCAAGGTTAGCTAAAAAGATGATTTCTTAACAAAGATTTAAATGTATAAGCAACTTTGTCTTGTAATTTACATGTATCTGCTTAAAGGAAAATGCTATGGTCTTAACAAGTTAGCGTGAAAATTTAAATGACAGTAAATAAAAGACATATGTGTTAATGAATGTTAAAAATAGTATACCGTAAGGTAGAATTTGGTCATTGAAGTCGCATGTAGTACCAAATAATGGGGATCACCATTTTTCAGAACTCTTCAATGTGAGGAAACAAAAGGCATAATCCATTCTCGGATTATACCTACAATTAAAGCTCTTCCGAAAGAGCCGTGACGTCACCATATCGGTTATGTCTATTATATCAGCATTGATCAGTTGCAATTGTATCATTAAAAATTATGTAAATCGCAAAATAACGTCGTATATTTATCTCTTGATATTTACAAAATCATTATGACTTCATGTCAAACATTTTATTGCCCTAACGAAAAAGGAAAGTGTGAGAATAATTTTTTTTTGTAATTACCGATTAAGACTACCCTTGTCAACACATCGACTAGTGACCACAAAAAACACGGGAAAATACGCAGCAATGGCGACAAAAAAGAAAAAAAAACATGTGCACGTATAAAACGAGTTAAAAGTGACAGTTATTTAACCTACGGCCAATCATCTAAAACATACATGGAATTAATTATATGTAGATACCGCCCCCCAAAAAAAATACCAATAAACTCATTTGTTTTATGAAAATGTAACATGGGATGGGAATATTAAGAAAAAAACTAGGAAGAACTGTTTTAGATAACAAAAACTTATGTCTCCCCTTAATGCGGCCATCTGTACAACAACCTATCTCGAAAGACAAAAATGTTATGGCCCGGACAAGAAAACACTATTCAAAAAACCATTATTTGACCATGAAGTCAAAGGTCAAGGTCCAACGAAGGTCAGTACGGTATGCGACAAACCGCCTTATGGTCATGCACCCACATACCAAATATCATTGACCTATCTCGAAAGAAACAATTATTTGACCTTGAGGTCAAAGGTCAAGGTCCCACGAAGGTCATTACAGTATGTGACACACCACCTTATGGTCATGCACCCACATACCAAATATCATTGACCTATCTCGAAAGACAAAAATGTTATGGCCCAGACAAGAAAATACTATTCAAAAAACAATTATTTGACCTTGAGGTCAAAGTCCAACGAAGGTCATTACGGTATGTGACAAACCGCCTTATGGTCATGCACCCACATACCAAATATCATTGACCTATCTCGAAAGAAACAATTATTTGACCTTGAGGTCAAAGGTCAAGGTCCCACGAAGGTCATTACAGTATGTGACACACCACCTTATGGTCATGCACCCACATACCAAATATCATTGACCTATCTCGAAAGACAAAAATGTTATGGCCCGGACAAGAAAATACTATTAAAAAAACAATTATTTGACCATGAGGTCAAAGGTCAAGGTCCAACGAAGGTCATTACGGTATGCGACAAACCGTCTTATGGTCATGCATCCACATACCAAATATCATTGACCTATCTCGAAAGAAACAATTATTTGACCTTGAGGTCAAAGGTCAAGGTCCCATGAAGGTCATTATGGTATGCGACACACCGCCTTATGGTCATGCATCCACATACCAAATATCATTGACCTATCTCGAAAGACAAAAATGTTATGGCCCGGACAAGAAAATACTATTCAAAAAACAATTATTTGACCTTGAGGTCAAAGTCCAACGAAGGTCATTACGGTATGCGACACACCGCCTTATGGTCATGCACCCACATACCAAATATCATTGACCTATCTCGAAAGAAACAATTATTTGACCTTGAGGTCAAAGTCCCACGAAGGTCATTATGGTACGCGACACACCACCTTATGGTCATGCACCCACATACAAAATATCATTGACCTATCTCGAAAGACAAAAATGTTATGGCCCGGACAAGAAAATACTATTCAAAAAACAATTATTTGACCTTGAGGTCAAAGGTCAAGGTCCAACGAAGGTCATTACGGTATGCGACACACTGCCTTATGGTCATGCACCCACATACCAAATATCATTGACCTCTCGAAAGAAACAATTATTTGACCTTGATGTCAAAGGTCAAGGTCCCACGAAGGTCATTATGGTACGCGACACACTGCCATATGGTCATGCACCCACATACCAATTATCATTGACCTACCTCGAAAAACAAAAATTTTATGACCTGGACAAGAAAATACTATTTTTATTATTTTTTTGACCTTGAGGTCAAAGGTCAAGGTCCCACAAAGGTCATTACGGTACGCGACACACTGCCTTATGGCCATGCACCCACATACGAAATATCATTGACCTATCTGACAAAAAAGTTATGGTCCGGACAAGCTTCACTGAGAAGAAGCGGAAGAAGTGGAAGAAAAAATCAGACTAAAACAATATGTCTCCCTTCGTTCAAAGGGGAGACATAATTAGGACGATATACAAATTGTTAAAATTGTATTGCAGTTGATCTGATATTAAAACATAACCAAAAGGGCACTATGTTGGGATGAGTCAGATACATTATTTATTCAACTAACATGATCCGTCTCCGTGACGTCACATGAAGAGGTGTCATGGCCGCTTACACTATGACAGGAAATTCCAAATATTCATATTTCTAATTGGGTATATTAATGTTAATAAAGGTGTTTTTTGTTTAATAATTAGTTATTTACAAATAAAAAGTTACAATGTATTGAATTATAACAATTGTTCAACTGACTGGAGTTTTCTTTAAGAAATAAGTAAAAATATGATCTCAGTAGTTCTATTTTATAACACAGTCAAACCTGTATAAAACAAATCACTGTCTAAGAAGGGCAGTTTCATTTTCTCCATTTAAGGGGTTAGGGTTAGTGCTATGGTGTTTAACACCACTTTCAACAATATTTCAATTATATCGTGGCGGCCAGTTTTATTGGTGGAGAAAATCATCGACCTGCTGAATGTCACTTGACAAAAATTATCACATAATGTTGTATTGAGTACACCTTGCCATGGGCAGGATTCGAACTCATAACTGATTGCATAGGTAGTTGTACATCCAACTAACATGCGATCACGGCCCTCTCCATTTCATGAATAGTGCATATAATTTGAATCTGTATATAAAAGGAAACTTTTCATAAATGGCACATTTTCAGGTTCCTTCAGTGCTCTTTATACATAATGTATACCAGTTTGACAGTACCTGATTGCTTTCACCTGTTAATTACCTGTTGTCTATTTAAATTAAACCAGCCATTTTGTTGTGGTTGTCTTTGTTGTTGAAATGCCTGCCATAACATTTGTTGTTCCATCTGTTCAATTCGTTCCTGTCTCTGTATTTCTCTGGTGGCACCCATAGGCTTCAGTAAGTCTTTAGGAGGAGAACTCTCTAATAACTTATGAATTGTGCATCCAAATAATTTTGCTATAAAGTTTGGTATTTTAAAACTTTGTATTTTTAAGAAGTTGACTTTCCATAGGATTCCAGATATCTGAAAATACAGCATGCACTTGATGTCAAGACACTTGTAATAATTAATGATCTAGTAGTTAGCTGAATATAAATGTGTGAAAATAAGCTTTGGTACTTCCAGAGATCAATCTAATCATAATTAGATGCTTCTTTAAATTTTTTTTTGGGGGGGGGGGGGGAGTACACTAACATCATCCTGTATAGAGACATGGCAGGTAATATTATTTCAGACAACTTTGACTGTCCAATCAAATCAAAAGACATGTTAATATATTGATCAATCAGACAACAGGTCTCTGTGTGTGCTCGGTTCTAATACCTAAAGACTTAGTATACTTGTCATAGATTGGTAGGTTAAAAATATCAAAAGACCAGAGAAACTTCTATTTTTATTTAGCACAGAGGTCACCCTGATCATAATGTGTGAAATCACTATTTTCTGCTAGGTATACATTTTTTGTGGTAGTGTGGTTTAATTCTCATTTCTTATCCAAAGATTACCATCCATCAATTCTCCTCAGTTATAAAAACTAATTTAATCAAACAAAGCTCTAGCTTCAAAAGTTTATCGCCAAATATTGGCCACATGTACAAAGCTTCCTAATTTGTTTTTACAACTACATCTTCTCTTCTGTTTCACTTAGTATTTATAGTCACTGTAATTAGCTAAAGAAATCTGTTAACATTTAAATACAGTACATACCAATCCACAAACAGCAACAAGTACTGATTCCTTAGAACTACTGGCAATCTGTAATCAACAATAAATAATTATCACAATATAACAAATACTGCAAAACATTTTAATTTCACATGTATAAATTAACATTTGTAATTTTCGCATGGATGAAATTCTTCCCTGTGAAAAATTCTTATTCATATTACATTGTACATTTGTACTTAGCAAGAAGAAATCCAACGAACGGAAAACAAAATATATCCATGACAGCTTGATATTTAATAGCTGGTTGGTTTAAGTTGGTTTTCAGCACATAATTATTTTTTCTTCTCACATAAATATTAAAATCTCATAGTAATTCAACCTCTCTTGATGACGCTATGTACTGTAAACTAGAAAATTTGTATACCCGGTAATCATTAAAAAGAGATGTTGGCCTCAGTATCAGACGATTCCTGGATATAGTTGACTTGAAAGGTATCAAGACGATGATTTTGACCTTAGGAAGGTGAGGTAAGGTTAGAGTATGGTGTTTAACGCCACTTTCAACAATATTTCAGTTATATCATGGCGGCCAGTTTTATTGGTAGAGGTAACCGGATTATCCGGAGAAAAACAATAACATGCAGGAAGTCCCTGACAAACTTTATGACATAATGTTGTATCAAGTACACCTCGCCACGAGCGGGTCTTGAACTTACAACTTTAGTGGGGCATAGGCACTTACTGCACAGTTGTAAATCCAACTACCATACGATCATGACCACAACGGCCCCCGAGGAAGATGACCATCTCAGAAAGTAAATTAATGACAAAACTGCTAAGTGAAATAAAAGGTTACCTGAAGTCCAATAATATAATGAAATGACTTTCCTGTCATTGGTATACCAAAGATGTGTCCAAATACCACTCTAGGAACTTCAAAGTAATAAGGTACGAACAGTGGGTACAACATACCTAATCTGTAAATAATAACAACAACTATGGTAGATGACAGAGTAATCTGTAAATAATAACAATAGCTATGGTAGATGGCAGAAGTAATAGTCTGAGGTTCCTAAAGTAAAATAACACAGTGAAATTATCGTTTTTATTTTCACTCTCGCTATATTTTGTGCCATTTCGTTGTTGTAACTACTTTTCTGTATGTTTTACAGTTGCATCCCTTTGACTGTTTTGTAAGTTTTTTGAAGCGATGCACATTATTGTATATCCCTACGCTACACATTTAATATAGTGCCATTAAACTCGTCTTATATTAAATTTGAATCAAAACATTTTTTTATCGATATAATAAATACTATAACTAATTGACGAATTTCAATTCATGAGCTATTGCCTTATTTGGTCATTCGTGACATATTTTTGATAATGAAGCTCGTCAATTAGTCATAGGACAATTATTCTACAGTGTATTTTGTAACTTAATTTATAATACATACGGCCCAGATGGTAAAGGCTGTAACTTGATTTCCAAGCGTTGAAATAAATACATCACAAAAAATTCTAATACAGTAGACAAAATTGCTGTTGTTAACAGATAAGACTGTAAATACAAAAATTAATGCATCAAAATCTTGATGTTGGTCCAACAGTGCTAAAAATAGAATTTTCAAAAAAATGGTGAGGTGTTCTCAATCAGGGTGGACATGTACGTCATACATCCGGGCATTTTTTATCGAAAACTTTATAATGGTGGAAATTTTTCAACCATCTGACAAAATAAAACTCTTTTTATACTATTTTAACAACGAACCTGTATGATAAAAGCCAGACCAAAGTACCCTACAGACTTGTATGGTACTATTTACATCGACAATATTCAAAGACTGTTGTTATTTGTCTAATCATTCTGACAACATTTCCTTTTGATGCTGGATCCAGGGTGGACAACGTACGTCATATATCCGGGTATTTTTTTATGCTGGTTCCAGCATCAAAAGGAAATATTGTCGGAATGATTAGACAAATGACAACAGCTTTTTGAATATTATCGATGTAAATAGTACCATACAAGTCCGTAAGGTACTTTGGTCTGGCTTTTATCATACAAGTTCATTGTTAAAATAGTATAAAAATGAGTTTTATTTTGTCAGACGGTTGAAAAATATCTGCCATTATAAAGTTTTCGATAAAAAAATACCCGGAGGTATAACGTACGTTGTCCACCCTGTCAATACAACAATATGTGATAAAGTTTGTCAGTGACTTGCGACAGGTCGGTTACTCCAGTTTCCTTCACCAATAAAACTGACTGTCACGATATCTGAAATATTGTTGAAAGCGGCATTAAACACCATAACCCCCTAAATGGATGTTTATACACATGAGAAAATTAGGTCTGACATAAAGAATAAGGATAGTACTTTGACTGTAGTTCTTTATAATGTCAGTTACACAGTGATAGCTGTTCTTCATTCTGATGCCACAGTATATAAGATATTATTACATCGTGATGGCTGTTATTGTGCTACAACTGATATAAATTGAGTTATACTGGTAATAAATCAAATTAAAGTGATTGTAGTTGGATTGTTGGTCTCCCTTTCACACTTCTTCCAAAATCTACAGAACTATATTATATATTTATAACTCAACTTTTCTGTGTTTAACAACAGACTGTTATTCAGTGTTTTACATTTGATGTAAATGATTACATATATCAGAGTTCTTGTTATAATTTTATAATTTGATCTAGTTGAGCAATTTTTCATTTATATCATGGTTTTTAATCTTTCACATTTATCAGACTGATGGACATTATGTTTGCTAAACACCACGCTATAGTCTGTTTGGTGACTCTGAAAACATGGAAAAAAATTATTTAAAAATCAGGGATTTGCTTTCTATTGCTCTGTTTAACATTTTAAGCACACATTGTTTAATACATATCTGAGAAAAAGTTGTCAAAGAAATAATTCAAATAATAAAAAAAATCTCCATAGGGCCCAATACTAATTTTATCAGATTGTAAGTAAAGGAGGCTGCCATTATAATGAACAGCATTACCTGTTCTTTCCTGTCTGTTGTTATGCTAATTTCAGTCACATGGGAATGTCATGTTAGGTTAAAGATTCAAGATGTTTTGAATAATTGATAAACAATTTAACCATAT
This sequence comes from Bathymodiolus brooksi, assembly GCA_963680875.1. Classification (NCBI taxonomy): domain Eukaryota; kingdom Metazoa; phylum Mollusca; class Bivalvia; order Mytilida; family Modiolidae; genus Bathymodiolus; species Bathymodiolus brooksi. The sequence continues at coordinate 148,474,444 of OY804576.1, forward strand.
GATATTTGTTTGTAAACAATTATTGAATTAATAACTGCTGGTCACATGAGACCCTTATATGGACATGTCCCTTGTTATTCACTCATGCTGATTTATAACAAATTTTAAATTAATACTTAAAAAATGATACCAAAATAAAATAAATGTTAATTTCGTGAAAGTATAATTTATATAAATATATAAATCAAAAAATATTCTTGTTTGATACTTGTTTTCTTCCAAAAATTAAACAATTCATATACGTTAATTTCTTATAGGCAAATTAGATAAACATTTTTTTCATGACAGTGGGGGGCCTGGGTGGCTCAATGAGTTAGGTCGTTGGATCTAACAACTTGTACAAGCCTATCACCAATACGGCGTGGGTTTGTGCACGGCTTTGTAAATTACAAAAAAGGGTGCACTCGACTCACAACTGCAAGTGATAAAGTTTACCAGTTGCTTGCTCATGGTCGGTGGTTCTCTCCGGGTACTCCGGCTTCCTCCACCACTAAAACTGGTCGCCATGATATAGCTGAAATATTGTTGAAAGTGGCGTTAAAACACCAAAAATCAAAAATCAAAATCAAATCATGACAGTGAGGTTGAAACTACTGATATGTACTGGTCAGAATATAAAATGTTTTCAGGTAATTTTGTTATCTTTTATTAACCTCTAAACACATAAAGGGAATGAGTAGTTTGTATGCATTTTAAATGCTCCACAATCAGTTATATAATAATGTATCATCATTATTGATTTTTACCTGAACAGGTGTGAATCTAATTTGAATATTGTCCATATTTGGTATGGTCAGTATGTCAACATCTGATATAACATGCTAATGATGAAATCAGCTGACTTGCTGTTTGTCAATACTGACCACATGTTGCTGCTCATTTCAGTAGTACTTACTCCCATGTTTGTTACATGACAAAATGACAGAATTTTACAATTAAGTCCTATGGCAAACTTTTTTATTCTTTAATGATTTTTTTTTAAAATTCACCTATAATATGTATTGATCAGTCCTTAATATAAATATACATGTAATTAAAAAATAAATCTGATAACCCGTTGATTTTTTAGGAATTGTTTTCCATATTTTCAGAGTCACCAAACAGACTATACCACAATCAGATTATTCAATGACGATATTCCAAAATGGTAATATGTTAAAACTTTATCATACAGTAACAGACATCTGGCAGATTTTCTGTTGTGGCTTGAAAACGTTTCTGAGAAAATGCTGTTTGTATGCATTTTCCATAGGGTTCTATGTAAATCTAAGTTGTGTGATGGCATCCATGCTGTTTTTTTCTATCTGCACCAAAAACTAAAATATTTTACTGCACTATATATATATCTATATCCTGTATATAATGAGCAGTCTTTCAATCAATTTCTGAGATGATTTTTTTAATTTTCAACCAATCAGAAAGCATCACTGCCCAGGTAGTCATGCTGAATTTCTGATCATCACCAAAAACTTTGCAAAATAACACCTAATGAACATTCCTGACAAGTTTGTTTCAAATAGGTGAAGTGATTTCAGAGATCAACATTGAAATGCAAACAGTTTACAGACGATGACACAAGGTGATGATAATAGCTCACATAACCCTTCAGGTCAGGTGTCAGAGCTAAAATCCATACAATTGTTGAATAAGATATTTTAACAAATTATTTTTGAGAAATACAAAATGCAATAGTCTTTTACAATTGTTATTTAGAACTTTAGAGGAAGAGAATCAAATCTAATCCTGTTTGTAGTAAACAAATGTAAATCACCAAGTAACAGGATTCATTAATGGGAGACAACTCAACTACTCACCACAAATTTTCTAGACCCATATCTTCTCTCAAATATTCTAAAGTAGTAAATGAGAATGGAACAACAACACATGTCTTTCAGATCTAAATAAGCCAACTTTGATGTAAATATTCTCCATAACTGTCAATAAATACATGATAATGAATGTACATAGAATTTAGCTAAACAAAACTACAGGTAACACAGTAAAATATATTTGAAAGAAAACTAAGGTTCTCCTCCCTCAGGCATAGGTGATGTTGGTCGTTGTTGTCTATCCTGTTTATACCTTTTTGTTTTACCAGTAATTTATTTGGTTTTCCAATCTTTCAGCTTTGAGCGTACCTGATGAAGGTTATTCCAGAAACGTGTCATGTGCATTAAATTTGATATACAGTATATGTTTTTATTTCTTTTTTAATATCTTTATAGAAACATGATAGAAAGTTGAACTTTATTACACTGTAGGAAAATAAAGTCATACATTCATGGGTTTGCTTTGCTTAATAGTCAAGATGACTTAGTTTTAGAAAATATGCTTAAAATGAAATGAAAAATATATCTAATACATGTACAGTAGTTCTCCTGTTATAAAGCCATTCCCACCATTCCCATGCAAGATATCTAATACAGTAGTTCTCCTGTTATAAAGCCATTCCCATACAAGATATCTAATACAGTAGTTCTGCTGTCATAAAGCCATTCCCACCCTTCCCATACAAGATATCTAATACAGTAGTTCTCCTGTTATAAAGCCATTCCCACCATTCCCATACAAGATATCTAATACAGTAGTTCTCCTGTTATGAAGCCATTCCCACCATTCCCATACAAGATATCTAATACAGTAGTTCTCCTGTTATAAAGCCATTCCCACCATTCCCATACAAGATATCTAATACAGTAGTTCTCCTGTTATGAAGCCATTCCCACCATTCCCATACAAGATATCTAATACAGTAGTTCTTCTGTTATAAAGCCATTCCCACCATTCCCATACAAGATATCTAATACAGTAGTTCTCCTGTTATAAAGCCATTCCCACCATTCCCATACAAGATATCTAATACAGTAGTTCTCCTGTTATAAAGCCATTCCCACCATTCCCATACAAGATATCTAATACAGTAGTTCTCCTGTTATAAAGCCATTCCCACCATTCCCATACAAGATATCTAATACAGTAGTTCTCCTGTTATAAAGCCATTCCCACCATTCCCATACAAGATATCTAATACAGTAGTTCTCCTGTTATAAAGCCATTCCCACCATTCCCATACAAGATATCTAATACAGTAGTTCTCCTGTTATAAAGCCATTCCCACCATTCCCATACAAGATATCTAATACAGTAGTTCTCCTGTTATAAAGCCATTCCCACCATTCCCATACAAGATATCTAATACAGTAGTTCTTCTGTTATAAAGCCATTCCCACCATTCCCATACAAGATATCTAATACAGTAGTTCTCCTGTTATAAAGCCATTCCCACCATTCCCATACAAGATATCCAATACAGTAGTTCTCCTGTTATAAAGCCATTCCCACCATTCCCATACAAGATATCTAATACAGTAGTTCTTCTGTTATAAAGCCATTCCCACCATTCCCATACAAGATATCTAATACAGTAGTTCTCCTGTTATAAAGCCATTCCCACCATTCCCATACAAGATATCTAATACAGTAGGTCTCCTGTTATAAAGCCATTCCCACCATTCCCATACAAGATATCTAATACAGTAGTTCTCCTGTTATAAAGCCATTCCCACCATTCCCATACAAGATATCTAATTTATACAGTAGTTCTCCTGTTATAAAGCCATTCCCACCATTCCTACCATTCCCATGTAAGATATCAGATGTACTGAGATAGTAAATACTACTACATTGTCCCCTTCAAGAGAGGACACCCCTCACATAAGGCCATTTTTTTTCACTTCAGAAAGGGTGGCATTATAAGAGGGGGACTACTGTGACACCCTATCCCCTTAGCATCTGATTTTTACCTGTTGTTTATCTATGATCATATGTGGACTATACCAGAAAAAATGTCTGTACTGCTGGAAAGGGAAATTTAAGGCAAAAGATGACAGCAATGTCGCTGTTAATATCCCTTTACTGGTAGATGCTTTATCTTAAAGTAAAAATAAAATCATTATAAACAATGTATAGTCCGTTTGACTTAATTCAATAAATCTTCAGAAAAAAAATCTTAAAAATTCATTCTTCAAATCAACAAATTTTTTGTAGATGTTTATGTATGCAAATATATGATATATACGAACTCTGACAATTAATTTCAAAATGTTTGGTCAATTAATAAAAAAAAGTTGCCCATTAGATCTCTATCTTAATTAAATTTTCTGAAGTACAAAAACTGCATGGATGATGGAATAGTAAAAATAGTGTAAGAGCCACCCCATCAAAACAAAAACAAATAGACATGTGCTTTCAATGTATATTTAGGGCCTGGGTGGCTCAATGAGTTAGGTAGTTGGATTACCTAACAACTCATACAAGCCTATCACCAATACGTGCCCGGTTTTGTAAATTACAATAAACAGCTGCGCCAAGAGCGCATGATACGCCCGTCGTCAACATTCATACAATATTTGCAAAGACTTTCTTTCCCATAACTCTTGAATGAAAAATCGAAATTTCACCAAAAAGTATACAGACCATAAGACTATCAATTCCAATAACTGTGCGAAGTTTGAAGTGAATTGGCCAAGGGGTTATCAATTTACAGCATGACATACGAAAAATCGCCTACAATTTGATGAATAAAGTCCCATATCTCTGGAATGAAAAATTGAAATTTCACCAAAAAGTATACAGACCATAAAACTATCAATTCCAATAACTATGCGAAGTTTGAAGTGAATTGGCCTAGGGGTTCTCAATTTACAGCGCGACATACGAAAAATCGCCTACAATTTGATGAATAAAGTCCCATAATTCTGGAATGAAAATTCGAAATTTCACCATAAAGTACATGCATAGACCGTAAGACCATAAATTCCAATAACTCTGTGAAATTTGAAGTGAATTGGCCAAGGGGTTCTTAAGTTAGAGAGTGACATGTGAAACGGACGCATGGACGGACAGTGGCATACCATAATATGCCCTGTCCTAAAGACGGGCGTATAAAAAAGGGTGCACTCGACTCGCAGCCGCAAGTGATAAAGTTTACCAGTTGTTTGCCCATGGTCGGTGGTTCTCTCCGGGTACTCCGGCTTCTTCCACCACTAAAACTGGTCACCATGATATAGCTGAAATATTGCTGAAAGTGACATTAAACACCAAAAATCAATCAATCAATGTATATTTCACTTTTCCATGTGACTTTGGACACTTAAATATTAAAGAATGGACCATCACCTAATTAAATACTATGTACAAAGTCACATGGTACGACAAAATAGACATTCAAGGCAAAAAATGGATGGGAGAGTTCTTACACTTTTTGTACTCACTCCATGCATTTTTTTACACTTTAGAAAATTGAACTAACATAGAGACCTAATGGACAACATTTTTAATAAATGACCGAAAATAAAAAATTTAAATGTCAGAGTTTGTATATATATATAAACGTCTAAAATGTTAGCACAACGATATCAAAAAAAGATGTTAAAATGTAACAAAAATAACTATAAATCTACAAAAAGACTATAATTATAATTAAATCGACTGATATTTCGCTTGACCGACAAGCTTCATCAGCGTCTGTAATCTGATTTGAAAAATTGTCACGTGACCATCAGTTATCGTGACGTAAATTACTAAAAATCATAATCTTGAACTTTATACTTTATATTATTCAAGTATGTTACACACTAATTTATAAACAATATGAACAGAATGAGAAAATATTATAGTCTTTTTGTAGACTTATAGTTATTTTTGTTACATTTTAACATCTTTTTTTGATATCGTTGTACTAACATTTTAGACGTTTATTTATCATTTTTGTTTGTTTGCACAGTATCGTTAACACTTGTTTCCGATCCGTCATCTCGTAGGTTCTTTCGTTGGCTACTTTTTCAGACGTTTATATATATATATACGTCTGAAAATTAAACCAAACAGTCTTAGAATTAGATTTTAGAGCTGTCAAATTTTTGTTCTTCCCTCGACGGGATTTGAACCCACACCATTGTTACACTGCAGCACCATTCGCTTAGCCTTACGTCCAGCGCCCTAGACCACTCGACTACATCCACTCCCTAAAAAAGGAGCTTCAATAGTCATAGTGTTACCTTGTCTCGTAAGGCAAATCTAGGGATAGACGCAAGACATGTGTATAAGCGTGTGTAGATGGTACATATATACTTAATATTATAATTTGACAGCAATCTAACTCAGCAATTTTTAATATATTGGATAGGATAATGAAGAATTCATTATACAGTCACAGGAAATAAAGTATATTATACAAATGTCTAGAAGCAAGTGACAACCATACAATATATCTGTCCCACTGGATCTCAAAGTTACTTTAAAGGATACTAGGTTAATACTAAATATTATATACGTCTGAAAATTAAACCAAACAGTGTTAGAATTAGATTTTAGAGCTGTCAAATTTTTTTTCTTCCCTCGACGGGATTTGAACCCACACCATTGTTACACTGCAGCACCATTCGCTTAGCCTTACGTCCAGCGCCCTAGACCACTCGACTACATCCACTCCCTAAAAAAGGAGCTTCAATAGTCGGTGTTACCTTGTCTCGTAAGGCAAATCTAGGGATAGACGCAAGACATGTGTATAAGCGTGTGTAGATGGTACATATATACTTAATATTATAATTTGACAGCAATCTAACTCAGCAATTTTTAATATATTGGATAGGATAATGAAGAATTCATTATACAGTCACAGGAAATAAAGTATATTATACAAATGTCTAGAAGCAAGTGACAACCATACAATATATCTGTCCCACTGGATCTCAAAGTTACTTTAAAGGATACTAGGTTAATACTAAATATTATATACGTCTGAAAATTAAACCAAACAGTGTTAGAATTAGATTTTAGAGCTGTCAAATTTTTGTTCTTCCCTCGACGGGATTTGAACCCACACCATTGTTACACTGCAGCACCATTCGCTTAGCCTTACGTCCAGCGCCCTAGACCACTCGACTACATCCACTCCCTAAAAAAGGAGCTTCAATAGTCGTAGTGTTACCTTGTCTCGTAAGGCAAATCTAGGGATAGACGCAAGACATGTGTATAAGCGTGTGTAGATGGTACATATATACTTAATATTATAATTTGACAGCAATCTAACTCAGCAATTTTTAATATATTGGATAGGATAATGAAGAATTCATTATACAGTCACAGGAAATAAAGTATATTATACAAATGTCTAGAAGCAAGCGACAACCATACAATATATCTGTCCCACTGGATCTCAAAGTTACTTTAAAGGATACTAGGTTAATACTAAATATTATATACGTCTGAAAATTAAACCAAACAGTGTTAGAATTAGATTTTAGAGCTGTCAAATTTTTGTTCTTCTCTCGACGGGATTTGAACCCACACCATTGTTACACTGCAGCACCATTCGCTTAGCCTTACGTCCAGCGCCCTAGACCACTCGACTACATCCACTCCATAAAAAAGGAGCTTCAATAGTCGTAGTGTTACCTTGTCTCGTAAGGCAAATCTAGGGATAGACGCAAGACATGTGTATAAGCGTGTGTAGATGGTACATATATACTTAATATTATAATTTGACAGCAATCTAACTCAGCAATTTTTAATATATTGGATAGGATAATGAAGAATTCATTATACAGTCACAGGAAATAAAGTATATTATACAAATGTCTAGAAGCAAGTGACAACCATACAATATATCTGTCCCACTGGATCTCAAAGTTACTTTAAAGGATACTAGGTTAATACTAAATATTATATACGTCTGAAAATTAAACCAAACAGTGTTAGAATTAGATTTTAGAGCTGTCAAATTTTTGTTCTTCCCTCGACGGGATTTGAACCCACACCATTGTTACACTGCAGCACCATTCGCTTAGCCTTACGTCCAGCGCCCTAGACCACTCGACTACATCCACTCCCTAAAAAAGGAGCTTCAATAGTCGTAGTGTTACCTTGTCTCGTAAGGCAAATCTAGGGATAGACGCAAGACATGTGTATAAGCGTGTGTAGATGGTACATATATACTTAATATTATAATTTGACAGCAATCTAACTCAGCAATTTTTAATATATTGGATAGGATAATGAAGAATTCATTATACAGTCACAGGAAATAAAGTATATTATACAAATGTCTAGAAGCAAGTGACAACCATACAATATATCTGTCCCACTGGATCTCAAAGTTACTTTAAAGGATACTAGGTTAATACTAAATATTATATACGTCTGAAAATTAAACCAAACAGTGTTAGAATTAGATTTTAGAGCTGTCAAATTTTTGTTCTTCTCTCGACGGGATTTGAACCCACACCATTGTTACACTGCAGCACCATTCGCTTAGCCTTACGTCCAGCGCCCTAGACCACTCGACTACATCCACTCCCTAAAAAAGGAGCTTCAATAGTCGTAGTGTTACCTTGTCTCGTAAGGCAAATCTAGGGATAGACGCAAGACATGTGTATAAGCGTGTGTAGATGGTACATATATACTTAATATTATAATTTGACAGCAATCTAACTCAGCAATTTTTAATATATTGGATAGGATAATGAAGAATTCATTATACAGTCACAGGAAATAAAGTATATTATACAAATGTCTAGAAGCAAGTGACAACCATACAATATATCTGTCCCACTGGATCTCAAAGTTACTTTAAAGGATACTAGGTTAATACTAAATATTATATACGTCTGAAAATTAAACCAAACAGTGTTAGAATTAGATTTTAGAGCTGTCAAATTTTTGTTCTTCTCTCGACGGGATTTGAACCCACACCATTGTTACACTGCAGCACCATTCGCTTAGCCTTACGTCCAGCGCCCTAGACCACTCGACTACATCCACTCCATAAAAAAGGAGCTTCAATAGTCGTAGTGTTACCTTGTCTCGTAAGGCAAATCTAGGGATAGACGCAAGACATGTGTATAAGCGTGTGTAGATGGTACATATATACTTAATATTATAATTTGACAGCAATCTAACTCAGCAATTTTTAATATATTGGATAGGATAATGAAGAATTCATTATACAGTCACAGGAAATAAAGTATATTATACAAATGTCTAGAAGCAAGTGACAACCATACAATATATCTGTCCCACTGGATCTCAAAGTTACTTTAAAGGATACTAGGTTAATACTAAATATTATATACGTCTGAAAATTAAACCAAACAGTGTTAGAATTAGATTTTAGAGCTGTCAAATTTTTGTTCTTCCCTCGACGGGATTTGAACCCACACCATTGTTACACTGCAGCACCATTCGCTTAGCCTTACGTCCAGCGCCCTAGACCACTCGACTACATCCACTCCCTAAAAAAGGAGCTTCAATAGTCGTAGTGTTACCTTGTCTCGTAAGGCAAATCTAGGGATAGACGCAAGACATGTGTATAAGCGTGTGTAGATGGTACATATATACTTAATATTATAATTTGACAGCAATCTAACTCAGCAATTTTTAATATATTGGATAGGATAATGAAGAATTCATTATACAGTCACAGGAAATAAAGTATATTATACAAATGTCTAGAAGCAAGTGACAACCATACAATATATCTGTCCCACTGGATCTCAAAGTTACTTTAAAGGATACTAGGTTAATACTAAATATTATATACGTCTGAAAATTAAACCAAACAGTGTTAGAATTAGATTTTAGAGCTGTCAAATTTTTGTTCTTCCCTCGACGGGATTTGAACCCACACCATTGTTACACTGCAGCACCATTCGCTTAGCCTTACGTCCAGCGCCCTAGACCACTCGACTACATCCACTCCCTAAAAAAGGAGCTTCAATAGTCGTAGTGTTACCTTGTCTCGTAAGGCAAATCTAGGGATAGACGCAAGACATGTGTATAAGCGTGTGTAGATGGTACATATATACTTAATATTATAATTTGACAGCAATCTAACTCAGCAATTTTTAATATATTGGATAGGATAATGAAGAATTCATTATACAGTCACAGGAAATAAAGTATATTATACAAACGTCTAGAAGCAAGTGACAACCATACAATATGTCTGTCCCACTGGATCTCAAAGTTACTTTAAAGGATACTAGGTTAATACTAAATATTATATACGTCTGAAAATTAAACCAAACAGTGTTAGAATTAGATTTTAGAGCTGTCAAATTTTTGTTCTTCTAATCATATATTAAATTACACCTAGAAAAAAATAATGTTGATTAGAAAAATGGAGTTTTAAGAATTATGCAATGTATGAGTTGTGAAATATAAACTTCATATATGAAGGAGTGGTTGAGGTGTGGTAAATTTATCATGGCAAAAATGAAGTTGTCTCTTTTGTCATAAAGTCTGGTAGAACGATGACCATTAGCGTCATATATGAGGTAATTGTCAAGAAATGAGGCAGATGAAGCTTAGTTGGATTTCTATAGTGCTAGCTCATTGAAACAACAGTCAGAGGATAGACATGTCACCCCACTCGGACACATTATCCTGATTCCAAGTCTTTGCTCTTTCTCCTTAATGCTACATGCTCAGCAGAGAAGCAACAAATACAGATTTCATAGTCTTTGGTTTGACATGATCAGGGCTCGAACCCATGATCAACAGCACTCATGGCGAGCACGCTAACAATTAGACACACCTGACCAGTGCTCGATAAATATGGTTTTCCTGGAAAATATATGGTTTGTACTTTTGTTTTATTTACAAATATTTTGTCACATCGTATTTGGAGTTACATGAGCAGGAGAGAGAATCCGAAATCGTTGTGATTTTATTATGTACGTGCATGTTTGTTTTGCATGACATAAAATCACCAAATCGGACCAACACTTTACCAGTTCTCGATAATGAAAATAAACCAACTTCGTTTTATATGAACTTAGTCTAATGATTGTTTTTGCCGAAAGTATTCATTTTTCTGGTATCTAAAGCAAAAAAATGCTTGAAAAAATAGTACGATTAAAATGACCGTACCCCGGAGTATGCAAACCAAAAAATCAGATGAAGCCGAAGTTTTTTACACAGTCAAAATGGCTTCTTAAGAGGACTTGGAGGGAAATGCTCTGCTACAAATAAATTGATGAATATGTTAGTGCTAATTCACTATGTACTGGTAAACGAATAATTTTTCTACAAACAGAATAAATTTTTGGGGCAAATAAGAGCAACTTACGATTTAAATGGTACTTTAGGGACACAGTGACATAAAACCTTTGGTTTTCATTTTCATAAATATCGTCTGCTGTAGAGCCCTCATGCACATTCATTAGACCACTCAAAAATCTTACAAAAGGCAAGATGTAATGAAAAAAAATCTTAAAACTTGGTAAAAAAGGTTTCATTTTGAAAAAAATCAATACAAACAACCAGTATCGAGCACTTGTTATGGGAGTCTAGTCTGTGTTTGTCATATACGTCTTAAATCACAGGGCCTTGTCACTATCCACGTAAATATACTATTGATAGTATATTTACGTGGATAGTGACAAGGCCCTGTGCACCGATGCGGTTCAATACTTTAAAATAACATGAATACATGATAGAAATTATATTGTATATGCTTCTTTTATATATATATAAAAGGGTTTTTCTATTTGGGTGTTCAGAAGAAGTTAATAACTTATTAAATATCAACAAATGATATATATTTATTATTATTATTTATTTATTTTTTTTGTAATTGCCCAGTGGACTCTTCCAAATATTATACTCATCAGAGACATAGATATGTTTAGTACTTATGTACCAATCTAATTTCTGCAAATTGCTTGTTTGTATACTGTTTATTACATTTATGTATTAGAATGGTTTTCTTTTGCAATATGAATCACTGTAATGACTCTGCCCCTTGCTCGGACCTTGATTGGACAATAAAATCTTATCTTATCTTATCATATATATATATAAATATATATATATATATAAAGTCTATGGGAATCTACCAACCAGAGAACTTAATGAGTAACGGATCGTCGAGACATGACGATGCAGCACCTGACTATTTAGTGAGTGGTAATTATACCATCCTATCTTTACAGTGAAATGAGGGAGTTAAAGATTTTTAATATGTCACACTTTGTCACCTGACTATTTAGTGAGTTGTAATTATACCATCTAATCTTTACAAACTCAGTCTAACTTTGATAGACACTGAGGAAGGTCATTTGTTGATTGAAAATTTTGTCAATATATTTTTTGTAACATCTTTATCGGTATCGTTGCACAATCTTCTAGACTTCTACATATATATACGTCTGAAAATTAAACCAAACAGTGTTAGAATTAGATTTTTGAGCTGTCAAATTTTTTGTTCTTCCCTCGACAGGATTTGAACTCACACCATTGATACACTGCAGCACCATTCACTTAGCCTTACGTCCAGCGCCCAAGACCACTCGACCACATCCACTTAGGCAGTGAAATATACTGTTCTTGTCGGATACCTGAACCTTTTAGTATCGGCCCCTGGTGAATGTTGCATTGGAATGATCAAAAATTTCACAGAAAAACCCGAAATATATGTGAAACTACTCTTTGCTATGTAGCTGCAGTTAAAATTTGAGCTCCTTTTGACTTATACTAAAGCAGCAATGGACAATTAAAATTTCATCCCCCCTTTTTTCTATTTTTAGCTTGGTGGCCATCTTGGTTGGAAATCAGGATCACCGGACCCAATTTTGGAAGGGGGCCACCCAAGGACCATTCCACCAAAGCTTGGTTCAAATTGGCCCAGTTGCTTCAAAGTAGTTGATTAAAATGTGAAAAATTCACGGACGGACAACAGACGACGGACGCTCAGTGGTGACAATAGCTCACATGATGGGTCAGGTGAGCTAAAAACCATTGAAGATTTGAGAATTTGCCTGATAACAACAGCTGTGTATGAACATTTGAATAATTAACATTATTATTGAAAACTTGGAAATATGTTATCCCAATACTTATATAATGAAATAGTGAATAGTGCTTAAATCAATAAAAAATAAAATAAAGTTTTTTTGTATTTTTTTGCTTTTGAAAAAGTGTCAATGCATGTTGCCATTTCCTGTCCTACAATACACAATGACAACTTGACACATTGTTATCAATTTATTCCAATATCGTATTCTAGTATTGTTAATATATACAATACTCACCAAAAATAACTAATTTAACAATACTGGAACAATACTAGAATACAATACTGGAATAATGGTTTATGCTAGTATTGTCAACAATACTGGTATACCAGTATTGTGATCGCCAAGTACAGAAGATCCCTTATATGTCCAAGTGCATCTGGCCTAGGTCGTTTCTCCACTTAAGTAACTTGCACAATTATTCCCTGTAACTTGCTTCACTGGAGAGGGGACAAGGTGGACCTCTATTAGTCAACTATACACACTGTTATATGATACTTTGACATGAATATATAATATAAATTATCAAGCAGTACTCTGGCGTGGCTTATAAATATTAGAGCTGGTATAATAATAATTATAAAAATATATATATATATATATAATAATAATACTGCAATCTTGTAGTGTTATTTCATTTTGATTGAATTGTTCTATACTATGTGTTTTAATTATGAATGTATATGCTGCTGTATTGTCAGTATGTTCTTCGGGGCCCTTAATTGGAATAAAGAACTTTGAACTTTGAATACTATCCATAAATAATACGTTTTGATTTGTTTTTGTAAAATATATTATTTATTTGTTCATTTTATGTGTATCAACTTACAAAAACCTGTTGTTCCATGTAAAGGACCCATAATTAAAAACCTATTAAAGCAAAAACAAATCTTAAATCTCCATCATAACCGGAAGCTTTCAGACTGGTCAAGTAGTTTCCTTTGATGATAGGCAAATCCAGAGTAATCCGAAGACCCAAATCCAATGTAAACATACGCAATTTTATTGGCACCATTTTATTGAAAAAATTAAATCATCAGAGCTAATTAATTCATCGTCGGAAATCAGTGTCATACAAAGGATGTCTTCTACGATGTCAGCGTAAGATACTGTTTACGACCCTTCTGATCCACAGGGGCTAGGTGCGTCCGAAAAAAAATACTAAAAAAAAAAATACTATAGAATAGAATAGAATAAGTTTATTAACCAAATCAGGGCATATACAAATAACAATTATGATTGATACACAACAACAATACAAATAACAATTATGATTGATACACAACAACAATATATCAACTTAAATATTCGCGGTGAAATATCAATAATTGTGGTGCAGGCACACTCGGGCAGGAAAAGAGATATATGCACATAAACGTACATACACTTACTCACATATATATGAGGGGGTGGGGGGGATGAGAGAGAACATATACATCAGGTGATTCATCACCAATCTGCAAGAGACACCTTGAGTCGATCCTAAAAAGAATAAAGTCCTACTTGTGTCTAGTGCAGACCGGCCATGTTGATGTGGAATACTACAAGTACAAGGTCAAGGGGGCGAACTCACTTGCTTCCATTTTTTTAAGTCGTCGTGTTAAATTGATCGTAACTTCGGAACGCCTTAATATTTTCGAAAAATGTTTCCACCAGTCGAAAGTCAAGTAATTTTCCTTTCCAAAGAGACCCCAATTGTTAGTGTAGGCCTCCGAACTGTTGAGGTATCATACACGAACCAAAACAAAACGGCGTGAAAATCCGAAGTCGTACAAACGTTGGGTTGACCACTTCCCATCTGTGTACAGACTTTCCCATGCGTAAACGAGTCATTTTGACTAGCTAAATACTTTCATCCACGAAACAGATTGTTCAGCCAATCAAAAAGCCCGTTAGAACTCTCTCAATTTTCACGTCTATGGCGTTTGTCAAGGATGCAAATGGGATTTCTTTCAAAAACAGACTTAAAGGACATATAAATTGGCTTAAGGTAAGAAATTTTATCATAATTTGAATGGATGAAAGTATTTAGCTAGTCAAAATGACTCGTTTACGCATGGGAAAGTCTGTACACAGATGGGAAGTGGTCAACCCAACGTTTGTACGACTTCGGATTTTCACGCCGTTTTGTTTTGGTTCGTGTACGATACCTCAGCAGTTCGGAGGCCTACACTAACAATTGGGGTCTCTTTGGAAAGGAAAATTACTTGACTTTCGACTGATGGAAACATTTTTTGAAAATATTAAGGCGTTCCGAAGTTACGATCAATTTAACACGACGACGTAAAAAAATGGAAGCAAGTGAGTTCGCCCCCTTGACCTTGTAGTATTATATAGTATTTTTTTTTTTTTTTTTTTTTTTTCGGACGCACCTAGCACCCGTGTTCTGATCATCCAAGTTTAATAGAAATAAAGAAACAAAATGATTGCTCAAACAAATTTGTTTTTGAAAAAGTAACAACAAATAAAGTTGAAAAGATTATAAATAATATCAACATCAAAAAAGCAACAGGTGCTGATGGTATACCTGCCAAAATAATAAAATGTAGTAAATCTATTATTGCACCTCAGATTACAAGTATTTTAAATATGTCAATAGATCAGAATGTTTTTCCGGATAAATTAAAGAAAGCACAAGTAACACCTTTATATAAAAAGAATGATCCACTTTTGAAGACTAACTACAGACCCGTAAGTGTACTATGTATTTTTTCAAAGATTTTTGAGAAAATTTTAGAACAGCAATTGTCTGATTTTTTTGAAAATATTTTTAATCCTTATTTATGTGCTTTTAGAAGAGGTCATGGATGTCAGACAACCCTGCTCAGGTTATTAGAGGACTGGCAGAATGCCCTTGAAAAAAATCAGTATGTTGCTGCAGTCCTAATGGATCTTTCCAAGGCATTTGATTGCCTACCCCATGATATTTTATTGGATAAACTTTCGGCCTATGGTATGTCCACTGATTCTGTATCCCTTCTTGAATCCTACTTATCAAGTAGGAAACAGCAAATTAAAATTAATGGTATCCTGAGCAGTTGGTCTGACATCCAAAAAGTGGTACCCCAAGGGTCAATCTTGGGCCTCTACTTTTTAATGTCTTTATTAATGATATTTTTTATTTTGTAAAAAAGGGTACTTTATATAATTATGCGGATGACAATACTGTCTTATGGTCATCCTGATTTTAATGTACTTACCTCAGTTTTAGAATCAGAGTCAAATGTTCTTATTAATTGGTTTAAAGTTAACAAAATGCAGGCTAATCCAGATAAATTTCAGGTACTTGCGGTTGGGAAGAAGACTTTTGACAAAAACATGAAGATTTGTATACAGAATTCTACACTTTCATGTGAAGAGACAGTAAAACTTTTAGGAATTGAAATAGATTATCAATTAAATTTTGACATTCATATCAGTTCAATCTGTAGGAAGGCATCACAGCAACTGAATATACTTAAACGTTTGGGCCGATATTTAGACAGATTAAGCAAATTAACTATATTCCACACTTTCATTCTCAGTAACTTTAACTTCTGCCCTTTGGCTTGGCATTTTTGTACCGATAAAAATTCAAAAAAATTAGAGAAAGTGCAGGAAAGAGCACTTCGCTTTGTATACGATGACTACACCAGTTCATATATCAACCTTCTTGAAAAAGCTCTAGTGCCCTCCTTACAGATCAGACGTATTAGGACAATGGCCTTGGAGACATATAAAATCGTTAACAAATTAGCTCCTGTAT
Source organism: Bathymodiolus brooksi (assembly GCA_963680875.1). Lineage (NCBI taxonomy): Eukaryota > Metazoa > Mollusca > Bivalvia > Mytilida > Modiolidae > Bathymodiolus > Bathymodiolus brooksi. The sequence goes on from OY804576.1 coordinate 148,491,046, forward strand.
GCCTTCATGATTTGGTTAATGTGAAGAATTCTAAATATGCTTTCAGGTATTCGAACATATTAGATGTACCTCAAGTTAGAACTACAAGGTATGGCAAAAAATCATTCACGTTTGCAGCTGCAACTCTGTGGAATGACCTTCCGAACCATTTCAGAACTGAAACAGTTTCAACCACTTTAAAAGTTTGATTCAGTCCTGGAATGGCTTAGTATGTCGTTGTTCTGCATGCAGATAACATATTCAGCTTTCTGTTTTATTTCTAGTGCTTTTTCCAAGTTTTAATGCTGCTTAGTTATTTTATGTTTGCTTGATATTGCTTCAGCATGTTTTAGAATGTCTTTTATTTTTGTGCTTTTTATGTTGCATTTGCTAACTGTATGTGCTTTATATGTGTGTTTATGTGATTATGTTAATATGTGTATGTATCTTGTGCTACTATGTATATTCGGTAAAAAGCTCCTGAGAGCTTGTGTTTATTGTTATACAAAAACCGAATTCAAATAAAGTTTTCTTATCTTATCTTATAAGTCAAAACAAAATTATGTCCACAAATTATTCAAGTCAAAACATAAAATGTATGTCTACAAATTCTTAGATTAATAAAAAAAAAAGTATCGGCTAGGCCAGATAAAAGGAAGAAAAATCAAATTATAGAATAATAGTGATATAAATACTTATACTATGGTACTGTGGTTGAACAATTCGATTAAACATATTCAGTTCAAGTTCAGTATGGCACCCTTACAAAATCAAACATATTGATATGATAGAGAAGTGGCAGAATAGTCAACCAGTTGACGGTGGCCATTAAATGGAAGAAGAAGAAGAATGTTCAAAGATGGGCTACTAAGCAGCTACCTGGTTTTAAGGAATTGTCATATTCTGAATGCTTAAAAAAGCTAAAACTTCCAACTTTGAGCTTTAGAGAGAACGAGGAGACATGATCGAGTTGTACAAAATTCTTAATGACAAATATGATAGAGAGGCAGCTCCATTTATAAAACTCCGAAAGGACATGGCACCCAAAGCGGGGGCACGGGGGAACAGTAAAAAACTTTACCCACAGAGAGCAAATTCTGAGTTGAGAAAAAATTCCTTTGCAATAAGGGTTGTAAAATCATGGAACAGTTTACCAGAGGAGATAGTATCAGCACCAACGACAAATACTTTTAAAAACAGACAATTACCGGAAGTGGAGATTTAAAGATAGATGACGAGTCCAATGAAGAGGAACCGGAAGGATCCTGTATTGGAAAACCAACCTAAGTAAACCTAAGTAAAGTAATATACAGTATAAAGACACGTGATTCTTGTTTTAATGCCAGGTGATGTACGTACGTTAGCGACGTTTCACCTATAAATGCCTATATTATGACGAGGACAAATTGGATTCAATGAGATCACGATGATATCTTCTTAGTACGTAATTATCTCTTTTGTCGTAAATCTTATTTCTCAACTGGCCCTCACTGTCAATTTATAGGTCAAGGTATGAAGCAGACCTAGAGGTTTCTGTGTTTTCCTTTATTTCGAGTTCATTGGGATAGATGTTATCAACATAGTCAGCAAACTTTGAATTATTCAGTGAATATAACAGAACCTGAAATAAAAGTACTGTGCATGCTTCTTTTTGTTTTTGTTTAGGAACCCTGCATGAAATCGTAGGAATAGAGGAAGAAGTTGACAAGAAGAAAAACACAGTTGGCACCTGTAGAAATGCAGACTATCGAAAAACATATATACAAATGTATGCCCACCAAACACAACAAATGTATTGTCAATCAACAGCTCAACCATTTTGGTGATGCTAACTTCAGAGAATGTTTTATTAGAATCAAGACTGATTTTAACAAAATAAGATTTTTCCCTTCCTCAAACAAGATAGTTCTACCTTCGTTGGCCATGAACTAATTCTTTTAATCTGTCTATTAGTTTAGAGCTGTATAAAGAGTATAATAAAAGTCAGACTACCGGTAATCTAATTGAATTAGTCAATTTTAATTTTCTATTTTCAGATGATGAAGACCAAAAACAGACATGAATACATGAATGGTCAATACAGTTTTGAAGAAAATGTCAAATGATCAGAGTTAAAGTTCCCCATCTTGACAAAAAGTCAAAATTTTGTGCAACACAAAAATTTCTTCTGTTATTCCTAACGTTGTTACAGATAATTGGTATTGTCACTATACCAGTGGGTGTGTGGCTATCAACCAGACTTGATATTGGTGACTGTGATTTGTTCATTCCCTATGAAACTAGTGGAAACCTTTTGTTAGCCAGTGGTATTTTAACTGTTTTATTATGTTGGAGTGGAATAATCATTGTTTTAAAAGCAGACGGACCAAAAGCAAATCAACTGAGACCATATATCTTCTTTTTCTTGATAATTGTTTCTCTACAAATTTCTGCTGCAATCTCAGCCACAATCAATGATTCTGATTTAAGAAGTGAGAAATTTGAGGAAAATTTATTTAATATGTTCCGTAGTTCCAATGGCTACCAAGATAATGAATGTTCAAGCACTATACACAAAGAATTTAGATGCTGTGGATTTAAGAATTACACCGATTTGTTCAATCAAACTGAAACAGTGACAATGTTGAAGTCATGTGATTGTAATAAAGAGGAGGACGACTGTCTTGATATTAAGATTAATTCTACCTCATTTAATATTTATCCGTTGCCTTGTCATAGTAAAATTCTGGACGAAGTTCATTCACAAAACTTGTTTGTTCGTGTTTATAGTGCTGTGTTACCAGTAATGGAAGTTTTATTATTCACATTTGTTAATTGTATGTTGTACAGAATATCAGGACCAGCTGTTGTTGAAACAAAAAAATCTATACAGGAAAGGAAGACTCAAAATAGGTCAGAAATATTCCAAGCTCAGACCTATATTTAATACAAGATGTGTTCTCAGTATTTTATGCCATCTTCAAATTTATAGGGGGTCATTGTGGTCATATGGTAGTTGGATTTTCAATCAGTGCCTATCACCATTAACGTTGAGTTTGAACCCCATTCATGGGGAAATATACTTGATACAACATTATGTTGTAACTTAAAGTAACATACATTGTAGAACCCAATGTGGGTTAGGGTTATTGTGTTTAAAGCCACTTTCAACAATATTCCAGTTATATCGTGGTAGTAAGTTTTATTGGTGGAGGAAACCGGAGTACCCGGAGAAAACCACTGACTAGCTTTATATCACATAATGTTGTATTGAGTATGCTTCGCTATGAGCGGCATTTGAACTTACAATTTTAGTGGTGATAGGCACTGATTGCATTGGTAGTTGTAATTCCAACTATCATACGATCACGAAGGCCCCCAGAACTTAATGTAATATATATTTATATATGTATACAAATGTATATACAATATCTTCGTTTCTGAAACCATTTGACATATTTACAAAATTATGTACAAAATTACAACTGAAACTCGAGTGGACCTCTACCAAACAACTAATTTTTGTGCCAGTTTGAAATCCTAAATAACTGTCACTGTTTAAAGGGGAGTTTCAGATTATTATTTTTTCATTGACTCTATAAATGTTGAAAGCAATAATGGCTATTGAGAGCCTTTGATTATAGATTTGTACTTGTTTATTTATATTGTTTTGGTGATTTTTATGTGGTTGTTTGTATTGTTTTAATAAAAATTAGAGGCTCCCAGGAGCCTGTAATCGCTCGCCTGGTTTTCAATTTGACATCTAAAGTTGATAGAAAATGGGGGTGTTACACATAATTTTGAAAGTGGGCCACCCAAAGATCATTTCAACTCAAATTTCTGAGCAAAAGATTTTGATGTGATTATTATCTCACAATATTCCTAAACGGAATAAACTGGCTGAAAAAAATCTCACAGAAAAACCCAAAATATATGTTAAACTACTCATTGCCATGTAGCTGCAGTTAAAATTTGAGCTCATTTTGACTTGTACTAAAGCAGCAATGGACAATTGAAGAAATTTCTATTTTTAGTAATAGCAGCCATCTTGAATGGAGGGCGGAGCTGTCAGACACAATTTTGAAAGGGACCCACCCAGAAACCATCCCTGCCAGGTTTGTTTTAATTTGGTTCAACGGTTTCAGAGAAGATTTAAATGTGATCTTTTATCAAAATATGTCTAATTTGTATAATCGGTATAAATCTGTTGAAAGAAAAATTTCACAGAAAAACCCAGAATGTATGTTAATCTACTCATTTTCATGTAGCTGCAGTTAAAATTTGAGCTCGTTTTGATTTATAATAAAGCAGCAATGGACAATTGAAGAAATTTCTATTTTTACTAACAGCAGCCATCTTGAATGGAGGATGGAGCTGTCGGACACGATTTTGAAATGGGACTACCCAAGGACTATCCCAGCCAAATTTGGTTTAATTTGGTTCAGCGATTTCAGAGAAGATTTAAATGTGATCTTTTATCAAAATATGCATAATCGGTATAAATCGGCTGAAAGAATAATTTCACAGAAAAACCCAGAACATAAACTCATTGCCATGTAGCTGCAGTTAAAATTTAAGCTCATTTTGATTTATAATAAAGCAGCAATGGATAATTCAAGAAATCTCTATTTTTAGTAACAGCAGCCATCTTGAATGGAGGATGGGACTGTCGGACATAATTGTGAAAGGGACCTTCCCAAGCAGGTTTGGTTTAATTTGGTTCAGAGGAAAAGATTTAAATGTGATCATTTATCAAAATATGTCTAATTTGCATGATCGGTATAAATCGGCTGAAAGAAAAAATTCAGAGAAAAACCTGGAATATATGTTAAACTACTCCTTGCCATGTAGCTGCAGTTAAAATTTGAGCTCATTTTGACTTACACTAAAGCAGCAATGGACAATTGAAGAAATGTCTCTTTTTAGTAACAGCAGCCATCTTGAATGGAAGGTGGGTCTGTCGGACACAATTTTGAAAGGGACCCACCCTGCCAAGTTTGGTTTAATTTGGTTCAGGGGTTTCAGAGGAGAAGATTTAAATGTGAAAGTTTACGTTGGACAAAAGTGATGGCAAAAGCTCACTGACCAGGTGAGCTAAAAATGATAAAAAAAAAAAAAAAAAAAATTATTTCTTTGAAAACCAGCAAGGTATATCAGTTACAGCTCTAAGTGAATGTAACTCCATCTGAACACGTTCTTTTTACCTGGGTAGAGATAATGTGTCCAGATGGGGTAACACATCTACTTGGGGATGTAACATAAATGAGGTTGACGGAATGTGCCCAGCTGATATAACATAACCACTTGAGGCTGCAATTTACCTGTAATTGAGGTAGACAGAATGTGTCCAGTTATAAGATTCCTTTGCTTCTCATTATCTTGTGAAATTAAGAAATGCAGTATTCCACTTATTAACAAATCTGTTGTAGAGAAAAATCAGTTAAATTAAACAAATTATTCATCCTTGTCAAGACTGCAAATCCTGTTATTAGTTCACCTGGACCAAAGGTCCATGTGAACTATTGCCATCACTTGGCGTCCGTCGTCTGTAAACTTTTCACATTTCAAGCTTCTTCTCCGAAACCACTTGGCCGATTGGAACCGAACTTAGCAGGAATGTTCCTTGGATGGACCTCTACAAAGTTACTGTTTTTCGTTCCAGTCGGATATTCAATATGGCTGCCAGGGCCAATAATATGCTCTGATTGGCTGAAATTTCAAAGATCTTCTTCTCTGAAACTAATGAACTGACTGAACCCAAACTGTAAAGGAATGATCATTGGAATGTCCTTTACCAAGTTACTGTTTTTTATGCCGTTCGGAAATCCAAGATGGCCGCCATCGCAGGACATAGATTAACATTGGACCCTATGGGAAAATGTTCAAATGCCTTCTTCTCAGAAACTACAAATATGATTAAAGCCAAACTGTACATGAATGTTCATTGGATGGTCCTCTACAATCTTAAGGTTTTTTGTTCCGATATGAAATTCAAAATGGCGGCTACGGCAGGACTTAGTTTAACATTGGACCCTATGGGAAAAATGTTTCAAAATGCTTCTTCTCTGAAACCACTTGGACAGTTGAAACCAAACTGCCCAGGAATGATCATTGGAAGGTCCTCTACAAATTTTTTGTTTTTTATGCCGGTCGGAAATCCAAGATGGCCGCCACCGCAGGACATAGATTAACATTGGACCCTATGGGAAAATGTTCAAATGCCTTCTTCTCAGAAACTACAAATATTATTAAAGCCAAACTGTACATGAATGTTCATTGGATGGTCCTCTACAATCTTAAGGTTTTTTGTTCCGATATGAAATTCAAAATGGCGGCTACGGCAGGACTTAGTTTAACATTGGACCCTATGGGAAAAATGTTTCAAAATGCTTCTTCTCTGAAACCACTTGGACAGTTGAAACCAAACTGCCCAGGAATGATCATTGGAAGGTCCTCTACAAATTTTTTGTTTTTTATGCCGGTCGGAAATCCAAGATGGCCGCCACCGCAGGACATAGATTAACATTGGACCCTATGGGAAAATATTCAAATGCCTTCTACTCAGAAACTACAAATATGATTAAAGCCAAACTGTACATGAATGTTCATTAGATGGTCCTCTACAAACTCTACGTTTTTTGTTCCGGTATGAAATTCAAAATGGCGGCTACGGCAGAACTTAGTTTAACATTGAACCCTATGGGAAAAATGTTTCAAAACGCTTCTTCTCTGAAACCACTTGGATAATTGAAACCAAACTGCCTAGGAATGATCATTGGAAGGTCCTCTAGAAATTCTATGTTTTTTATGCCGATCGGAAATCCAAGATGGCCGCCACCGCAGGACATAGATTAACATTGGACCCTATGGGAAAATATTCAAATGCCTTCTACTCAGAAACTACAAATATGATTAAAGCCAAACTGTACATGAATGTTCATTGGATGGTCCTCTACAATCTTAAGGTTTTTTGTTCCGATATGAAATTCAAAATGGCGGCTACGGCAGGACTTAGTTTAACATTGGACCCTATGGGAAAAATGTTTCAAAATGCTTCTTCTCTGAAACCACTTGGACAGTTGAAACCAAACTGCCCAGGAATGATCATTGGAAGGTCCTCTACAAATTTTATGTTTTTTATGCCGGTCGGAAATCCAAGATGGCCGCCACCGCAGGACATAGATTAACATTGGACCCTATGGGAAAATGTTCAAATGCCTTCTTCTCAGAAACTACAAATATTATTAAAGCCAAACTGTACATGAATGTTCATTGGATGGTCCTCTACAATCTTAAGGTTTTTTGTTCCGATATGAAATTCAAAATGGTGGCTACGGCAGGACTTAGTTTAACATTGGACCCTATGGGAAAAATGTTTCAAAACGCTTCTTCTCTGAAACCACTTGGATAATTGAAACCAAACTGCCCAGGAATGATCATTGGAAGGTCCTCTACAAATTTTATGTTTTTTATGCCGGTCGGGAATCCAAGATGGCCGCCACCGCAGGACATAGATTAACATTGGACCCTATGGGAAAATATTCAAATGCCTTCTACTCAGAAACTACGAATATGATTAAAGCCAAACTGTACATGAATGTTCATTGGATGGTCCTCTACAATCTTAAGGTTTTTTGTTCTGATATGAAATTCAAAATGGTGGCTACGGCAGGACTTAGTTTAACATTGGACCCTATGGGAAAAATGTTTCAAAACGCTTCTTCTCTGAAACCACTTGGATAATTGAAACCAAACTGCCCAGGAATGATCATTGGAAGGTCCTCTACAAATTTTCTGTTTTTTATGCCGGTCGGGAATCCAAGATGGCCGCCACCGCAGGACATAGATTAACATTGGACCCTATGGGAAAATATTCAAATGCCTTCTACTCAGAAACTACAAATATGATTAAAGCCAAACTGTACATGAATGTTCATTGGATGGTCCTCTACAATCTTAAGGTTTTTTGTTCCGATATGAAATTCAAAATGGCGGCTACGGCAGGACTTAGTTTAACATTGGACCCTATGGGAAAAATGTTTCAAAACGCTTCTTCTCTGAAACCACTTGGATAATTGAAACCAAACTGCCCAGGAATGATCATTGGAAGGTCCTCTACAAATTTTCTGTTTTTTATGCCGGTCGGGAATCCAAGATGGCCGCCACCGCAGGACATAGATTAACATTGGACCCTATGGGAAAATATTCAAATGCCTTCTACTCAGAAACTACGAATATGATTAAAGCCAAACTGTACATGAATGTTCATTGGATGGTCCTCTACAATCTTAAGGTTTTTTGTTCCGATATGAAATTCAAAATGGCGGCTACGGCAGGACTTGGTTTAACATTGGACCCTATGGGGAAAATGTTTCAAAATGCTTCTTCTCTGAAACCACTTGGACAGTTGAAACCAAACTGCCCAGGAATGATCATTGGAAGGTCCTCTACAAATTTTCTGTTTTTTATGCCGGTCGGAAATCCAAGATGGCCGCCATCGCAGGACATAGATTAACATTGGACCCTATGGGAAAATATTCAAATGCCTTCTACTCAGAAACTACAAATATGATTAAAGCCAAACTGTACATGAATGTTCATTAGATGGTCCTCTACAAACTTTACGTTTTTTGTTCTGGTATGAAATTCAAAATGGCGGCTACGGCAGGACTTAGTTTAACATTGGACCCTATGGGGAAAATGTTTCAAAACGCTTCTTCTCTGAAACCACTTGGATAATTGTAACCAAACTGCCCAGGAATGATCATTGGAAGGTCCTCTACAAAGTTTTTTGTTTTTTTATGCCGATCGGAAATTCAAGATGGTCGCCACCGCAGGACATAGATTAACATTGGACCCTATGGGAAAATGTTCAAATGCCTTCTTCTCAGAAACTACAAATATGATTAAAGCCAAACTGTACATGAATGTTCATTGGATGATCCTCTACAAACAATACGTTTTTTGTTCCGATATGAAATTCAAAATGGCGGCTACGGCAGGACTTAGTTTAACATTGGACCCTATGGGAAAAATGTTTCAAAACGCTTCTTCTCTGAAACCACTAGAACAGTTGAAACCAAACTGCCCAGGAATGATCATTGGAAGGTCCTCTACAAAGTTTTTTGTTTTTTTATGCCGATCGGAAATTCAAGATGGTCGCCACCGCAGGACATAGATTAACATTGGACCCTATGGGAAAATGTTCAAATGCCTTCTTCTCAGAAACTACAAATATGATTAAAGCCAAACTGTACATGAATGTTCATTGGATGATCCTCTACAAACAATACGTTTTTTGTTCCGATATGAAATTCAAAATGGCGGCTACGGCAGGACTTAGTTTAACATTGGACCCTATGGGAAAAATGTTTCAAAACGCTTCTTCTCTGAAACCACTAGAACAGTTGAAACCAAACTGCCCAGGAATGATCATTGGAAGGTCCTCTACAAATTTTATGTTTTTTATGCCGATCGGAAATCCAAGATGGCCGCCACCGCAATACATAGATTAACATTGGACCCTATGGGAAAATGTTCAAATGCCTTCTTCTCAGAAACTACAAATATTATTAAAGCCAAACTGTACACGAATGTTCATTGAATGGTCCTCTACAAAATATACGTTTTTTATTCTGATATGAAATTCAAAATGGCGGCTACGGCAGGACTTAGTTTAACATTGGACCCTATGGGAAAAATGTTTCAAAATGCTTCTTCTCTGAAACCACTTGGACAGTTGAAACCAAACTGCCCAGGAATGATCATTGGAAGGTCCTCTGTTTTTTATGCCGATCGGAAATCCAAGATGGCTGCCACCACAGGTCATAGTATTAACACAGAACCATATGGGGAAAATACAGAAATATATTCTTCTCTGAAGCTATTGCACTGATTGAACCTAAACTGTGCATCAATCATTGGAAGGTCCTTTACAAACTTTGTGTTTTTTATGTTGATCGTAATTCCAAGATGACGCAGGACATAGTTTTTACATAGGACCAATTGGTTTTTTTTATTACCAGGTGAACGATACAGGCTCTTCAGAGCCTCTGGTATTTATACTTATTCTGCTGAAATTGTTTGTATTGAAGTGAGTGATTGTTGTTTAACACCAATGTGTGACCACATGAGCAATTTTTCAGCTAGATCATGGTGAGAAATGAAATGATAATATCCTCTTTGTACTAGACCAAAACGCTGAGTTGGATTTTTATAGTGCTAGTTCATCGATACAACAGTCAGCGGGTAGATATGTCACTCCACTGACTCCGAGCTTACCAGTCTTTGCTCTTACTCCTTGGTGATATATGCTTAGTAGAGATGCAACAGATTCTAATTTGATAGTCTTTGGTTTGATCAGACTAGGGTTAGACGATCTACCACACTCATAGTGAGCTTGTTAACCATTATACCACCAATAGAGTTAAGTGATTATATGGTCCACTGAACATAAATACTATTGAATTTTGATTGGTTGTAATGTAGTCAATTTGACACATCTACACACTTGTATGAATAAAATCTGATCAAGTTGTTTTTACCATCATTACAGAACAGAGGCCTGTACCACCCAACTGGTTTGTAAATAGTTCCACAGATTAATATCGGAAAACAATTTTTACACAAACATGATGAAATGACGAATATTTTTAGAAGACCTGACCAACATAAATTGTATCAAGTTACAAAACATTTGTACTTTCAGAGTAGTTTTTTTTTTTTTTTTTTTATATAAAGATTTCAGTCAATCAAAACCAAGAATTGTCCATTGCAGCCATTTTTTGCCAGATTTATATGAAATGAGGAATCTTTGTAAAATGACCTCGCAAATATCATTTGTACCAAATTACAAATAATGGAATTTGTATTTTTTCAGCAAAAATTTGTCTTCCAGCAAATCAAAAACAAAAGAATTGCCCATGCCTGCCATTTTTTGTGCCAGATCCATACAAAACGAGGAATTAATGTGGAGGCTCTCGTGTATTATTTTCACTATTTAAACAAGCCATTTCTACTTGTACTTTCAGAGGAAAAGATCCTTAGTGTTTCAGACAATCGGAAACAAGAATGGCCCATGGCAGCCATTTTTTATTTGGAAAATCAAGACGAATTGAGGAAATGTGGAAAAGGACCTCACAAACATTATTTGTACGAAGTTACCAATCATATAAAGAACTGCCCATGACGATCATGTTTTTCACCAGATCCATATGAAATGAAGAATTTCTGTGGAGAACCTCGCATACATTATTTGTACCAACTACCAAATCATTGCACTAGTGGTTTGCGAGAAGATTTTCTGTGACGTAGAGATGCTAAGATAAAAACAATTTAGAAAACACAAATACATTATTTGTACCAACAAACCATGAATGAAAACAAGTCATTTGGATTTGTAGTTTTCAGTGGTGAAGATGTTTAAAGTATCAATCAATCACAAACAAGAGCTGCCCATGATTGCCATGTTTTTTTTACTAGATCAAGAGAAAATCTGGAATTTCAAAGAGAATCTCACATACATTGACATTATTTGTATCAACTAATAGATCATTCAGACTTGTTTTTCAGAGAAGATTTTTAAATTTCAAACCAATTGGACACAAGTTTTTGATGGATCAAGATGAAATGTCGACTTGTAGGAGATATCATAATTCCTGTAGTTCTTGTGGTTCATATTGGCCTATTAGTTTCAGAGGAGATGATAAAAATGTGACAAGTTTGCAGATAGACAAAGAATGTCAAGTGATGGCAAAACCTCACATGACCACTATATTAGACTTAGGCAAAATATACAGAAGAACAAAATCAGTCATATACTTTTAATTTGTACAAATTTTTTTTTTTAACATCAAACTTATCTCTTTCAAATATAAGATTACAATATTATCAACAATGTTATTTCCTCTCATCCTCCAAAAGGTCATACAAACAAAATCATACCAGATCTTTACTAGATAACTGATATCATAATAACAAAATATAAATTATAATGAAAACAAACCTTGATAAAACAGGGAACCAGTGGGGTTAATAAATGACGGCAAAATGAACACAAAGTACATTGTAAATTTATATGTTATTTTAACAGAAGAATTGACTATTAGACCACGTCCAGTCCAGGTTATGATTTCTGTGTTAAATAAAATGACTTCTACTCTATATAGACTGTACATAAACTCTGATTTATCAGTCATAAAACCAAGGTTGATATCTTGATCTATACTACTTCATTCAATCATGAGGAATATTTTATCAAGGTATCTCAGGGATGATTCTGGTTATAAAATAAAATAACTGAAAATCAATGAAAAATAGCTGAAACCATCTACACCCACTTTCAAAAGGATTTTTTTTTATCTGTTCTAACCATGTCCTGCAACTTTCAGAATATTTTATCAGAGAAAAATAGCTGAAATCAGTTAAATAACTGAAGAAAAAAAATCATTCCTGATCAAGGTATCTACACTGCAGAAGTGCTGCATCACTTGTTTTCTGATCCCTGTGTATGTACTATTGTTATAACTCATGCAATTTATTCAATAAATATTGTTTACACTACACTGCAATAGTACTGAAAAAGAACCAAGGAAATCTATCAACATATAAATGCTTATAAATTACAATCCTTTCAAATATCACAAAATACATTTCCTTAAAAGAATCAACAAATACTTCTGCAGAAACTCTTAACATGAACATATTAAATGATGGGACAACAAACTGCAGATATTAACCTTACCAAGCTGTAACAGGAATCGACATAATTAAATAACTTTAAATTAAAAAAAATCCAAGATTAAATAGAAATTTAAAAATCTTGAAGACTAAGAAAATTGTCTACAGATCTTGAAATATTGGTTGGTACAAAATAATTATAATACTATAAAACAGTTAAATATTCCGAAAACATTTCCAAATCATTCCCTGTACCTAGTTTAGAGGGAAAAAATACCTATTTCAAATAAGTTATTTTTATAACGATGAAACTTGAGAATATTAAATTTAATAATGTAACATTTGAAAAACCTTATAAACAATTTTTACAAGGAAATATACATACAGATTTGTAACTTTATAACTTAGACAAGGGAAGATTGGGTAACTTAATAACTTTAACGAGGAAAGATGTATACAGAATCTGTAACTTTAATAATTCGCCTTCATTGATAGAAAATGATTCATTAAGATGTATACGGAATCTGTAACTTAATACCTCGTTGTCATCGATAGAAACTGATTCATTAATTTGTAAAAATGAATTCTTTGGTTACATTTGTGTACCTTTTTATAACAAATGAATATAAAAAAATTACATTAAATGTCCTACCATTTACAAACGTAGCACTATTTATAATTTTTTTTTTACTACAAGCCATTGGTAGTCAACATTATTATGATGAAACAATGATGCTGTACAAGCAGTTATAATTTGATGCAAAAATTGTTAACATAATATCCCAAAATAACCCTAATTAGAATCAAACACACATTCAGTTATTTAAATACTACTTCTTTATGGAGTTGTAGACCCTGTTCATACAAATAATTTCTTGTACTTGTTTTAATATATTCCTAATTCTAGTGTAATTTCTACCTTCGCAATGCAACAGTTTTGTTCCCAAGCCATAATGGTAAATCTATACTGTATACTGAAATAATCAATAACATTAGATATGTGTTGCCAAGTGGTGTCAATACCCACGATACCCACTTCATGATAAAAGTATTTTACCTTTTAAAAATCAGAATCTGCCAACCCTATGGTCATAACAATATAACACAGAAAATATAAGGAATTTGTTAGAAATAGATACTTTACTGAAGAGTCAAGGCTTAGGGTTATGGTGTTTAACACCACTTTCAACAATATTTCAGTTATATCGTGGTGGAGAGTTTTATTGGTGAAGCAAGCCATAGTACCAGGGGAAACCACCGACCTGTTGTAAATCACAGCAAGCCATAGTACCAGGGGAAACCACCGACCTGCTGTAAATCACAGCAAGCCATAGTACCAGGGGAAACCACCGACCTGCTGTAAATCACAGCAAGCCATAGTACCAGGAGAAACCACCGACCTGTTGTAAATCACAGCAAGCCATAGTACCAGGGGAAACCACCGACCTGTTGTAAATCACAGCAAGCCATAGTACCAGGGGAAACCACCGACCTGCTGTAAATCACAGCAAGCCATAGTACCAGGGGAAACCACCGACCTGCTGTAAATCACAGCTAGCCATAGTACCAGGGGAAACCACCGACCTGTTGTACATCACAGCAAGCCATAGTACCAGGGGAAACCACCGACCTGTTGTAAATCACAGCAAGCCATAGTACCAGGGGAAACCACCGACCTGTTGTAAATCACAGCAAGCCATAGTACCAGGGGAAACCACCGACCTGCTGTAAATCACAGCAAGCCATAGTACCAGGGGAAACCACCGACCTGTTGTAAATCACAGCAAGCCATAGTACCAGGGGAAACCACCGACCTGCTGTAAATCACAGCAAGCCATAGTACCAGGGGAAACCACCGACCTGTTGTAAATCACAGCAAGCCATAGTACCAGGGGAAACCACCGACCTGCTGTAAATCACAGCAAGCCATAGTACTAGGGGAAACCACCGACCTGTTGTAAATCACAGCAAGCCATAGTACCAGGGAAAACCACTGACCTGCTGTAAATCACAGCAAGCCATAGTACCAGGGGAAACCACCAACCTGCTGTACATCACAGCAAGCCATAGTACCAGGGGAAACCACCGACCTGCTGTAAATCACAGCAAGCCATAGTACCAGGGGAAACCACCGACCTGCTGTAAATCACAGCAAGCCATAGTACCAGGGGAAACCACCGACCTGTTGTACATCACAGCAAGCCATAGTACCAGGGGAAACCACTGACCTGTTGTACATCACAGCAAGCCATAGTACCAGGGGAAACCACCGACCTGTTGTAAATCACAGCAAGCCATAGTACCAGGGGAAACCACCGACCTGTTGTACATCACAGCAAGCCATAGTACCAGGGGAAACCACCGACCTGCTGTACATCACAGCAAGCCATAGTACCAGGGGAAACCACCGACCTGTTGTAAATCACTGACAAACCTGAAGAGTAAAAAAATCATCCCTGAAAAACAGATCAAAAACGTTATATGTCTGTTGTTATAGTTACATGGGCCTTTTGGAATACAAATATTTAGATTCTGGTTCAATGATCCCCTGGGAGATTTTTGCAATTCAGGCAATACAAAACTATATTGGATGTTTATCTATAAAAAAATCTATTCCACACTGTGGTACAATACTGTATGTTTGTCTGGAACAAAACTGGGAATGACCTTTTAAGCCAATCTATAATACATTTCTGCAAAGTTGTGACTCAAAATAGACCCATGGTTTTTAGAAAGATTGTTTATATTATACACATAACATAGATACCGAAAATAATTGCAAAGAATAATTTATAGATATTATCTACATACTTTTGGATCATATGGCACTGTAAGGAAGAACCAAATAACATGATTCTTCACCTTGTACAAATGGGTTTTGGTCAAAATATTTTTTTTCTTAAAATAAGCTAAATTTCAAAGCTAGTTACAAGTTTCAATCTAAAACAAACATAGAAAATAATTAAACGTTAATATCAATATTGTTCTGAATTATCTAATTTAAAAAAAAATATTACAAAAATAACTTTTTCCCTAAGAATAAATTTTTAAAATGAAAGTGAAAGGAATTGAAAGTTACTTAAAACTGAGATCAATTTTCTAATATATAATATATGTTTTAAACAATTTTTGCCACAGGAATAAAACATGATCAAATTAGTTTTCAGTCAATATTTTAATATTTGTAATTTTGTATTGCATCACTTTTTCATATTTATTTGTGTAATCATTATTAAACAGAACAAAAACATGGCATGAAAAATCATCTAATTTCTCTTAATTTTGTCTACAAAAGCATTTTTTCTCCAAAAAAAAAAGCAGTACAATAAAATGTTATATGACTAGTATTATCATCATATCAATACTGGAAATAAAACATCCTATGTTTTACTAAACTAGGGACAAAATTAAACAAAACAAGTATTAAATTGACCACATATTAACGACTCCAAAATATTTCCTTTCATAAGAATCCCAATCACACTGCATACAAATATAATCCATGATAATACACACACAATTTGATGTTATGACAAATGAAATGAGAGTTGTCCTTCCTTGGCAGCTTTCTGTAGTTTTTCTCGCGTTATTTCTAGAGAAGAATAGTCTGGTAATTTTAAATAATTGACACAGGTCATCACAGACGGCAAAAAATTATCTGGATTATCGTTGGTTTCAAATGTCTTTCTAACAATAGTAAGTGGAGGATTGAGACTTCTAAAACCTGTTAAAACAAAAAGAAAATAATATAATACTAGGTACAGTGTAAATAAACCCACCAAATGTCAAGGGAGGATTGAAACTTCTAAAACCTGCTAAAACAAAAAGAAAATAATATAATACTAGGTACAGTGTAAATAAACCCACCAAATGACAAGGGAGGATTGAAACTTCTAAAACCTGCTAAAACAAAAAGAAAATAATATAATACTAGGTACAGTGTAAATAAACCCACCAAATGACAAGGGAGGATTGAAACTTCTAAAACCTGCTAAAACAAAAAGAAAATAATATAATACTAGGTACAGTGTAAATAAACCCACCAAATATCTCTTTAACAATTGTCAAGGGAGGATTGAGACAATAAAAAAATCTGTTAAAATTTCAAGTGATTGCTGTTTAATGCTAAATGAACAATTTTAAGCTATATAATGACGAGAACAAGCTACATTAAATGAAATAATGTCCATTTTGAACTCGACATTATACTGATTCCAACCAGTCTTTACTCTTTCTCCTTAATGCTGCATGCTTCATGGAGAAGCAACAAATACCAATTTTACAGTTTTTGGGTTGACCTCACAGGGGCTCCAACCAACGATCTACCTCATGGAGGCGAGCACGTTAAGCATTACACCATCGATGCAAACAAAAAAAATGTTAAATAAAAAACAAAAAATCTATATACTGGTACAGTATAAATAAATCTACTATCAGAGGCTCACTTTTCTTCCTCTTTCTAAAGCTCATACATTTTTTTTGTTTATTTGCAGACATATGTTGTCTTTATACATGTACACATCAACTAAATATTCCTACAATTTGCTAGAACTGAGTCTGATTTGATGTCAATTTAAGGATCAGCTTCAGTATTTCCATGTCCACCCATCATTTCAACATACAATAACTCATTTTACACTGTGTATAACCCAACCATTTTTGTTCTATCTGTTCCTGATGTCACAGTAATAATAAGTTGGACCTGATATTTTGAATTTGTGAATTAATTTGTACAAGTACTATGTCATGATCTATTAAAAGATTACTTTAACAAAAACTAAAATTGAAGAACAAAAGTTTTAGCACAAGCTGTAAATGCCTTGTATATTATACCACCAGTCCAATAAGAGGTGAGAAACACTTGTGTTTGGCATAGATATGATATTAATTCTATTTTATGGCATATAATTACCTCCAACTGGAAGACGAGGTGAACCTGTAACAAACTGAAGAAACTCCCTCTGATCTGTATTATCATATGAACTCAGATTCTCAAACAAAAATTTAACAGCACGACTGTCATGTGTATAACCATGATCTGGTCGACAACATTCTAATAACATCTTTGTGTCCCAAACTTCTGTCAAATTACCACAGAACAATTGTTCCAACTGAAACAGACATGAAACAGTTACTTTAAACATTAAATAAAATAGAAGAAATTTTAACATAGACAAGTCCTGGTGTATTTAGAGGAAGTCAGCATTAATTGATGAAGTAAAAGAAGCTATTGATTTTTAATTATAACGTAATTATAATATGACATGTTATCTCTTTGACTAATGTTTGTTGTCAAATCCACAACTGACATGTCATAACTAGTTATTCTTGAAATACAACAAATCAATTACTACAATATGGTAAAAAATAAAGACAATGCCTTCCTTTGAAATAATTCTTAAATACACATCATTACTATATTTGTACTTATGGCATCACAAGTACTTTTTATAATGTAAAATGTAACTTCTTTATTCAGTAATAATGTTCCTTACTTGACACAATTCTTTATTTTTGTTTTGTTTTAGTCAATTACATGTATGTAATGATGAAGTATATTGATTAGCTCCACATTTACTAAGTCATACACAATACACAGACAATTACCTCCACCTTGATGAAATGTGTAACTCATAACAAACTTATTGTAAAATAGTTCCCTACCTCTTCTGGATAACAGCTTTGTAATGATGACATATGAAAGACTGATTCAAATCCTTCTCTAAAGGCATCAAATTGTCTGGAGACCCCTTCTACCAAACTCCAATGTACTACTAACTATAAAAGACAATTAAAATAAAACATCAATATAATTCAAGACTCCATGTACATACTGGCTACTATTAGCTACATGCATCTTATAAAACTACTAAATCCAACTAGCAATTAAATAAGTGCATTTATATTTCATTGCATATTTTATCATTTTTTTTACTTTCAATATTTTATTCAAAATTCAAACAAATTTTTTGACATATTTATTCTGGTCTCAAACTAAGACCATTAACCTCTTTAAAGGCATACAGGCTGTCAGAATTGAATTTTTTGGTTTATATTAAAAGTTGCAAATATTCGATGTTTTATACTAATAAAATGTTCTGAACAAGAAGCCAGGTTAAAAAAAATATGTTATAATGTCGTAATTAGTGAAAAGAATTCGAATGTCTGTCGGTGGAATCGCCATTAACACACCTAATTATAAGTTGGCTGCTTTTCCGATGTTTTCCGAACACCGATAACTGCTATAAATAACCAAGGAAGCATGGTGCATGTAAATTCGTTAGAATTAAATAATTTAAGAAATATATCTATGAAATTGGATCCCGAGGTAATCAGTTAATATTATATAATGGTATTTAGTAAGAATGACACTTAAAATCGGAAATATGTGATGAAATCAATAAAAACAAACCCAAACTCTGCAAAGGGGCCCGATAAAGGAAAAATTGTAAACAAATCGTATTGCATATTATTGACAACACTTGAGTTAACTTGATTATATTTTTTTTTAGAAAAAAAACAGACATGAAGTTCATTATTTTAATCTCTAATTTAAAAGAGATATCACCTAGCGTTTTCTCCTGAAAAAAGAATATATAAAAAACTACGATGCAATTCTACTGTCAAAATACAATCATCTTAATTGAGCCAAAACATATTTGGAACACAACTTTTAGACTCATAATTCTGGGAAAACTTGATGGACCAGGATATACTACTAATGTGCACATCTTCATATTAGGATCTTGCAATGTACAAAGTTTCATGAACTTCTGATTAATCATGTAGGAGAATTTGCGATGACAAAGTGCATACTGAATTGTCTCAAAATTTCTAAGTTCAAAGAGGCATACAGGGGTAAAACTCAATGGACAATAAAATCCTTTATACTGCAAAGTTCACACATCATGATCTTAAATTCCACAAAGCTTGGTGGAAATCAGAGAAAAGATGTGGAAGTTGGTCCAGACAGACAGACAGACCGATTCCTATTTACCCCTCCCCCCCCCAACCTATGTTTGCGGGGCGTATAATTATGCTTACGTGTTGAAAAATGGAGTAGGTCGGTATAACATCTTTTTTTAATTTTTCCACAAAGCTTGCTGAATCCTCCTTTTTGTGTTGTTTTCGCATAGAATCCGTCAATGTTTTTATTCTTCCACGATTCGACTTGTGCCATGTGCACATTTCCTTCATCAACAAACAATTTCGCACATGCGCAAACACTTTCCCGAATGAGTTCACTGTCAGGTCGTATGAATATTGGACGGGTAAACATTGAATGCTTTACTGGATGCAAGAGAATCAAACAGCGACGTATTTCCTTCGTTCTAGGCTATTTACGTATGATATTATGAAAAATTTCAACTGCAATTAGTATAAAACATCAAATATTGGCAACTTTTAATATAAAAAAAAAATTCAATTCTGACAGCCTGTATGCCTTTAAATGTTGAATACTTTTTTATATTAAATCTGTTAGAAGTACCTGATTTTTCCCTTAAGAGTAATGTTCATTAACCAACCAACAGATTCTTACTCTTTAGCTAGTAGTCAATTGACAACAAACATTAACTGACCCTGTCCATGTCTATTCATTTCTTTGTGATAGCGTGTAGTTTTTTTTTAATAGAAGATAATCTGTGCATATTTTTTTTTTAGATCAAATTCAAGAGAGAGGGTTGGGATCATTAACCGGTTTAACCCTGCCACAGTTTTGTGCCTGTCCCAAGCCAGGACATGGATTTCCGTCAATCACTTTGTTGTGATTTGTGTAAATGCTTACTGAAACCATTCAACAAAACTACAAGATTGTCAATATAATTTAGTGACGTCATAGTCGTGATCGTATGGTTGCTGGATTTACAACTACCTATGCAGTCAATGCCTATCACCACTAAAGTTGTGAGTTCGAACCCCATTCATGGCGAGGTGTACTAGATACAACATTATGCGATAAAGTTTGTCAGCGACTTGCGACAGGTCAGTGGTTTTCTCCGATTTCCTCCACCAATAAAACTGACTGCCACAATACAATTGAAATATTGTTGAAAGTTGAGTTAAACACTATAAACCAACCAATCAATATAATTTAAATACCTGTAAATATTCCTCTAAGTTTTCTAATGTAACTGGTATATCTTTTTAACAATACCTGTAAATATTCCTCTAAGTTTTCTAATGTAACTGGTATATCTTTTCCTCCTTTCTTTAATTCAATGTGGCCGTAGCCAGGGAGAGTAAAGTCAATATCTAGATCCTCTATACTACAACCATCCATACTTAAACTGTCTAAAGCTAACTGTCGACTTTCTTCAGTCTGAAAACAAACATACATCTGTTCATATTCACATGAGACTTACAAACTTTTGTTGTTGCACACCAGATTTACAATGTATATAACAGTATTCTTATCTTCTACAATATTCTATTTATAAATTGAGTTTTTTTTTTATTACATATGTAAATAGTTTTTGTACCAACATGATTTCCATCTTGTTTCAATTCATATACTATATATCAGCAAGTATTTTTGTATGTAATTAATATAATACATGCCAACAAATATTATGTTTCAATACACACTCATTTGTTTTTAACTGAAGAAAACTGTAAAATTAAAATAAACCAGTCCAAATACTATGCTATAATTTTTCCTGATTTATTAATAACCAGTGTTACTTTTTCTCACATAAGGTGTTCTGGCCTGTATTCTATGGTTCTGTAGCAATTCTAGTTGATTTTTCAGCAGCATTTTTTCCTCCTCACTTGCGATTTGTTAGCTAATATTTTGTCTAGATATAGTTTATATATCAGCAGTGTATTTTCTACTCACGTGAGATTTGTCTGCCAGAATTCTGTGTTTCTGTCTAAGAATGTCTTCTAATTGTAGGAAAGATTTAGCAATAACAGGGTCTATGTACTGTAAGTCAGCTGATGTCAGACTATGCTCCTGTCCCAACATCCACTTGTAGAATACCAGTGATAGAGGAATATCCAGCTATATTTAGAAAAGGGTATTACCATATTATATCAATAAATAGCTAATTATACTGATAAACTCATGATTAGTATGTAAAAAATATATTTGTTTACATAGCTGCAAACCTTTATGACCTTCACTTTGCACTGAATACTATATTATATTGTGATTACTTAGAGGCGTAAAAATATTCGATTTCACAAAGTAATATATGATATAAAATTTCTACATCATCATTTCTCTATTATTTTAGTATTTTTTTACAACTACTATCAAATTATGTCAAAATTAATATCTCAAGAAACAAATATGTTGTATGTTACTAACCATTCTAGAATCCATTAAAGC
Source organism: Bathymodiolus brooksi (assembly GCA_963680875.1). Classification (NCBI taxonomy): domain Eukaryota; kingdom Metazoa; phylum Mollusca; class Bivalvia; order Mytilida; family Modiolidae; genus Bathymodiolus; species Bathymodiolus brooksi. The sequence continues at coordinate 148,513,013 of OY804576.1, forward strand.
CTTGGCCATAAACTTGCCGATGAATTTAAACTTGGCTTTGATTTTATTTACTATCGCTGCTTTAGCATTCCGTGCCAGTGGAGCAGGGAACAGTCCACAAACTGAATGTGTATACTCTATCCCGGTTTCTTCACCTGGAATTCGAGGGAAAAAAATATATATAATAAACTTTTATTTTCATTAATGCTCAGAAATACAATGGTGATTAATTTATTTATGTCAAAGATGTGAGGTTTATCATTGGAAAAACTACTTAATTAAGATGATCAATAATGTACACTTCATCTAAAGACAAGTCACATTATATTCTTTAATGATAAAAAGTACAAAGAGGTCTGTTAAAAATGCCTTGCACCACTAGGTCACTGTAGCACCCTTCTATTTTGATGTATTTAGTAAACAAAGGTCCATTATGATTAAAGACTTATTTGTACTTTTTTTTCAAAAATTCTTGTACTGAGGATTTCGAAAAATTGATTACAACACTCATTTGTTTTGTTTCTCTTTGTAATATTGGTCTTACTAATATTCTTTAATGATATCATAATACCAAATTGTTGAAATCAAAGTAAACTTGTTTTTTATTTAACGACATATATGGCTCTATAAATACATGTAATATTACTTTTCAATTTACCTAAATATAACACTGCAGTAACATTAGGACAAAATGAACTGTAGATAGAAAATACAAATGATTTTTTATGTCATAATCTTAACTTTTACAAATGTATATACTGTCAAACCTACTTTAGTGACCACCTCTATTAAGCAATAACTTATAATTACATGACCTTAATTTTAATTTCCCTTCACAATGCATTTCATATTACTTAAACCTGCATTAAGCAACCACCTGTTTTGTGTGACTATTTCAATTTTCTCTTTGGAAGGTCATATAAGATAGATTTGACTATATTCAAATCAACAAACAATGAATTTGTAAAAAAAAAAAAAATAATATATAAATACCTGAAGAATCTTTCTCTGCAATAGATTCACCTCTCCACAGTTCTAAATCTGATTTTTGTAATTCTTTGGAAACTAATGCATAAAATTCTAATGTAGGTCCAAGACCTGTTCCAACCTGTAAAGTATTTATATTACATGATTGTCATGGCTTGGGAGGACAAGTGGAGGAGATTTCTAAATCAAAAGTATAATACCATAGACATGTAATACAATATTAACAACTGTCAAAATGCTGATATCAGTATATCATAAAGTTATATTTCTTACATAAAATATTTTACAGTTCAAATTTATTATCAGGACAAATAAGTGATGAAGATCTAGATTTCAGAATTACAAGGATGAAACTTTATTTACAAGAAAACAATCTCTTCAAATACCTTCAATTAAAAAAAAAATTAAGAAGATAAATGATTTAAATTTGAAACATTTCATTTTGCAGAAGTTGCAATTAAAATCATTTAGAGCAAATTTATTTGAAACAATTAATTATAAATGAATATTTATATAGATACCTCATTTTCATATTGTATTTCCAGCAAAGCTTTAGAATTTCCAAGTTCATCAATCACTTTCTCTGCTTGTTTTAATAGGTCTGTTCTGTTAACAACTCTCTGAAATTAATGTAAGAAAGGATATAGATGTAAATGAAGATGAGAGACTATCCAACATTACACTTAAGTCACAAATTGATTGAAATGTATGCAGGGCTCACGCTACAGGGAGATTCGGGCAAACAAGTTGCTTTGGTAAGATTGATTTAACTTTTTCGTTGGTCAAAAACGAAGTGGAAGTTGCCTTGCAATCTTGAATAGCCACTCTTTGTCGCCAATAATTTTTGCCACGTGTCACTTATGAAAAAGACAAGATTGTTTTTATTGACATCCATTTGATTCATTATGTACTTTGATGGTGACTTCCATTTCGGTTCAAAGAAACTTTTTATTTGTTCAATAACAAACAAAAATGGACCCAAAAATGAAAATTAAGTTCAATTCTATTTGGCTAACTCAAATGTTTATCAATTCAAAGTAAAACTGATAGACCATTAACATAACAATTCTCCTGTGCAACCCTGCCACATATGTATGTGTTCCTGTCCCAAGCCAGGACCTAAGTTTCCTACAGCTGTTGTTTTCGTCTTCTTTATGTTTTATGAATCAGAGTTGTTCATTAAAGTTGTGTTACAGTCTCTATACAGTATTTAGTCAAACTAGAGGCTCAGTGGGCTGAGCCTGTGTCGCTCACCTTTCATTCTGCTTTGAGAAAACTTAATACAGAACCTCCCATAGATGCTTCCCACCAAGTTTTGGTCATTTGGCTAAGTAGTTACAGAGAAGAAGATATTTAGAAGTCAACCAATCAGAAACAAGAATGGCCTGTGGTGGCCATGTTTATTAACGGATCGGAACTAAATGAGCAGTCTTTATAGATGACCTTTCAAGGATGCTTCCTACCAAGTTTCGATTCATTTCGCAAAGTGGTTTCAGAGAAGAAGATTTTTTAGAAATTAACCAATCAGAAACAAGAATTGCCTGTTGTGGCCATGTTTATTAATGGATCGGAACTAAATGAGCAATCTTTATAGATGACCTTCCAAGAATGCTTCCTACCAAATTTCGATTTATTTGGCCAAGCGGTTACAGAGGAGAAGATTTTTTAGAAATCAACCAATCAGAAACAAGAATTGTCTGTGGTGGCCATGTTTGATAACGGATCGGGACGAAATAAACAATCTTTAGAGAGGAACTGCCATAGATGCTTCCTACTAAGTTTCGGTTCATTTGGCCAAGTGGTTTCACAGGAGAAGATTTGTTTAAATCTGCCAATCAGAAACAAGAATTGCCTATGGAGGCCATGTTTGTTAACGAATCGGAATTAAATGAGCATTCGGTATAGAGGACCTTCCAAGGATGCTTCCTACCAAGTTTCGGTTCACTTGAGAAGAATTTTTTAGAAATCAACCAATCAGAAACAAGAATTGTCTGTGGTGGCCATGTTTGTTAATGGATCGGAACTAAATGAGCAAAATTTATAGAGGACCTTCCAAGGATGCTTCCTACCAAGTTTCGATTCATTTGGCCAAGCGGTTTCAGAGGAGAAGATTTTTTAGAAATCAACCAATCCGAAACAAGAATTGCCTGTGGCGGCCATGTTTGTTAACGGATCGGAACTAAATGAGCAATCTTTATAAAGGACCTTCGAAGGATGCTTCCTACTACGTTTTGATTCATTTGGCCAAGTGGTTTCAGAGGAGAAGATTTTCTTAAATCGGCCAATCAGAAACAAGAATTGCCTATGGTGGCCATGTTTGTTAACGGATCGGAACTAAATGAGCAATCGTTATAGAGGACCTTCCAAGGATGCTTCCTACCAAGTTTTGATTCATTTGGCCAAGCGGTTTCAGAGGAGAAGATTTTTTAGAAATCAACCAATCAGAAACAAGAATTGCCTGTGGCGGCCATGCTTGTTAATGGATCGGAACGAAATGAGCAATCTTTATAGAGGACATGATATAGATGCTTCCTACCAAGTTTCGGTTCATTTGGCCAAGCGGTTTCAGAAGAGAAGATTTAAAAAAATCGGCCAATCAGAAACAAGAATTGCCTATGGCAGCCATGTTTGTTAATGGATCGGGACAAAATGAGCAATCTTTAGAGAGGATCTTCCATAGATGCTTCCTACCAAATTTCACTTCATTTGGCTGAGGGGTTTCAGAGGAGAAGATTAAAATGTGAAAAGTTAACAGATGACAGACGACGGATGCCAAAAGCTCACATTGCCTTTGGCAAGGTGAGCTAAAAAAGTTTAAAGATACAAAAAAAATAGGGGCCGTTGTGGTCGTGATCGTATGGTAGTTGGATTTATCTCTAGTGCCTATCATCACTAACGTTGTGAGTTCGAACCCTGATCAGGCGAGCTGCACTCAATACAACATTATGTGATAGTTTGTCAGTGACTTGCGGCAGGATTGGCGGTTTTCTCCAGTTTCCTCCACCAATAAAACTGACCGCCACGATATAACTGAAATATTGTTGAAAGTGGCATTAAACCTTTTAAACCTAACCTAACCACCTAACCAAAATTATAATGATATCTATTGTAATAATCACGGTCTACTACAATAGTCTAGAACATACCCTTCTTCTATCCAGCCTAGGAGCTACCCTCTCACTGTTATCATTAGAACTATTATCTACAGTGTTGTCTTGAAGTCTCATCAAGGCTCGATCTCTATCAAATGTTGTAGCATAAAATAACAACTGACGAGTTTCAAATGGGAACATGAACGGACTGAAAAAAATAATAAAATCTATAACTCAGCCTCAGCATAATAATCACCCAATTAAAATAATTTGAATGGATATTTTATTGGTCTATAAGGATTGAACCCCAAACAAGGAATTTGTCTCCAGGTATAAATATATCTACAATGATGTTATGTCTTTTCAGCTCTGTAAATTATTTTGAAGAGAATGAAGATTGAGAACTCACAGTGAAGTAAACGCCACTTATCAGTAATTCTTATCTTTTGAACATGAGTTAGGTTTACTTGAGACATTTCACCCACCAGATGCTAGGTTTGACCTCAAGATATAAGGTCAATCCCAGGTAATCACCTTTCATTTAAACTGTTCAAATTTGTTTTGTTCATGTAGAAAAAAGGACTTGTCACAAATATTTACACAAGACCACTGATATTTTTTTGCATAGTGGGTGGGTATTTTTCTGCTTTCTTTCTTTCCACAGCTCATGGGTCTTCATATACATAAACTTGAATCAAAATCCCTTGTAGTACTCTGGGAGTTGCTATTATCTTGACTTTATACTTACGCTGCATTAGCTATTTCTGCCAACCAATTTGGTAAGTTTCCTGTCATTATCACTAAAGGATCTTGTAACTGTCTGTTAGCCTTCGCTGTTAACTTTGAACTTAAAAACTCATTGAAAGACATGATTGGTTTGTGAGAAAATGGCACCTAAAATATAAAGTTATTGAAATGTGTATCTGTTGAATGTAAACCATTGGTACTTAATGTTTAAACTAGAAACATACAATCATTGGAAATCAAACAAAGTAAAACATATACTATGTAAACATTATACATTTATTGCATGCTGGTGAGGGAAATATGAAAATTTATTCACCCAAGAGTATCATATTCCCTGAGGGCAATGCCAGAGGGGAATATGATACTCGTGGGTGAATAATTTTTCATATTTCCTGAACCCGCATGCTATAAATGTTTTATTATATGAAACCAAGAAAACACATACATGTAAAATACTGCTGGCAAACATATTTTAAGTCCATTGGAACGTTGTCTCAGACATTTAAAAACCACAAGTGATGCGTTCCGAGTGCCTCTGTCGTTTTCCTGTCAAAGAACGATAACTCTGGCGGGAAAACCCGCGAGGCTTTCGAGGGGGTGGAATATGATTTTTATTTCACAGAATATGATTTTTGTCCTGTGTGATCACGTGTTCTGATTTTTACCCATCGTCCAATCAAATTAATCTATTTATGGTAATTAATATATGAGGTATAATAATATTATTTGTAGCAGAGATGAAAGTGCTCAATGATCAATAAAGAGGAAACACCTATACATCTTCATTTTCTAGCTGTTTAGACCAAGTTTGACACATTCTATTTCTATTCTAAATATCTCACTAAAAAAAAAAAGAGGAAATCCACTGCTCAGAGGAGAACATTCATCTTTGTTGTAGACATCACTTGTTGTAAATGTTGTGGGTCAGTTAAGCCACTAATTTAAAACCTCAATCAAGTTTATTGGACCTTGTTGTTAGGGATCATTAAATCTACCAAATCATCCCAAACAATGACTTTGGGGCCATGAATTAAGTTCTTTTATTGTCTATAATTCTTATATAATTAATAATATCTTACACTGATTACAACAAATTACTCTATTGTAAAGAAAAAAAAACCCTAGCAAGTAGAAGTATTCCCTTTGCTGTACATACTAAATGCATATTAACCTGGGATATTAAGTAACATTTTAATGTTTTACTTCTACTGCTTCATTAAGGGAATCATCTGGTAAACATTCCCCAGCTAAGTCAATTATTTTTTTACATGTACTTGTTGATGAGTTGATGACAAGAAAGTGCTTGTAACATAGATATACAGGAATGGAATAGTTGGAAGTTCAGTTGTTGAATTGATATACAGGACTAGTGAGAAGTTCTGACATGATATAAATATACAGAACTAGTATATAAATATTTCGAATATGTTGTCTTTCAAACCTTTCACCTTTGTTCTATTGCCAAGATTAACAAAATGTCCATCTAGTGCACGTAACTTAATTAGCATGTAATATTGATCTTACCTCATACATAGTTGACCAGTAATTGTTAAAGGCATGTAATGTTTATCTTACCTCATACATAGTTGACCCGTAATTGTTAAAGGCATGTAATATTGATCTTACCTCATACATAGTTGACCAGTAATTGTTAAAGGCATGCAATATTGATCTTACCTCATACATAGCTGACCAGTAATTGTTAAAGGCATGTAATGTTTATCTTACCTCATACATAGTTGACCAGTAATTGTTAAAGGCATGTAATGTTTATCTTACCTCATACATAGTTGACCAGTAATTGTTAAAGGCATGTAATATTCTAAGAAGAGCTATGACTTCTAATGAAGAATCCACTACAGTAACAAAGGCTGGTAATTTGTCTGTTAAATAAGCATTTAATGCTGGAACCATCACTGGACAATGGCCATCTACAATAGTAATTATACAGTTAATTGTCATGGTAACAAAGCAATCATCACAGGGCAATGGCCATCTACAATTTTTATACAGTGATTAATTGTCATGGTAACAAAGGAACCATCACAGGGCAATGGCCATCTACAATAGTAATTATACAGTGATTAATTGTCATGGTAACAAAGGAACCATCACAGGGCAATGGCCATCTACAATAGTAATTATAGTGGTTAATTGTCATGGTAACAAAAGAACCATCACAGGACAATGGTCATCTACAACAGTAATTATACAGTGGTTAATTGTCATGGTAACAAAGGAACCATCACAGGACAATGGCCATCTACAATAGTAATTCATCATGATAAACAAGATGAACTGTGAGCTAATGCTCACTTATGATACCCCCGCTCTTCGGCAAACAGGAAGTAGGAATCTGACAGGTCAAAAAACGCTTCCCACGATATGGGGTACCTATATGAAGCTTGTGACCAAATATCAGATTTCTGCCATCAATAGTTGCTGAGAAAAATGCGATGAAAAATGAGCATATATGTTCAATGTGTATAAAAATCAACAAAGTCGACAAACAGGAAGTAGGAATCTGATGGGTCCAAAAATGCTTCCCACGATATGGGGTACCTATATGAAGCTTGTGACCAAATATCAGATTTCTGCCATCAATAGTTGCTGAGAAAAATGTGACGAAAAATGTGCATATATGTTCAATGTGTATAAAAACCAATTAAGTCGGCAAACAGGAAGTAGGAATTTGACAGGTCCAAAAACGCTTCCCAAGATATGGTATACCTATATGATGCTTGTGACCAAATATCAGATTTCTGCCATCAAGTTACTGAGAAAAATGCGACGAAAAATATCTTGGACGGACAGACGTAAAACAGTATACCCCCCTCCCCCTTCGGGGAGCAGGGGTATAAAAACTAAAAAGATGAGCAACATGGACCTCACAAAAAACTGGGGGTGAACTCAGTTGCTCGTGAAGGGTAAGAATTTCCTGCTTCTTAAAAGAGGCTGAATGTCTGTTGACAAAGACAGATATCAAAATTAATGCACATGATGCCTTTCTGGTATAACCATCACCAGGTAGGCTCAAAATTAATGCACATGATGCCTTTCTGGTATAACCATCACCAGGTAGGCTCAAAATTAATGCACATGATGCCTTTCTGGTATAACCATCACCAGGTAGGCTCAAAATTAATGCACATGATGCCTTTCTGGTATAACCATCACCAGGTAGGCTCAAAATTAATGCACATGATGCCTTTCTGGTATAACCATCACCAGGTAGGCTCAAAATTAAAATATTGGAAAACAAAATAATTTAAGAGTCTTTGGGAGAAAGAAAACCATAAGAGCAACACAAAAGTGTTCTGTGGAAATTATAGCTTAAGAGAAATGTACCTAACCATTCAACACAACAAATAGTGACATTTCTACTTAATATAATGTTAATGTTACAATGTCTTATCTCCCCTGATAGGAAATTGACAGGTATGGCTGAGGCGATTTTGATTATCAGAAAATATCAGCTGCCACTGTTTAGTACACATTGCAGTGTATTCTGCTTATTAAAGTGGTGTTAATGACTTATTATTTATTCTGACTCTTACCATTCCATAAATCATCAACTTTTTTCCTGCCTTTAGATCTATTGTGATTTTCAGCTTTTGTTTTCTTTGGGCTAGTAGCTGTATCTCCATCCTGATCTACTGCCTGCTTGTACCTGTTATAAGTGAAGATAAAGTATACTTGATGAAATCAACAAACATATATTTATCTTTAAAATGTAGTGCATATTGTATGTATTTTTAAACAGAAAGAAAGACTTCCAACCAGTTTATGCAAGCATCTAATAAAGAACAAAAGTATGGTAATCTGGCATATTTTAAGCTCTCCGTTTATTCATATACGACATTTTTAGTTTGATTGTTTTGCAATATTATTCTTGTAGGATTAATTAATGAAGTGGCCCTTCAATACAAATTTATTTGTTGTTCATTTATCGATGAAATTTATTTGGAGGAAGGTTATTTTGCCGTTAAGGACTTTAAATTATGAACTTCAAACAAGGCTTATCTACAATTTTTATTTGTATTTACCGTCATGTCATGTGTAATAATAGCTAAATTTATTTGCATTGTGACATATTATACATCATATACTCCATATTTACATATATTTACCAAATTGTATGGGTCTGTACCCAGATACTAGCATGACCCAGTGGATTTTCTGAGTCAGTATCAGTTTCACTGGTATCTCTTTCTCCAGGATTGCTGTAGTTTTTGATAGCCTGATAGACTGTCATATTATATGGTAGGAATCTCTCTCCCATGTAGAACTCTAACTTGTGTCTGGCAGTTCCTTGGCTTATAAATACAGCAGCCTACAAATATTGTTTTAATTCTTCACAAATTCTCAAAAAAAACAGAAAGAGAAAACTATAAGACGAGTACATGGTTTCATTTGTAAGACTTGTGTGCATGCAGTTTTATAATATTCTGAAACAAATGAGTCCAGTATATGTATTTTCAAGAACACAACAATTTGTAATAAAATGTCTACACACTACTTTAATAATTCCATTGTAGTGGTGGGGAAAATATTCCTGTTATCTTGTATTTAATATTAGTGACATTGTTTGTATTTCCTTCTCCAATATGGAAATAAATCTATTTACTTTGAACTTTAAAATAATAGTCTACACCAAGCAGATTATATAATATTTAACTACAAGCAAAATATCTTTTTTCTTTCTTTTGAAGGATGAATATGAACAGGAAAAAAAAGTTTGGATGCCATCAACCAGCTTAACCAAAGATGGTTTATACGATTGTTTTATTCTAGCTTTTTTAAGATGATAATAATTGTTGTATGCTGTATATGGTGAATAAAATAGATTATGATTTTATAATTATATAAGTGAACCTTGATACAACTATTAAACAATATCAATAATATTTCTCCTTGATGAAGAATAGTTGATTGCTATAATTGATCTAAACATACCATGGTATCATCAACATCTTCATCTGAATTATCATCGTCACTGATATCATCATCTGCTCCGTCCTACAATTATACAATCAAATCTAAATAGGCAGAGAAAAAAAAGGAAGAAGTTTACATTTCCAATAAAAAATATTTTTTATATTTCTAGTTTTACAATGATCAGAAAACCTTGCTCTATACATTGCATATTATCTAAATAAATAGTCTGGAGGAGTTGAAAGGGATTTCATTTTTGTGTCACAGGTTGTGAATCATCAGTTGTCTTATTACATTGTAAACATGTATATGCCATAAGCATGGCAAAAAGCATACAGTCCTTATAAAACTAGCCCAATCCACTATGATATTCAATCTAGCCTATTTTTCATTATAACCAAATTCATTTTAAGTGACATAGATTGTATAATCTTAAAAACATTTATATATATTTCTATCTCTAAAATACAAATAAAGTTGTATGAAATGACTAGAACAATTGATAGAAGGATAAGAATTAAAATCTAACCGGTTTTAGACGTCCATATCCTCTAACAACCAGATATCTCTCTATTGCCTGTACTAAAGCTAATGGATCAATTTTGACAGGACCACCTTTCCACTGTCTCAGTGTTGTACATTCTGGGTGTCTCTGTAGATTGCACTGAAAAATAAACAAATTTACAGTAAATATTTATTGTAATAAAATGAAACACTAGGTAGGAATACTTTTTATATAGTGAAAGCCTAAATGAACAGGAAAAAGAAAAAGTGAGCAAAACTGAAATATGAGTAAAAAAAAACCACAGAATAAACCAGAAACTTGTCAAAGGTTCAAAGTTAGTTCTAAAGCTTTATAAAATCTTTAGATATTTAAACCTGTCTATTCTGAGGTGATCAATTAGTGGTTGGTTTAATTATGTTTTCAATTTAAAACAATACACAAAATGTACACACAAATGAAACAATTATAAATTCAACATACAGTTTGTGCAAAAATAGAAAATCTATGTAAAATACAGTAAAAACTTATTAGATGGACATTGGTATTTATACAAAACTTATTAGATGACATTGGTATTTATACAAAACTTATTAGATGGACATTGGTATTTATACAAAACTTATTAGGTGGACATTGGTATTTATACAAAACTTATTAGATGGACATTGGTATTTATACAAAACTTATTAGATGACATTGGTATTTATACAAAACTTATTAGATGGACATTGGTATTTATACAAAACTTATTAGATGGACATTGGTATTTATACAAAACTTATTAGATGACATTGGTATTTATACAAAACTTATTAGATGACATTGGTATTTATACAAAACTTATTAGATGGACATTGGTATTTATATAAAACTTATTAGATGGACATTGGTATTTATACAAAACTTATTAGATGACATTGGTATTTATACAAAACTTATTAGATGGACATTGGTAATTATACAAAACTTATTAGATGGACATTGGTATTTATACAAAACTTATTAGATGACATTGGCATTTATACAAAACTTATTAAATGGACATTGGTATTTATACAAAACTTATTAGATGACATTGGCATTTATACAAAACTTATTAAATGGACATTGGTATTTATACAAAACTTATTAGATGGACATTGGTATTTATACAAAACTTATTAGATGGACATTGGTATTTATACAAATCTTATTAGATGGACATTGGTATTTATACAAAACTTATTAGATGACATTGGCATTTATACAAAACTTATTAAATGGACATTGGTATTTATACAAATCTTATTAGATGGACATTGGTATTTATACAAAACTTATTAGATGACATTGGCATTTATACAAAACTTATTAAATGGACATTGGTATTTATACAAAACTTATTAGATGGACATTGGCATTTATACAAAACTTATTAGATGGACATTGGCATTTATACAAAACTTATTAGATGGACATTGGTATTTATACAAAACTTATTGGATGGACATTGGTATTTATACAAAACTTATTAGATGGACATTGGTATTTATACAAAACTTATTAGATGGATATTGGTAATTATACAAAACTTATTAGATGGACATTGGTAATTATACAAAACTTATTAGATGGACATTGGTATTCATACAAAACTTATTAGATGGACATTGGTATTTATACAAATCTTTTAATCTTCATTACCGTCATTAGGGTTGCATAATGCGCACCCCCTCTGGCCTTGAAAATCTCCAGAAAAAAACTAGTTCGTGTCTATAATGCGCATGGACTTTAAAAAAAAATCGCTGTCGGAAATGTAAGAATTAAATATCAATCGTATATATTTTTCAGTCCTTTGAGCATGTTTCATTTGCTGGGAGAATTTAAGAACCATTTATCTCTTTTCATCTTCAATAAAGTTGCAAAATATTAAATGTGTTGGGTTTTATTGGCGTTTTCACATGATGTTTTTAATATCCGGATGTTGTGTAATGGATTCGAAATCTAGTACAGCATCGGTAAATATAAGTTTAAATTCCAGATCTGAACGTAAATTAACGCAGTTGATAGTTGAAGAAGACAGAAAATAATGATATAGAATAAAGAAAGGCAAACAATTGTCACTTATTATGACATTGTTGAACATTGCTAAGCTTGTGAGGAGTTGTTGAAAATACAGTTGTTACGTACATCAAAGAGTGCCGACAATCCATTATTTTTTTGTATTTTTAAAATTGGCCAAATAATTAATGATCATGAATGAACTACAAACAATGCCTTATCATTTAGTGATGAAATAGCATTCAAGCCATGCAATCATAACAGATTGTTATATGTTGTAGTTTTGTGTTAATCGGATTTAACTTCACCTGGGAGCAATCAAGCTATTAGACTTGACATAAAATTGACAAATACATTTTATTGTTTCTTTTCTTTTTATTTCAATCACTATAATCTTGTGTAAACACAGTCTGACAGTCTAATTATACTTGCAAACATTGAAATCTTATCGGCAAGATTATTGATTATTTTACACATGGCTAGATATAGTCAGACGTTTATATTTTGTTTATTTTCGTATCTATCAAAGGTAAATATTTACAAGTACAAAACAAAACTGCACTAGACAGTTTTAATTCTTCAATAATTAAAACATAGTAGATGCAATTAATTATTTTGGGGAATAGTGTCCAAACAATTTAAGAAATATTCAACTTTGCATATTGACAATAGTAAACAAAAAAACATGGCGGACATGTGATTTCCCGATCTGGGAAAGAGTGAAACACATTGTTCCTGTTTATAATGCGCACCCCTCCTACAAAATAAAGAATCTGGGCAAAATCCTGCGCATTATGCAACCCTAAATACGGTATTCAAACTTACATTGTTAAGATTTAAAAGGACCTTTTTTATGTAAGTAAATAAAATATAAATATTATTCCCTAAAATTCTACGGGTTATCCAACCAAAATAAAACTTTATCTGTGCCCACAACAAAGTACAAGTTTGTGTGAATCTAAATTGACAGTTTTTCTGTTAAATGTATTTTTCCTAACCTATGTGATTTAAATGAATAATGTAAGAGTATTTAGATTTTGGGATATGTAATATTAAAACTTCATTATCCTGTTGTTGACACAGAATAAAGACATGATAGTTACCTTTAACTGGTGTGTATTGAAGAATCTCAAGGCATTTGATCCTCTCCCACTTGATGTACTTCCTCCAGGTAAATCATGTACTTTTACCTGGAACTATCAAAATAAATAGTTGGTAATTACACATAGTACATTAATACATTTAAAAATAGTTCTGGCTATTGAAATAATTTTATACAAATCTTTTCTGTTAATATTAGACTTACTGTGGAACTTTTATTAGACTGACAAACTGTAAAATTTGATATGTATGTAAATACAGTATGTCAGATATCCATTTCTGTACTGACATCAAACAGTTGGAATATCTTTATTCTCATACAGCCAAATACATTGGTACAGAGAAAAATAACAACATAATAATAACCATAATAATAACATAACAAGACTATTTACAAAATATACAGACAGGAGGGTAAATAGGTTAACCCTAGTATGGAACAAAGTGGGTAAGCCAGGAGTACAAAAAACCTTATTGATATGTTTGATAAATATACATAATTTTCATAACAAAGATTGTTTTTTGGTGGACATGAATTCAAAAAACTTTACAACATTATGTCTTTTCATAAAATCATTAAACAGTAGAAAAAAATCCATAGTAAGCTTAGAACTTGTTCACACTTGTGTTTTATTGCTAAAAACTACAAGATAAAAAGATTACCTGTTCTAACTGGTGTAAACATCCAATTAACTTGGCCACCAAAGCCATCATTGATGGAAGGTTTTCTGAATCCAAGTGTAATTCTTTAACATGTAAAACATCTGGAGGCTATAGATAAAAAACATTTGTATTTAGCTATGCAAAGAATATATACATTTTGTTGTATACTTATTTAACATTTTTTTTTTTTTTTTTTTTTTTACAATTGCTAACAAGTGACTTTTCCATTTGACAACATACCATTTCTACAAGTTTTTGGGTTCAAATTCAAAATGTGTAAATTTATTTTTATAAATACTAACCATTCTTTCCATATATGAGGAAAATAAAGGGAATTTAAATTTATTATTTAGTATTCTCAAGCTTTGCTCTAGTAAATTTTCAGGTTAGGCAATATTTGGCTTGCATTAAATGTCAATCAACTATTCTAACAGAGGACTGATTGAACATATCACTCAAATCTACATTATCTTTGATACAGATAGGCTATAATGATTCATGCCATTTATTATATGTTGTTATATGTACTTACAGGACAGTTAAGAAATATATGGAGGAATCTCCTAATTCGGACATCTCGTGGTACGTCTCCTGTTGTTGATGTTAAATACTGTAACAGTTTCTGAACAAGTCCACTATGAATTATTTCAAATGGTGACACATCACTGTCTTTCATTATATTAGCTATTTCTTTTAAACATTCAATACCACAGTCCTCCTGTGAAATATAAAACAAGAAATCAAATTTATCCTCAGACACTGTTAATCTTTTCATCAGACACTGAAAATGAAGAACTGTAAGACTCTTCATGTAATCCTTTTAAAGAAGAAGGTTTTACAATATGTGACATTTCAGAAAAAAATATGACATAGTCTTTCTCATCAACATGTTAATATACAATAGTTATTAAATTGAATTTTCTATTTTATGTATGATTACATGGTGGCAAATTTAACTGAAAATTGTGGATGTACATGCCAAATCATCTGATACTTGTATTGTAATCGTTGTTAAAATCGGGAACTGATGATTATTATTCATTTAACTAAATATTAGTTAAAATAGATAGATGTCTACCTATCTTAATCCCTAAAGTTTTAATATTAAAACAAAATCAGTTTTCTTTACAAGTATACTATAAATGAGTCTTTCAAAAAAAAAGATGGATTTCACATGTTACCATTGTTACTTAAATAATAGAGTTGTTAACAAGCTGTAACTTGGGAGAAAAAAATTAACATGTGTAACTCTATATGATTGAAATCAAACATGTCCAAATTATATATAAATCTACCCAGTTGTAACTGTAGGGGCTTTTATCACATAGTAAATTATGATGATGTTGAGTGATTACTACGTGCAATGGAAGCAATGCAAAAACACCCAGTTTTATCCTACCTCAACTAATAAATTATTAGTAGCTGTACAAAGTCTGTTGAGTATATTGAGGGCTGGGTGGCTTGTTCCTTGGGTCTCTACACTAAAATACTGCTCTAAAAATCTTGTAGCTGAAATAATAACACAAGCATCCAATAACTGTACAAAGTGTATTCTTATAAACAAATATTTTATAGTAAAATTGTTTAACAATGAACAGCAGATAATAAAAGTAAACATCAGTATATTATTATTGTTGGGGTATAAATTATAAATCAGGGGTCATCGTGGTTGTGACCGTAAGGTAGTCAGATTTATAACTACATATGCAATCAAAGCCTATCACCACTAATGTTGTGAGTTTGAATATCATTCAGGCAAGGTGTACTTGATACAACATTATGTGATCAAGTGTGTCAGTGGCTTGAGGAAGGTCAGTGGTTTTCTCCGGGTACACCATTTTCCTCCATCAGACTGCCACGATATAACTGAAATATTGCTAAAAGTGGTGTTAAAACCCATAATCCACCTACTCACCTTAATTATAAATTTTATTTAATATTCTTTAAATCTGACAGTATATGAAAAATGTGACAAATACTTAATCAACTATTCATGCACATCAATTATCACAATAAAACCCACAAATTAGAATCTTCATATTTTTCTTTTTTAATAAAATAATAAATGGAAAAGAACTGGTATCTTCTTCAAAAACTAATTATAATCACTACAGATATAAATTGACTATGACAATTCTATTTGTACACAAAAACATCACATATAAATCTTACCTTGCTCCTTGACCCATGATTTGACCTTTTCTTTATTGCATGAACTAGTTATTAACACAGGTTTTGGATTAAATGCATCCTGAAAATAAGAAACAGTTACAATAACTAGGTGTATCACTTCAAAATACAATTGCTGATAAATAGAGTTAAATGGTAGTAGATCTGAAATACTTTTTTGGCATTTTAATACATAGCAACTTTAACATATACAATTGGAAATAAAAAAAAAGTTCAATATAGAGCAGTATTTGAAGAATAAAAACAAACTATTTATTGTATATGAAATTATATGGAATGATTTTGAAATTGCATTTAGTTCAGTAATATATGAAACAGTACACCTGTTAAATTTCATTGTTTATACATGTCAAAAGACAGAACATCAAGCTTCCACCTCTTTTTTTTTAATTATTATTTTTACTTTTTATGTTTTAGAAAATAAGGATATGTTTGATTATTAACTTTCAATGTATAATCTTAATTTGTTTTATTTTAATAAAGATCTTACATTTCTAGTGAGGCTGGTCAGAAGTCTTGGTTGGCCAACCTTTGACAGACCAGATTTGGGTAAGACAGACTGATCTGAGGAACTGGACGAAAACTTCCCCCATGTACGTGGATTTAAACTGCTGGGAAGGAATGACATCTTAGAACTAGACTTCCCTTCCTTTCCTACAAAAGTAAAATAGAAAATAAACAATTCATATAATTCAATAATGCTACATTTGTATATTTTGAATAATAGGGGATATGGTGTTTAACACCACTTTCAACAACATTTCAGTTATATTGTGGTGGTCAGGATTATAGCTGAAGGAATGCCCGAGTACCCACCAATCTGCCATAAGTTAGTGACAAACTATTACATAATGTTGCATAAAGTACATTTCCGTCATGAGCGGTATTTAAACTAAAACTTCAGTGGTGATAGGCACTGATTGCATAGGTAGTTGAAAATACAAACATCATACAATCATGACCACGACTGCCCCCTTTTTTAACTGTTCTGACCATGTCCTGCAACTTTCAGAATATTTTTGTCAGAGGGAAATAGCTGTAATCATCACTGATCATATAACAGGATAGAGTGATGACATTGTTGTTTTGTATAGTTTTATAAGCATGGTATGACAAATAATAAAAAGGAAATAATAAAGTGCTATACCTGCTGATTTAGCTCTGCTAGAACTTCTATTTCCCACTGCAGAGGAACCTTTAGGTGCAGCTTCTGTTGGAGATTCTTCAGAATTTTTACATTTACGCCCAAGTGAACGCTTGGGAGGTTTCTTCCTCTTAAGTACATCACTCAGTCTCCTGAAATAAAAACATATTGTTAACAATTTACTGTTTATCAGGTATATAAAAGGACTGAAAACAAATAATTTTTTGTTTATATTAATAATATTTAATATTGAAAGTGTAGAACAGCAGTGGTACAATACATTACGCACACGAAGACAAAAACTGACCATATTTTGATATTTGGGCCATGTATTGCTACAAACCTTTGGCTCTTATAATTCTTTTAGAAGGATGATGAAGGGTATTTTCATTTCAAACCAATTAAAATTATGCCCATAATATGCTAAAACAATATTATAAAAACTTTGAAACACACATCTAATTTATTTCTGATTTTCAAAATGAAAACCACAATCATCAGAACAAATTTCTACTTTGTTCTTCCATTAATTCAGAAGGCTTTCAATTTATTGTACTTTCTTGATTGAGTAAGAACCATTTACTGTAACTTACATCTGTGACGAGCTGTGATCCTCTGACGTTGACGAGGCAGAAGCTATATTAGATGCTCCATCTAATTCTAACTTCTTCTCAATGCTCTCAGCTGATGTGCTACTACTGCTGATGCTAGTTGATGAACTGGACACAGAGGCTGGCTGAGGAAGTGATGCACTAGGTGGGGCTTTGACAGGGGAAGGAGCCTGTGGATCTATTTCGGTAAGTTTCTTTATTTGATGCATAACACCTGAAACAACATAGAAAAGAGTTGTAATGCAATATAGAATTGCAAAACTACATTGCGATTTTTTTTTAAAAGTTTTTTAAGTTCTAATTCCACCAAGAATCGTGCAAGAAGTGAAATATGGTAAGAAATAAATCATTTACTTTTTATGTGATATTTAATTTAGAAACACAAATCAATTATTTAAACATCATTTTTTTGTACAATAGGTTGTGTCATAGGACATTTTTTTTAAATCAAGATACACATTTTTAGCATTGCTGTCTTCTTCTATTCCTATGGAGATCTCATCAATTGAAAGTCAGTAAAAAATTACCAGTACACTGATTGGATACAAAGAAACCCCCAGGAAATATTTTCATTGGTCAAGATGAGTTATCATCTAATGCAAATTTTGACCTCTGATGTGAACTCTGTTGCGATGTTGTTAAATCTACCATGCAGCGACATAGAAAAAGGGAGGGAGCAAAGAAATTGACACAATGCTAAATGGGTGATCATTATATAGCATGTCAGTTAATTGTCTGTGCAGCTTTCATAACAAGTGATATAACATAAAAAGTTAAACTAGGAATAGTCATGCTCCAAAAATCTCTACTTTGAATGTTACTCCTTAGCCACTGACAGAGACTACATTATGTCTAGTTAATTTTTATTGTTAGGTAGGTCTGCCTCCCATAGGCATTTTCAAAATGTGCTTTTTAAAATAAATCATTTGAATACAAATTTTATCGAAAATACCAAATTGAGCAATATAAATGGTTAGAACTAATATAAACAAACCTTCTCTCCTGAAATATATAGAGAATACATCTGGTAATTTTTGCATCAGTATTTCTGCCATCTGTATAGCAGCAACAACAACTTTAAGATCATTAGATGCCATCATAGCAGCTATATGACTGGAGACAGGCTGTGTCTGAAGTATAGATCTCAATAAATCTGCTCCAGCATAATATATCATTCTTAATAAAGTCTGTAGGCACTTGTGTCGTACAGTAGGTCCAGCCTAAAATAAAACACGTATTACATCATTTTTTAAGCAGAAATGGACATTATGAAAAGAGTTAAAAATGTGTTAGTCAACAATTCCACCAATATCAATAAAAATAAACAAAACAAACAAAGACCTCTCACAAACACAAAAAAACAATGACATATGTTGATGGAAATCCAGGTCCTGGATGAGGACATACTTCTTTTATGTTATTGTAGCAATAAATGGATGAGAGGAAGTAAGTTTTAATTGACCCTACAATACATTAAAGAGCACCTAAAATACATAAAAACAGGTTATTTTTCAAATATAAACTTTTAACCTTTGTCCATGACCTTAATGAAAGACTCGAATTTGAAAATTTATATTTTATTAAATGTACAGTTGTTAGAAATCTGGGAACAATTGATTTGAGACTGGAAACACCTTCTGACTTGACTATTATATATGGTAAATGACAACAGAAGCTACTTACAGATGAACTATAGACTTCATACAATACAGAAAATAATGTCTGTATGAAGGCAGAGGCTAATTCCATATCTTCTTTAAGTATTTCTGCTCTAGAATCACATCTTTCTACTAACAGGTCACATGATGTTGTTGTAGTTGATGTAGTGGTGGTGGATGACGTTGAAGCTGAAATATACATGTACATGTAGTTTAAATAGAGTGATCTGAATAAATATATAACAACTGATGGCTTAGATAAGGTGTTTGAAATTTCTGGTGGCCTTGGTTCAACTGGATTAGTGTAAATTCAATCTAAATGTTAATATGAATCACATACATGTATGTCTTTATTTCCTTAAAACATGTTTGTCCTTGTTATTCCTTGGTAAAATGCTACAATTATATTTTAGATTTCCTCTGACAAGATGAAAAAATTCAATAATATACTTGGAAACCAATGCAGTTATGCTATTAAATGCATAGATGCACACATCAAAATATGTCTAAAATAGAAAGCTATGAAGATTGATATCTCAAATTTCAATTGTGAATACTTGATTGTTTCAGAACAAATTTTTCTTACTGGCTTAGTTCAAGTGTTGCCAATAAAATCCTGATCAGTGACAGTCTAACCATAGATTGGGGCAATCTAATAAACAAAACAATAGCAGACACTAATAAAGAAAACAATGACTTTCATACCTGTAGGTTGGGGAACTCCAAAAGAATTCAATTTCCTCTGTACTGGACGTGCAGTACCAGTATCTTCATTAATCTGTTGCATGGAATTAAAATCTATAGTATAGGATCTACCCATTGTAGATAAACTAACTTCATCTTCTCCTGCCTGGTAGGCAGCCTGTAAAAAAAAACAAGTTGTTAAATGAATACATCGAGTTAGGTAGTGGAATCAGAACAATAGTCTGCTCCCCAAAAATAATCTTGAAAATATCTGATACGAGTTTTGAATATAAGATGCAACAGCTTTTTTGGCTCAAATTACAAAAAGAAATGAATGCTCTAGTTTCATGCAAGAATATTCATTTTTCAAAATCCCCTCATTAGTTTAAAAAAAAAAGTTTTCCAGAAAAATACAAATGTATTTTTTGAACATGCTGTTATGCAAACTTATTTCAGTATTGATAATAGCTTCCATATTTCTTTTAAAGAAAACTCTGAAATCCATCAAGCCACACAAACCTACCTCTACAATCTTGCTGTCTATTGCTGTGTAATGATGCCAGATACTCCTATCATCCCTCCACTGCCACATAACAGCTTCAGTCTGGGTAAACGATCCCTTCCTTAGCATCTGATCAATGGAAAATATACCATCTGTTGGTAACTTAGGCATCAATTCCCTGAAAAAAACATACAATTTCTATCATACATGCATAAAATAAATTTGTTCAATGGAAAATATCTCATCTGTTTGTAAATATGTCATCAATCCCTAAATCAGTCAGAAAAATACACCAGTCTATCTGATTAATGGAAAATATCCTATTGATGGGGAAGGTGTGGTGTCATCAAGTCAACTTGGAGTGATTAAGATTGTCAATTACTTGTGGCAGACTAGTGGTTCTCTCCAGTTACTCCAGTTTCCTCCATAAGCAACACTGACCTCCCCAATAGAACTGGAATTTAACACCCATTAATATCTATATCTAAATCTAATTGGTAGACAACTGAGGCATTAACTTCTATAACATGTTCTGCATTATTGTAGTTTTAGATATAAGAATCAAGTAGATTATTATTTCAAAACATTGGATTAAGGTGATACATGTAAAGAATCCTTTCAAATACATTTTCACAGACACTATATTTTTTTCATGAACTCTAGCTTCCTCACCCACTAGCTAACTTGATATAGGTGATAATTTATTGACAGTGGCATATATAAAAACATTTAATCAATATAGCAATCTCTTATCATTCTGTCTTCACAAACATGAGAGGCCATGGTTTTCTCTTATCAGTTAAAATTTTATCAACATATTAAAATCATATGTGAAAAAGCTGTCACAAGAAAGTAAACAAGATTTCATAGTAAAACAAACAGCTACATTAAAACAGAAAGGAATTTAAATTTTGTTGGAATGTTTACATTTTATGATAGGAAAAATAACAGCCTATATCAAAACTTTTACCTTGTATTGACAACCCTGGTTTTATTTCAAATTCTGGATAGATTTCAAAAAATGAATTTTACTATTTTATGATACAAAATTTCATTGAAATATATCAAGCCATGATTGAGATACAAATTGTCCTAAAATTTTAATATATTAATTCTGTAACATATGATATTCATCATCAATCAAATAACAGGAATGTTTCCTCTGGAAATGACCGTTTAATAACAAATATCATTAGTGTTTACTCACCCAATCAGACAAACAATTTCATAAAGTTCTTGTGGTGTTCTAGATACTAACTAAAATAAACAAACAAATAAATATTCACAACAAATTCTAAATACATTTCTTCTTTATAAAACAAATATTTATTTGATATAAATATGACTCTTAATCTGTATTTGTAAGTAATTTGCTTTTTCTACTCAAGAGGGTTAGGGTTATGGTGTTTAACCCACTTTCAACAATATTTCAGTTATATCGTGGCAGTTACTCAAAGAGGAGATATGACTTACTGTTAAATGAATTTCACAGTCCAATAGTATATTAAGAATCTATATATATAAATACAACTTATTGTGACATTTTGTGGAAGATGATTGCAATACCTATCCCTGTTCCCACACAACATAAAAAGAACAAGGGCAATGCAAAGCGTGGCATATCCCCTCGCTTAAAAATTTGACCCGGTGACCTTGACCTTGAAAATCAATAGGGTTCCAGATTCTCTTAAGGACTAAGTATGTACCAAGTCTGGTCAAAATCCATTGAAGGATGTTGATTCTAGAGTGTTCACAAGGATGTTACGGAAGGACGGACGGACGGAAGGTAGCGTTACTATATCGCTTCGTAACTTCGTTGGCGAGGGGATAATTAAGCATGTTAATATTTGATGACTGTCGGTATGGCATAATGAACTATATAGATCCTCCTACAGTGCTTTCTCATTGAATTATCAGTCAACAGCTGAATTGTAATAACTTGAAAATGCCCCCAATGTGATGTGGGGAAAAAATTTTAAAAAAATCAAAATCCCTGAAATGCTGCATATACATGTACACCCAGGTTGTCAACTATGCAAAGTTAAATAGTATATCAGTTATTTTTGCTGGGTTGTTCTGCATCTGTTAGTTCATTAAATGACATCAAAGTAAATCAAATTCATATCATATACCAAATTAAGACAGAGTGAACATCAGTATATTTTGTACATCACTTTGACATAAAATAACTCCCATGAATTTACACTCCGACATCAAATATTCTAGTATAATTGTGTTAATACCTCTACTACGTTCTCTGTTTGTTCTGAGGTTCCTACGAGGAGATAACACAATGTATCTGCTATTTCTGAAAGTCAAATAAAACATGAATCAACTTTACAACAAAGAAATTAATGATAGTCAAACCTATATACACATCTATATCATCTTTTTACTTAAATGCATAAAGAAGGCTTACTGAGCAGGCCTTTTTTTTTAAGAAAATTAACAATTGCATACAGGTGTTATTTCCAGCAATTTTCAACAAATAATTTATTATTATAAAAAACAAACTGATATCTAAAAGCTTAATTTTGTCATTTATTGACAAAAAAGAAGAAAGAACTCTGAAATTATTAAATTAAAAACATATGAAATCAAAAACAATATTCCTTTTATAATTTGTTACAATTTATAACTTTTATTTACATCAAAAGATAAGTCAAAGCAAAATCTGATAAGAAGAAATTTGAAATATCAGAGAGCATAATTGGACCATATAGCTATATTGAAATCACATAAAACACTGAAAACCATCCAAGGTTTACAAACAACTGATTACGACGGACACTAAAAGATGACAATACCTCTATTTGCGAGACTAAATTTTGAAATGGTAACTACCAAAAAAACTTACTTTGTTTTAAGAGTACGACAGCCAGGTCAGGACAACTAGCACACATTATAGCTAACATCCTAATAACCATAACAAAAGTTCCTGTACTGATAACAGGTGGACTTACTACCAACTGAAACAAACAATTATTATATAATATATGGTATTGAAAATTATTCTTGACAATAAAATAAGTTTAAATTAACATAATAATATATTTAAATTTAATCTAGATCTTTTAAGGTTCTTATGAGTCAATAAGAAAACAGGAAAATGTACTCATTTATAAAGAAAAAAAACTGATGAATTTCCAAGTATGTGAAATTGATTATTCCAATGATGAAAGTGCATTTAAATAGACAAAAATAAGAGTATGAATAAATCAATGTTAAGATGTGGCATCCTGTAATCTGTATATATTCTTATTGACCAGGGCGTCATGGCCGTGATCATATGGTAGTTGTATGCAATCATTGCCTATCACCACTAAAGTTGTCAGTTTGAATCCCTCTCAGGTGGGGTGTACTTGATAAAACATTATGTGATAAAGTTTGTCAGTGATTTGCGACAGGTCAGTGGTTTCCTCCACCAATAAAACTGGCCGCCACGAAATAACTGAAATATTGTTGAAAGTGGCATTAAACACCATGACCCTAACCTCCTTTATTAACCATTACAATTTTATTTTAAACTATAATAACACTTACCAACTGTTGAATATTAGTCAACAAGCCATGAGCAGACATTTCTTTTAGAATTCTCTGATCTCCATTAAAATTATCAACAAGTCGAGAAAAACATAAACAGCAACTTTCAACTGATTTTTTATCCTACAATATAAATAAACAGAAATTTAACTCATTTTAAATCATACATGTATTAATTATATGGACAAGTTAAAAATTATTACTATTTTCAATCAAATCTGTGCAAAAATCACTGCATTCCAATAACTAGCTTATTTTCTGAAATAGAAGATAAAGTTAAAGATAACTGTACAGGTGATTGGTACTAAAGTTGAGATAAATCAGCCATCATTCATCATAACATTTATCTTTTTGTCGATGATTTGTTAATTTTCTCTTTGAATATCTATTATCAAGTGAAAATAGTGATACAAACATATTATTGTTGATTTCTAACATGACGTTATATTGACTTCACTCTCATAAATCCTTGATAAACATACAATTGCTAACCATTACTGTAATCTTTCTTTTCATAATACTACCATTGACATGTTTTGTTCGAAACAGATTTCTCATCCCAGACTTCCACTTTGATGAGATAATATTATGAGAAATCCACTCTCGCAAAAACACTTCCCGGTCTTTTCCTCATTCATGACTTATCACCGGGTTTGTAAATAGATTAACATGACAGGTGCCACTAGTGGAGCAGGAGCTGCTTACCATTCCAGAGCACCTGAGTTCACCCCCGCTTTTTAGTGGGGTTCATGCTACACGATCTTTAGTTTTATGTGTATGTTTTGTAAATCATTGTTTGTCCTTTTGTACTTTTTCTTTTGGCCATTGTGTTGTCTGTTCTTCTTCGATTTACAGATTCTGATTACCTCCCTTTGGTATCTTCAAATTCTTCTCAACAATAGTATATATATATATATATATATTTTTTTTTTTTTCAAATTCCAACAAAATACAAATCAATAAATACATCATATAAAGGTTGAATTACTAGAAATATATAATACTACATAAATATATCCATAATCCAATACAAAAGTATCATACAAATTCATATTGTAGTTTGTTGGATTTTATTTTAAGAGAATAAAAGAGAGGAAAGAGGTGAAGTGTAAGAATTATTAAGGAGAAAGTCAGGAAACTAAATTGTCAGTTGTGATTCTGGTGTTAATATTAGTGAGTTGTTGTTTCAATATGATATGATAGACTGTCCGATTCATGTTTTATTCAAATGTAGCAAAGTAAACAAAATACAAAAAAGATCAATATAGTATGCCTTTATAAATGTTCTATGTTTGACAAATGTGGGCAAGACATTTGTTTCTAACAGCTAGAATTTTTTCTATATTATTCATATCTTTCAATTTTTCTTGTAATGCTTTGAAAAACAAAGTTTTTTAAAACATTTTGTATTATACCGTAGATGTAGTTTAATACAAAGATAAATAATATTATGTGGATCGCCTTTATATACTCTTGAAGTATCTCCAAAAATGAAAGTTGTTTTGTTAAAAGTCATATTAATATTATGAAAAAGAAACCATCTATTGACATCTTCTATTAAAATCTTTACAAAATTACAGTTCCACATAAGATGTAGGACAGTTTCTGATTCGGTGTGATAAAAAGTACAGTCAGGATTGTCAATTATTTTAACCTTTGACAGGAAATGGTTTGTAACTAAGATATGGTGATTGATTCTATACTGTAACCATTGTAATTTTGTTTTTTTAGTAACTTTAAATGGAAGATTATATACTTTTTTCCAGTCTAAATCTGGTTGATCTAAAATTTCACACCATATTTTTTGCCCAGTCGGTGTAGTTGTACATTTATTGAGGATATCATACATATCTTTGGAATCTTTTTTATGTCTTAACAGTTGTTGAACAATTGAAGGAATAAAAGTACACACAAGTCTGCTCTCTCCCATATTAAATGACCTTTTGGCTTGTCTTATGGCAGATATTATACTATTATATTTCTCTGCTCTCTCCCATATTAAATGACCTTTTGGCTTGTCTTATGGCAGATATTATACTATTATATTTCTCTGCTCTCTCCCATATTAAATGACCTTTTGGCTTGTCTTATGGCAAATATTATACTATTATATTTCTCTGCTCTCTCCCATATTAAATGACCTTTTGGCTTGTCTTATGACAGATATTATACTATTATATTTATGACAGATATTATACTATTATATTTATGACAGATATTATACTATTATATTTATGACAGATATTATACTATTATATTTCTCTGCTCTCTCCCATATTAAATGACCTTTTGGCTTGTTTTATGACAGATATTATACTATTATATTTATGACAGATATTATACTATTATATTTATGACAAATATTATACTATTATATTTATGACAGATATTATACTATTATATTTATGACAGATATTATACTATTATATTTATGACAGATATTATACTATTATATTTATGACAGATATTATACTATTATATTTATGACAGATATTATACTATTATATTTATGACAGATATTATACTATTATATTTATGACAGATATTATACTATTATATTTCTCTGCTCTCTCCCATATTAAATGACCTTTTGGCTTGTTTTATGACAGATATTATACTATTATATTTATGACAGATATTATACTATTATATTTATGACAAATATTATACTATTATATTTATGACAGATATTATACTATTATATTTATGACAGATATTATACTATTATATTTATGACAGATATTATACTATTATATTTTTGACAGATATTATACTATTATATTTATGACAGATATTATACTATTATATTTATGACAGATATTATACTATTATATTTATGACAGATATTATACTATTATATTTATGACAGATATTATACTATTATATTTCTCTGCTCTCTCCCATATTAAATGACCTTTTGGCTTGTTTTATGACAGATATTATACTATTATATTTATGACAGATATTATACTATTATATTTATGACAAATATTATACTATTATATTTATGACAGATATTATACTATTATATTTATGACAGATATTATACTATTATATTTATGACAGATATTATACTATTATATTTTTGACAGATATTATACTATTATATTTATGACAGATATTATACTATTATATTTATGACAGATATTATACTATTATATTTATGACAGATATTATACTATTATATTTATGACAGATATTATACTATTATATTTCAAACATTAACTACTATTTTGTATTTTTCATGAAACTGATCTAAAGTTAGGTATGTTCTATCCTCATTTATTAAGTCATTAATAGATCGTACACCCTGATCTAAAGTTAGGTATGTTCTATCCTCATTTATTAAGTCATTAATAGATCGTACACCCTGATCTAAAGTTAGGTATGTTCTATCCTCATTTATTAAGTTATTAATAGATCGTACACCTTTTTCAAACCATTCCTTGTAGAATATAGATTTATTGTCAATCTTTATCTTATTATTAAACCAGATTGGGTTAGCAAGGAAAAAATGCCAATTAAAATTTTGTTCCTTTTCTATTACCTTTTCCCATGATAACAAAACATCTTTCCAAAAAGTATTTTTGAGTTTTGACTGTATTTTTTGTATATAGTCTGATCCACAATTATAGAACTTATCAGTATCTATAAATGACATGAAAATATTTTGCCACTTGTTATCCTTTTGAAAAAGTCTACGAATCCAAGTTGATTTTAGACTAAGAATAAAAGCATTCAAATTAATCATTTTAAATCCACCATTATCATAATTATTTTGTAAAATTTCCTTTTTCACTCTCCATACAGGTGAATTCCAAATGAAAGTAAAGAGGAGCTCATTTTTTTTTTTTTTTTTTTTTTTTTACAATTTCATTACTTGGATTTGGTAAAGAGAGAAAAAGATGGTTAAAAAGTGTCAGAATAAGAGTCTTTACTACTGTTATTCTCCCTATGACTGTAAAGTATATTTTTATTATTATACATTTGTACATGCTGATGATACCTGATGAGTAAGCTTGGAGCTGAGTAATGGCAGTGATTCTCTAATAAAGTGGAATTCTTCTGGTGTTAAATTCTGGACACAATTAGCTGTTACTGCCAAAGCACTCCTCTGAGCTGTGATACTGAAGAAATCTAGGAACATCAGACAAGCTGATATACCACTCTGCAAAAATCATCACCCAGTTAGTTGATACAATATTTACAAGGAATATAATTCAACTTATGAAAATACTAACCAGTGTCCTATGCTCCCAGAATTTCATAGAAATATTTCAATACATTGAACCACTGAATTAAGTTTAAATCATTTATAACAACCCCTACTGCCCTATCTACAAACAATTTTTTAAAATTAAAATTATGCTCGTCTTCTAAGACTATGCAATCTCAATTGAAGATACAATCACTTTTAGTCTGAGGTACTGGAAACAGATTAGTATAAGACTAGGTCTTGTTTCCCAATTGTTTTAATTATTTTGTATTCTACTTTGTATTATGTATCATATGCATATTGTATCTGATTTTTGTCAAAATAATTAATAAAATATATTTACACATATACAATCACTGTTAGACTGAGTTAGAAAAACTCCAAAATATCAAGTATAAATTTAATATTTATGTTAAAATGATACAGATAACAAGATAATATTCTAAATACTTACAGCTTGTAATATTGCTTTACTGTGTCGTCGTGACAACATTTCTAGCGCTGTCAGTGATTGTTCAGCTACATCCATGCACTGTATTGCTCTTAACTGAAATATAATATACAAATCGAATACAAAAATGATGGCTTTCTGTGTTTGGGTTTATTCATAGTATGAATGATTAAATAACAACTGTAGCAGTAAAGTAAATGGTCACTATTGATCTCCAATCTTTTAACTAATTTAAGATATAACATCAAACTTAAGACTGTAATTGGCTTTTGACAGCCATCTAGTTTTAAATAATAACCAATATTTCTCATGACATCTACTTGTCTGATATAAGAAATGTTTACAATGGAAGCTGGTTACAATTCTCACTTTGTTTTCTGCCCCATTTTAGTTCTTTTCAGGTACTTTTTTTCTATTTTATTTTTGGAACATATGTATACAACACTACTACTCCATATTTTTGGAGCCTACTAAAATTCAGTCAATTAACAAGAAAATATACTTTATTATTACATAATGATTTTATTTAAACAATTTTATTGGCTATCATGCTGTCACCTGACATTCCGTAAAATTTGATATTGTTTGATTAAAACTCGTATTGACTTGGTTTCATTTTCGTTTTCGTTTAATGTAATAAAACAATTACAGTCTTTTGTATCGGTCAATACGAGTTTTTATGGACCTTAGAAATCAATATTCACCTCAGCCTAAAGGCTTTGGTGAATATCGTTTTTAAGGTCCATAAAAACTTGTATTGACCTCAACAAAAGACTATAATTGTATATAATTTTATAAACTTGTTAACCTTTTCTAAGAAGACTGGTACAGCATCTACAACTATAGCTGATGACCTAGGTAAAGCTTCCATCATGTAGGTCAATGCTCTACAGGCATGGTTCATTATGTCAAAGTTGTGTTCCATCTGTAACAGTGTGATCAATGCTGGCACAGCTTGTTTTACAGGGAAACCTGCTAAAGTGTCTTCATTCCCCATAACCAAGAGCTACAACGAGAAAAAAACCAATGAAGATATTTAAGTAATTAACCTATTTTGAGTAAAAGGAAGCAAAGTCAGTATCACTACACAAGTACACATTCCAAATAAATTGATTACCTTTTTATTCTGGTCTCCCATGAAGACCAATTAATTTCTTTTCGATGTTTATGACTAATTTATATTAAAACTGTTAGAAGAGTAATGGTCTTTAACCAATATATTCTACCTTCTTAGCTTGTAGAAATTATCATACACTGACTTTGATAGTGTGTCGTCCATGTATTTATGTTGTCATTCATTTTTTGAGTGTGTTCTGTTTTTACAGGAATCAAATTTGTGCAGGATTTTTTTAGTTTGTGCATATCTGTTTAAGATAGTGTTTGGTCTTTTTGAATGGATTCAACTTTGTGCAGGTTTGTTTGTTTGTTTTTTTATTGTTTGTGTGTATCTATATTGCCATTGGAGATCCATTTAACTATAGGAAGGGATCCATTAACTGGTTTAACTCCAACACATCTTTATCCCAAGGCAGGACCTGGATATTCCCTCATCATATTGTCATCCTTTTTTTTGTGTTCAATGATTTGAGGTGTGACTCAGCTGTTCATGTCATTGATATTTGTGGAATTGTTTACCATCATAATTTAAACTATATTTTCATAACATGGCTTTACATTGACTTGTTGGTTTATATATTGCCTGTATAAAATAGTGGATTGTACCTGACACATTTCAATGGCTGCTGATAACTGTTGATCTTCATTTCCTGTTGCCTGTAATCCTTGTAATAACTGCTGGGCTTTACTCACTAGAACAATTATAATATCATCTCAGTCAAAAGGTTTTAAATAAGTTCTATTTTAACACCTTTAAATATCAAATAATAAATAAAAACAGTGCTGGTTCATATTCTTACCAACCACAAACGTGTGGATCACTCCCTGGCTCAACCCAAATGTATTCAACAATGTCAGTAGCTTGAGTTCAACCTGCTGTTTTCATTTGACTTGTGTAAAATAAGAACTAGGTATAATCATTATGTTTGAAAGTTTTTGCAGACTTGAATGAATCACTTAAAACTAGAGGCTCCCAGGTGCCTGTAATCGCTCACCTGGTTTTCAATTTGACATCTAAAGTTGATAAAAAATGGGGGTGCTACACATAATTTTGAAAGTGGGCCACCCAAAGATCATTTCAACTCAAATCTCTGAGCAAAAGATTTTGATGTGATTTTTATCTCATAATATTCCTAAACGGAATAAACTGGCTGAAAAAAATCTCACGGAAAAACCCAGAATATATGTTAAACTACTCATCGCCATGTAGCTGCAGTTAAAATTTGAGTTCATTTTGATTTGTAATAAAGCAGAAATTGACAACTAAAGAAATTTCTATTTTTAGTAGCAGCAGCCATCTTGAATGGAGGGCAGGGCTGTCGAACACAATATTGAAAGGGGACCACCCAAGGACAATCCCAGCCAGGTTTGGTGTAATTTGGTTCAGTGGTTTCAGAGGAAAATATTTAAATGTGAAAGTTTACGATGTATGGACTACGACGGATGCAAAGTGATGGCAAAAGCTCACATGGCCTAAAAAATTACAAAAAAAACCCAATCTATTCTATACAATAAATATTTTGTCAAAATGGTTTTTTCTGATTGTTTTCTTCAATGTTCTGTTCTATTTTAGATCATGGGTCAAAAACTTTTCTTTCATAGATATGTTTTAACAATATCTATAAAATATTTTACAAAGCAGTTTATCTTTCAAGCATAAAATTAGTTAACTTCTAATGGAATGATTGAAAAATGCAACTGATTAAAGCAAAAACATGTGTAACAATTCATTGCCCAGATTTGATGAGTACATTCAGCAGTCTGCGCTAACCCACTTGCCAAAAGCCAGGGACAAGTATTACTGAAATCAGACAAGTGAAAATTATGAAAGAATTTATTTGAATAAAAAGAAATTTGACTTTCAGGCAAGTAAGTGAAAAAAATTAAGGCAAAGACTGCATTGAGTAACTTAAATGTTGTCAAATGTATTGTTTTCAATAAAATGTTCAACTTAAAGGGCAACATGGTGTTTAGTAGGTTTGTGTGTAACTACCAAACTGTCAAAATTCCTCATGACATGTTGATAAACCACTAAGGAAACCTTTAATTTTTATTCCATCTTAATCTGATAGTTTGAGATTTTTTTATACATGTATAATTAATTATAAAATAAACCAGCTATCATAGAACAGCTGGGAAATATATTACGACTGACATACTTGCTCCACCTCCCATTGTTCTGTGTAATATCTGATGCATCCTGGGACCAAGGGTGTTGAAGAGTGTAGTGGACAAACCTCTGGCTTCCAACAAAGCTGAAATTGTAAAATAGGCATATTATACATCTAAGATATGAAGACAAGCTGAACTTTCAAAAAACGTTATTAAATATCATGCTCATTTCTAAATTGCATCCCCCCCACACCAATAATTTGAACATATTTGCTTTTGTTGAATTGTGAAAACAGTGAATTAAAATTTTGAAGTATTACTTACAATATGGATTTTCAAAATTGGTAAGTTTTGAAATAAAAATGTTTGAAAACAGTCACATTTTTTACCCAACTTGACTCTAGTATATCTTTCCTCTAAACTAAATGTATAATCCCCTAGTCTGATTCATCTCCATTATATTTAAATTATTTCCTTGCATAGAACACAACTGACAATAATGTGAATGCTTATGAAAGTCTTAAAAGTTCTCAATGATCAGGGACAGACTTGGGGTCAATTACTTTCAAATGTAATCGATTACATTACAATTACTTTGCA
The DNA here is from genome assembly GCA_963680875.1 of Bathymodiolus brooksi. NCBI lineage: Eukaryota > Metazoa > Mollusca > Bivalvia > Mytilida > Modiolidae > Bathymodiolus > Bathymodiolus brooksi. The sequence goes on from OY804576.1 coordinate 148,545,889, forward strand.
ATTTTCATGATTACATTACATTACGATTACATAAATTTTCAAAAGTAATCGATTAAATTACAATTACTTTGTAAATGTAATCGATTAGATTACTGATTACATTTAATGTCATGACAGCCAATACATTAGTGTTTTATGTTATTTTATCTCGTGTGCATCTGTCCAATATCTCTTCTTTTTTTTTTTATGTATTTCTTAATCAGAACTATGAATTACAATTCAGTTGTAATGTGATCATTACATGCAATAACAAACAGTACATTGTAAATCATAAACAACAATTCTCATTTTCCTATTTTTCATAAAATATATCTTCTCTTATTACTATACATGTATATGACCAATATTGATTCCATCTTATACTATTAGTAAATATTATAACATACATTTGCACATTTTAATAATATATATCAAATAATTTCAAACATCCTGTGAAAGTCTATTGGGGATAATAAACTAGCAGTTAATTACCTGATAAAATTTGTAATTAAGGTATTATTTATGACACCAAATTATGTAACAATCACCATTTATGCTAAATTTCACACCATTTGAATGTTTGTCCTTGATATATAATTCAGAAGATAAAAAAACAAAAATCATTCTAATTCTAAAAACTTGCTTAAAAATGTACATAATTTCTCAGTCTAAATATGAAAACTAAATTCTTAATTTATGTAAATAGGTTTAATAAAATACCCATTACAAGTTGCAGAGTAAGCCACAAGTAATGAAAACATTATCATATAATCCAATATTAAAAGGAAAATCAGCACCAAAATAAAAGAATATCACATACAGTAGAGTTCGTTTATAGCGAAGTCCAGGGGACTCTCAATCTTATTTCGTTATAGGCATCGTTCGTTATAAGAGAAACAATGTAGAATTACCTCCCCTTTTGAAAATCGTACAATCAAACTTGTCTTAGCGACCCCCTCCGTATAATAAGTTGGATAATAAATAAACGAACACAGTCCCGACTTAAAATAAATTACATTTTTATTTCTGTTTTGCCCAGCTGATGCAGCGATTGTTGCCACTATCCCTGTAGCCAATATTTGCATGATCTACTGACAACATCTCACTCCCAAAAGTACATGTTTACAAAGTCCCTACCTGTTACTAGTTCATAATATAGATTTTTCATATTGACTAAAGTCACGATTAGCGTTATTGTGTAAGACCGCCATTTTTTTTTACAGGTAAGTTGTACATGTGATGATTTATTATTGCTGTTTTGTTTTTGTTTTTGCTTTTTATTGATTTCTTATTTATATAAAATATTTAAAACTGCTTACTATAGAAAAATACCATTTTAATCTTTCACTTTTATAAATTAATAATCCCACGGCTGGTAATCGGCACAAGCAGAACAGTCGGTTCTGCAAAGAAATTTGTGAGGATAACTTCCGGTTTTGGTGGAGGAGAGTTCACGAAGACGCTTCGCAAGGTATGTACATGTCAAAAATTGAAATTTGCATTTTTACTGCTCGAATATTGCAAAATCAGAGAATGCTATGCTGTGGCGAATGCTTTCACGATTAGAAACATGTATAGTTTATTGTTGTATATGACCTGTAACTCTCGCAAAATCAATCGTCCCACGAAAAACATGACGAAAATTGTGACACTCGTACATTTCTAAATTGTTCTTGACAAAGATGCAAGTTAAATTTTCAATATTTTTTCATCGTGGGAGTCTAAATGTAATCGGGGATAAATTTCGATTCGTCAGAAGAAAATTGAAGTCTAGATAAATCTACAAACTGTCAATTTTCTCCTTTTCCTGCTTGAGGAGATCGGTTCTGATAGAGCACATTGCGAATGTATGAGGAGATTTGCTAGTTTTGTTAATTGTTTTCTGCAAAATTGATAAATTGACACTTTTAAACATAAAACTGATAAATACTCTAATCAAAATAAACTATTCTCTGTCCATTTTCAGGAGATGCCAGGATTCAAGGGAAAGAGGAAAAGGGGACTGACATTGACTCTTTACAAAAAATCATTTCGATATAGATTACCTGTATCACCGCCAATGAAACGAACAAAAACAAGTAGCACTACACCAAATTTAAAATCCCCATCAACCAGGACACCAAGTTTATTAAAAAAATCTCTTTCAATTTCAAAATATTTATATCCTTTCAAACGGGTTTCCACACCTATTCGGCACAACATTTTTACTAAAGATGACGGAAACTTCACCGCAGATCTACAAAATGTTTCCTTTATGAGTCTTGATGAAAGTATAGGCAAGATAGAAGTTGACCCGAAGAAAGAAGCTTCAGTAGTTGAAGTTTTTCAAGATGTTCCTGACAAACTTTCTGATGTTGGGAAAAAGGACAAGCTATTGAAATTCTTTAAATTAGTACAAGATGGAAAATTCCCTTTGAATAACATTGCATTTGAGTTGTTTTTGGACATTGTAGAATGATTTGACAAAGATGAATCACGTCAAATGAGAAATTCCCCATCAACTCTCCAATTTTTTGGGTTAGGGAGAACGTTATTTGGTGGTCGCTTCATTCGGTTTATGTCTGGCCCAAAACATGAAAGTGATATTTTAACAGGATCTTCAACGCCGAATAGGTGTGGAAACCTGTTTGAAAGGATATAAATATTTTGAAATTGAAAGAGATTTTTTTTAATAAACTTGGTATCCTGATTGATGGGGATTTTAAATTTGGTGTACTGCTACTTGTTTTTGTTCGTTTCCTTGGCGGTGATACAGGCAATCTATATCGAAATGGTTTTTTGTAAACAGTCAATATCAGTCCCCATTTCCTCTTTCCTTTGAATCCTGGCATCTCCTGAAAGTGGACAGAGTATTTATCAGTTTTATGTTTAAAAGTGTCAATTTATCAATTTTGCAGAAAACAATTAACAAAACTAGCAAATCTCCTCATGCATTCTCAATGTGCTCTATCAGAACCGGTCTCCTCAAGCAGGAAAAGGAGAAAATTGACAGTTTGTAGATTTATCTAGACTTCAATTTTCTTCTGACGAATCGGAATTTATCCCCGATTACATTTAGACTCCCACGATGAAAAAATATTGAAAATTTAACTTGCATCTTTGTCAAGAACAATTTAGAAATGTACGAGTGTCACAATTTTCGTCATGTTTTTCGTGGGACGATTGATTTTGCGAGAGTTACAGGTCATATACAACAATAAACTATACATGTTTCTAATCGTGAAAGCATTCGCCACAGCATAGCATTCTCTGATTTTGCAATATTCGAGCAGTAAAAATGCAAATTTCAATTTTTGACATGTACATACCTTGCGAAGCGTCTTCGTGAACTCTCCTCCACCAAAACCGGAAGTTATCCTCACAAATTTCTTTGCAGAACCGACTGTTCTGCTTGTGCCGATTACCAGCCGTGTAATCCGTGTTTTTAAAAAGTATTGAATTATGAAGTACTGGTTCCCAGCATATATTTCTGTCAACATTCGTTTAATGTGCGGTAACAGATCAAGGTAAACACAGGCTGATTGTGTGATTAGGCTATTCATAGCTATCGGCAAGGATGTGTTACCATATTTATGACAATGTTCGGCTTGCAGTGTGAAAAACAACGGTAGAATTGAAAACTTAAAAGCCGCTTTGTTGTTTAAACAAAGAGTCTATCATCAAAGAAAAAATAAACAATAGCGAATGAATTAATCTCATACATGACTTTGTTTTTAATTTCTTTAGCTTGTGCATCCATTCATTCAAATTTAGATTACGTTTTATTAATTTTTAATGCCATAAATTAGCACGTGTGTTATTAATTGACAACTTGTTAATCACATCATTAATACCCATTTTATTGTTTGAATATTTTAAAGAAAAGTCTTGATTGACATCATTAACAACATCAAAGGTGGGATTATTGATTTTTCAATTACCGATAACGGAAGTGTCAAGTGCACTTGACCATTCTAATATGTGATCGTCCGTGCACAATGGAAGAAAGGTAAACAATTTGTTTGTTTAGCAATTATCTTCGTTATATCATGTCAATTTTGAGTAATAAAAACGTTGTTTGGGTTTAAAATTCTCTTCGTTATAAGCCTGATTTCGTTATAACAAATTCGTAATAGGCTTTCAAAAATGCATTATTTAAATAGTGATGGGACCGGGGATTTATCTTTACTTCGTTATAAACCTGATTTCATTACAAGCCTGTTCCTTATAAACGAACTCTACTGTATATCTGAATATCAGATACAAGCCACATTAGTATATTCTTTAAAAAAAAAATCAAAAATTTTACAAATATTACATCTTGCTATTTATCAGTTAATTTGTAATATACATGTATGTACGAGCATCATAAATAAATGTTTCTGAAAATTATAATTTACATTTTGCTTTTTATATAATATCTTTATTGAAATTTAAATCTCTTTTTAAACTTGTATAAGAAATCTTCATGAGATACCTATGTTTTGGTTTATATAAAATATTTCTTTATCTTATGCAAATCATGAGGACATGGTGATAGTCTTTCATAGAACCAATTTCATATATGAAATCTTGAAAGTTGTGTCAGATAATTTAAAATTGTAGAGCTTGTTGTGTTTTACACAAGCCAACAAACTGTTTTCACTGAATTGTTTGAATATCAAGTCTTTGAAGTCATAATTTATACTTAATAATTTTTTTGTAGCTGCGATAGTTTTGATTGCAATTAAGCATATAATAATATCTACATTATTTGTTTAATAAATTTCATGAAGAAAATTCATTTACATAAATCATATAATAAATATCTAAGGAGATATATGTATCAGTTAAGACAAAATAAGTCAAAATGATGAAAAGTAATCTAAATGTAATCAGAAAGTAACCATGATTACAGGGTCAAAAAAGATGAATGTAATCTAAAAAATTGTCCGATTACAGATTACATGAAAAATGTAATCGATTACAAATTACGATTACCCCATGTCTGATCAGGGATGAAAATGTCAGATGAGTTGCAAAGTTGACCAGGAAACTAAAACAAGGCAATGGAAAGCCGTTTATATGATGGGACAGAAATGACATGCAGAATATTTTTACAAGAATATGCCGTCACTAAATATTTGTGACTAGGGCCCATTGATCCTTGGATTTAGAATATACTTTGAACCCTACCTTACTATCTTTAAATATTAATATTAACAAGTTAACATATATTGTATATTAAAATTTACCCTGTAATCTGCCCATGTCTGCTTCATCTGTTTCACTCTCAGATGTCATAGCTGTTGCTCCTGCAGGGTTGGAAGCTATAAATAGAACCATCTCTTAATAGTGTTAAGAACCCATACTTAACTAACATTAGCATACACCTAATACAGGAGTGAGTGATTGTTGTTTAACGCCAACTCAGCAATTTTTCAGATATATCATGGCGAGAACAGGTTACTTTTCAATGAGATGATGAGGTTCACTTTGTACAAGACCAACATACTTAGTTGGATTTTTATACTCTAATCGATGCAACCAGTCTTTGCCTGTTCTCCTTAATACTGCGTGCTTAGCGTAGAAGCAACATATTCCAATTTTATAGTCTTTGGTTTGACCCGATTAGGGCTCGAATCCATGATCTACCACACTCGAGACGAGCATGTTAACAATTAAACCACTGATGTTACACCTAATATAACTACATTTGTGCAGCAAATTTCAATATAATTTGATAGTATTTCTACAGAGAATTAGTGTAAATAATACTTTCCTCTCTTAAATATCTTTTCCAACATTTCCTTTAAATTATACATCTCAAGGAAATTTTCCGCAGCACCTGAATTTACCCCTGTTTTTTGCAGTTTTTGTGTTGCTATATCTTTAGTTGTCTGTGTAATGATTTGTAGATCATCATTAATCCATTTTCATTTGGCCATTCTATTTTCTGTCAATTTATGGTTTCTGCTTAATCCTTTGGTATCTTCACACAATTCTTCCATAGTCGGCACACTCTATTCTTTTGATAGTAAGGATAAACCCTCCTTAGATTTTACTGGTATCATCTGTGTTTACATAAGTTTATAACTAGGTTCTGACATACCTGCCAAAGATGGCTGACTTCCTCCTTCCTCGGTTGGGCGAGGTCTAGCCCGTCCTCCATTATCAGGATTATCTGCCCCTTCCTGTCCTGACATCAGGCTACTACTGGTGTGTGGCTTGGCTCCTCTTGAAGTTCCGCTATCACTCCCACTTGCTACGTTGAGGAGACTGCTGCTACCAGCAGGACGCTTTGATGATGAAGCCGACCGCCTACCACTGGTCAAAATAAGTAGTATTAATATTGTACATTGAATATACTTCAGGTATTTTCAAATTATTGTGTAATTAAATTTATACAGAAACCATGTATTTTTTGCTTTCCATGTCCAAAAAATAGAGTAAGTACAATGTAGGTTGGGAATTATTTTTTATATATTTTTTAAATCCATTTTGTTCAAGGGATAGAAACTGTTGGTCATACAAATAACATTTTCAGAGTTGTTTGTTTTGTTTCATCCAGAATTGTTTTTTCTCCTATATCATATTGTTTTGAAGCATTTACTGCTTTAAGATTAAACAAGAATGCCATTTGACAATCTATACTGGAAATAACAGACAATTTTAAAATCAAATCCGTTTCCATTGTCTATTACCCACGACTTGTCAGGCTCCTACGCTCTAGACTCATAACACTAGGATCAATTAATATGAACACCATCATTTCAGGGTTTGTTCTGTAACTCATCTGTGTTTAGATGTTTCAGATACAGATTCTTTATTGTACAAAAAAGGCCACCAGCCCATGATACAAATATTACATAATATAAATACATAATGCCATCTACAGTTTTAATCAGTTAATACAATGTGACAATATAAACTGTGCATGCAAATATTTTTTCTACGATGTAATACCATTGATATACAAAATAACTCGAATACACTTTTTAAAGAGATAATAATTAATATATCCTCTCCAAGTCTAATATATTTAGCTTTCTTTATATATTATATAAAGCCAAGTTTTTCAAAATATTGAAATTATCTGTTTGAAACAAATTTATCAGCTTTCTTTCACTTGGATTATTGTTACACCACAGAGGTAAAAAAAATTCTCCTTACATCTGACAATATTGGGCAAAGAAGGACAAAATGATACTCGTCTTCTAATTCATTATAGTTGCATATTTGACATAACCTATTCTCTCTTGGTTCGTTTAAATGTCTCCCTTGTTCTATAGCAAGTTTATGAGTAGAACATAAGATTGACAAAATTTCATATCTTAAGATTATATGACAGCTTTTGTATATTATCATTGATAAAAATACCAATTTTAATTTAGAGTAAAATGAACATTTAGATGAGTTTGAAATATAATCTGACCAGTTTTGTAAATTCTTATCCCTGAGTCTCTGTTTAAACACGTTCATAAAAAGTTTTTCATCACCAACTCTTTGACTTTCCCAAACCTCACGGAATCCATGCGTGAATAGTAGTCGTTGTATTCTAGTTAGTTCGTCCATGTTCATTCAAGTTAAACATCATTTGATAACACAGTTTTGGTAATCTACTATTGTCAAGTCTTTGAAGGCGTAAACAATATTTGATTGGTTTACACATATAATTAATGTACAGTTCATATCGTCCACATTCACCTCTTGCAATATGATTATTAGTAGTTTGGTCAGTAGCTAATAGCCATTTACAAAATTTGTTTTGAACAGTTTCAATGTCCTTTACTTTGTCTGTACCCCATATTTCAGCACCATAATACCATGGAATCGAACAATCTAAAACCAAAATTAATGTCGCTGGAACCAAGTTTGGTCATACAGTGTTTTATCATATTTATTGCTTTTTCACTCTGAATTCTTAAAGTTTTACAACACATAGTCCATTTCAGTCTACTTGAGAAAAATACTCCCAAGATATTTGTAGTAACTAACAACCTTAATAAGTTCATCTTTAATGTACCACTTCTCGTTTTTTGATAAATTACCACCAATGATATTGGATTTGTCCATATTCACAGTCATATTCCATTTTTCACAATAGTTTTCTAAACAATTTAAACGAATTTGTAACTCAACAGGCGTGTCAGCTATTAGCGTAAGATCATCGGCAAATAATAGCAACATCACATTATGAAAGTCCTCATGTATAAATATACCATAACTGGCACTTTGTTCCATTTGAGACACAAGTTCAATTATATACATTGCAAATAACCACGGACTTAAAGTACAACCTTGTCTGACACCCAAGTTACATACAAAGGAACTTGTTAAACCATCTTTTGACTTTACTTTTGCTTTAACATGACTACCATATTTAGGGTTGCATAATGCGCACCCCCTCTTGGCCTTGAAAATCTCCAGAAAAAAACTGTTCGTATCTATAATGCGTATGGACTTTTGAAAAAAATCGTCGTCGGAAATGTAAGAATTAAATATCAATCGTATATATTTTTCAGTCTTTTGAGCATGTTTCATTTGCTGGGAGAATTTAAGAACCATTTATCTCTTTTCATCTTCAATAAAGTTGCAAAATATTAAATGTGTTGGGTTTTATTGACGTTTTCATATGATGTTTTTATTATCCGGATGTTGTGTAATGGATTCGAAATCTAGTACAACATCGGTAAATATAAGTTTAAATTCAGGATCTGAACGTAAATTAACACAGTTGATAGTTGAAGATGACAGAAAATAATGATATAGAATAAAGAAAGGCAAACAATTGTCACTTATTATGACAATGTTGAACATTGCTAAGCTTGTGAGGAGTTGCTGAAAATACAGTTGTTACATACATCAAAGAGCGCCGACAATCCGTTATTTTTTTGGTATTTTTAAAATTGACCAAATAATTAATGATCATGAATGAACTACAAACAATGCCTTATTATTTAGTGATGAAATAGCATCCAAGCCATGCAATCATAACAGATTGTTATACATGTATGTTGTAATTTTGTGTTAATCAGATTTAACTTCACCTGGGAGCAATCAAGCTATTAGACTTGACATAAAAATTGACAAATACATTTTATAGTTTCTTCTCTTTTTATTTCAATCACTATAATCTTGTGTAAACACAGTCTGACAGTCTAATTATACACTAAGTAATTATGACACATTTACACTTGCACACATTGACTTATCGGCAAGATTATTGATTATTTTACACATGGCTAGATATAGTAAGACATTTATATTTAGTTTATTTTCGTATCTATCAAAGGTAAATATTTATAAGTACAAAACAAAACTGCACTAGACAGTTTTAATTCTTCAATAATTAAAACATAGTACAGTAGAGTTCGTTTATAACGAAGTCCAGGGGACTCTCGATCTTAGTTCGTTATATGCATCGTTCGTTATAAGAGAAACAATGTAGAATTACCTCCCCTTTTGAAAATCGTACAGTAGAACTTCGCTGGCTCAAACTCGAAGGGACTGTCAAAATCTGTTCTAGCTATCGCAGTATAGGTAGTTCGAGCCACCGAGGTCATGTAATTTTAGAGAGAAAAACATCTGGTTCTGACCAGGGCAGTTTCATTACGCTATGATAACTAATGCACAGTAAAGTGGGCCTTTATCGTAAAAAAATATTTAATCCTTTAGACAGTTCTCAAAGACTACGGCTTTTGAATACCTCTTTAGTATCTTCAAATGTTCCTTAGAAACATTTTTTCAACTTTGTTCACGATCGTATTTTATAAAATGGAAATATGAGGTCGGGTATTAACACTTGGATCGATATCGGTATAATGCTGATAATTCGGATATATATTTTTAATGGCCAATTTTAAGATTGTAGCCATTTTCCTTTCTTTTTATTTGAATTTGAAGAATAATTGTTTCTTTTTGGTATTATATACATGTACACATAAAAACTCAGGTTAATCGAAATTTCAGAACGAGTACATTTCTTTTGTTTTTGGTGTTTAGATGAACCTTGAGACCACGCAGTTTGTTGTTTAATTAAAGAGTCTATCATCAAAGAAAAAATAAACAATAGCGAATGAATTAATCTCATACATGACTTTATTTTTAATTTCTTTAGCTTGTGCATCCATTCATTACAATTTAGATTACGTTTTATTAATTTTTAATGCAATAAATTAGCGGGTGTGTTATTAATTGACAACTTGTTAATCACATCATTAATACCCATTTTATTGTTTGAATATTTTAAAGAAAAGTCGTGCTTGACATCATTAACAACATCAAATGTGGGATTATTGATTTTTCAATTATCAATAACGGAAGTGTCAAGTGCACATGACCATTCTGATATAAAACGATTTGTTTGTTCAGCAATTTTCTTTGCTATATCATGTCAATTTTGAGTAATAAAATTGTTGTTTGGGTTTAAAATTCTCTTCGTTATAAGCCTGATTTCGTTACAAAAAATTTGTCATAGGCCTTCACAAATACATTGTTTAAATAGCGATGGGACCGGGGATTTATCTTTACTTCGCTATATAAGCCTGATTTCGTTACAAGCCTGTTCGTTATAACGAACTCTACTGTAGTTGCAATTAATTATTTTGCGGAATAGTGTCCAAACAATTTAAGAAATATTTAACTTTGCATGTTGACAATAGTAAACAAAAAAACATGGCTGACATGTGATTTCCCGGTCTGGGAAAGAGTGAAACACTTTGTTCCTGTTTATAATGTGCACCCCTCCTACAAAATAAAGAATCTGGGCAAAATCCTGCATATTATGCAACCCTAAATACGGTATAAATATTTTGTAATAAGGCCAAAAAAATATATGTGTGTTTCCAATTGCATGGTCTTCAAAATTAGGGTTGGTAGGTCAGGACTTTTTTTTTTAAACCTACAAGTCCTACCTCTAAAATCACACAAACTTGTTTCTTTCTTTCTTACTACAGCTTATTAATTATTTGACATGCAGTACAATGTTTTTGGTTCCAAACATTGATCAAATGTACAAGGAAATTGTTGAAGTCGGAAACAAACACGGAAACGGAGACGAATTTCCTGATTCTTTTTTTTGGCATAAAAAATGTTAGGGTCGGTCGGTCGGAAACACACATTTTTTTTGGGCCTAAGTGTATCATTCTACCATGTAAATTTTACACAATAAAACATAAAAAAGTTTTGAAAGATTTATGCTGTCAAACGTTTTGGAAAAGTCAATAGATGCACAATAGAGTATACCACCTTTCTTAGATAGTTGATTGATTGATTGATTGATGTTTAAAGTTCAGCGAGCAATTTTTCAGCTATATTCAGGGCGAGAAAAAAAAAATTAAACGCCACGGGACTCGAAACAAGGAAAGGTGATGGGTATGGACAGATAATTTAGCCAGTGCAACAGGTCTCCTATGGACCACTCATCAGAGCATAATGCTCATAATGAGCTGTTACACTGGGTTCTTTAACGTGCGGGGTGGCAATCTCTCAACACGGGACCTCGGTTTTATTTACGTCTCATCCGAAAGACGGGTTGGTTGTTAATTTATACATCCCGAACAACCGGCGGATGCCCCTTCAAGTCGAAGAAGCTCTCGGTCCCATTTCTATACCCCGGGGTTCCCGCGGGGTTGGCCCCTTTTAGAAGACTAGTAGATCCTAGGACGGAGAAACCTGGTGCCTATTCTACCCCCGGCACACCCTCTGGGAGGGGGGTCCTTTCTTAGATAGATATTTCATAATAATACTATTAAGGATGAAAATATTGTCTATAGTTGAATAGCCACCACGAAAACCTGCTTGTTCTTCTACTATATACACATGTATGTTCATTCATATCAGACCATTTTGTTAATCTATCACAAATTATACCCATAAATATCTTACTAATTACACAAAGAAGAGAAATACCTTGGTAATTACCACATTCATTTCTGTCACCTTTTTTAAACAAGGTTACAAAAATTGCTGTAGACCAGCATTCTGGAAAAATACTAGTGTGAAAAATAGTATTAAACAACTTAACTATAACTGGAAGTAATTGTGAAGATAAACTTTTATTAAGTTCTCCTGGCACACCATCTTCACCTGGTGCTTTGTTATTTTTAGGATTTTAATTTCTTTTAAAACCTCTTCACTGGTGATATCACCATTTAATAAGGATAAATTATCCTCCATACAAAATTCACAATCATTTTTATGTGACTGAACAAACATATTTACAAAGTCTGAAAATTCAGGACTTTTTCCATTCGTTGTTAGAAATATCTGGCTCATTAACAGTAGATTTGTATGTGACTGATTACACCAATTTCCAGAATTCAGATGTATCGCCATTTTTTGCAACATTACAAATTTCAATTTTCTTATCCACTTTATACCGTTTATGCTTTTTATCACAAAGTTTTTGAAAATTATGTTTTGTTTCTATATATTCATTCAATATATTTACATCACTGGTAGCTCGAAAATCATTTCTTGATGTTTCAAAATGAGACACTCATCGTCAAGCCATTCCGGTTGTTTACATACAAGTATATAAGCTACCTCCTTGCTTATTATGACACAATAAACTAGATTTTTCACAAATCTTTTGTAAGTGAGTAACCAGCAAATTTGTAGCTTCATTTACATCATTTTCTAATAAAACTACAATATTATCTAATATTAATAATGATTCGTCTTCACACAACATATTTTTGCATCTCTGAGCATTTTTAGTAACCCATTTATAACACTTTTGTTTCACACAATTATCGGATCCAGAATATACATTTTGTTTCACTGGAATTTCAAGACAGCACGAAATGGCAGATGCTTTGATAAATCGATGGAAAGCACATTAGAATTTGAAATCCATTTAAACAGGTTGTAGCTTGAAATGACATAGTCAATAACATTAGCCTCACTTGGTCATAATTATGTAAATTCACCATCATTATCACCAGTTTTACGGCCGTTGATAATACACATATCATTTGTACCACACAGCTGAACTAATGAACGGCCAAAATTATTTGATATCTTATCCTTATTATTACGTTTACACTGAGCTATATCTGATTTTGAATCACGATCATCATTTATAATATATTGTAATCCTGGAACATAATTTCCTTTATCTCCAACCATGAAATCTTCTAATTCTGCTGTCCTTGAATTGAAATCTCCTGCCAGTAGTAATTTATGATCTTCGAAGTTAGACTCAAATAATGTCTCCTCAAGAATATCAATACCATTATTTGTTGTTTGACTTATAAAATATAGAGTTTTCTGGAGGAATATAAAGAAATCCCATAATAATTGTATTTTGGTTCTCAGCACATTCACATTTTAGGAAAACCATACGTTTAAAGTGTTTTAAAATTTGTTTAACTTTAAATTTTGAAACTATAGTTTTTCTGACTAACACTAATACTCCACCAGAAGCTTTTCCATACTTCAAGTCATCATCACTTTTGCGTATACTTTCAAAGCAATCAAAGTTACAAAATGTGTGTATAAATTGATTTTCTGTCTTTTGAAAATTTCTTGAAAACTTACAATGTCATGATTGGTGACAATTCCTTCAATACGTTGTATATCTCTAAATAGCTTTGTTTTCAGGCTTTCAATGTTCCATGTTGCTATTTTAATAACAATATTTACACAATCGGAGTCATAATTACAAAATTCATTATATTTACAGTACCGTGGGCCTCGGCCGAATCCCTATTTACGCGATATCTCTTGCAGCTCTCTTGTATTTTCATTATAATTTATAGGTGTAAAGTTTACTGTCAATCATGAGTTTGTCATATCTCATGGACACTTTGTAGCCCTCTAGCTTCAAGAAGAAATGGGCTTAGGTTTTTTCGTGATGTCTTAACCTTTTGAGTGAAGTCCTCATTTACTCCAAATTTATCTCCATGTTTCAAAGTCTCTTTCGCCTTTTTAAATATCACGTCCTTATCTCTAAGGAATTTAACTATAATAGGACAATTACTATCCGCACCACGAACACGATGAACATATTCAATTTGTATCCTGTCTGAAAATTCTTTACCAAGTCTTAACACTGAATCTAAGAAGTCTCTAATTTTAGTTTCAGTCCACCCAAGTTTCTCTTCTCGCACCTGAATTTCCAGATGCACCATCTTCAGTGATTGTGGATCTACCTGTATGCGCATCGTGGGGCTTATCATCAATACCCACAAACACAAGATTGTACTTACGAGACATAACTTCCAATTTCTCTACTTGGTTTTCAAGAGATGACAACCGAATCTTAAGTTCACTGTTTTCTTGTTGTAGCATATCGATTTTACTATCTATTTTCATATTCAGTTTGTCTATGTTATCATTTACACTTGTCATCTCCCCTCTCATTTCGCTGAAATTTGTTGATATATTACTCATTTCTGACCTTATTTCCTGAAGAGTTCTACTAAGCGAATCAATGGGGTTATCTCCCTTTTCCCACGAAAGTTTCGACTGAGACATTTGTCGTGTGTTTGACCTTATATCGGGCGGTCCTGGGTTTAATTCTACATCACCACATAGCATTAGTATCATACTCAAATAAAGAGCAAGTCTCAAAAATAGTCTTAGAGTTTTACACCGACTTGGGATCAACAATATGGCAGGATTTTTGAGTGTCTTTTTACCGACCGGTTGGATAAATAGACCGATTCTCACCCTCCACTGCATGGTATCAACTCCCATTGTAATGCTTCCTCCACTGTAGGTGTAGATGTTTCCATAACAGCATAACATCACTTAAATTTTCCTATTGGCATGATTAAACGGATTAAACAAAAAATGAAAGATAAAACCCGACTAGCCATCATAGCATTAATTGTCACTAACCCACAGGTAATTGCAATTTGTTCATTTCTTTTCATTATTTTAATTTGAAAGAAGACCATTTTCTTTTTAAAAACACTGTCTGTGATTTGATTGACTGTAAAGCATTTTGTTTATACATATCCAAATGTTTTAAAAACGACTCATGAATAATTCATGACTACAAGGATTTGTCAGTCAGTTGACCTACGGGTGATGAGTGGAAAGTAATCTGGACGTGATCTGCCCATCGTAACCAATCAGGACTCATGTTGGAGGGCGATTCGGGCGAAGAAGTCGCTTTGTGGCTGCTCACTTTGCTTTGTACTAGTGCCAAAAGAGAAGTGGAAGTCGCCCTGTAATTTTACCAAGTCGCTTTGCTAATTTTAACTGTTTTAACAGTAAAACATCGGTACATTTTTAGTACAAAATTTCCGTTTTTCAAACCGCCATTGTAAAGGGACGTAATCGAAACAGTTACAAATATAAAAACTGTACTACGGATCCGTACTCGGGAAAATAACGTTTCATTTTATTTATTTGGGGTTTGATGGCGGCTATCCAAAGGGATTGTTAACTTTGTGGATATGATTAGTTTCTTAATTAATATCAATCAGTGATTAAAGAGAAGCAATGTAAATAATATACACTCATTAAAATTTGATTAAATAATTAGCGATTTCACAGCTTGTGTTTTTTGTTTTTTTGCATATATTTATCTTATCTAATGTTTTGTCATTTTATCTATGTGTGACTTGTTTGAAACAATGCTGATGTCGAAATAAATTTTATTATTCAATTTTATTGGACAATAGTTGACTATCATATATGTGCCTTTATCATCTGCAAGCCAAAACAAAGAATCTGAAAAGGGTTTACTTAATACAAACAAACAAAAACAAATACAAGGACACATGTAAATCAGAGATGATATGCTAACAAAAACAAGGAATTAAACAACTACTGAATATACCTTAATGCAGAACAAGTACATTATAACATATGAATGCCACAATAATGCCCTGCGAATGTGAAAAGTGGTACAATTAGAGAAATATTTTGACTTCTCCCTATACTCTCACCACTTCTCCCTATTGTCTCTGTTTTCTCTTTTGTCAGCACCTGAAAGAGAAGTCACTTCTCCCTCTGATTTCAAAGTAGTGGGAGCCCTGCCAATGATGAACAGTTTCATATGACCCTGTTTCCAATCGACTGTCTCGCATTGAAAAAGCTTCATTAGTAGAAGAAAAAGTTATCCCTGTAAGACCAGGTGTCATGTTACATGTACTAAGGTAACACATAATAAGTATCATATACTGTTATTTATAGGAATACTCTGTAAATAATACAAAAATATATATACTTATAGAAAATAAGGATTAACTAGAGGCTCAGTGGGCTGATCCTGTGTCGCTCACCTTTCATTCTTCTTGGAGGAAATTTAATACAGAACCTTCCATAGGTGCTTCCCACCAAGTTTCAGTTCATTTGGCTAAGCAGTTGCAGAGAAGAAGATTTTTAGAAATCGACCAATCAGAATCAAGAATGGCCTGTGGCGGCCATGTTTATTAGTGGATGGGAACTAAATGCGCACTCTTTATAGACGACCTTCTAAGGATGCTTCCTACAACAGTACCAAGTTTTGATTCATTTGGCAAATCGGTTTCAGAGAAGAAGATTTTTTAGAAATCAACCAATCAGAAACAAGAATTGTCTGTGGTGGCCATGTCTGTTAACGGATCGGAACTAAATTAGCAGGACCTTTCAAGGATGCTTCCTACCAAGTTTCGATTCATTTGGCCAAGCGGTTTCAGAGGAAAAGATTTTTTAGAAATCAACCAATCAGAAACAAGAATTGCCTGTGGTGGCCATGTTTGTTAACGGATCAAAAATAAATGACCACTCTTTATAGAGGACCTTCCAAGGATGCTTCCTACCAAATTTCGATTCATTTGGCCAAGCGGTTACAGAGGAGAAGAATCTTTAGAAATCAACCAATCAGAAACAAGAATTGCCTGTGGCGGGCATGTTTGTAAACGGATCGGGACGAAATGAGCAATCTTTATAGAGGAGCTGCCATAGATGCTTCCCACCAAGTTTCGGTTCATGTGGAAAAGCGGTTTCAGAGGAGAAGATTTTTAAAAATCGGCCAATCAGAAACAAATATTGCCTATGGCGGCCATGTTTGTTAACGGATCGGAACTAAATTTTATAGAGGACCTTCCAAAGATGCTTCCTACCAAGCTTCGATTCATTTGGCAATGCGGTTTTAGAGGAGAAGACTATTTAGAAATCAACCAATCAGAAACAAGAATGGTCTGTGGCGACCATGTTTGTTCACGGATCGGAACTAAATGAGCATTCTTTATAGAGGACCTTCCAATGATGCTTCCTACCAAGTTTCGATTCATTTGGTCAAGCTGTTTCAGAGGAGAAGATTTTTTTTAGAAATTAACCAATCAGAAACAAGAATTCCCTGTGGCGGCCATGTTTGTTAACGGATCGGGACGAAATGAGCAATCTTTATAGAGGAGCTGCCATAGATCCATCCTACTAAGTTTCGGTTCATTTGGACTAGCGGTTTCAGAGGAGAAGATTTTCTTTAATTGGCCAATCAGAAACAAGAATTGCCCATGGTGGCCATGTTTGTCAACGGATCGGAACTAAATTAGCAACTTTATAGAGGACCTTCCAAAGATGCTTCCTACCAAGTTTCGATTCATTTGCCAATGCGGTTTTAGAGGAGAAGATTTTTTTAGAAATTAACCAATCAGAAACAAGAATGGTCTGTGGCAGCCATGTTTATTCACGGATCGGAACTAAATGAGCAATCTTTATAGAGGACCTTCCAAGGATGCTTCCTACCAAGTTTCGATTCATTTGGCCAAGCTGTTTCAGAGGAGAAGATTTTTTTAGAAATTAACCAATCAGAAACAAGAATTCCCTGTGGTGGCCACGTTTGTTAACGGATTGAGACAAATGAGCAATCTTTATAGAGGACCTGCCATAGATGCATCCTACCAAGTTTCGGTTCATTTGGCCATGCTGTTTCAGAGGAGAAGATTTTTTTAAATCGGCCAATCAGAAACAAGAATTGCCTATGGCGGCCATGTTTGTTAATGGATAGGGACAAAATGAGCAATCTTTATAGAGGACCTTCCATAGATGCTTCCTACCAAGTTTCACTTCATTTGGCAAAGGGGTTTCAGAGGAGAAGATTAAAATGTGAAAAGTTAACGGACGACAGACAGACAACGGACACGAAGTGATGGCAAAAGCTCACATTGCCTTCGGCAAGGTGAGCTAAAAAGACAATTGTTCCACTTCATTCATAAGTAAAATTGTAAGACAATCTTACCTGCTACTAGCACACGATCCCGTTTTGCTTCTTCTAGTGCGCCGTAAGCTGTCAAGCTCCGGCGACAAGGATTTAGAACTAGTACTACTAGAACGTCTGTCTTTACTCCTCCTCTTTTTGTCGACCTTTGACTTCTTCGGTGGTGAAGTTTGTTGATTTTGCACACTTGTATGTGGAATATCAACTTGAATATCACGACTACCTTGAGTACTTTCTACTGATTTGCTAACAACTTTTAATTTGATGTCCTCTAAACTATTGAAACTACTTTTTCTGTCTCTGCTACGATTTCCTGACAATGACCTTGACCTTTTGGTTTCAGGATAGTAAGGAATACCAGGTATAACTTCAGCTTCCAAGTTGGATCGTAAATTTTTAGAAATTGTATATTTGTCAATTTCAGGTTCGGATTCTTTTTCCTCTACTGAAGGATTAAGTTCAGAAACTGTTTGTGTTTGTGATTTAGATTTCTTGTTTTTCTTCCTATGAATCTTTTCCTTCTTATGTTTAGATTTGTCTTTCTTCTTTTGAGATCCAGTAAACCTACTTTGTTTACTAGTTGTTGGACCTTCTTGTGTGCTTGGTGCTGATCTTTTCTTTGATTTACTCTTTTTAGTTACAGCAGACTGTGACAAACTGTAAGAACAAGTTACATGTATATTTAGGTACAACTTCTTAATAAGTCGTTTTTTGAATTTTAAAACATTATTATTTTCCTTTGTCCCTTCCTCTTATTTTAGATTTTGTAAGTATTTCTACGACACTTTTTTGACAGAGAAATTCAGCAGGGAAAATGACAGAAAGTGAAGAAAAGTTTGTAATATATTGAATGTTCATTGAACATTTGAACAAAAGTAACGAATTTAGGTTAAATTTAATATCCAATCACCCATTACCTGAAAATTCTCAATTTTACAACATAAAATGTGCTTTGAAATCTTAACCCCGTAAATATTTATTCAATTTTACAGAATCAGATTTCGACGACATGTTACTATATACATGATATAGGAGAGAATTATCCAATCACAAGTGACCAAATGAAAGTTCTGGGTTATTATCGAGGAAATAAACAGGTTTGTCTAAAAAGTTGACGGATTTATGGAAGGAAACATCAAATGACAAGTTGCAGTAGAACTGGTCACATATGACTTAGGCTTTCATGATGATTTAGCGATAGTTTGATATAGTATAATTTTTTAATTTATCATTCTCAATTTCAACAGGTCAATGCCGAATCCCACTGCCAAAAATGACCCCTGGAAAGGTGGGTATCTGAGACTGCTTTGACAATACCCTCCTCTCAATTCTAAAGAACTTGATCAATACAATAAAGAAATAATTTGTTAGGAAATTAATAAGTTTCTGTTCAGAAATACCCATGATTTCTATTTTCACAAACCAATTAAAATTCATTTTCCGATATACATGTGTATGGTGTCAATATTAATTGTTGCATCAGAATGAGGAATCTGATGATATATTTTAACTGAGGACACTTATTTATTATGTTGCAAGTCCTGACATAATCTTAAAGATCAGTAAAATAAAAACGTAGATATCAAATTTAGTGCACATAGCACGTTTCTGGATTAACTTTAAGAAAACCAAAGGGCCTAAACAGAATAGCCAAAATCGGTTGGTGGAGGAAACCGGAGTACCCAGAGAAAATCACCCACCTGTCGCAAGTCACTGACAAAACTTTATCACATAATGTTGTATCGAGTACACCTCGCCATGAACTAACAACTTTAGTGGTGTTAGGCAACGATTACATTAATCAGTAGAAGGTCAGAGTGTTAAGTGTATATTGTGTGTGTGGAAATAATCAGTAGAAGGTCAGAGTGTTAAGTGTAATCAGTAGAAGGTCAGAGTGTTAAGTGTATATTGTGTGTATTACATTAATCAGTAGAAGGTCAGAGTGTTAAGTGTATATTGTGTGTATTACATTAATCAGTAGAAGGTCAGAGTGTTAAGTGTATATTGTGTGTATTACATTAATCAGTAGAAGGTCAGAGTGTTAAGTGTATATTGTGTGTATTACATTAATCAGTAGAAGGTCAGAGTGTTAAGTGTAATCAGTAGAAGGTCAGTGTTAAGTGTAATCAGTAGAAGGTCAGAGTGTTAAGTGTAATCAGTAGAAGGTCAGAGTGTTAAGTGTAATCAGTAGAAGGTCAGAGTGTTAAGTGTAATCAGTAGAAGGTCAGAGTGTTAAGTGTATATTGTGTGTGTGGAAATAATCCATGTAAAGCAAACCAAATAAAACAATGACTTTTTTGTTGCTTATTTGAATATCATCTGCATTTCCATTAATAATGACAAATATTTCCTGTCACCTTAAGCTGACAAAAGTCTTTCTACAAAATGCCTGATATTTTATTTTCTTATGTTCATGATGTTCCTTGCATTAATCAATAAAGTATAAAAAAAAGAAACAAATAGAAATTAGCAATAATTGTTGATACTTATGTACTTACTTATTTGATTGGTTGTTGTTTTCTACCTTTGGTTCTGCCCCAGAATGGTGTCTTCGTCTATGTGACCCCCCAAACTGGAACTCAGGTTGGTCTGCCATAGGCGTGACCCTCAATCTGGCACATGCCAGATGGTGAAAACTCTACAATAAATATTGGAGGATCTTAAACATTTCTTTCTGAAATGTCAAAAAAAAAGACTCAAAATGAGAAGTAAGAACATCTTATAAGTAAGTGTGAAGTACAAAATATAAAATTTGAACACATTTCACTCAAATTTGATTGATTAACTCATATCCAATACACACCAAATGTAGAACAAATCATGTCTATCTAGCTTATCAATTTATAAACAAGGTACAAGCAATGAATAATTTATGATTGACAAAATGTATGGAAAGAAATGACCAGTTGTTGTTGAAAAGCTTTGGGATCATTGGGTAACAGTAATACATTAACTTCCGTATTAAAATTATGGGAATGTTTTCTGTCATTTTCAACATTTTTGAGTATGTTTAAAATGACATTTCATGTGTTGTTGTTGGAACTCCATGTACTATTCTCCATAAACCTGTCTTAACTGAACCCTGAATAAAACAGAATCATGTATAAAACAAACTTTAAATAATGTCCCAATATAAGAAATATTTGTTAATTTAATCTGTATAAAATGAAAACAGAAGTGGCTTACAAGAAAGTAAGTTTGGTGAGTGATTGTTATTAATGCCAAATGAGCAATTTTTCAGCTATATCATGACGAGAACAAGAATTTACATTCAATGAAATGATGATGATGTTCACTTTGTACTAGACCAACATGCATAAATGGGTCTTTATAGTGCTAGCTCCCTGAAACAACAGTCTGTGAGTAGACATGTCTCTGCAATCAGTCAAATCACATCCAAATTACGAGCCAACTAGTCTTACTCCTTAAAGCTGTGTGCTTAGCAGAGAGGAGGCAGCAAATACCAATTTAAAGTCTTTGGCTTGACCCAATGTGGGGCAAAATTCATGATCACCTGCACTCATACAAATCCTTACGTCACTGATGCGGTCTAAGTTCAGTGTAGACAGGTTTCACAGTACATATAACTGAGGAGCTGCATGTAAATCAGTGGATTCTTAGTGATACTGATACATCTTTTGCTCTGTTTCACCTATTTACTTTTAACATTCCTATGGCAGCAGGGTTTGAAATTAGCGGTCGCCCACTCGCCATTTGCAAGTAAATTTCAGTGTGGGCCCTTAAAAATCTCATCGTAGTCGTCCACTTGGCGAGTGAAAATTAGAAAAAATAAAATAGTGTAAATCTATATGTAATAATTCCTATTCACCAAGATCGAAATCCGAAAAATATTGACATTTCCATCGATCGATTTTAAGCCCAGATGTTTTGTTTTGATATTAAACTGATATCCGCTTATATTACGCTTCGCTTTATGAACTAAGTAACGAAGTGTAGTAGCCCGGGAACCAGCTTATTTTGATGTATGCGAATCTTATCTCAAGTTAAGGAGATCTACGGCTGTTCTATTTAACACCTCCGTATCAATTTTTGCATTAATTTTGCGTCATTTAAGGATTGAAATAAAGAATTTAGTTGTTGTTGTAAAGGGATTTAGGTAACAAATATTTCTTTTAACAACGATGATTTCTCTGTTGTCTTTATATTGCACAAACCATGCCGTTTTCTGTTGAGTCATATATTACGGAATTTTATAGTACGCTTTTTCCGATTTTGATTTTTAATTTTACATGTTCGTTCAAAATATCCGGTTGGCGAAAGTCAGTTCTTTTTGGGGAACTCTGGGCCTCTTAAAAGGCAAACTGAACAGAGAACACAATATTTTAAAGATTACGAAAAGTCCAAACGCTCTAGACAATTTTTAAAGGAATGGAAACAAAACCGTCCATGGTTATTTGATACTGAAAGTGAAACCGGCATGGTTTGTTAATAAATAAATAAAGTTTTATTTAAAGTCGATACATATCACAACATACATATTGCAAAGAACAAAAAAAAATGAAAATGCATTTACTACAGGATGTACAAGCTACAAACATCCCCACCATATGTCAAGTTCTAAATTGCCCCGAAATTTGACTTCAACTATAAATTTCTGAAGTCATAGTGTATTGGTGCATGTAAAATCATTTTATTTTGAGGAAAATGTTTTGGAAATTTGTTAACTTCTGTATTAAAATATAGTTTCTGAATGGCCAGAATGCAGGATTTTACACCATTTATCCCAGGGCTTCCGGGGGCCTTCAGCGGACCCCCCGCCGTAGGGCACCTTGCAAGCGAGGTGGCAGGCGAGCTGTGCGCATGATGGGCCCCTAACAAGTTGTGTGGGCTACCAAAATTAATTTGGTGGGGGCCCACTTGGCCCCTAAAATATTTCCTTAGCTTCAAACCCTGTGGCAGGCTATGTACTTCTAGTGCTATCAGGTAATACTCGAAATACCCAAAATAATGTTTTAAGATATAGCTATTGCAGTGACTTATCACACTTTTAGCATTTCTTTTGGTAACTAAATTCTCCTTGGACATATTACTGGTGTCAACAATGGACAAGATGTTAAATCCATGTAGACCAAAGAAACATTTTTGGGTGAAATCGTCACAAAGGCATGACAGTGGATGACACTTACATATTGTCAATATTCAAAAGGTTATTATACTGGAACTGGAATCATCAACATTATACATATAAAAATCTAACTACAGAGTGGCAATAAACTTGTTATAACCTTTCATCGACGGTTTCAGGTCGTTCCGGCCCCAAGTCGATTCGGCCCCATTTGAAATTAAATACTTTTGAACTGAAATACACAAGTGTTTATCATTTCAAAATGTTCTTGATCGATTTTAATTTAAAAAATTCAAACATTAGAATTTTTTGTGTGTAATCAAGAAATCAATGTACTCGTTATCTTTGATTGTACTCTAAATTAAGCTACACCCAAACTAATTTTATTGTTTGATATCGCCCATTAATTTGAACAATTTATAAAATCAAGCGTAGTAAAAGCATACAAGAACTCAAAACCCAAGCTAATTTTAGGGTGTGAGAAATTTGAAAGTCTTTGTTCTGCCGCAATGTGGTTATAAAAAAGGAACTATGACTATAACTTTCATTCATTCCTTCCATGATGTAGTGTGTTCCAGACCTGTCAGACCGCGGCAGCAAGCTCTAGAGTGTGACTCCTGTGGAAACTAGTTATCTCCCGCTTATCAATCGGAACACACTTTCTGTTTGACGTTCAGGGTTGCTAGTTAAGTAGTTTACAATGTAATATTTATAGGGCCGAATCAACCCGATTACCTCATCGATGAGTATATCGAACTCGGAAATATTTAGTCCGAGAGCTCCACATACGGAAAACAGCAGATTTGCCTCTCCGGCTCTTGGTCGGCACATTTCCACGTTTCGTGGCTATCAGATTTTATTTTCTATCAGAAACCCTTATATAAATCGCTTCACCAATCATTTTTCTATTCATTCATAACCATCTTACCCTCAGAAAGTGGTGTTACATTTTCGGATCTACAAACGTGATCTCGCGATACTAACTGAATGATGACAGCAACGCATTGTATGATGGGAGCTACTTAATGCAGCGTGCCAAATTATTTGGAAGATTATTTGCATACATAAACAACATTCAAATCACATGGAAGACAATACATTTAAGCATATTCTGCAGGACAAACAGTTCCATCTATAGATCAAAGCAGAGCAGAAGGAAATAATACAGAATGTGTTGGAAAGAAAAGATTCAATGGCAGTGTTACCAACGGGCTTCGGAAAGAGCATGTGTTACGTACCCCCTTTTTGGACAAGGTACTACAATGTAGATCATATTTTTTATTCTTATGGTTATCTGTAATTCACTATTGCTGTTAAAATCATTACCAATCAATGTAATCAACTGTATTAAATTTTATGTTAATTGTTCTGCCTTAACAGGTGCCTATGATTGGCAATAAAAATATTTGTTTGTTTGTTTATATGCAAATCATCTCCCATGATACATTGCAGTAATCGTAGTTTTCTCGAAGTCAAGTGACAAATGTTCCAAAATGGATGCGAGATGACGAAATCATAGGGTCTAAGGGAAAATCGTGCTGTAATGGAGTGTAACACCACTTTCTGAGGGTAAGATGGTTATGAATCGAATGAATAGAAAAATGATTGGTGAAGCGATTTATATAAGGGTTTCTGATAGAAAATAAAATCCAATAGCCACAAGACATGATAATGTGCTGACCCAGAGTTGGAGGGCAAATCCGCTGTTTTCCGTATGTAGAGCTCTCTGATGTCCCACGGCTACAGCAAGTTGAAAAAAAGCCGTCGGACAGCAGAGGAATCTCGGACTATTTTCTGTTTCTGCCATGTAATTGCCTCCTTCATCATGTTGAAGATTATGCAATGAATTTTTGGACTGCGCATTTTAGTTGAACTAATCAAGTGTGTGGGATAATGATTTAATGGGACTTATTTACAATTAAAACTACAAATGTATATACATGTACATGTTGGGACTGCCTGGCGGCTAAAGGGACACAATCCTGGCCTTAAAGGCTTCAGGTGTGTCCAGCTCCACAATGTCTGGTGGCAGCAGATTCCAATCCCTCACTGTTCTTGGGAAAAATGACATCTTTCTGGTGTCAATACGACAGGATTCTATTTGAAATGCCCTGTTGTGTGTATTTCTAGAGCGTCGACAAGGTGGTATTAGTCTGTTTTCTTTGGTGATGGATACTAGCTCTCTATCAATTTTGTACATCATCATCAGTCTTGCATCTTTTCTCCTGTTTGCCAAAGGTCTCCATTTGAGTCTCTGGAGCATGTTGCTGACACTAGATCGGTTTCTCTGGTTGCTGACGACATATCTAGCTGCTCTTCTTTGTTCGGCTTCAATTTTGTTTATTTCTGTTTTCGTATAAGGATTCCAAACAGTACTGGCATATTCAACCAACGGGCGAACAAGCGTTTGGTAGGCTTGTTCTTTAATCCTGATTGATGGAATTTTCAGGTTCCTCCTGAGGAATCCTAGAGTTTTATTTGCTTTGGCAGTTATATTGTTTCTGTGCTAGGAAATATAATGCCAATGGTTACTTTTGGCGAAGAAAAAAACGATTAAGAACAGCCGATTTATCATACTAAATACGAGAATCTGTTGAATAAAAATACGAAAAATCGGATGATATATACAGCTATATTTGCAACTCCTGTTAAATACTAGGGTCCAGGTGTTTGTTGATTTTTTTTTCGCGTTTCCAACAATTTCTTGTGCAATGAGGACATGAAATGTGATAAAATCTTACGTAATTACTAATCAACTGTACTTTACCATAAAATATCTCAGTATTATATACCTATTTCATCCAGCTGTTACTTGAAAATGGTTGAATTTTGTATTTCAGGGGCAGTTTTAACTCCAAAATACCATCAATATTTTTTCTGTGTCTGTACAGATGATCAATGCAAATGCGCACGCATCAACTTGTCCTTACATTTCCGGTTATA
The DNA here is from genome assembly GCA_963680875.1 of Bathymodiolus brooksi. Classification (NCBI taxonomy): domain Eukaryota; kingdom Metazoa; phylum Mollusca; class Bivalvia; order Mytilida; family Modiolidae; genus Bathymodiolus; species Bathymodiolus brooksi. Next base: position 148,572,018 of record OY804576.1, read on the forward strand.
GTAATTGCAATAAATAGAGTGAAAAGTTATCAGAAGTTATTTTGCTAAATTACTTGTTACTTTGTCTTATAACTGAAATGGGATACTATTTTGCACTGCATTTATTTCAAGAGGATAGTTTCTAATTTCAGCAAAATAAAAAAGTTACTCCCCCTTATGATGGCTTATCCATGAAAGTGCAATCGACCCTATTTGTCCCAAGTCTGTCGCATACTCATTACTGTTCAGCATTGAAATTCAGCATACACAAAAGTCAGAATATTATTTTTCGTGGAATACCGCCATGTCATGGATCATACGTAATTGAAATAAATCCCAATTAAAAAAAACTAAACACTCACTTGAGGTATCGCTCAATGTCATTCATATTCATATTCAACATGATGACATATTTCCTCCAACTAGTTCTCCTGCTCTAAACACGAGGTGACACATCCGAATGGATAAAAATAATAATAATAGATATAATAATTAACTATTTTTTTTTTTTATATATAGTATTTGATAAGTATTTAATATTATATATAATTGTGAGAAAATGCAATTATCAGATAGGGTGTGTCAGAAGCCCCGTCCCTTGGTGTTTTTAGCAGGTTTACTACTTGTTAGGGAATATGCAACATATGTAAAATTTCACACTGGATCTGAGTTATAGGGGACAAACCAGAACATGATCCACTAAATAATAATAATTATATTTATATTTTTAGAAATATAAAAACCTTAAACTATGTCCTTTTTCTTTTTTTGTGTATGTCTCATTTATCAGTCATGAATGTTTGTATTGTTAATGATGCCTTATGTGGGTCCTATGATTAGGCAATAAAATATATTCTATTCTATTCTATTCAACCAAGTCAAGATATACTGAGAATAATATTTATAGGCTTTATCCCATCTGATATAGAGAAAGCTAGAGTAAAAGGAATCCAATGAAAAACACTGAACACAAAGCGGACTTTAAACAAATATTTTGGGTGTTGAGCCCTTTTGGTGCCATTTTTCATCTTTTATATCAAAACTCATAAGGGTTAAGCAAAACCTGCTTGAAAAACACAGACAGGAAATTTCATTAGGAATCTAAAACTATAAAAATCGGACTAAAAATAAAATTCAATAGTTTGGGATTTGTCCGTACCTTTTGTACCCTCACATCTTGGAAACGGTAAGAGTTACAACAAATATGTTGCCATAATCCAGAAAGATATTAATTTTTTCAAGTTTAAAGTTGCCATTTTGTGTGTTGGTACCTTTCGGTTCCCTTTGACCACAGTTGTCTGGAAAAGCACAAGAACTAGGTTAAATGTGTTTGAAAAATGATGGGATTATATCCAGTACATGGTCATGTTATTTCACGTTGTTCCGTGTACAATGCTTGTGAGCTGCTCCGTGATGGGATTATATCCAGTACATGGTCATGTTATTTCATGTTGTTCCGTGTACAATGTCTGTGAGCTGCTCCGTGATGGGAATATATCCAGTACATGGTCATATAGATTCTCCTTCAGTTGCCCGTGGGTTACTATATTACTCCACTCAAGAGAGTTGAATTTAAAATTTTAACCACAAGCCATCAGGCGAGTGGTTAAAAATTTAAATTTAACTCTTGAGAGTGAAGAAATATCGTAACCCACATGGGCAACAGAAGGAGAATTTGTTTCTCCCATTATTTAACACGAACTTTATTTCAAATTCCAAAAAATTACCGATTTGACAACATGCGGGGAAAGGCACAAGACATTTTAATCCTCTAGAGGATTACAGATTTTCCCACCACTGGTTCAGCAGGGTTAAAACGTCGTAATAATGGGAGAAATGTTTTCAGGTTGTTCCGTGTACAATGTTTGTGAGCTGCTCCGTGATGGGATTATATCCAGTACATGGTCATGTTATTTCACGCTGTTCAGTGTACAATTTTTGTGAGCTGCTTCGTGATGGGATTATATCCAGTACATAGTCATTTTATTTCACGTTGTTCCGTGTGCAATGTCTGTAAGCTGCTCTGTGATGGGATTATATCCAGTACATAGTCATTTTATTTCACGTTGTTCCGTGTGCAATGTCTGTAAGCTGCTCTGTGATGGGATTATATCCAGTACATAGTCATGTTATTTGACGTTGTTCCGTGTACAATTTCTGTGAGCTGCTCTGTGGTGGGAATATATCCAGTACATGGTCATTTTATTTCACGCTGTTCAGTGTACAATTTTTGTGAGCTGCTCCGTGATGGGATTATATCCAGTACATAGTCATGTTATTTGACGTTGTTCCGTGTACAATTTCTGTGAGCTGCTCTGTGATGGGAATATATCCAGTACATGGTCATTTTATTTCACGCTGTTCAGTGTACAATGTCTGTGAGCTGCTCCGTGATGGGATTATATCCAGTACATGGTCATGTTATTTCACGTTGTTCCGTGTACAATGTCTGTGAGCTGCCACGTGATGGATTATATCCAGTACATAGTCATGTTATTTCACGTTGTTCCGTGTACAATGTCTGTGAGCTGCTCCGTGGTGGATTATATCCAGTACATGGTCATGTTATTTCACGTTGTTCCGTGTACAATGTCTGTAAGCTGTTCTGTGATGGGATTATATCCAGTACATGGTCATGTTATTTCACGTTGTTCCGTGTACAATGTCTGTAAGCTGCTCTGTGATGGGATTATATCCAGTACATAGTCATGTTATTTCACGTTGTTCCGTGTACAATTTCTGTAAGCTGCTCTGTGATGGGATTATATTCAGTACATAGTCATGTTATTTGACGTTGTTCCGTGTACAATTTCTGTGAGCTGCTCTGTGATGGGAATATATCCAGTACATGGTCATTTTATTTCACGCTGTTCAGTGTACAATTTTTGTGAGCTGCTCCGTGATGGGATTATATCCAGTACATAGTCATGTTATTTGACGTTGTTCCGTGTACAATTTCTGTGAGCTGCTCTGTGATGGGAATATATCCAGTACATGGTCATTTTATTTCACGCTGTTCAGTGTACATTTTTGTGAGCTGCTCCGTGATGGGATTATATCCAGTACATAGTCATGTTATTTGACGTTGTTCCGTGTACAATTTCTGTGAGCTGCTCTGTGATGGGAATATATCCAGTACATGGTCATTTTATTTCACGCTGTTCAGTGTACAATGTCTGTGAGCTGCTCCGTGATGGGATTATATCCAGTACATGGTCATGTTATTTCACGTTGTTCCGTGTACAATGTCTGTGAGCTGCTCCGTGATTGATTATATCCAGTACATAGTCATGTTATTTCACGTTGTTCCGTGTACAATGTGTGTGAGCTGCTCCGTGATGGATTATATCCAGTACATGGTCATGTTATTTCACGTTGTTCCGTGTACAATGTCTGTAAGCTGTTCTGTGATGGGATTATATCCAGTACATGGTCATGTTATTTCACGTTGTTCCGTGTACAATGTCTGTAAGCTGCTCTGTGATGGGATTATATCCAGTACATAGTCATGTTATTTCACGTTGTTCCGTGTACAATTTCTGTAAGCTGCTCTGTGATGGGATTATATCCAGTACATAGTCATGTTATTTGACGTTGTTCCGTGTACAATTTCTGTGAGCTGCTCTGTGATGGGAATATATCCAGTACATGGTCATTTTATTTCACGCTGCTCAGTGTACAATTTTTGTGAGCTGCTCCGTGATGGGATTATATCCAGTACATAGTCATGTTATTTGACGTTGTTCCGTGTACAATTTCTGTGAGCTGCTCTGTGATGGGAATATATCCAGTACATGGTCATTTTATTTCACGCTGTTCAGTGTACAATGTCTGTGAGCTGCTCCGTGATGGGATTATATCCAGTACATAGTCATGTTATTTCACGTTGTTCCGTGTACAATGTCTGTGAGCTGCTCCGTGATGGATTATATCCAGTACATGGTCATGTTATTTCACGTTGTTCCGTGTACAATGTCTGTGAGCTGCTCCGTGATGGATTATATCCAGTACATGGTCATGTTATTTCACGTTGTTCCTTGTACAATGTCTGTGAGCTGCTCTGTGATGGATTATATCCAGTACATGGTCATGTTATTTCACGTTGTTCCGTGTACAATGTCTGTAAGCTGTTCTGTAATGGATTATATCCAGTACATGGTCATGTTATTTCATGTTGTTCCGGGTACAATGTCTGTAAGCTGCTCCGTGATGGGATTATATCCGGTACATGGTCATGTTATACCAAGTTGTTCCGTGTGCAATGTCTGTAAGCTGCTCCGTGATGGGATTATATCCAGTACATAGTCATGTTATTTCACGTTGTTCCGTGTACAATTTCTGTGAGCTGCTCTGTGATGGGAATATATCCAGTACATGGTCATTTTATTTCACGTTGTTCCGTGTACAATTTTTGTGAGCTGCTCCGTGATGGGATTATATCCAGTACATAGTCATGTTATTTCACGTTGTTCCGTGTACAATGTCTGTGAGCTGCTCCGTGATGGATTATATCCAGTACATGGTCATGTTATTTCACTTTGTTCCGTGTACAATGTCTGTCAGCTGGTCTGTGATGGGATTATATCCAGTACATGGTCATGTTATTTCAGGTTGTTCCGTGTACAATGTCTGTAAGATGTTCTTTGATGGGATTATATCCAGTAAATGGTCATATTATTTCACGTTGTTCCGTGTACAATGTCTGTAAGCTGCTCTGTGATGGATTATATCCAGTACATGGTCATGTTATTTCACGTTGTTCCATGTACAATGTCTGTGAGCTGCTCTGTGATGGATTATATCCAGTACATGGTCATGTTATTTCACGTTGTTCCGTGTACAATGTCTGTGAGCTGCTCTGTGATGGATTATATCCAGTACATGGTCATGTTATTCCACGTTGTTCCGCGTACAATATCTTAGGTGCTCCGTGATGGGATTATATCCAGTACATGGTCATTTTATTTCACGTTGTTCCGTGTACAATGTCTGTAAGCTGCTCTGTGATGGATTATATCTTACAATGTCTGTAAGCTGTTCTGTGATGGATTATATCCAGTACATGGTCATGTTATTTCACGTTGTTCTATGTACAATGTATGTGAGTTGCTCCGTGATGGGATTGAACAATGTCTGAACTGCTCCGTGATGGGATTATATCCAGTACATGGTCATATTATTTCACGTTGTTCCGTGTACAATGTCTGTAAGCTGCTCCGTGATGGGATTATATCCAGTACATGGTCATGTTATTTCACGTTGTTCTATGTACAATGTATGTGAGTTGCTCCGTGATGGGATTGAACAATGTCTGAACTGCTCCGTGATGGGATTATATCCAGTACATGGTCATATTATTTCACGTTGTTCCGTGTACAATGTCTATGAGCTGCTCCGTGATGGATTATATCCAGTACATGGTCATGTTATTTCACGTTGTTCCGTGTACAATGTCTGTGAGCTGGTCTGTGATGGGATTATATCCAGTATATGGTCATGTTATTTCAGATTGTTCCGTGTACAATGTCTGTAAGCTGTTCTGTGATGGGATTATATCCAGTAAATGGTCATATTATTTCACGTTGTTCCGTGTGCAATGTCTGTAAGCTGCTCTGTGATGGATTATATCCAGTACATGGTCATGTTATTTCAAGTTGTTCCGTGTACAATGTATGTGAGCTGCTCTGTGATGGGATTATATCCAGTACATGGTCATGTTATTTCACGTTGTTCCGTGTACAATGTCTGTGAACTGTTCCGTGATGGGATTATATCCAGTACATGGTCATGTTATTTTACGTTGTTCCGTGTACAATGTATGTGAGCTGCTCTGTGATGGGATTATATCCAGTACATGGTCATTTTATTTCACGTTGTTCCGTGTACAATGTCTGTGAACTGCTCTGTGATGGATTATATCCAGTACATGGTCATGTTATTTCACGTTGTTCCGTGTACAATTTCTGTGAGCTGCCCTGTGATGGATTATATCCAGTACATGGTCATGTTATTTCACGTTGTTCCGTGTAATGTCTGTGAGCTGCACCGTGATGGGATTATATCCAGTACATGGTCATGTTATTTCACGTTGTTCCGTGTACACTGTCTGTGAGCTGCTCCGTGATGGGATTATATCCAGTACATGGTCATGTTATTTCACGTTGTTCCGTGTAATGTCTGTGAGCTGCTCCGTGATGGGATTATATCCAGTACATGGTCATGTTATTTCACGTTGTTCCGTGTACAATGTCTGTGAGCTGCTCTGTGATATGATTATATCCAGTACATGGTCATGTTATTTCACGTTGTTCCGTGTACAATTTCTGTGAGCTGCCCTGTGATGGATTATATCCAGTACATGGTCATGTTATTTCACGTTGTTCCGTGTAATGTCTGTGAGCTGCACCGTGATGGGATTATATCCAGTACATGGTCATGTTATTTCACGTTGTTCCGTGTACACTGTCTGTGAGCTGCTCCGTGATGGGATTATATCCAGTACATGGTCATGTTATTTCACGTTGTTCCGTGTAATGTCTGTGAGCTGCTCCGTGATGGGATTATATCCAGTACATGGTCATGTTATTTCACGTTGTTCCGTGTACAATGTCTGTGAGCTGCTCTGTGATGGATTATATCCAGTACATGGTCATGTTATTTCACGTTGTTCCGTGTACAATGTCTGTAAGCTGTTCTGTAATGGATTATATCCAGTACATGGTCATGTTATTTCATGTTGTTCCGGGTACAATGTCTGTAAGCTGCTCCGTGATGGGATTATATCCGGTACATGGTCATGTTATACCAAGTTGTTCCGTGTGCAATGTCTGTAAGCTGCTCCGTGATGGGATTATATCCAGTACATAGTCATGTTATTTCACGTTGTTCCGTGTACAATTTCTGTGAGCTGCTCTGTGATGGGAATATATCCAGTACATGGTCATTTTATTTCACGTTGTTCCGTGTACAATTTTTGTGAGCTGCTCCGTGATGGGATTATATCCAGTACATAGTCATGTTATTTCACGTTGTTCCGTGTACAATGTCTGTGAGCTGCTCCGTGATGGATTATATCCAGTACATGGTCATGTTATTTCACTTTGTTCCGTGTACAATGTCTGTCAGCTGGTCTGTGATGGGATTATATCCAGTACATGGTCATGTTATTTCAGGTTGTTCCGTGTACAATGTCTGTAAGATGTTCTTTGATGGGATTATATCCAGTAAATGGTCATATTATTTCACGTTGTTCCGTGTACAATGTCTGTAAGCTGCTCTGTGATGGATTATATCCAGTACATGGTCATGTTATTTCACGTTGTTCCATGTACAATGTCTGTGAGCTGCTCTGTGATGGATTATATCCAGTACATGGTCATGTTATTTCACGTTGTTCCGTGTACAATGTCTGTGAGCTGCTCTGTGATGGATTATATCCAGTACATGGTCATGTTATTCCACGTTGTTCCGCGTACAATATCTTAGGTGCTCCGTGATGGGATTATATCCAGTACATGGTCATGTTATTTCACGTTGTTCCGTGTAATGTCTGTGAGCTGCTCCGTGATGGGATTATATCCAGTACATGGTCATGTTATTTCACGTTGTTCCGTGTACAATGTCTGTGAGCTGCTCTGTGATATGATTATATCCAGTACATGGTCATGTTATTTCACGTTGTTCCGTGTACAATTTCTGTGAGCTGCCCTGTGATGGATTATATCCAGTACATGGTCATGTTATTTCACGTTGTTCCGTGTAATGTCTGTGAGCTGCACCGTGATGGGATTATATCCAGTACATGGTCATGTTATTTCACGTTGTTCCGTGTACACTGTCTGTGAGCTGCTCCGTGATGGGATTATATCCAGTACATGGTCATGTTATTTCACGTTGTTCCGTGTAATGTCTGTGAGCTGCTCCGTGATGGGATTATATCCAGTACATGGTCATGTTATTTCACGTTGTTCCGTGTACAATGTCTGTGAGCTGCTCTGTGATGGATTATATCCAGTACATGGTCATGTTATTTCACGTTGTTCCGTGTACAATGTCTGTAAGCTGTTCTGTAATGGATTATATCCAGTACATGGTCATGTTATTTCATGTTGTTCCGGGTACAATGTCTGTAAGCTGCTCCGTGATGGGATTATATCCGGTACATGGTCATGTTATACCAAGTTGTTCCGTGTGCAATGTCTGTAAGCTGCTCCGTGATGGGATTATATCCAGTACATAGTCATGTTATTTCACGTTGTTCCGTGTACAATTTCTGTGAGCTGCTCTGTGATGGGAATATATCCAGTACATGGTCATTTTATTTCACGTTGTTCCGTGTACAATTTTTGTGAGCTGCTCCGTGATGGGATTATATCCAGTACATAGTCATGTTATTTCACGTTGTTCCGTGTACAATGTCTGTGAGCTGCTCCGTGATGGATTATATCCAGTACATGGTCATGTTATTTCACTTTGTTCCGTGTACAATGTCTGTCAGCTGGTCTGTGATGGGATTATATCCAGTACATGGTCATGTTATTTCAGGTTGTTCCGTGTACAATGTCTGTAAGATGTTCTTTGATGGGATTATATCCAGTAAATGGTCATATTATTTCACGTTGTTCCGTGTACAATGTCTGTAAGCTGCTCTGTGATGGATTATATCCAGTACATGGTCATGTTATTTCACGTTGTTCCATGTACAATGTCTGTGAGCTGCTCTGTGATGGATTATATCCAGTACATGGTCATGTTATTTCACGTTGTTCCGTGTACAATGTCTGTGAGCTGCTCTGTGATGGATTATATCCAGTACATGGTCATGTTATTCCACGTTGTTCCGCGTACAATATCTTAGGTGCTCCGTGATGGGATTATATCCAGTACATGGTCATTTTATTTCACGTTGTTCCGTGTACAATGTCTGTAAGCTGCTCTGTGATGGATTATATCTTACAATGTCTGTAAGCTGTTCTGTGATGGATTATATCCAGTACATGGTCATGTTATTTCACGTTGTTCTATGTACAATGTATGTGAGTTGCTCCGTGATGGGATTGAACAATGTCTGAACTGCTCCGTGATGGGATTGAACAATGTCTGAACTGCTCCGTGATGGGATTATATCCAGTACATGGTCATATTATTTCACGTTGTTCCGTGTACAATGTCTGTAAGCTGCTCCGTGATGGGATTATATCCAGTACATGGTCATGTTATTTCACGTTGTTCTATGTACAATGTATGTGAGTTGCTCCGTGATGGGATTGAACAATGTCTGAACTGCTCCGTGATGGGATTATATCCAGTACATGGTCATATTATTTCACGTTGTTCCGTGTACAATGTCTATGAGCTGCTCCGTGATGGATTATATCCAGTACATGGTCATGTTATTTCACGTTGTTCCGTGTACAATGTCTGTGAGCTGGTCTGTGATGGGATTATATCCAGTATATGGTCATGTTATTTCAGATTGTTCCGTGTACAATGTCTGTAAGCTGTTCTGTGATGGGATTATATCCAGTAAATGGTCATATTATTTCACGTTGTTCCGTGTGCAATGTCTGTAAGCTGCTCTGTGATGGATTATATCCAGTACATGGTCATGTTATTTCAAGTTGTTCCGTGTACAATGTATGTGAGCTGCTCTGTGATGGGATTATATCCAGTACATGGTCATGTTATTTCACGTTGTTCCGTGTACAATGTCTGTGAACAGTTCCGTGATGGGATTATATCCAGTACATGGTCATGTTATTTTACGTTGTTCCGTGTACAATGTCTGTGAGCTGCTCTGTGATGGGATTATATCCAGTACATGGTCATTTTATTTCACGTTGTTCCGTGTACAATGTCTGTGAGCTGCTCTGTGATGGATTATATCCAGTACATGGTCATGTTATTTCACGTTGTTCCGTGTACAATGTCTGTGAGCTGCACCGTGATGGGATTATATCCAGTACATGGTCATGTTATTTCACGTTGTTCCGTGTACAATGTTTGTGAGCTGCTCCGTGATGGGATTATATCCAGTACATGGTCATGTTATTTCACGTTGTTCCGTGTACAATGTCTGTGAGCTGCTCTGTGATATGATTATATCCAGTACATGGTCATGTTATTTCACGTTGTTCCGTGTACAATTTCTGTGAGCTGCCCTGTGATGGATTATATCCAGTACATGGTCATGTTATTTCACGTTGTTCCGTGTAATGTCTGTGAGCTGCACCGTGATGGGATTATATCCAGTACATGGTCATGTTATTTCACGTTGTTCCGTGTACACTGTCTGTGAGCTGCTCCGTGATGGGATTATATCCAGTACATGGTCATGTTATTTCACGTTGTTCCGTGTAATGTCTGTGAGCTGCTCCGTAATAACATTTTCCAGTACGCGGTGTTATATCACATTTAACCATGTACATTCTTTGTGTGCTGTTAGTTTATATTTTTACTTTAACATGTGTGACAGTCTGTGCGTTATATTCTTTCTTTCCCTGTTCCTTTCGACTGCAATTTTGAACGTCATTGTCGCGAACGTATGAACGTTAGATTAACGTTGTGCGTAGGAATCCCTACAGTGACGAACTGTGCTCGATGGGACTATATGTGATTAAATTTGTCAGTAAGAGCTGCGACGTGTCGGTTGTAGTTTTCCAGGGTACCCCTAATTCCTCCGCCAATAAAACTGACAGCAAAATTGTTGAAAATTGCGTTACACCTGTGACCGACATACCTTTCAACAAAATACAAAACGCATATATGTACTACATGTAGATGTATTATCTTTCCTATAATGTTCCATATTGTAGTAACAGGATTATCATTGGTTGTCTCCATGGCGAGGGGATTTGTATGGCCGTTAGGTGTGCTTTAGAATAAATATATACATGAAATTTACAGACGTTGCATTGTCGTTAACGACAAAATACGTCATTTGACGCCGTTAAATTAATAGTCCATTTTTGTGCGATTGTTATGTTGTGTGAGATTAAACAGAGACATACAGAATAGAATAGAATAGAATAATTTTATTTTCCAAATCAGGTCCCCAAGGGGTCATTTACATTTAAGTCATGATTGTTTAACATATATAAAACAGCATATGACAGCAAAATCAGTACATATTAAGGACTAAACGATACAATGATTTATTGAACAATAAAATGACTTGTCAATTAATATTGACCAATAAGGTATGTGCAACTCTGGGTAATGGACGCAATGTTTAATAGACTATTGTTTTGCTGCAATGGGCACCAAGGGACGGTGCTAAAAAAAAATGTGCTTTACTGAATATTCTTTTGCCGCAATGGACACCAAGGGACGGTGCTATAGGTTTGTTGAAATTGTAACAAAACCTCCTCGTGTCCAATGCAGGAAAACAATAAGTATGTAATAAAATAATCAAAATTATTATGTGTTATCATTAATTATTTTGTTTAAAGATATAAAAATAAAAAAAGAGAATCATATTCAAACACATTAATAGTAACTGTAGAGGTCTCATTTCAACTAAGGACACCAGGGAACGATGCTCAAGGTACTGTTATATGCAGACCTCCTCGTGTCCAGAGCAAAAAAGAGAGCCATGCTTATTCGTGTCCTTTAAAATATATGTCCTTTGAATTTAAACATTTGAAATTATGACAGCTTTTTGCTATCTCCTTAAGTAGGAGATTTCGGTCATTTTCAAGTTTATTACAGTGAAATAGAAAATGATATTCATCTTCCACTTCCCCAGAGGAGCAACGCTCGCATTTTCTATCTTGTAGGAGAGTACCCTGGTATCTACCAGTCTCAATTTTCAATTGATGACAGGAAATACTTAGCTGTGTAAAGCATCTCCTCTGCTCAAAACCTTTTAGAACAGACAAATATTTTTCTCTGCCAAAGTTAGATTTGAATGTAATATAAGTTTTAAGTTTTCCATTTGTTTGTTGAAGCATTTGGTCTTTCCACAATTCAATACATTTTGACTTTAAATCAATTTTCGCTTTATTTTTGAAGCTACTTAACTTTATACAAAATTGGACAAAATGTTTAATTTCTGGTATTTGTTCTAAAATTGTATGGATTGAACCATACCAAGAACTTGTCTTAGATTCGAAGAGTGTTTTAGATGTTATATATGCATCTTGAAGAATTGGAAATGTTAGCCAAGAGGGGATGATTAGCATCCCATTAAGCGCTTTTAATAGCCCCGCCATATGTTTGTGTATAATTCCAAGTCGGGACATGCAGGATAACCATCGGCTTTTAGTACATAACATATGAAAATGCTTTATTTTGATTGGATGATTAGTATTTACTAGTTTTGAAGAGTGAATGTTTAATCTTGACAACGGGTGATTATACCTAGCGACGGGAACTATACCAGTTTCAAACGATTTCCCGCGGGCTCTATACCTGTGGCATAGGTTTTCCCGCGTTATTTGTATATATTTTTGGCAAGATTTACCTCCGTTAAAATAAACGGCGCCTAGTATTAATAATGAAATATATTCTGTTATTCTAAAATTGAATTAAGTAACTAATTGTCTATTACATAATCCGTTCACAAAGTACAATGTAACCCACTTTTATTGTGGAATGTAAAATAAGAATGACACCTGCTGCATGTACATCTGTTCCTGTGACTGAACTAACTGAATTTTTCTTTACCATTTATTTTTAGGTTAATTTGTTAACTCACTTGACCCATTTGGTCATGTGACGTATTGTCATCACTGGTCGCCTGTAGTCGTCGTCCGTAAACTTACATTTTAATCTTCTTCATTGAAACCAAATTTGGCATGAATATTCATTGGATGGTCCAAAAGTGTTAAAAAGGGTGTTGTCTGTTTTTAAATCTTCTCTGAAACCACTGGGACTATTGGAACCAAGCTTGGTAGGAATGTTCATTATATGGTCCTTGAAAATGTTATTATTTTTTCCGATCGGAAGTACATAAACAACAAGAGACACAATGGTGTAAAAAATTATGTTGTCTTTTTTTAATCTTCTTCTCTGAAACCATTGGGCCAATTGGAATGGTAGGAGTGCTCATTCGTTGGTTCTCTAAAAAATAGTTTTATTTTTGTTGATCGGAAGTACACAAAAGAATATTTGTAAGGTTCTTGCCGTTTCCAAGATATCTGGAGGTCAAAATGGGACCAACACCCAAAATATAGAATTTTTATTTCAAGTCCAATTTTGATAGTTTGTTTTCTTTGGTTTCTTGTGAAATTTCCTGTTTGCATTTTTTGTTCAACCAGATTTGACCTAGCTCTTGTGGCTTCCGGGATAAAGGGGATTCAGGGAGCCAGAAGGGAAAAACAACCAAAATTGGTCGGATTTGTATATTTGCAGTTTTTTCTATCGAACTCCTTTGGAAAATTCCTGTCTGGAGTATGGCAACACATTAGTTGTAGTTTTTACCGTTTCAGAGATACGAGAGAAAAAGTCGAAAATATTGACTTGATTGAGCGTACATTGTATGAATGAACATGTTATCTGCATGGGTTATGAATATGTACATAAATTTTGTTATCCTGCACAATCAGGACAATGTAACAATATGGTGTCTGAATCAATAAAATGAAAGATTAACGTCATAATTAGGTACAAAACATTACATCTTCACAGCATCAGTTGTGGTAAGAATTAACATCGACGTTGACTAAGTATGTATATTTAATAGTATTGATAATTATTAGAATTTATATATTTCAAAAATGAAAGACACATTAAGACTATTTTACAAGTATTTTGATAGACATAACTTATCTTTTATTTACTAATTAATTTATAAGGACACATGAATATAGACAGTACAATTAACATTAATCAACTTGACAAAATGACATCAGTATTAAGCGTTATGTTTCATCCAAGTGATATAAATATAAACTGTGACTGTATAGGATATGACAATCATCATGTGACTATAGGATATGACAATCATCATGTGATTATAGGATATGACAATCGTCATGTGACTATAGGATATGACAATCGTCATGTGACTATAGGATATGACAATCGTCATCTGACTATAGGATATGACAATCGTCATCTGACTAGGATATGACAATCGTCATGTGACTATAGCATATGACAATCGTCATGTGACTTTAGGATATGACAATCGTCATGTGACTATAGGATATGACAATTGTCATGTGACTAGGATATGACAATCGTCATGTGACTATAGGATATGACAATCGTCATGGGACTGTAGGAAATGACAATCGTCATGTGACTATAGGATATGACAATCGTCATGTGACTATAAGATATGATAATCGTCATGTGACTATAGGATATGACAATCGTCATGTGACTATAGGATATGACAATCGTCATGTGACTATAGGATATGACAATCGTCATGTGACTATAAGATATGACAATCGTCATCTGACTATAGGATATGACAATTGTCATGTGACTAGGATATGACAATTGTCATGTGACTAGGATATGACAATCGTCATGTGACTGTAGGATATGACAATCGTCATGTGACTATAGCATATGACAATCGTCATGTGACTAGGATATGACAATCTTCAAGTGACTATAGGATATGACAATCGTCATGTGACTAGGATATGACAATCGTCATCTGACTAGGATATGACAATCGTCATGTGACTATAGCATATGAAAATCGTCATGTGACTAGGATATGACAATCGTCATGTGACTATAGGATATGACAATCGTCATGTGACTAGGATATGACAATCGTCATCTGACTAGGATATGTCAATCGTCATGTGACTGTAGGATATGCCAATCGTCATCTGACTATAGGATATGACAATCGTCATGTGACTGTAGGATATGACAATCATCATAATTATGCAATGTAGAATTTAAGATTCTTAATAAAACTGTTCTCAAAACAATAAAAATTCCTATTTATATACCATCGCCACAAGTTCTGACTGGTTACCAATGAGCTAAGGTGCTGCTCTAAATATGACTGGTCATTACCTGATTGAATAAATTCTTCAAACATTAAACTTTTTCCGGGAATAAGAATAATGTACAATAAAATATTACAAAACGGTATAAGCATAAGGATTAAAGAAATATCGGACTACTGATTAGACATGAGATATATTGCAATTTTGCAAAGTTGAATAGGCAAAGAAAGATCTCCAAATTGAATAGACAAAATTACACAAACAATATCACAAACCTGAATAGGCATACGATACAAAGAAAGACATCCAAACAACACACAACGATATATTGCAAAGCTAAATGACCAGAAGACACAAAGAAAGATCGCAGAACTGAATAAAATCAGACAGAATGATCACAAAACTGAACTTACACATAAACGAATATGACAAAACTGAATAGGCTAAAGAGACAAAGGACAATCGCAAAACTGAATATGAATATATAAGTCTTCAAGAAATAGCGCAAAACTGAGTAGTCGTAAGACACAAAAATATCACAAAACTGAATAAGACACATCTAAATATTGTAAAACTGAATAGGTATATAAGACACAAAGTAATATCGCAAAACCGAATAGGCGTAAGACACAAAAAATATCACAAAACTGAATTAGACACATAAATATCACAAAACTGAATAAGACACCTATAAATATCGCAAATCTGAATAAGCACAAGGAACAAAAAATATTTCGCAGCTTAACCGATAGACGCAATGAAAGATCACAAGACTGACTATGTATATGGAAAAGACATGTGGTAAAACTGAATATGTATATAGAAAAAACATACTGCAAAACTGAATATGTATAAAGAAAAAACATACTGCAAAACTGAATATGTATAAAGAAAAAACATACTGCAAAACTGAATATGTATATAGAAAAAAACATACTGCAAAGCTGAATATGTATATAGAAAAAACATACTGCAAAGCTGAATATGTATATAGAAAAAACGTACTGCAAAACTGAATATGTATATAGAAAAAACATACTGCAAAACTGAATATGTATATAGAAAAAAACATACTGCAAAGCTGAATATGTATATAGAAAAAAACATACTGCAAAACTGAATATGTATATAGAAAAAAACATACTGCAAAGCTGAATATGTATATAGAAAAAAAACATACTACAAAACTGAATATGTATATAGAAAAAACATACTGCAAAACTGAATATGTATATAGAAAAAACATACTGCAAAACTGAATATGTATATAGAAAAAACATACTGCAAAACTGAATATGTATATAGAAAAAACATACTGCAAAACTGAATATGTATATAGAAAAAACATACTGCAAAGCTGAATATGTATATAGAAAAAACGTACTGCAAAACTGAATATGTATATAGAAAAAAACATACTGCAAAACTGAATATGTATATAGAAAAAACGTACTGCAAAACTGAATATGTATAAAGAAAAAACGTACTGCAAAACTGAATATGTATATAGAAAAAAAACATACTACAAAACTGAATATGTATATAGAAAAAAAACATACTACAAAACTGAATATGTATATAGAAAAAACATACTGCAAAACTGAATATGTATATAGAAAAAACATACTGCAAAACTGAATATGTATATAGAAAAAACATACTGCAAAACTGAATATGTATATAGAAAAAACATACTGCAAAACTGAATATGTATATAGAAAAAACATACTGCAAAACTGAATATGTATATAGAAAAAACATACTGCAAAGCTGAATATGTATATAGAAAAAACGTACTGCAAAACTGAATATGTATATAGAAAAAAACATACTGCAAAACTGAATATGTATATAGAAAAAACGTACTGCAAAACTGAATATGTATATAGAAAAAACGTACTGCAAAACTGAATATGTATAAAGAAAAAACATACTGCAAAACTGAATATGTATATAGAAAAAACGTACTGCAAAACTGAATATGTATATAGAAAAAACGTACTGCAAAACTGAATATGTATATAGAAAAAACGTACTGCAAAACTGAAAATACAAAACAAAAAGAAGAAAAAAATGAACAACTAAATTTGAATAAGGCACAAAGAAATGTCTTAAAACTTATTTATCATAAAACACTGAGATTTAAAGGTATTATTGTTACTAAATCATTTTGTGTTGTTTGAAAGGAAATATGTTGTAAATTCCAGTTTGTTCAGACATGCCTTACTATTTCAATTTATGAACAAGTTCGTTAGTGTTAATCTTATTTCGTATGTGTAAATATATTAAAGTCCTATATATTGTATATCTTATTTGGATACACAGATAACAAATGTCGTATACAAACTGTAACATTAGCGTCTTGGAACAAGGGTAAATTATATGTTTCTTCACCCCTTAGGTCATTCTTTTTCATAATATCTAAACAAGATATAATCAAATAAGCTCCAGCATTAAATATATATACCATAGGATGCTTGTGATATCAAATTGTTGGTTAAAAATAATTTTAGGGATTACTTATTTAACTTATTGTTTAGCGTTTTTTTCAGTTTTGCAAATTACAATTATAAAAATTTGAAGATCCTAAAGGGATGAATAGAAGCCGTAAATCGAATAGAAAGATAGACAATGCAATGAGCAAAAGAAAAAAAGAAAAATAATGATCTACAAAACAGAACTCAGAAAACTAAAGATTGAGCAACATGAACCTCACAAAAAACAGTGGCTTACCCGGGTGCTCTGAAAGAGTAAACAGTACCTGCTCTATTAGTGGCACCCGTCGTATTACTCTTGTTACAAACCCGGTGATAAGTCATACATGAGGAAACTACTGGATTGTAATTATGACAAACGGAATATATCAGTGGTCATTTGTAAAACAGATAGTCCGTAACAGTTAACCAAGTCATGGTAGCGACCATAAAACTCCCAAAATGATGACTTCAATTTAACCACTAGAAATCCCTGGTTCTGAAGCTCCCTTGTCAGCAGCAATCCCAATATAATAGGAACCACACGCTCTGGAATATCTAATCAACTCAGATATATATTCCAAATGCAGGTTTTGCTTATTCCAGTCTTAAATAACGTTGATAATTGGCCATAACCTCTAGTAATTAACCACATGTTTTCACTGAAAAGTTAAAATGATCTTCATTTTTTAATTGTAAAATGAAATCATTGTTAAATGGCCTTTTTTTTAACCTTTCAATTTTATGGACAACTGATTCCTTTGATAATACGAGATTTCTAATTGAATGAAAGACATTTAAGCCAATGAAAATCTGAATAACATTTTGTTTTAAATATATATATATGTATACTTCGCCAGTAAGACTCATAGTGGCGTATATTCCCGATTTGCGATAACTAGAGTTATCGTTCTTGAATCGAGTTATCTTTTCCTAACAGAGGGTATGCACACTTCCGGTCACATAACTGTAAACGTCACAAAACGTTTAAAAAATTGAAAAAAACTATGTATTCTTATTCAAATAAAATCCGATTTATTGGAATTATTTTATTTACTTTTCATATCGCCCGATATCGGTGGATTCTATGAGATCTGTATTTTTAGTTCATATCTTGAATGACCGTAATAATTAATAAATTCAGTGTTTTATATTCAAAGATGTAGCATTTTCTCGAAAATCGGCTTTGCTGTTAAAATTACGGACGTTAATAGCGATGTATTCAAAATTCATTCCAATTTTCGCAGTGGAATCATTTGTTTTATTTTCTTTTACAGGGGATTATCTTAATCTTGAAATGTTCAAGATATTTTTTCTGCTCAGAGTCTATTAAAAAGATGTCTATTTTTGCATGATATTTAGTTTTGTTTTCTTTTTTTTCAAGAGATCAATGCAGATTCCCATTAAAATTCCCACAGGCTCCATTCAAGAAATTGAATATTTTACCTTTAGTTATATACATGGTTCATGACTATTCATTCTTTGGTTCCACTGCGGATTTTGTAATAAAAAAGGAACATTTAGGGTTTTTACCGGATTTGGCCATATCCAAACGTCAGAGACGTCGGGTAGAAATATGACCGTAGAGTTCAATCAGCAAACCTCGGGTGGGTTCGCTTCGCTTCCTCAATACCTCGGCTGTAATACTGTATTTGAAATGCGTCTACGCGTCACATTTCTTCGCCGGAAGACCGTATCACTTCAATCAAACATTGCGCACCGCGAATAAGTTCTAAAATGGCGATAATAGATGAGTGTATAGAGTTTGCTTTGAAAAATATTGGTCTTTGATGAAGGTACGGAATCAGCCGACATTGCGACGAATGAAAAAATATTATTATTGGACGAATATTCGAAAGTGAAATTATTTTAATACCTCCTTTATTGAAGATTTCCGAAAGTAGTTCCAATGGGAGCTATCGTAATACGGACGAGGTTTGATGAAGGTACGGAATCAGCGGAAGTTGCGACGAGTGCGTAGCGTTAGACAACCGGCATCCGCTCCTTCCAAAAGCTGGATGGGGAAAATGAAGATTTGACTGTGATCTTATGAAAATACAGATTTGTAGTTATTTGTACAAAAATGTTACAAATCCAGAGAAAAATATGTAAATAAGTAAATAACTTTTTTGTATAGAAGTTTAAAAAAAAGGAATGTCGTGTATATAATTTTCTTTATAAAAGTTAAAGCCTCTATTGAACTGTCTATAGCAGCTCATTTTTTCATTGTCATCTGACCGGCTTTTTAAAAGATACGTCTCTACATCTTTGTCGGAGCGCAAGCTCATTCTTGTTACCACTGATGTGTTCATTATATTTCCGTAAAAACTCACGGTACAAGTTCAGTCTTTTTTTTAAAGGTATGAAGTCTTCAAGTGTTGCCTTGGAATCTACCTCAATTAATTTCATATTTTTTCGCACTTATTATTTATTCAATCAATTTATTAAAAACAGTCAGGAAAACTTTTGCAACCGGAAATGCTATATACCCACTGCCAAGGACGATAATTCAAATTACGAACGATAACTCCATTTTCCGCAAAGAGGGAATAGGGTATGACAAGTAGGGCACGTGCCCTGGGCGCCACTGAGAGGTTTTAGCGCCTAATGTTCCCATATGGGAACGTCATAAAAAAGATTTTTTAAATAATTTTCTTGAAGTAATTTTGCAAAAACCATGTAATACACATAGACATGAATACCTGGAGAAATTATTAATAAATAATAAATTTAAAACGCAATTTTAGTACTTGCCATAGGCGCTATTTTCCGTAGATACGCCCCTGAGTAAGTTAAGAGTAGTAATAGTTGGATTAGATAAATAAATGAATGTTAATAATCAACAGGTCATTCATTTATAATGTCTATTGACCTATTGACTTTCCTGTGGTTATTAGGTGGAAATCTATATAAAGACTATTGTTTTGCCAACTACCATTAATTAAATCTCACAAAATCGTATGTGAAGAAACAACAATGATATCAATAGGTAACATATACAGTGGAATCTTCACTTAATCTTGTCCAAACCAATCAAATATTTAATAGTGGTTATTTTCCATGGGAATGTTGAACATTTGAAATCAAGAACAGCTCATAGCCTCTATTACTACTATTACTTACCTTTTCAAGGTGACAAGTTCAAAGTTCATATTCAAGTCATTTTCCTTGTTTTTAAGTGCATATTTTCCTATGTGAAGGGTTTTAGCTAATTTGATACACTTCTTAAATCTTTTGCACATAATTAAATTTGTCAAACCTGTCAAAGGATGGAAAAGTTGGGAGCAAAGATAGATTTGTTTTAGTTTTAACACTGAACTAGAGGCACACTTTGGGGTCAATCAAGTTTGTAATTTCTGAGGAAAAGCTTTTTATTAATACTGTCATGTTTAACATTGGTATTTGATGACAACTGATCTAGACAAAAATTGAAAACTGTTCAAGGAAACATCCAATGATCATTCATTTCCAGTTTTGAGAAAAAAAAAAATTCATTTTTCCAGTGTTTATGTTCAAATATTTTTGGCACTGATAGCCATCTTAGATTTCTGACAAAAAAATGTATGTTTGATCTTTTCCAATATCACAAGGTCACAGTTCAAGGTGCAGGTCATGCCAGTTTTTGCTTCATTTTTCTTGTTTACAAAGGTAACAATTTTCTGTTTATTGAAATTTAAGTAATTTAATAGACATTAATTTTCAGAAGAGATTTCAATTAAATACTAAAAAAAAAAAACCACCATATGTCATATGGTATAAGCTTTAGGGTTGTCACTATTAGGTCATCACTGTGAAAACTCTCTGTGACATATCAAATTAATATTTGGTACATGATATTAACATTTAAAAACAATATAGGGTAACACTTTGTTGACCATAATATTTGCCTTAGATGTAGCTACCATCACAAAACATACCATTCCTTCTAGACCTTGAAATGTATCGAAACAAAAATATGATGCAACTTTCTCATTTGTGTCATATGGTACTGATGACATCATAAAGGAGTTATCTCCAGCGAGTGAGTGATTGTTGTTTAGCACTATTTCATGGCGAGAACAAGTTGCATTTCAATCAAGACAATGAGATGATGATGTCCACTTTGTACTAGAACAACACACTTAGTTGGTTTTGTTTAAAAGTGCTAACTCACTGAAACAATAGTCTGAGGGTAGACAATGTCGCTCGACTTGGACTGCTGTGTGATTATCCTGATTCTAAGCCAATAAATCTTTTCTCTTACTCCTAGCGGAGAAGCAACAATTACCAATTTTAGTCTTTGTTTTGACCTGACTGGGCTCAAACCCACGATCTACGGCACTTAAGGCTTGCATGCTTACCACTACAAACTTCAAGATCAAAAACCCAAAATTTCAGTGAATTTGATACTTCTACTAAAGTGACATAATATAAATGTTTTATTAAATACAAAAAAATGTATATTAACTTTGTTTATTTATTACTTTATAGGAGAATTAGCAACAAAGACACAATTTTCTCGAAATGACAGTGTGACCTTTTCCACTGGATAAATCAGCTGTAATGTATTTACTTTTACTTTCATAGTTAAACTATTACAAGGCATTCAATACACTGAATATCAAATATTAAATAATTTATTCATAAATTAAAATCAAACATATGATAAAGCTATTAGATATCAAGAGACCATAAAGGCACAAAGGAATGTTTATAGTTATCACAGTGAAGTTACTGCTGGAAATTATAAAGTACTAAATCAACCTGGACGGACATGAGTATAATATACAAACAAAACAAAACAACATAATCAGTACACACATATTAATAAAACAATCTGTTGTGGTTTCTGAAAGGTAAAGAAAAACATGGCTTACTTCAATTTACCTGCCTTTGTGAGTAAAACATTATCTTATTTAACCTATTTTTCTTCAAATAAATTTGCTTAAAATACACATCTGTTATTATTGAAATTAATGAAATTAGTTGATCTTAACACCTTAAATTGAAAAGAAAAACACTCTCAAAATGTTCACACAATTCACTTCACAACAATGAAACATAGATCTACTGTATAACTGTATAAGTATTTTATATCTTAAAGACTATAGACTAGGGTTAAAATTAAATTATGTTTAGTTTCTATATCTTAAAGACTATAGACTAGGGTTAAAATTAAATTATGTTTAGTTTCTATATCTTAAAGACTATAGACTAGGGTTAAAATTAAATTATGTTTAGTTTCTATCTATTTGTCAACATGTACAGCGATTTTGAAAGGTTGATTCGGAACAGATAAAAAAAAAAGCAAATGTCTGTATTTCTGCAAAGGGCATACAATTCTGGAAACTATATATCAACTCAAAAAATGACTAATATTATTCCTAAATTTAAAACTTTCACCTAGATACATGTACTTTAATACTAAATCTATTTCTACTTCTACTTAATATTAGTCTTATTTAACTGTGTTAATAATGGCACTCTTTAATTTTATTTGTTTAAATCTAATGCTTGAGTTATTATGACTGAAATTTTCACTAAGCCACGTTCGCTGACTATTCTTGTCCAATTCGTCTGAGGGGGGTCCAGTAGGTATATTTAAATGTGGCAGTCGAAAAGAGAAATATCTCTGGAGTGTAACGATATAATTGGGTCAGCGAAAGGATCACAAATAAGCGAAAAATATTGACGTGAAGTGGGGAAGAGGAAAAGGGTAGATGTTTATCTTGAAGTAAGGAAGAGGAGGGGGGCATATATTTTTTGAATGAAACAAGTGCCTGTGCTATTGAGGTAATGTTGGAAGAGAAAGTTCATATATATTACCTTGACCCTTGACCTTGGGTTGGGTTCATGATTGTGCTATAGAAAGGTACTGTAGGAAGGAGAATGTTCATATAGTACCGGTACCTTGTTTATAATAAACAGATTCTGTTTGTAAGTGTCATCCAAAATTGGCACCAAATTCCATAGGATAGGCACTTATAAACTGGGTAATGCAAGACATACACCTTTTTCTTTTGTCTTGCATCACAATATGAATACACACATGTATAACAAGATAAAGGTCACACAAATTTGAGAGAAGTTAACAATAAAAAATTAAAACCAGAAATAATTAGTAATTCAACCAACCCCAACACTATGTGTCTATTTTTAAAATACATTTTGTACTTTCTTTGGTATTATACATTGATACAATACAATAAATCAGTATTAAATACAAATTATATGAAGAATACTTCAATTACAATGTATTAAACACAAAATTCTACACAAAAAGTAGTGAAACATATTTTTTTCCTTTGTTATTCGCACCAACAATTTAATGAAGAGATTGTCAAGGATCTTTAGTATCATAAAATGGCATAATGTATAGAAAAATAATTATAGATTAAGAAAATCAGCTTAACTTCTATTAATATATGACAACACAGTCAAAACACTAAATAACCAAGATCTTCTTATATTTACAGGTAATTACCTATCAATAGTAATTAAATCAAACCAAGATCTTCTTATATTTACAGGTAATTACCTATCAATAGTAATTAAATCAAACCAAGATCTTCTTATATTTACAGGTAATTACCTATCAATAGTAATTAAATCAAACCAAGATCTTCTTATATTTACAGGTAATTACCTATCAATAGTAATTAAATCAAACCAAGATCTTCTTATATTTACAGGTAATTACCTATCAATAGTAATTAAATCAAACCAAGATCTTCTTATATTTACAGGTAATTACCTATCAATAGTAATTAAATCAAACCAAGATCTTCTTATATTTACAGGTAATTACCTATCAATAGTAATTAAATCAAACCAAGATCTTCTTATATTTACAGGTAATTACCTATCAATAGTAATTAAATCAAACCAAGATCTTCTTATATTTACAGGTAATTACCTATCAATAGTAATTAAATCAAACCAAGATCTTCTTATATTTACAGGTAATTACCTATCAATAGTAATTAAATCAAACCAAGATCTTCTTATATTTACAGGTAATTACCTATCAATAGTAATTAAATCAAACCAAGATCTTCTTATATTTACAGGTAATTACCTATCAATAGTAATTAAATCAAACCAAGATCTTCTTATATTTACAGGTAATTACCTATCAATAGTAATTAAATCAAACCAAGATCTTCTTATATTTACAGGTAATTACCTATCAATAGTAATTAAATCAAACCAAGATCTTCTTATATTTACAGGTAATTACCTATCAATAGTAATTAAATCAAACCAAGATCTTCTTATATTTACAGGTAATTACCTATCAATAGTAATTAAATCAAACCAAGATCTTCTTATATTTACAGGTAATTACCTATCAATAGTAATTAAATCAAACCAAGATCTTCTTATATTTACAGGTAATTACCTATCAATAGTAATTAAATCAAACCAAGATCTTCTTATATTTACAGGTAATTACCTATCAATAGTAATTAAATCAAACCAAGATCTTCTTATATTTACAGGTAATTACCTATCAATAGTAATTAAATCAAACCAAGATCTTCTTATATTTACAGGTAATTACCTATCAATAGTAATTAAATCAAACCAAGATCTTCTTATATTTACAGGTAATTACCTATCAATAGTAATTAAATCAAACCAAGATCTTCTTATATTTACAGGTAATTACCTATCAATAGTAATTAAATCAAACCAAGATCTTCTTATATTTACAGGTAATTACCTATCAATAGTAATTAAATCAAACCAAGATCTTCTTATATTTACAGGTAATTACCTATCAATAGTAATTAAATCAAACCAAGATCTTCTTATATTTACAGGTAATTACCTATCAATAGTAATTAAATCAAACCAAGATCTTCTTATATTTACAGGTAATTACCTATCAATAGTAATTAAATCAAACCAAGATCTTCTTATATTTACAGGTAATTACCTATCAATAGTAATTAAATCAAACCAAGATCTTCTTATATTTACAGGTAATTACCTATCAATAGTAATTAAATCAAACCAAGATCTTCTTATATTTACAGGTAATTACCTATCAATAGTAATTAAATCAAACCAAGATCTTCTTATATTTACAGGTAATTACCTATCAATAGTAATTAAATCAAACCAAGATCTTCTTATATTTACAGGTAATTACCTATCAATAGTAATTAAATCAAACCAAATTCTAAATAATTATACTACTATTTCTTTAGATGACATTTTATTTGTCATATAAATGAAAGTTCAACATGCCAGTCTTACGTTTTTGTCAGAAATTACATTTCAGTTTTAAATAAAAAGAACAACAATAAATAAATAAATAAAATATTTCTTCTCTTTTAATGTTTATTTCTTTCATATATTTTTGGTCCCTAAGAAAGAAATCTCCTATAACGGGTCCATATATTATGATGAGGAAGAAAGGCTAGAGTATATTAGTTAGAGAAAATAAATCTGAAGCATTAATATATTATTCCCCTTTACATCTCACCTAGTTGACCCCCTTTACACCTTACCTTGTTGTCTCCCTTTATACTTAACCTGGTTATCCCCTTTTAAACATTATCTGGTTATCTCCTCATAACAATATTTGTGAAGTAAGTTAATTAATGTTTCTGTAGGTAAAACAATTCTTTTCACAGGAGTATAATACATTTAGAAAGAGATACAAAGGTAAAATAATATAAAAATCATAGTACTGGTACAAGAAATACACAATATAAGGCTACAAATGTTTTATCTGTCCATCTCCTTTGTATGACAAAAATATACCCTATAACAATAGTACATTTGTAAAAAATAGATCTAACATGTAATACTATGAGTTTGGAGCACCAGAATTCATAACTCTGTACCAATGTTTTATCATTGTGTCATAAAAGCCTGGCCTTTGCCTTGTTCTGTACCCATTTCGTGTTTCTTCAAACGTCTCAGTTGTAACTGTAAATAACAATGTAATACATGTATGCTTAGTATGCTATGTCTTGTCCAGTTAACCATGAAAAGGAAATGCCACAATCATTTATTAACGTTTATTAACAAAGTATTGGCAGGTGCTGACATCAGTGGTGAAGTACACATATGTGGTAAAAAGCTACAAAATACAAAAATACTCAATTTTACTAGATTGTCTAATTATATGGTTTACAAGAAAAAACAATAATAAATGTTCTCATATCATATTTCAAAGTTGTACGAAATAACAAAACCATTAATTTGAATGACATGATAGTGAAATGCTTGTTTTATATCACTCTTCATATAAACATCACTTGTGTACATGATGTATGGTTTATCCTGAATGTGTTACCACATAAATATCACTTTTATAAAGTTTCTCTTCGGCAAGTATTCTAAATCATATAACTGCATGTGTTTTACTCCAAAAATCGTATATGACACATTAACATTCATTGGATCGCTGACATCATGTACACAAGTGATGTTTATATGAAGAGTGATATAAAACAAGCATTTCACTATCATGTCATTTGAATTAATGGTTTTGTTATTTCGTACAACTTTGAAATATGATATGAGAACATTTATTATTGTTTTTTCTTGTAAACCATATAATTGGACAATCAAGTAAAATTGGGTATTTTAACTCTTCTTGGTTAACTGGACAAAATAGTAAAAAGACCATGCCTTTACAAGGGGTTTGTTTAAAGTATAATTTGCTGATTTACATTTTGTCTGACCACATGTTTTCTAGGGTTTTCTATAAGTGGGGAAAGAAACTACCTTTTTACGTAAAAACTTTCAAACATTTGGAACTTTTCGAACTTCACTATCCAATAACATACAAAATAGAAAATATTGATTAACAAAAATTGATGGGACAGAACATGTTAATTTCGATGTATGGAGCCGTCAGGTGTGTTGGCACACATAAGAGATCAACGAACTCGTTCCAATGTACACAGGATATATCTATGAAAAGGAAAAGAACATTTTAAACTAAATCATGGTGAGAACAAAATACTTTTTGATGAGGTAATGATTATGAAAAGAAAGTTCTATCAGTGATGGTCAATAATTCCACCAATATCAACAAAAAGAACAATCACCTCATTGAACATAAAAAAAGATCATGACATATGATGTTGGAAATCCAGATCCTGGCTTGGGACAGGCACAAAAATGTGGCAGAGTGAAACCTGTTAATGGGATCCCAACTCTCCTCTCTTGATAATTGGATTTCCAATGGAAATACATAAATAAGCTAGCTAGCTTAGCGAAACAACAGTAAATATGCTGCTCCACTATGACACATTCTACTGATTCTGAACAAATTAGTCTTTGTTCTTACTCCTTACATCTGTGTACTTAGTGAAGAAACAACAGTAAATATGCTGCTCCACTATGACACATTCTACTGATTCTGAACAAATTAGTCTTTGTTCTTACTCCTTACATCTGTGTACTTAGTGAAGAAACAACAGTAAATATGCTGCTCCACTATGACACATTCTACTGATTCTGAACAAATTAGTCTTTGTTCTTACTCCTTACATCTGTGTACTTAGTGAAGAAACAACAGTAAATATGCTGCTCCACTATGACACATTCTACTGATTCTGAACAAATTAGTCTTTGTTCTTACTCCTTACATCTGTGTACTTAGTGAAGAAACAACAGTAAATATGCTGCTCCACTATGACACATTCTACTGATTCTGAACAAATTAGTCTTTGTTCTTACTCCTTACATCTGTGTACTTAGTGAAGAAACAACAGTAAATATGCTGCTCCACTATGACACATTCTACTGATTCTGAACAAATTAGTCTTTGTTCTTACTCCTTACATCTGTGTACTTAGTGAAGAAACAACAGTAAATATGCTGCTCCACTATGACACATTCTACTGATTCTGAACAAATTAGTCTTTGTTCTTACTCCTTACATCTGTGTACTTAGTGAAGAAACAACAGTAAATATGCTGCTCCACTATGACACATTCTACTGATTCTGAACAAATTAGTCTTTGTTCTCCTTACATCTGTGTACTTAGTGAAGAAACAACAGTAAATATGCTGCTCCACTATGACACATTCTACTGATTCTGAACAAATTAGTCTTTGCTCTCCTTACATCTGTGTACTTAGTGAAGAAACAACAAATACGTCTTTGGTTTGACATGATCGTGAATAGAACACAATGGAAAACACCATTTGTAGAAAGTTAAATAAGAAGTTGTGTTCACAAGATTCTGTATATCACAAATGAACAAATGGCCAAAAAAACCATAAGCAATAAGGCATAGCCATAATTCTATGAATGTAGTATACTGAAACAATATATGTCCCATGACTGAACATTGGAAAACAGGTAAAAATGCATTGTTGTACTCTTGTGTTAAATAGGTTTGAATCATACATGTATGTGGGTCACATATATAAGAAAAATCAAAGACACAAATGTGACTCATATGTAATATTTAATGGAGCACATGTGTCAGCAATTTACCAATTTAAATGGAAGACACCATAAAATATGACTTACCTGTAATTGCAGTTTATTGGTGAAAAACAATTTTTTCCACCCTCTTTCTTTGGCTAATTCTTCCAGTTCTGGAGTAACAGCAGTTTCTGTATGTGTTCTGTACATTTTCTCCCACAAATCACATGAATTACAAATCTGAAATACACAATGATTACTTGATCACAAGTCACATGAATTACAAATCTGAAAATACACAATGATTTCTTGATCATAAGTCACATGAATTATAAATCTGAAATACACAATGATTACTTGATCACAAGTCACATGAATTACAAATCTGAAATACACAATGATTACTTGATCACAAGTCACATTAATTACAAATCTGAAATACACAATGATTACTTGATCACAAATCACATGAATTACAAATCTGAAATACACAATGATTACTTGATCACAAATGACGTGAATTATAAATCTGAAATACACAATGATTACTTGATCACAAGTCACATGAATTACAAATCTGAAATACACAATGATTACTTGATCACAAGTCACATTAATTACAAATCTGAAATACACAATGATTACTTGATCACAAATCACATGAATTACAAATCTGAAATACACAATGATTACTTGATCACAAATGACGTGAATTATAAATCTGAAATACACAATGATTACTTGATCACAAATCACATGAATTACAAATCTGAAATACACAATGATTACTTGATCACAAATCACATGAATTACAAATCTGAAATACACAATGATTACCTGATCACAAGTCACATGAATTACAAATCTGAAATACACAATGATTACTTGATCACAAGTCACATGAATTACAAATCTAAAATACACAATGATTACTTGATCACAAATCACATGAATTACAGATCTGAAATACACAATGATTACTTGATCACAAATAACATGAATTACAAATCTGAAACACACAATGATTACTTGATCACAAGTCACATGAATTACAAATCTGAAATACACAATGATTACTTGATCACAAGTAACATGAATTACAAATCTGAAATACACAATGATTACTTGATCACAAGTCACATGAATTACAAATCTGAAATACACAATGA
This sequence comes from Bathymodiolus brooksi, assembly GCA_963680875.1. Taxonomy (NCBI): domain Eukaryota; kingdom Metazoa; phylum Mollusca; class Bivalvia; order Mytilida; family Modiolidae; genus Bathymodiolus; species Bathymodiolus brooksi. Next base: position 148,601,944 of record OY804576.1, read on the forward strand.
TTACTTGATCACAAATAACATGAATTACAAATCTGAAACACAAATACACAAAACATATATAATACTGAACATTCTTTCCTATAAAGACATGATGTAATAAATTCTGACCTCTTTAAACTGATGTGAAGTTCTACCAAGTTTTGTTATATCTTCTAATCCCAAATGTAATACAATTCTAATCAAAACATCCCTGGGTAGTCTGGTGAGGTAATCAATATGGCCTTTAGAAATAGCCAGAAGCCAATCTAAGGTATTTTCTCCAGCAACTCTCTGAATTTCACCTACAAAATTAGGATTTAATATGCACATCATAAAATGAAATATATTTATTTAGGTGGATAAAACAGAAGGGGGGATTATCACTATTTTCTCACTAATGAGACAGCACAGTTCCTATTTTTAGTCGTGTGAGATATCCTTGTCTCAACCCGTGGATGAGATAAGAATTTCACGCTACTTTTCCAGTAAAAATGTTACGTTTCGCCAAATGTCATTCTAAGCTGGGAATGTCACATTATATACCTGTCTGATAGCTGAATAACAGATATATTACGGATTTAACCATGGGTTTTTTTAAATACAGAATCCAACCGTATTAAATATATTTGTGTCTTTTATTTTCATTTTTTCGTATTTCTAGATGTCCTTTTCCGTACCTTTGACGTCATTCTTCAATGACGTCAAAATATATGTCATGTCATATTTCATGTATGGGGTGTCTCATGAAGGAAAATACTGTACTTTCAATAAAATATTAGTGAGAAAAAGAATCAAACACCGGTAAGAGGGCAAGACGGAAAAATCTCAGACACCCAAGGGAAAGATTTCTGGTCTCCAACGAGGTTCTGCTGTGTTGGAGACCAATAGAAATCTTTCCTGCAGGTATCTGAGATTTTCCGTCTTGCCCTCTTACCGGTGTTAGATCCTTTATGTCTCTTGATTGTGTAGCATTTAATTGTGTCCTCTAGTTCAAAGTGTCCGCTGGACACTTTTATATATGTTATAGTGTCTAGCACACTATTTCATATCGCAATCTCTATAAAATATTGTCCAGGGGGACACTTTAACATAGGACACTATTATGTCTTACCCTTATCCTAACCCTACTAACCCTATACTAGGACACAATTTCATAGCACCGGACACTATTTCATATCACAATCTCTATATAATATTGTCCGGGGGGACACAACTTAGGACACTATTATGTCTTACAATTGCATGCGGTTGAAGTTCATAGGTGATAGATACTTCAAATCTTTCAAAACTCTTTATAGTAGTCTCTGAGATATGTTATCTTTGCTGATAATAATATCATTAAAATTAGTTTTAGTTAGTATGTCAATCATGTTGTTGGAGTTTGAGGTATGTCAGGAGTAGTATGTATTGTGGTTGGAAAACATTTTTTGTATCACTATGGATGACGAGTTTATGTGTAATATATCAGTAACTTATTTTTATTGTTGTGGAGTTTGAGGTATGTCATGAGTAGTATGTTTTTTTTTAGAGTTTGAGGTCTGTCCGGAGTAGTTTTTTTTGTTTTTGAGTTTGAGGTCTTCCAATATCAACAAAATGAAAAATCACCTCTCACCTTAACTCACTGAACACAAAAAAAGAACAATGACATATAACTTGTGACAGGAACAAACATGTGTGAAGATGCTGTTCAGTGTGAAGATGCTGTTGCGGCAGCCCTGCACTTTAATGGAATAAGAAGAAGATGTGGCAGGGTTAAACCAGTTAATGGGAGGCCCACTTGATAACTGGATCTCCAACGGCAACACATAAACAAATGATAAAAAAACCTGCACAATCAAGCATGATTGTATAAATTACATCCCAATAGTCTTTTAACTCTTTATCAGAATTGTTTCAATGGAAACTTACTAGCAAAAAGAGGTATTTTAATTTGTTTAAACTTGACTTACTGTGACACCTATCATCATCATGGAAATCTTTATAGGAATTCCTATATTCTGCTGGAGGTGTATGTGAATCTGCTCGTGATGGTGGTACAATCTTCCACAGTCGAAATACAATCTGAAATGTCATCAAGTATCAATAAATAGGATGTTCAATCAAATATAAACAATATTCCACAGTCATAATATAATCTGAAATGTCATCAAGTATCAATAAATAGGATGTTCAATAAAATATAAACAATATTCCACAGTCATAATATAATCTGAAATGTCATCAAGTATCAATAAATAGGATATTCAATAAAATATAAACAATATTCCACAGTCATAATATAATCTGAAACATACAACAGTGCTTAAATTTATTACAAATATAAATGATATGCAATAAAATACCTGCACATGTGGAAAATATTCTAGTCAAAATATAGTCTGACATATTTACATTCTTAGCCTATATGCAAATTTCACAACTTTTTACTAACTCCCTTTTTCTGTCACTTTGGATTCTCTTTTACTGCCAAAACATAGGTCATCAATTTTTTATTTACATTTTATCTTTACAATGAAGATTTCATCTATCATCACATAATTTTAGAGTGGGGAAAATATTAAGCAACTACATGAACTATTACGACATTCGTTAAAATATGTGTGTTATCACTTTTTAACACTTAAGATGTACTGTCTAAAAAAAAAATACTAAGTTAACAAACTGAAACAAAAGTATAAATAAATGAACAGGGGCAAAAAACTATTTATATATGTAAAATAAAATGAAATTATTATTCAATTCAAAAAGCGTGTAAAACTCTATTTTTATACTGAACGTTTGTGTTAACCAAAAAAAGAAATCTTCTCTTTTTAAGACAAAGCAGTTTTCTTTGTATATATTTGACAGTGTATTTAAGAAAAAAAAAATGTGGCATATTGGCAATAAAAGAATACTTAAATGACATACATAAATCAATACAAATTATAATTCAACAGATATGACAAGCACGTGATAGCTCGCTTTAAATGTTAGAAATGTGGTAAAATATTAAATAGTAAAAAAAAGAGAGTTGAATACTATAGGGAAAAAAATGTCTTTATTGTAACTGGAAACCGAAAGAGTATCCACCAACTGATCATTCGCAAAAAAAAATTAAGATTGCTTTCTTTGGAGTATACAAAAGTAATTTTTAAAGAAATTGATTCTATATTTGAATCGGAAATGTACCCTAGAAGCAAAATTTGACATCATGTCTTTACTATACATTTATTGACATTTATGCGGTAAAGATATCATAAATTATTAAACATTTCAAGGATTTCAAGTTTATACTGAATATAGACCAAGTATTTCATGATTTAGTTTTTTTTATATTTTGCCAAAAAATGAAAACATAAGTGTTGAAATACATGTATTATGAAACGCTTTATTATACATGGCAAAGCATATTTTATACGATTAACGAAAAATTTTGAGACAAAAATAGTTACATGAAGATGTTCCTTCAGTGTCCATACAGTGTTATGCAGACATTGTATTTTGGTCTAAACAAAAATCTTATGATGATCAGGGGTTTCAAAGTTTTTTATAATAGGAGGTACTTCTTAAATTTTAGGAGGTACCTAAAAAATTAGGCTGAGGGCCGTAAGGGGTCCAGGGGTCGGAAGCTCCTGAAATCTAGCATTTTGTGGACCAAAAAATGTACTTCAGAGACAGCAAAACATTAAGTGTTTATGAAAGAAAAATCCCATTAACTTTAGAGTTCAGATTTCACCAAGAGTGAAGACCATGCATAATGCCTGGATTCCCCCCCCTCCCCCCATTTCTTTATTGAATATTTCAGTTTACAGACTTCAGCCAAGATTATTCATAGATAGTCTGCCACATCTTAAAAAAACCCAAAAGGACCATAAAGAGCTACGGTTCCGCAGCTAGGCTTGACCAATCCATTGTTATCAAAGCTTAAACTTCTCAAAATTCTTTTGTTGGCTTTGTCCTTTTCTTTTTCACAATACCTTGGCTTGTGTGTTTTTTTTATACTTTATTACCAGTAATTAAGCTCATCAAAGACCATTGGCAGGATCAAGACATATAAGTGTCATAATTAATGAAACCAAGGACGTATATAGAATACGTCCTTGATGAAACATATAAATCATCAATCTTTAATAAAATTTATAATTTTTTAATACATCAATACAAATATAATTAAACAAAAACAATATATATTGTTACTTTCACGACTTATGTGCAAAAAAAATGTTTGAAAAAAACGATTCGCGGGAAGACATTTATTAACATTTGAATCACAAAAGTTAAATTATTTTGGAAAAAAAAGTGGGGACGGCGTTTTGACATTACAATGGGGAAGGTCTAAAACGCGGATTCTTTGAATTTTGAGAAATTTGATATCAAAGTTGAAAATTTGCCGATGGCTAACTCTGAAAAGATAGGCTTCCGGTCAAGATTGTGCTTTCCACCAATATTTCCATAAAATCAAATTTATATCATCTGATAGAGTATAACATTGTCTTTAAGAATATTTAAACGGTTTTTGACCGGGTTCATTGAATTTTGAGAAATTTGAAATCAAAGTTGAAAATTAGACGACTACTAACTCTGAAAAGGTAGGCTTCCGGTCAAGATTGTGCTTTTATCTAATACTTTAGCAAACAGATTTTTATATCGTCTGATAGAGTATAAAATTGTCTTTAAGATTATCTAAACGTTTTTGACCGGGGTCTTTTAATTTTGATACATTTGAGATCAAAATAAAAAATTTGTCCATTGCCCGTTCTCATTTTTGACACTTCCGGTCAACTTTTAAGTACCTAAATAATAAAATATTGTATTATTTATTTCTTGAAAAGATAGATCTTAACACTAGCTTTTAGAATCCGTTTAGATTTTTATCCTAGGTTGAGTACTTTTCAAGATATGATCTTTCAAGTACCCATTTTGGGCTTACTTCCGTGTTTTCCCACTTCCGCGTTTTAGACCTTCCCATTACAATGCAATTCGTATTTGAGCCATGTCCGGTCCTTTTTCAAGATTTCTAGTAATTTTCTATCCCTTATCTCCTCGTACCCCCTTTTAAAAATGTTTTTCAGCACACTTTCATTTCTTTGAACAACCGCGGTAGGGCCCCGTCAAAATATGTAAATAAATTAGCCATAGGTTTTTATTTTTTGATACCGGAAGTTAAACAATATGGACGGAGTTAAGCAACAAGACAGTACGCCCCAGTATGATTCGACCCTGGGTTTTAAATGGATAAAAAAAATCGCACAAACTATTGTGTAGTCATATATTCATAATAATCATACTTATATTACTGGAGATTACACTAAATTGTGTTTGAACATAATTTGTAATCGGTCACTTTTTTGTTTTGAAATGATGTAAGCTTTGTTCCGGTCCGAGTTTTACACAAGGATGAAAAGATATTGGGGCGAAAACATATCTATTTACCGCATGCGCAAACTGCTATTTACGATTCTAAGGTAAAGTTATTTTTAAAACAGGGAATATCCCATCAACTTGGTCGTGACGCAGTTGTTCGATTTGAATGCGAGAATTCAGCAATTGACGTGATCATTAATTTTTTATGAAAAATATTCCACAAGCCTATCGACCATCGTACTCGTGGTTTTGACCACCGCTAATTTTGGGGGGTTCAGTAATTTCTACCGGTACTATACACGATCTCAGGCGGGTAAAAGTACCGGGTACCGGCCCACTTTGAAACCCCTGGATGATATGTCGGATATGACTATGATACATATCGCTGGCTTCTTAGGTCGCTCCTGCTCTACATAAGGGAGCAATAGCTCGCTCTTAATGGTAGAAATGTGGCTAAAAAACAAGAAGAGTTGAATACTACGAAAAAACAATTCTTTGTCTTAATCAGGATTGCTTCCGTTTCTAAAAATGCAATAATAATAATTTATACTAAATTACTTGAAATAAATTATTTTTAAAAACATCTTTGGAGTATTCTGACAAACTGATTCTATATTTGAATCAGAAATGTACTCTGGAAGCAAACATGTGATGTATTGAATTTGTCTTTACTAGAACTTCATGTCTTTACTGTTGCTGTTGATGCGGCAAAGATTTCACATACACTTCACAGATTTTATGTTTATGCTTGTTCTAGACCAATTAGGTCATTAGCACAATCGAACCAATTTATTTGTTAATACCTATACTATAGTTTCTCTTATGATTCAGGTATTCAGATTTTGCCCAAAAAATGAAAACAAAAGTCTTGCAATATAATGAAAAGCTTAATTATACATGGCACCACATTTTTACATGAATAACAGAAATTTTGGAAACCAAAATACAGCTACATATGTTCCTTTCAATGTTTCAGTGTTAATACACTACATTGACATTGTATTTTGGTCTAAACGACCGTCTTGTGATGTTATGACTAGTCCATCTAGTATCACTCCTCTCTCAGGTTGTACCTATTCTTGATAGAAATTATCCACAAAGCATCAAGGTGACAAACTTTCATACATTGTTATTGGTGATACACTGTAAAAAGACTCACTACAGACGTACACTACATTACTAACATACAGACAGTGGACAAAAGTATTCGGACGCTTCCAGTTTTCTCTATATATTTCATATTATTCTACAATTAATTTTTTTTAATTCTGAAGTCAATTCATGCCCAATTTTGATAATTTTTTAATTGACACAAGCAAAATAGAAAGCAGTTAAACTGTATAATATCAATATTGTTTTACAAGACAAACATTTTGAGAAAACACAAGTTAAACACAAAACATAACTTATTTCATCCGAAACACAATACAATGATAGTACTTTTGTAGACAAATTATTAAGTCTTGTTCAAATCATGGTGGTTTGAAATACATGCTTCTAAAAATTCTTTGAAAATTATAACTATAAACTACATACTTTTCTGCTTTTGTTGATAAAACAAGTATCAAAATTGGACCTGAATTGACATCAGGATATTTATTTGAAAAATCATAGTTTTATATGAAACATATACAATGATGGGTATCGGTAAACTGAGAAACGAAACGAAAACAAAATCCAACGAAATGAAACGAAATCTGTAAAGTAAGAAAACGAAATCCAACGGAAAGAAACGAAATCTGTAAAGTAAGAAAACGAAATCCACCAAAAGACTGAAATGAATTGACGTTCATTGTTTTAATAAAGTCTTATAATATAATCACAAAGTAATGAATATATTTCATCAGTGTTAATTTTAAATTTATGGACCGTCGCAGGATTTCCGCTATTGTCGCGCCACATTCGTGCCATTATTGCGCGATTTCGAAGTAGAATGTGTCTCACGACGGTTGTACGAACGTCGCATGACGGACTCTATAGGAGCCTTAAGTCGGACATTTGGAAAGGGACGGTTTACACTGACAGGTTTTTATAATTATTTTCATAACGTTTCTATCATTATTTATTATTAATTATATCCCCTCGCCAACAAAGTTGCGGAGGATATAATAACGGCTAATGTCTGTCCGTATCTTTTCTTGATGGAGTAGTATGTCGTTAATTTTTCCTTTTTATCGGGGGTGGGTTTTTTGCAAGCCTACATTTGCATATCTCAATAGCGAAACGACCTTCACTCACAATACTACCCGATGTGCATATGTATAAGGCAGTATCATCAAATTTCAGGGTTGCATTTGTGGGCAGTTTTCCGACGAAGATATGTGGTGATGGGAATCGATGTTCGGTGGGTGTCCAGGGGGAGGAGGGATGTTGTTTCTTATCACAAATGGATGACAAGTCATAACTCTTTCGATTTTGGAGTTACCTGTTCAACTTTTATTTCACTTTGTCCTAATATAAGGAACACCAGGCTTTATTTTTATCTAGCTTTTGATTTTTTTAAACTTTGGAAAAATGGAGAAAAGGTCTTTTCACAAGGACCAAAATAGCTTCCAGATGTAAAATGAACCCTATTTCGGTTGAAAACTAATCTGATAGTTACATTCTTATATATATATCTGCGTAAAGTGACATTTTCCCTATGTAAAGAATGAGGTTGTTATTAGAGCAGAATTTATTCAAATTCTACATTAGAAGTGCACCTGATTTGTCGAAATCATTATTTTTCCAATAACAATTCATAGCTCGGCCGTCTTAGGTTTGTCGAAAATACTATTTTGCCAAAATAATGGAAATACTGAGATGCTGAACAAATGTCCACGAGACAACGATCCGACAAAACAGCAAAATACAAAACCTCATTTATATACAGTCTTGCCAAAATAAATTGGGTCCTATATCAATGACACCAATAGTTTACAAAAATCAAGTAAGAGGCCATGGTTTCTGGACTAAATTTCAAATAAAACAATGCTTGTCAATGTTTTGGTGAAATGGTTTAGAAAAAAACAAAAGTACATACATTATCTATAAAACTTTCAATTAGTAAATTTCAGATAGTTAAACCTTCGGACGTCTTGTTTTATATTTTTGCCTTAGTATTCCTCATACGACATGTATCTGAAACAAAACTTCGCCTCTAAGGGACCAGTGCAAAAGGCCATGTGACAAAGATATGTTTGCAACATGTTTTCATGGGACTTCAGGTTTTCTTGGCAGAATTTGGTAAAACCTATATTATTTTCATTGAAATTAGGCATGGGACATGTAGTTTTTTTTCATAAATATTGAACATGGGACAAAGACTTTTTAAGAGGCAAAATTGAAATGCACCGGTCCCAGCCCCTTATAAATTTTGCCTGGTCCCTAACTACCAAACAGCCCGTGCTTAGGGTACTTAGCTCCCAAAATGTGCACTTACTCACTTATCCCGTTAAAAAAATATTCAAGATGTAATATGATGAAGTTATATAGTTAATGTGCATAATTTTGACAGATGACATTTTTCAAGATGTTGTTTTCCGAAAGCCCTGTCCGAGTTCCGGGCGTCATAAAGAATAGGCCTGAAGCAGATCTCGGCTTGTTGTAAAAGCCGACTAAGAGAACTTAAGAGTCTGGCCGGGAGTCGGATGCTAAGCCCTCCGAGCAACTAAGGTGTGTACCTTAGGTGACTCGATGGCTAAATAGGGTAGTCCTCGCTTCAGGAGTTGTCAGGCTATTAGAGGAAAATCTTATCACGGACCATAGTAGGCCAACGTGTGTGGAGGGTGCCACTCACATAAAAGATCCTATCTGTAAATTGTTTTTCCTGTTTCCCATCCCAACCTCGCTTTTCTTTATCAAATTGATTTTTTTCATCTTGTTCTCGTCCCGATTATGCATGAAATATTAGCGACTGAACGTTAAACAAACAACAATAAATAAATCAATCCGAAGTGCGCATCCAGTCGGTATCAAATAGGAAATACTGAGATGTGGAATACTATAAGTTATAAGCTCCCTAGTGACCGTCTATCGTTATTTAGACGGTCAGTAAATCGTTGAAGGGTGAGCGCTCCACCATAAACCCTTCAACTATTTACTTACCGTCTAAATAACCATAGTCGGTCACAGGAGCTTATAACATTTTTGTACAATGTTGCTGATCTATAACTTGAAACAGTAACTAAGTTTTTTCCACGAACTATGTTTGACAGACTTTCTTGGAAGTTCTAAGGCTAAAGACGTAATGGTCAATACACAAAATTAAGCACCGCCCACTGACCTTCTGTAATCTTCCATCTGCATCATTTCACTACTGCGTGTTATTTTTATGAATGGAATTTTCTCCTGGCCAGGTAAACGTATTAATCTTATTCTCTAGATTTCCATATATGGCTCTCCTTTCTATCGTTATTTTTAGGAATGATTTTATCCAATCATAGGTTGTCAAATAAATGCAATATCGTACAATAGTATTTGAATGAATGCTGAATGTTATTGTAATTTTCAATCAAACTTCAAGGTAGAATCCCGTGCGTCATGCTTCGTAACCATAGGATGTAAAGATACGTCTCGATAGGTAGCTTAGGTCGAGTTACGTAATTCTATTGGATATCTCTAGTAGTGCTTACAAAGAATAAACGTTTAGTTCGTTTCGATTCTTGTCTTACTTTACAGAATTCGTTTTTTTTTTCATTTGATATTGTTTTCTTACTTTATAGATTTCGTTTCTTTTCTTTTCGTTATAATTTGTTTTCTTACTTTTACAGATTTCGACGTTTCTTTTCGTTGGATTTCGTTTTCTTACTTTTGTTTTGTCCACAGGCACAGGCACTTGTCCACTGTCTGTACATATAAATTATCATTATCAAACAAATAAAACAAACGTAAAATTAGTAATGGAGACATGGGATTTACAAGACTATATAAATATAATTTTATTGTTGTAAACGATTGTCTTAATCTACACCCATCTCATATTAGGCTTTGCTGATGCATTAAATGTATTTGAAAGGTCATGGTCATGGTCAACTTTCTTGTTGACACTCGTCAAGTCGTTTGTAAATTGTATACGCAAAAATTGTATACGCAAAAACCACAATAATGACAATTTGAGCTATTTAGGTTGTAGAATAAATTACCTCTGTTGGTGTTACAAAAATGTGATAAAAATCTTTGCTTGGTGCAGCTGCAACATTACCAAAATCCACTATAGCTTTGCTTTCGTTCAACCAACAAGGTGATATGCCCTCCATTTTGAAGCTTTGAAAATCACCATCTCAACCAAAAGCACCGAGACTTCATATATTATCTTTCGATGTTGTCATTATAGTATTAAGTTGTATTTTTATACTAAATAAATAGAAAACTATTTACAAAAAAAAATAACAAATTAAAAAAATTATAGACAATGTGAAAATAATTAACTAGTTCCTTGTTCATGTATATTACTGATCTTTGTAGGAAGCCAAGAACCAGTAGAGTGAATAAAGCATGCGGAAATCTCGGAGATTTTCGATGCAAATCTAAGAAAAACAAGCACCTGTTGTGTTCCGATAGAAGAGAAAAATATTTAGAAGTTGAAACCTTTTATGTTGAGAAGCTTCAAACCGTTATGTAACATATTTGATTAGATCTAGTAAGCTAGTGTTGGGAATGTGAAAACTCAAAGAAATATATATTCAACTGATACAGGAAATAGTGATGAGACATGTTATATTGTGGCTGTGCCTGTGCCGTGGTCAATCCCCTAGTAAATATTAAATTAAATGTTCATTTAGTTGAACATAATAGAACAAATCCAGGAAAATGAGAGGACGGACTGCTAAATTTCTAATATTGCTTATTTGTTTCTTTTTCTTAACATTTGCTTTACTATTTATGTATTGTGATCATAAACAGTGTTTATTCACACAGAAAAGAAACTCGTATTCTATAGACTTAAATTTTGATAGAAAGTTGTTGGATAAAGATTATGATCTAGATCTAGAAGATGAAGATGTTCTTGTCTTTCTCCACATGCAAAAGACTGGTGGTACTACATTTGGTAAACATCTAGTAAAAAATCTTGATGTTGACCAGCCTTGTGAGTGTTCAAAGGGAATAAAAAGATGTAACTGTTTGACAAGGAAACAAACTGTATGGTTGTTCAGTCGATATTCAACAGGGTGGGCATGTGGTCTCCATGCGGACTGGACAGAACTTAAGGGCTGTGTGGACAAAGAAATGGATAAACAAGAGGGTTTACACAGGAAAAGAAGGTATGAGTTGAAATGTGTGCACCATAACATATATTATACAGCCAGGTAACCTTTCAGGTTGAGATGGTCCAGCACAGAGCAGCTAGATACACCTGCAACATAAAAATGTATATCACAATACATAAATGTACCATCTCAGTTACTGAAATGTTACAAACAAGGCATGCCTACAAACAATCAACAAGCCAACTTTAAGAGAAAAGGCAAATAAAAACGTGCATCATCTTCTTCTACGAAATCATACACCACCTTGTAGCCATATACAGATGTGGATTGTACACGTACCCAACATATTTGCTTACTCCATCTTTACAGACTCATACAAACCACTAAATATTTATATAAATACTCATTCTCCCAAGAACAATATCACAATTGAACCTCCTATCTGTAGCTGCTGTAAAATGCACTACACTATATACAGTTTCCGAGAGAAGATTTCAATATCTGTTCTTGACCAACATCTCCACATCTAACAAATCACACTTGTATAAAGTTTTAGCCTAAAAGTATATAAAAGCCAAAAAACTTCTGAAATTTTATCAATTTGTATTTATACACATTTGTGTGTATTTGGCTGAATATAGAAATTAGATCTCATTCATGTAGTGACATTAGTGCACGGCACGTTAACGTCAGTATGTTGATGGAGTGCTGATTGAGCTACTGGATCCTGAACGGATTTCAGGTTGTACAAATTATTTTTTAAATAATTAAATAAACAGCTGAACATTAACCCAACAGGATGAGAGTTAGATTTTTTAGAGCTTTTTTTGTTGATTAGTTCTTTCTTCAAGATCATGCAGCAGGATTCGCAGTCACACACCGTTGGTACATGGCAGCACCAATTTGCTTAGCATAGCTATAGCGACGAAGTATTTAGCCACCTCTGCCAAATCCACTATATATATGAAAATATAGCTTCATTAATATTACACATTACATGTATTACAAATATCAATCACCTTAAGAAAAGTTATGATTATTCCATTTCTATTAAAAACAACTCGTATAAATACCATTAACTTTCATATTTTACAATGTTTTATTTTATCCAAACCTTTAAAAGTGATAAATGTACATACTAATGAAAACTTTATAAGTCACCTTTATTTTATCATGAAAGTATCAAATTACCTATTTATTTTGGAAAGGGGATTAAAAGGGACCAAAATTATGAAATTTCACATACAGGTACAAAGGTATTTGGAAGCCAAATATATACAAACTTTTCATTTTGCATCCAATTTTGATACTTTTTTTTAAATACTTGTCTATGAGTTATTTATGGGTCACTAGAAAAAATTTGCTTCTTTTCATGAAAACTGAGTCAAAACTTTGTATATTTGAAATTTTTTTCCTATTAAATTTTCTAAATTCCTTATGAAATTCTTTCCTGCATTTTTCAAACAGATTCTACCTAGTGATAACATTACACAACAATTATTTATAGTAAACTGGTGTAGGATGAAACCTTTCATGCCTTTGTCGTCCTGCTGCAGTCATGTCTTGCTTCATATGATGGAGCCCTTTATTAGAAGAGTTGGAAGATACCAAAGGGATAATCAGAATCCATATATCCAAGAACAGACAACACAATGGCCAAAAGAAAAAGTACAAAAGGACAAACAATGATCTACAAAACATACAAATAAAAATCGAGTAACACGAACGGAATCCCACTTAAAACCAGGGGTGAACTCAAGTGCTCTGGAAGGTTAAGCAGTTCCTGCTCCACTTAGTAGTGGCACCTGTCGTGTTAATCTACAAAACTGTAGTTACAAACCTGGTGACAAGTCATGAATGAGGGAAAGACCGGGAAGTGTTTACGACAAGTGGAACATATCTGTGGTCATTTGTGACACAGATATTCCATAACGGTCAACCAAGTAATGGTGGCGATCGTGTAAATTGTTGAAAGTCATCAAATAATTAAAAAGAAATATATGCAAAAACACTTTAATAAATACCTGTATTGTATTTCAAACATACTGGTAATATTAAACAATGTTGATTGAAATATTATTTTTCAGATTTCATTACATAACCATACTAAGAGACCCTATTACAAGATATATTAGTGAATGGAAACATGTACAGCGAGGAGCTACTTGGAAATCAGCAAGGTTATATTGTAATGGACATCAAGCTTCATTGGAGGAGGTACCATTTTGTTTTGAAGGATCCACTTGGGAGGATGTGATGCTGGAAGAATTTTTAAAATGTAAATACAATTTAGCAAATAATAGACAAACTCGGATGTTAGCAAATCTGAGTAAAGTCAATTGTTATAATGGAACAGGAATGAGTGAGGAGTTAAGACAACGAATGATGCTGGAAAGTGCAATTGAAAATTTAAAAAACATGTCTTTTTTTGGACTGACAGAATACCAAAGAGATACTCAACATCTATTTGAAGATACATTTCATATAAAATTTTCAAAAGCTTTTGAGCAGTATAATAAAACACATTCCAAAAAAGCTGAAAACAGGATTAATGACGATAATATTGCAAAGATAAAGGATCTAAATTCTTTAGATATTAAATTATATGATTTTGCCAAAAGATTATTTTTAGAAAGGGTAAAGGTTATGAGAGAAGAAATAGAAAGGAATGCATTATCTCCCTTAGATGTCAATATTGAAGATGGGCTGAACTCGACACATGATGAAAGTTCATGATCTCACACATTATAGAATCTAGTGTATTTTTTAAATTAATTTGATCTGTGATATATTAATGTCATAAAATCCATATACATGTATTTTTTTTGTATATATATACATGTAGATGTTTATGATATATCTGTCTGTACATGTAATGCTGGTTTGGATCAAAATGATATATTTTATACCAACATACACATGTATAAAAATTCTATTAAACATTTCATCCATATTATCTATAAGATATTTTATTTAAACATACATGTTGTACATGTATGAACACAGTGTAGTCTAGTGTAATTACAATAGTGTCTGTATAACACAGTGTAGTCTAGTGTAATTACAATAGTGTCTGTATAACACAGTGTAGTCTAGTGTAATTACAATAGTGTCTGTATAACACAGTGTAGTCTAGTGTAATTACAATAGTGTCTGTATAACACAGTGTAGTCTAGTGTAATTACAATAGTGTCTGTATAACACAGTGTAGTCTAGTGTAATTACAATAGTGTCTGTATAACACAGTGTAGTCTAGTGTAATTACAATAGTGTCTGTATAGCACAGTGTAGTCTAGTGTAATTACAATAGTGTCTGTGTAACACAGTGTAGTCTAGTGTAATTACAATAGTGTCTGTATAACACAGTGTAGTCTAGTGTAATTACAATAGTGTCTGTATAACACAGTGTAGTCTAGTGTAATTACAATAGTGTCTGTATAACACAGTGTAGTCTAGTGTAATTACAATAGTGTCTGTATAACACAGTGTAGTCTAGTGTAATTACAATAGTGTCTGTATAACACAGTGTAGTCTAGTGTAATTACAATAGTGTCTGTATAACACAGTGTAGTATAGTGTCTGTATAGACTAAAGCTCTATCACCAGTGACTTGTAAGACTTGATGGTCAGCTACAGCCAGACTGTGCTGGACACATTCCTGTAGTGATTAAAACTTAACCTGCAGGTACAAACTGATCTACTTTCATACATATTTTTGATAATCATCCAGCAATTTTTAAAACCAATTCATACTAACGGTTACTGATCCTGAAAGGCTCGAAAGTAAGTTTGTTTTAACAGCAAATTTTATGTCTATCATTGCTGGTTACTGAAATTCAAAAAGGTTTAACATTAATCAATCAATCATTCAGGACATTTTAATTTGTTATATATTTTGTGTAGAACTACCGGGTATATGTAAGCCTGAACTAGTCCCCCAAGCTTACAAAACATGTACATGTGCCAACAGATCTAGACAATATCAAGTCAATCAATCTTATAGAACTATATAGATATCATAGATGATCTTAGTACATATATTGTCATCCAAATTGATTTCAATGCAATTAACTTTATTTTTGTTCCCATTAATTACTGATTTTCATCATATTTTACCACTTATAGAATTGATACAGGAAGTCCAAAAGTTTTCCAAATTAGCATAATTAGTTAACAAGTCAGGTTGTAATATCTTGAGTGGTAGATGTTGATATATATAGAACTGTAATGGAAATTAATTTTGACCTTTTATAAATGTAATAAATTGTCTGAAAATTGTCGAGAAGATAGATACATGAGGACACTGAGGATAATTATAAACCCAGCTGACTGATGAAAGAGGTATGTAGGGGGAATTGATTTCAGGTAATTAACATATAGACAGGATACCCTTCTTGGTGGTGATTTCAGGTAATTAAGAAGAATTCCATTTATAGTAACGAGTCACAAATTCATACTTTCCAACAGTTTGGAATTGTACCTTTTTTCAGAAACATTTAAAATCTGTCATGAAATGTATTCACTGTGATGCTTAGCTTTTTTTTTTACCACCCGTTTTATATATATATATATATATATATACATGTATATGTATGTATGTAGTATTTAGAGTGTAAATGTAATGTACTGACCATTCCTTTGTTAATTGTTTTTTTTAATGTTTTGTGATATACAAATAAAGTCTTTTGTGCCAATATTTCAATGAACACAAGGACAATCTGTTTAACACTTGACAATAACCATGATCAACAATGTTAATGTTGTTATTAATACATATGTTTTATATACATTGTAAAAGTAAGATTAGACTTTGTTTTACCAAAGTGATCTTGGATATTTCTATGTAAATTTGGAGTCCTCTTTTGTAGTACATGTGTATTTATATATTATTATATGACATTTTTCATATCGGCCCTGGTATCATTTTGAGACATTCATATCGGACTGAGGGCTTCAGCCCAAGGTCTGATATGAACCGAGGGATGATATGGAAAATACCATTTAACAATCTATTTCTGACGTTTATCATATTTATTTATTATATATGAACAAATGAATTGTCTTCAGTTAAAGCTATCATTCAGATTGGCTATTATAATTGATAGTAAATCTTTAATTGTATAAATAAAAAAAAAGATTTATAATTAATTTAGGAATTTAGATTTTTTATTTTTTTTAATATGCTATATTTAGACACGTTACTTATGATCAGATCTTAGACTAGGATTAAATGCCTGTCAACTTATTATGAAAAACAAACACCTTGTCATGTACATGTATGTCTAAGAAATTTCTGACATTGGGCATAATTGAACATAAAGTTTAGTTAAAATGTCAGCTACATTTTGTAATTTTATGTAAATGACCTGAGTGAAGGTGTAGACATCTTGATTATTATATGCCCGGTGTATTGCTGTGAATATACAGTACATGACATTCCCAGTGTGAATACAATCAAAAGATGGCTGATTATCTGCAAACTGTACTTAATTAAACTTTGCTTTGCTACTTCTTGTTAGCTTCAGATAACACTTTTGTTTATTTCACTGTAATTTATTTGTAACATTGCAATGTATTTTTTTTCATATTGGTCAGGTCAATTTGTGCTAATCCACTAGTTAGTTTTATTTTCTTGTATATGTGTCATATATAAAATATATGTATGGATGTGTTTACAAATGTGTACCACATGTCTTCAAATGTTTACAAATAGTTTTTAATGTTACATTTATACAAAACAGTTTTAACACAGTCTTATTAATTACTTATATCACATAACCATAGTAACATAATTTTTAATCTGATCACATTTGAAAATCATGTTATTCATATATTAAAGGATGAAGTCCTTTTAACGGTAGGCTGTCCGATTTTGCCTCCTTTCTATATTGATAGCCAAATATCTGTTCACCGGAAGTTAAAAAGAAATAGATCAATTGGTATTTAGAAACGCAAAAGAAATATATTTCAATGAAAAATTCCCAATTCTTTAATTATTTACTCTATGCAAAATCGAAATAAACTTGAAATAAAATTCTAATAAAAAAATATCTTTCTACGAAACTCTCGACGGAAGAGCGGCGTAGGTAAAATGAACGGAACAAGCAATAATAAATCGGCTACAAAATTCATTCAAAATAAAAGATAATAACTTATACGTTTCATCGTATTATTGAAATTTTAGGACTTCGTCCTTCAAACAAGTTACCTGTCTCATATTATATAAACCCAGTATATAAATGTACAATATATGATGCATATGATCAACATATAACATAGGGATTATTTATGTCCCACGATATGCAATGTAGCTGAAATATTGCTAATGTTGGCATGAAGCACCAATAAATATATTATATATATCTGTCAAAGGCATTACAGTTTTAGCTGTCTACTGTTGTTTTAGTTTTTGTCATAATATTGTTTTTAGCTCACCTGGCCAAAGGCCATGTGTGGTTTTGTCATCACTTTGTGTCTGTCGTCCATCGGCCATCGTTGTCCTTGTTAAAATTTCATATATTGATCATCTCCTCTGAAACTACTGGGCCATATGGAACTAAAATTTGCAAGAATGATAATTGTGAGATTCTCTACAAAATTTTCTAATATCATTTTGATAAACAAAAAAATGTTTGTGATTGGCTAAAACTTTAAAAATCTTTTTCTTTGAAACTATAATTATAATTTATTTGTTAGTTAAAGTGACAGTGTCCACGATTTTTCATAATTTTTAAGTTTGACAATAACTTGAAAATAAGATAGATAAATCAATAAAATGACAAAATAACCATCTCAGATCAACAGAAATTTGTTTAATTATATGTAATTAAACATCGTCTGCTGGCCAAGCTCATGAATTATTCATGACCCATTGACCCAGATTTCTCAAAACAAAGATATGCATGTTTAAGGATAAATTAGACATACTTACCTTATAAGAACACAATTTATCCATCAAAACTCAAATTATTAGCCATTTTTGTAACAATTTTAGTTTGTAAACAACATACACTGTTTCAAACCGATTCCGCACATGCACAGTTCATCATACAGAGGTGGAGTTATCTTGATTGACTTGAATTAGAGTAGCCCAGATACAAATTGCTTGCTAACACATTTCCCCCGAAATATTTCGTGAAAACCACTTCGGTGTTTTTGGCTGTTTTAGATGAATTTTTACTCACATCTGTTCAAGTTTGGGAGAAAAAATCGGACAAAATCGTAGACACTGTCACTTTAATACAAATGGTGTATGTGAGATCTTCAAGAGAAATTCCTCATTTTTTATGGATCCAACGGAAAAACATGGCCACCATGAACAAATCTTATATCTGAGTGGCAGAAATGAAAAACTCCTGATATTAAAAGTTCTAATGATTTGTACGGTAACTTAGTAGGAATGATGTTTGTGAGATCCTTTACAAATATTTCTCATTTGGTCTCATCTAGCAAAAAAACGTGGTCGCCATGGGCAATTCTTGCTTCTGATTAGCTGAAACTTTTTAAATCTTCTCTAGAGAACTTACAAGTCTAAATGATTTGATAGTTTGTAAAAATAATGAATGTGAGGTCCTCAAACAAAAAATCGTTGTTTTGTATGGAGCCTGTGAAAAACATGACCACCATTGGCAGTTCTTGTTACTGAATGGCTGAAATTAAAACAATTATCTGAAGCTACATGTCTAAATGATTTCTTACATAGATCACATAGTACAAAGGATGTCAGTGGAGTCTTCTTCTAAAATTCCTCTTGTTCAGATAAAAACATGACAGAGATTGGCAATTCTTGTCTCAGAGAAACTACTAAATTTCTTGAACCCAATAGTGGATGAATAACCTTGTGGGCGATCTAGGCTCAGGTGAACTTCTAGTTTTCTTTTTTTTTCTTTCTATAAGTAGACTTTCCATTTTTGTAAAATTATTGTTATCTATTTATTATTTGTAACTATTAGTTACCTAATAGGTATACCATATTTTAGAGGCAACAAGTCTTTATGGGTAATAGGTCACAAGTTGGTTTTTCTCTCCATGTGTTTATCATAGTAAAATCATCTTTTAGAAATTGAAATGTTTCAACTTGTATTTCTTAAGATATGGTATACATTTTGTGTTTGTGTTCACTTTTATGACTAGTATTACATGTTTTGCTTATTTATTGGGTAGCGAAACAACTTAAAAAACCAACTTATATCCTTGGTAGTTTAAGAATTATTTTGCGTCTGAAAATCTTTTGCATCGGGCATTATTTTTCTGATCTTATTATTTTCTTAAGATGGTACTAGTGTGATACCAAGTTCACTCTAAATAGAAATGTCTTTTCTCCCATTATTACGGCGTTTTAACCCTGCTGAACCAGTGGTGGAAACATCTGTAATCCTCTAGAGGATTAAAATATCTCGTGCCTTTCCCCACATGTTGTCAAATCGGTAATTGAATCGGATTTTGAAATAAAGTTCGTGTTAAGTAATGGGAGAAACAAATTCTCCTTCAGTTAAATTTAAAATTTTAACCACTCGCCTGACGGCTTTTGGTTAAAATGTTAAATTTAACTCTCTTGAGTGGAGAAATATCGTAACCCACGGGCAACTGAAGGAGAATCTATATTTAATGGCTATATGACTTTTACATTTTTCAGAATTTTTCTGTGGAATTTGTAATTATCTATAGCCTATATTGACAAAGATTATATAAAAATCCAAATTTGAAAATCACTATAATTTGTACATTTTAACCTAAAATTGGCTGAAAATTGGAAATGTATATAACTTCATGTTAATTATCTCGTCACATGTCTATTGAAAATGCATGTTCGCAAGTTATTGAACATTATTATATTTATGTTTCTTTCTGTAATTTTGATAATTTTTATGATTTTTGTAAATTAGATCTGATTGGACACGATTCTGCATGATCTTGTCAACTTTTAATTCATCTTTAGCAAAATTTCATGATACTGTTTGAAATTGTGTGTTTTATGTATTATCAAATATAAGTCAATTAGAAATTGAAAAAAATTGAATTGAGAATCCATTTGTTAATCAGGTATACAACTACAGTCACTTGTATTTGTTTTAATTAGTTTAAAAAGAGATCAGATTTGTGATTTTCGGGAAATATTTTTGAATGGAGAAATATTCTAAAATTGATATCTCGACTGTGGTTATGTTAATTTTTATGATCATAATTTTTGCAAAAGTTCAAATTAAGCATATTACACTGTATCAAATTAATATTTTATTTGAAACATTTTTTTACTGCATTTCAGACAGAATTTCATTACACAAATATAAAATTAAAAACTATTAAAGAGTCATAGAAACAGATTGAAATGTGGTTATAATTGAAAAATACAAAAACTTTGTTGAAATCCAAATGTTGCCTATAGAATATAATAAATATACAAACATTTGATATCAAGTTTTATACAATCACAAACTATCTATTGATTTATATTGGTTATAGGGCATCATTAAACATTCACACATTTTCTAAGACGTTTCAAATCGTGATGCTACTACAACAAGTTCATATATGACACAGTACTCAACTTTATAATGTAATGATACGGTGAATTATATACAACAAACATGTAGATAATTAATTGTTTTAAATTTATTCTGTTTATATCAATATTATGACATGTATTTTATTTCTTTAATATATCTGTGAATTGGTGCTCTAAATTGCAAGGTTTTCAAAAGTTGAGAATTTATTATCACATTGGAATTAGCAATAGACTTCATTCCCATTCTTGATTTTGAACACATTAAATATTACCTTATACCATTTAAAATTTAAAAAAGCTGGAGAAGAGAAGTAATAAACATAGTACCCACCCCCTTATATAAATAATGGATCCCTTTGTCACAGTTTATCATGCAAAATAAGATGAGGATTAATAAACATAGTACCCACCCCCTTATATAAATAATGGATCCCTTTGTCACAGTTTATCATGCAAAATAAGATGAGGATTAATAAACATAGTACCCACCCCCTTATATAAATAATGGATCCCTTTGTCACAGTTTATCATGCAAAATAAGATGAGGATTTCCCCAGAAATTTTTGTATAGGTTATAATTCACTTCAGTCAGATATATTAAGGTAAATGGGATTATTTGAGAATCTTTCTGGATAATGCTTAACATGCGACTTGTACATCAAAGTCAGTGCGAGACAGCACATGTCTGCCGGTGTGTGGTACTCTTTTTAATCTGTCTTCTGAGTCAAAGTGAATGCAAGACGGTCTTAGCTTGCAGAAGAGTTATAATCTTATATCTCAAAGTGAGTGTTATACTTGCTTAGTCTGCATATAAGTGGTGGTTTTTTTTTACCAGTATTATACCTTAAAATGAGTGTGAGATGCCTTAGCAGGCAGATGAGTGGTACAATTCCCCCTTGCAATATTATAAATCAACTTTACCAGGTGAGTTAGACAGGCTCAGGTGAGTCTATTAATTCAATAAGGTATTATTAAATCAGTTTTTATATGTTTTTAAACAAAAATAGACTGTATTTTCAGATTAGACACATTTAGTTTATTTTTAGATTGTGTAAAAAAAAAACTGATTAAAATATTATTTGTCTCAAGAAATTGCAAAGCACAGCACAGCAACTAATTTTCATGGACAAATTTCGGGTGTGAACAAAGATTTTAGCTGATATCAATATACCAAATGGTGGTTATGAAACTAATTACACATGTAGCTGATTTCAGTCACATGACTGTTGATGTACTACAGAATTCCAATTTTTACCAGAACCAAGTCATAGGCCTAAGTGGAATGAGAAAAATTATTCTTCACATAATGTCGGAAATATATCACAAAGAGATATTTAGGAACCATTAAATATTAAGTCTGCTTTAAAACCAGATATCAAATAAATTCTGATTTTATTTGTGTAAAATAATAATATAATTGATTGGAACTTTTACATCCAGACATTGTTATTGTTATATTGTACAAAAGACAGAACATCAATTATTTTAGATAGAATTATTGGTGCTTTTGTTGCATATAATGTTTTATAGCCAAATGAATAAACATATAAAATATTCCATTTTTTTCCCATAGATATGCTTTTAAATGTGAAACATTCCTCTATTGAGGATTTATCTTATGTGACATACTTGTATGTTGAAGGGGTTGTCGTTGTGATCGTAATGGTAGTTGAATTTACAACTACCTATGTAATCAGTTTGAATCCCGCTCAGACGAGGTGTACTCAATACAACATTATGTGATAAAGTTTGTCAGTGACTTGTGGCAGGTACTCTGGTTTCCTCCATCAATAAAACTGGCTGCAACGATATAACTGAAATATTGTTGAAAGTGGTGTTAAACACCATGCCCCCTGTATCTTGAATGGCAACTTGTATTTAGATATATCTAATATACCACTTTATCCCTCGATTGATTAAAGACTCACCGTCACTTGTCTATTGATGGCAAACCATACATGCCATACACAAACACATATAAATATGTAATATTTCTTGATCACTAAGACTTGAGATATTTCCTTTTTATTATACAATGGAAAACTTATGCACTTCCGTTGAAAGAAACACCCTCTGTGGTTGGATAAAGTGTTCCCTCTGTTGGTGATAAACTGCTTGTATCTCTCTAATTGGACCATTTGTTCCTTCTCTAGTACTCAGATGTACTTCTTCTTCCACTGAATGGATTATCCCTATTATTGGGTTCAGATTTGACTCATGATAGTAACTCTATGAAAATTATGTAATACTTCACTTCTTCTTCTTCTTCTTTAGAAAATCCACCCTATGTGCAGGGTCACCGCATAATTAATGCCTTTTAAAATTTTATAATTTTTTTTTTTTTTTTTTTACATTAAAATTAATAGTAAATACCGCTTTAAGGGTGTAAACACAGGCACTTGTTTCATTCAAGGTAAACATCTGCTCTTTACCCCTTCCCCACTTCGTCTCAATATTTTTCGCTTATTTGTGATTCTTTCGCTGACCCAATTATATCGTTACACTCCCGAGATATTTCTCTTTTCGACTGTCACATTGAAATTTAAATACCGGGCCCCCCTCAGACGAATTGGAAGGGAATATTCAGCGAAAGTCGCATTTTCTATTTTTCAGTCAATGAAACGGATAGTCACTTCCGGTCCGTTCTAAATTGATCAGTTATTTTTTCTGTTTTCTGAAATATGAATCTTTCTCAAACTGTGTGCAATCATATAATGGGAATATAGGCTATTTTGATGGAATTTATACATGTGAGAATTTGACATTTCATCTGCAAACTGAAAAAGAGATGGAATTTATACATGTGAGAATTTGACATTTCATCTGCAAACTGAAAAAGATGTAAAATTTGTGAGTGTCAGAGATGATGTGTTTACACAACGCATAGATTCCTTGAAAATAGCCGTTATTATTCATAACTTCAATGACTAAGTCAAAACACAACACAATGCAATCAACTACAGACCAATCTCATTAAGGGACCGACCATTTAACTTGAAGGGGGGGGTTAAGGTTTTTTGTTTCGTTCAGAATTTTTTTTTCGGACAACACAAGAGTTAGAATATTTATTTTTTTTGTCGCGCAAAGCGCGAATTTTTTTTCCAGACTTTAACATTAGGTTATATGACAAAAACTCTGAATCAGATTATTATTTTTTTCCTCCACCAAAATCAGAAATATTTTTTTCAGCAACATTGGGAATCAGAATATTTTTTTTAGAAAAAAACCATAACCCCCCCTTCAAGTTAAATGGTCGTTCCCTAACCTGTATACTCTGTAAAATCATGGAGCACATCATAGCTAGTAATCTCATGAAACATCTTGAAAGCAACAACATCCTTTACGACCTGCAACATGGTTTCCGCTCCTCAAGATCGTGCGAAACACAACTGACATCATTTATACAAGAACTAGCTAAAAACAACAGCGATAAAATACAAACTGATGTCATTGTGATGGACTTTGCCAAGGCCTTTGACAAAGTCCCTCACAAAAGACTACTTTACAAGCTGAAATACTATGGCACAGACAACAATACCCTGAACTGGATAGAAGAACACAAACAGTCATATTGGACGGTGAAATATCTGAAAAAATACATGTAACTTCTGGCGTTCCACAAGGCACTGTACTAGGACCGATCCTCTTTTTAGTATACATCTTAAGACTATTTGCGGATGACAGCATACTCTACAAGACAATTATAGATGAAAGTGACGCACACAAACTACAAGAAGATCTTGACCAGCAGCAAAATGGGAAAATGACTGGCTTATGCAATTCCATCCTGACAAATGCCCAGTCATGCACATACCAACTAAGAAGAACCCTATACATCACAAATACGTACTCCATCAACGTACTCTCCAAACTGAATCTTCAACAAAATACCTAGGCGTCACAATCCAATCAGATCTTAAATGTAATAAACACATAGACAACATCAGTTCAACAGCAAGCACACATCTTAACTTTATTAAACGTAATCTAAAAGTAAATTCAAAGTCAGTGAAAGAGAAAGCATATACTAGTACATCTTTCATACGACCAAAATTAGAATGCAGTAGCTGTGTCTGGGACCCTCGTACCAAATCTAACATCAGTAAACTGGAAATGGTCCAACGCAGAGCGGCCAGATACACCTGCAATAGATTCCATAACACCAGCTCTGTCACGAACATACTTGCAGAAATCAAATGGCCACAATTACAACTGAGAAGAACAAGAACACGCCTCATATTCTTCTACAAAATATACATCATCTAGTTGCTATATATCCAACCAACCTACTAGTACCATCTGACAGTAGAACACGACAATACACACACAGCCACTCATACAGACATATCCATACAAGTTTAGACTCATAAATACTCCTATCCGAAAACCATTGTACAGTGGAACCTCCTCCCAGCTGCTGCTGTACAATGACCCACACTTGACAGCTTCAAAGAACAGATACCACTATCTCTTCTCCAACAACACATCTAATTATCAGTCAACTGTACATAGTTTTAACCACACTGCACCACTGTATATAGTTATCACATTTATTTGAACGTTATAAAAATTTATTTTACCCCACGCATGCACGGCACATAATCGTCAATAAGATGACGGTGTGCGGAAATTGAAAGAAGAAGAAGTAATGCGTCAAATATTATTTTCACTGTTCAAAAGTAATTCTTTTTGAATATTCATATGCAGCAAATAGCAATATAGATGTATAAAAAAAATCAGCCGATATGATGCACGGCTGCTTATCGCTCTCTTTCACCACAATATGTTATTACCAGAAAATCATGAGATCGACTTTCCGTGGTGAATAAGAGCGACATATATTCCTGGTCACCGTGCAAAGGTAGGGAATTTCATAGCATATATTTCAGTATAATGACTATTCGGCAATGTGATTCTGTGGCCAAGGCATTTTCCTTGATGCCCGTTAGCTTTTATATCGAACCATACTTACTAATTTTCCTATCAATGATTTGTGCCAGTTCCTGACGAAGGAAACTTGACCAGTGCTCGTTGTTCTCGGCATTTTTAAGCAAACCAACAGCGTGAAATAATTTGATTTTATTACTTGCATTAGTCGGATATGGAATAAATCGTCAACATGCATTTATCTTCCTACACGTGTTCCTCCAAATAAATGTGATGCATTAGATAGATAAGTTATGCATGAGAAAGCGGGTGATGCATGAGAATTGTAACGTTGTTGATAACAGTCCTAGGTTGGACTATATATCAATGAAGAATTTGAATTTTGAATTTGAAAAACCGGTGATGATTTAAAACAATTTCAATTCAATGTTTCAAACGCGAAATGCAATAAGATTACAACAGATACTTCTAGTTGAATTTTTATCTATTGAAGAAAAAAGAGCAAATAAAGCGCAAGATACGAAACTGTAGCTCTAATGGTCCTGTTTTGTTGTCTGATATATACGTCTATGAGGCGAAAATATCATCTACATCTACATCTACATTTTACGACAATCCATCAATGGTGATGATTACTTGTCGGACGCAGCGCGAACAGACAAAAAATTTATAAAAAGAGTGCAGATCATATAAACAGTGACAAGATAAAATTATATACAAAATTTATTTACAGACTGAAGTTTGTTGTTTAGTAGTAATGGCTTTGGGCCAATGATTTAAATGGGTCCAAAGTGGATGCCATGAGTGTTGCATGTGACAAAGAATTCCATAAGATAACTGTGTGTGGAAAATAACTGTACTTGAAATAATTTGTTCTAGTGTTGAAAAGTTGGTACTGTAAAATGTTAGAATTCCTGGTGTGCATGATGGGTTGTTTTACAAGGTAGAGGTTAAGATCTATTGCTACTAAGTTGTGTGTGATCTTATACAACATAGTCACTCTATTGATAATTCTTCTGTTTTCAAGTGTGTTCCAATTGATGTGGTTAAGCATAGATGTAACACTGCTTGTGTTGTGATACCTTTTTGTTACATATCGGGCTGCTATTCTTTGTACACTTTCTATTTTGTCAATGTGTTGTTTAGTATGAGGTGCCCAAATTGAAGAACAGTACTCCAGGTTTGATCTTACCATGGATTTGTGTGCCAGACTTTTGGTCTCTTCCAGTTTGATCTGCAAATTTCTACGCCAAAAGCTTAAGATCTTATTAGCTTTTGCAGTAATGTTATTGATGTGTGTGTCCAATGACATTGCTTGACAAAGTGATACCTAAATATTTTGCAGTATTTACTGACTCGAGTACGTGACCTTTGAGTGTATAATTGAATGCATGAGGTTGGTGTGATCTTGTTATACTTAAAGAATTACATTTTTGCGGATGATACTACATACCCCATGTTGATCCCCAGAGAGCTAGTTTATTTAAGTCCATTTGCAGAGTGATACAGTCTTGGTGGTTTTCTATTGTTCGATATAAGATACAATCATCTGCAAATAAGCGTGTTTTAGATGAGACGGATGCAGGCAAGTCATTAATGAACACAAGGAAGAGTAGCGGCCAAGGACCGACCTCTGCGGAACACCACTGACAACAGGCATTTGACTAGAAATCTCACCATCAAGAACTACCCGTTGTTGCCTATTGTTAAGGAAAGCAGAGATCCAATTCCAGATGTTTCCTCTGATGCCGTAATTGTCTAATTTCCTTAACAATTTCTTGTCAAATGCCTTAGAAAAATCCAGAATAATTAGATCAGTTTGTTTACCAGTATGTAAGTTGTTTAGTAGTTCATGACTGAGTGTGAGTAACTGTGTTTCACAACTGCGCTTTAATCGGAAGCCATGTTGACAATCAACCAAGATGTTATGTTGATCAAGGTGTTTTAACATGTTACTGACAACAATATGTTCAAGAAGTTTACAACATATACATGTTAATGATACTGGCCTGTAATTGCTAGCTAAGTACTTTTCCCCTTTCTTAAAGATTGGAATTACGTTTGCTTGCCTCCAATCTGTGGGTACCTCACCTCTTGATAAAGATGTATTGAATATGGTGGTTAGAAGAGGTGCAAATTCATGTGCATATTGTTTGAGAATACGTAAAGAAATTTCACCCGACCTGTGGCTTTAGATGCATATGGATCTAGTTTGTTTAGTAGTTTTTCAGTACCGTTGGCTGTAACTGTGATTTCAGGCATAGATGGATAATTTTCTGTGAGAGATGGCAGTTCTTCATTTTCACATTCAGGTGTAAATACAGAATGATATTGTAAGTTTAAAATTTCTGCTTTTTGTCGTGTGTCATTAATAAGTATACCCTCTTGTCTCAAAGGTGCAACTCCTGAGCTGTCTTTCTTAGTATACCCTCTTGTCTCAAAGGTGCTGAGCTGTCTTTCTTAGTATACCCTCTTGTCTCAAAGGTGCTGAGCTGTCTTTCTTAGTATACCCTCTTGTCTCAAAGGTGCAACTCCTGAGCTGTCTTTCTTAGTGTTTCGTATATAATTGCAGAATTTTTTCTGTTTTTGTACTTTTTCTGAATTTTCGTCATATCATATTATGTTTTCGAGATAGTTCCAATATGCTCTTCTAGTTTCTTTCTGGAGCCTTTGCTTAGTGTCTTTAAATTGTTGTATTGTTTTTGTGTTTCTGTGTTGATTCATTCTCTTGTACAGTTTGTTTCTTTTTCTGATCAAAGATTTTATTTCCTTGTTAATCCAGGGTAGGTTTTTTTTTGGAGTTATTTATCATTTTGGTTGGAATAAATTCATTCATGATGTCAAGAATTTTCTGTTTTAAAGTGTTCCCATAAATTGTCTATGTTTGGGTTTTGGTCTGTCATGAGGCTATTTCAATCTATTGTCTTCAGGTTTTCACTGATTTTTTTCTGTGTTTGCTTTATTATAAAGAAAAACTTTTCTTGGTGGTTTGACTACTTTTCTGGGTTTTAAGTTGGCTTCAATGTACACTATATCGTAATCAGAAATACCCGGTATCACTTCTATTTTATTTATTAGTGAGCTATTACTTGTAAAAAATAAATCTAGTGTTGTCTCTGAAGTTGCTGTAATATCTGTTGGCTTAGTAACAACTTGTTCTAAGTAATTGTTTTGACATATATCAAGTAGTTGCTTGCACTGTTTGGTGTTTTGTGCTTTGTTCTTATATTCTTGTCTTTTCAACATTAAAGGAGACTGACTAGATTATGGTTTAAATTGTTACTACTTAATAATGTTTGTGTATGCATTTGTCAAACCCATTGTATGTATCCGGTTGAACAATAAAATTATTATTATTATTATTATTATTGTGGGCCAATGAGCTAGCCCTATGAAAATTAGATTCGGTGTCCTTGTCTAGTAAAACAGATATTGAAAAAATACAAAGTACAATGCAATTGGTGCTCTATATTATAAATGTTAAATAAATGTAAATATTTTGTATATATTTCTAAGTTATCTCCCTGTAACCGTGACATTCTGTTTTATGACTTAAATCTTTATTATTTACACAATGGGAGTTTATGTCCTGATAAATAGATAAGATAATTTGTGTTGTCATACATAGTAACACTTTACACTAAAATTACTATTATTGAAATTGTTTGAAATATTGACCTTTTGTTTGAATGAACTGAGACCTTCAACAGTTATAATAGACACAGTAAATCGCCAATATGACAGAAGGAACAAAATGTCCTCGTGATATGTTATGTTACTACAGACAGCTATAGAACACAATGAACGATAATAAACTTAACTGTTCTTCAGTGATACTCTCACTCAAGATATACTATTGCAAACGTTTTCTGCAAACTCATGGCAAACAAACACATTTAAATGTTCCTGTAATGTTGCTGCAAACATCGTATGTTTCTGCAATATTGCAGCAATGTTTACAGAAAGGTAGCTACTACCTGCAAACATTAATTTTTTTTGTAATGACAAGCTTGCTGGAAACATTTGTGTTCCGTAACGGTATTCGATCAGATCTCAACGTTTCATGAAAAGAATCGAGAAAGGCACACAGAAACGCTATTGATAACAACTTGTGGATACTCAAGATTACACACAAACAGCTACAGAACACAACAGAGGACAATTACGAAAAAGAGTTAGATTATGCTTGAACTCATCAATATGGTCAAGAACGATGTGAATGAAGACCGAATGCATTTTTATCAGATTCATCGCAAGAGGATGACCTCGACCATTTTAAGGATTGTGCTAGAGAATTTGCCTATACGTAGGTACTAGAAAGTCACGAATTTTCGAAGCTCAAGAAAAAAGATGATTGAGGAGGTCTTGAGCAGATTGATAGTTACCGTGTGTTGGACAGACGATTAAAACATTCCATTATGAGACCTCTCATGTTTGTTGCATACGGTCACATGCGAACAAACGGCAGTCAAAGTGTAGTGCTTTATTTCCAAGTACAGAGACCGAATGAATTGTTAGATTATTTTGGAAACACACTGGATATATAACATCGATTGTTGAAGAATGTGCTGATTGTTATTAGAATCTGTTACCTTTAATTGATCAAACAGAATTCAACCGAGTTCAGGGGAAAAAATATAATTTTTTGGCGTAAAATCGTGATTTTTCACACGAAATACCCCAACAATTTCGCGCTTCCCTCCGCTCGGCGCAATTTTTTTAAGTGCGCCCCCCCTAACTTGAAATCCTGGATCCGCCCCTGGAGTTGTACTGATAAATTTGGACTCGATTAAGCGTATTACGTTTAAGTTGTGATTCAGAGATTTTAGAATGGAAGATACTCTGAATGCTTGAAGAAAATTATGTTAAACTTGTAACGCCTCTTACAGGAATTGTTACTGGAACAAAACTAGCATATTTTTTTTAACAGAAAACACTTCTTTTTTTTGTTGATGTGTATCACCCATCATAGTCGCTCATTTGAACCTTTTCTTGACATTTGGAATAAGTTTCCTGTAATTTGTTTCATTAAAAATGGCCTACGTAGTGGCAAATGTTATGTTGTAAAAACACTCTTATTCTAGATAAAAAGTTGTCTGAAACAGGCGTCATCAAATTGCTCGATTTTTTTTATTCACAGCCTTTTGTTACTGCTACTAATATGTATGGTGGGCGTGCTTTTCAACATAAAGTCCGCATTCCTATGGGTATCCACTGTGCACCTCGCCGACTTGTTCCTTTATTCGTATGAAGGGGCGTCTCATGGAAAAACCCAATTCAACTATATAGATGTAAAAGACACCACAGATACAGCCATGTATGCTTAATACCTTGAAGTACACCTTGATGGAGGGTTGCAGCTTAAGTTTTCCAAGTGGTTGGCTGTGTAAAAGTGAAAGAAACCGACATGAACATGTCGGTTTGTGCCTAATCCAGATAACATTTTCGTTTCGTAATAAATTGGATTCAGAATCAATCATGTTTCAAACTCTGATTTTTACCATATCCCAATGATTGATAATTGGTATTTTACAGCCGTTTTTGCATCTATTTTTTGTGTGTTATATCATACCTTTTGTTAATATATAAAGTATTGAAAACTTATTAACCTTAATTCCTATTGCCATAAGCTCGAATCCCAGTGGAACAAACCTGGGTATGTGTAAATCTCATTTTGTATCCATCGTCAACTAATTCAATCACTCTGTAACAGGAGCGTGTTTGGATATGTCTCGCTTGGTGGTTGCCAATCAAAAAGCTCAGAGACACAGGATCAAAAGTTATACTTTTTCATATTTCAAACATCAAAGTTATACTAAAGAATTATCTGCTGTCAAATGTTTTGCGATTTGCTCATAAATTCTGCTTTTGAGGGGATTTCTAATGTTATGCAGTTGATTTTAGTTAAATTAAGTGGCATATTAGGTAAAAATATTTAATAAAAAAATTCCACGATATTCGCCTTTCATATTACTTTAATTATCTGTCATAATTTTACCAATTAAAAAAAACCAATTGCATAATTTGTTAAACATGTTAAAGATATTTCACCAAAATCATACATATTTCGTCAAAATTGTATTGTTAAATTGTGAATATTCACTTAATTCAATAGTAAATTATATAATTCTTTACAAGATTTTACAGTTAAAATACACGTAAAAATATAACTACATTTCAGAAACAAACTTTAATTGTTAAAACAACATAACCCCCTATGTTTATTTATACCTGTGATTAAAAGTGGGCAAACCAGGATGACATCATTGCAAGGGGTAACCCATTATGACTTAAGTGAATGAAGCGGACATATTTCCTCCTTCTACAGATAAGAAACTGCTCATGAAGTTTTTAGCCATGATTGAATTTTAACGGAAATTGTGTTCAAACGTTGTTAATGTTGTTAAACCATTTACTTGCCTTTTACGCAAATAATCTAAATTCATCTGGAGTGAAGATTATCAAAGAACTTTGATATGAAGGATATATCTGTCAGTTGATACAATATTTCAGTGCTTGTGGGTCCTATCATGATTTCCTTGATAGAGGGTTATTGCTAACTATGTATCTATTGAACCAAGGGTTGAAGTCATCACTTTGAAAGTTTTACGGTCACCACCATGACTTGTGTAGCCGTTACGGGATATCTGTTATCAATAACCATGGATATGTTACGTTTGTTGTAAGATCACAATCCAGTCATTTCTCCATTCATGACTGATCGGGTTTGTCACAAGAGTAACACGACGGGTACCAATAGTGGAGCAGGAATTACTTAACCTTCCAGAGCACCTGAGTTTACCCCAATTTTTTGTGCGATTCGTTTTCCTCAATCTGTAGTTTCAGTGTAGTATTTTGTAGATCATTGTATGTCCTTTTGTGGTTTTTCTTTTGGCCACGAAATTTTCTGTCCTTCTTCGATTTACGGCTTCTGATTACCTCTTTGGAATCGTCATAACTTTTTTGGGTTCAATCAAATTTATACTTTCTGAGGAAAATGTAATTTTTATTTTCCAATAGGGTCCTAGGAAACACAATTCATAGTCGGTTTCACTTGTTTTGTCTCGGATAAAAAAAGTCTACCTTCATATCTAAGGGACGTAATTCTAGTTCCATGGGAACACATGCGATTTCAGGGAAGGAGATGTTTGAAATTTAAGCTAATCAGAAAGCATGATTAGCCCCGGCATCCGTGTTGAAATTCCGGTATCAACGGAAATGATTTGAAGCATTTCCACCAAATGTGGTTCTAATCAGACCAGCAGTTGTGAAAAATATATTGAAATGATAAAGCTAAGGGACGCAGATGATGGACACAAAGTGATGATAATACTTCCCAATGGCGAATCCAGAGGGGGGCGAAGGGGACGTTCGCCTGCCCTAAAAAAAAATAAAATAAAGCATATCAGCATTAATTCATTCGTCTGTTAAATGTAATAAATCATTATATATTTTTACCCGTTGCATTGCCCTTTTAGTTTATCTAATTACTTTTTAACCTTTGAAGCAGTCGACGATTAATCAGAAAACAAAGTGATATTATAACCCCTTAGACATTAAGTTTATCAAAATCCATCCATTCTACAAACACTTCAATACAAATTACCCCATTTTCAACAGAGAAACATGAGAAAATTGGCTAATATAGCACGCCGGGTATTCGGAAACTTGGTGCAAGCTAGTTATTTTAAACGTTTTCATTGGTCAATTTTGAATTTTTGGACACTACAGACCGCGGAGCATGCTGTTCCGTGTTCCGTTGCCGTCATGCTCCACGGTCTGTAGTGTCCAAAAATTCAAAATTGGTCAATGAAAACGTTCAAAATAACTAGCTTGCACAGAGTTCAAAGTGTCCGCACCTGTTCCGAGTATACGAATACCCGGCTTGATAAGTAAATCAGGGGAGTCACAGCTCCAGATAGATAATTTCAAGTGACATCTCCCTTTAATTTACACTCACTGCTTAGAAACTATTTGAAACTTTTTAGAGAAGATTCATGCGTTTTAATACACTTCATCACATTCACAAAATGCTTCAAAATTGTTGACGGAAAAGCTTCCTAAATACTCAAAACCCAGGAACTTCCGGGGGGCTTTGTCCCCCGTTGCCTCCTACCAGGGCTCTGTCCTGGACCCGCTGGAGACCCTATGCGGTCCCCAGACCCCTGTCCGACTTTCGTCCCCCCTAAAACAAAATCCTGGATCCGCCCCTGCTACCTATGGACCTTTGGTCCAGAGGAGCTAAAAAAGTGGCAGTGTTGGTTGAACTAGTTTTAAGTTGACGTCATCACTTCGAAAGTTTTACGGTCGCCACCTTGACTTGGTTAACCGTTGTGGAATATCTGTGTCGCAAATGACCACGGATGTAATCACAATCCGGTGCTTTCCTCATTCATGACTTATCACCGAGTTTGTAATAACGGTAACATGACAGTTACCACACGTGGAACAGGAACTGCCCACCCTTCCGAAGCACCTGAGTTCAATACGGTTTTAGTGGGGTTCTTGTTGCTCTATCTTAAGTTTTCTATGTTATGCTTTGTAGATTGTTGTTTGTCCCTTTTCTTTTTGTCATTGTGTTGTCTGTCCTTCCATTGACGGCTTCTGATTACACCTCTGGTATCCTCAATCTTTTCTTTTTTTGTCATTGTGTTGTCTGTCCTTCCATTTACGGCTTCTGATTACACCTCTGGTATCCTCAATCTTTTCTTTTAGACCCTAACCTCCTCTTTTAGGGTCATGACTTGGTCATGTAATTGTTTTATACACGTGACTAAAATGCGAACTCTCACTTATACCTGGGGAAGCAATTTTGACCAAACAAAAAACAAGATAAACATTTTAGAAGAAACAATTTTATATTGAAAAGGAAGTCTTCAACAATGTTATGTACAAGACATATAAAATACACCAAATAACATTGAACATTACTATTTAATATTAAAAATCCAATGAATAATATAAATTTAATACAATAATGAAATATTTACTAAACAACTTTAGGTTCTATGAGAAAGAGGTTGTATGGAAATAAGAAAACTGTCAGCATTGTTCTACTGTTTGAAAATCAATCATCAATGGGTACTTTCAATGCTCATTATTTTGAAAGGAAATTTGTCGTAAAATAATGTTCTGTATAAATTAAACTCTGAAATTTCCATTGAACACAAATACTAGTAAATAAACATACGAAATTTTGGGATCAAATATATAAGTTTTATTGGTGGAGGAAACCAGAGTACCTAGAAAAACACCGACCTGTCGCAAGTCACTGACAAACTTTATCACATAATGTGAGTATCCGAAATGAATATTTCTTTCCAAGTTTTGCCGAAAATATTTAATGCCAAGATATCATATCATTAAGAAAAAATAATAATATTCTTTACCACAAGGATTATTATAATAAAAATTTAATTGGTTAATTTTCCTGATGAAATCACTGATTAGATAATACATATTTAATAAATGCACATGAGTTTTGATTTGTTCAAAGGTTCACATGTTTGACCGTCGAATGACTATGTGATGTATAGTGATATGAACCATGAATCAGTTTTAAGTAGAAAAATGACAAAATCGGCATTGTAAAAATCCCTATTTGTATCAGATTTAATCAGTTACCTCAATAAACTTTAAAGCTTGGTTACGTCTTTACCTTACAACAAAGTTATAGCAGATTCCTTAAGTAGCTTACTGTACAATGGAGATTACACAAATAACTAACTGAACAAGGTCAATTTGTCAAATAACAAGATGGGTTTATCTATTATTTTACAACGGACTTACTGGGTAAGGGAGATTACTCTAATAACTTTTTGAACAGACTAAATACTGGGGAGATCTATCTAAAGTATACAAACAGTATTAAATGATTACTCCATATTGTACACAAAACAGTTTATTTTGAAAATGTAATTCTACAGAAAAGTTGTTGAAAACTGCAAATGAAATAATAATAATAAAAAAAAGATAAGGAGCAACGATTTGCCATTTGAAAATTAAGCTTTGTTTCTGAATGCTTAACACTTGCTTGAGCAGGAACCAGCCTGACTTATAGTCTCAGATTATGACACACCTTAGATCATAAGACCACCCAGTGCTCTCCAGACATTTATTACATGTAATTAATGCTCCCTACAAAACAGACCTGTATATAATAAAACATTGTTCATCCAGAATTTGACAATACCTTGAGTCCTTACTTTGAATAGACAGAGATAAAAGATCATTGTGTTATAAATAGACCACCTGTAATAATAGTCAGTGGCAGGACTGTGTTCATACAAAAAGATAATTTATGAAATATTTCCCATAATGAGGACACAACCATAGATAACATTGTACATATATGAAAGATAAAAATAGAATTTAATATCAATACTGTTAGGCATTACTCTGATAAAATCAGAGACATCTTCAGAAAAGACAGTCACCGGAATTATAAAAACTAAATCACAACATAAGAAGCCCGGTTACAAAGGCACCTAACCTGGTAAATTGATAAATATTTATATAGACCTAGTTTGGTGGTTGCCCTCTCAAATATGTAAATATTGCTTCTTTAGCTTTATAATCAATATTGATAAAAATGTATTGCAGACAAAACAGGGACATTTTTATTATGTTTTAATTTGATTCTTTTCTTAAGACCTTTATTGTTAGGACTATTCACAAGTGTTCTATAAATATAACATTATATGACACTCAGTTCTGTGTAAAAATATCTTACACTTTTGATACCTGGAATGTATAATAAAATGAATGTATTTCATGATTTTTGACATGAAAGTAATTAATTCTATACAAAATACATATGTAAATAAGTAAGTGTGGGTCAAGGACAACGTAGAACTTACTGTCGTCTGTTTCGTGGAAAATCCCGCCACTTCTACATCGCTTTGTGTTATGTGATTATCTGTATGTCTGGTTATTGTTTACAGAATTAGTCAGCATGGATTATATTTTAAGAATTGGTACAACTATAGAATATTTCAGATACACATTCCATTTCTTCCAAAATAAATCAGTCAATATATGATCAACATATTTCTGATCATCCAAGAGACGGATGGATATCAGAATCGTCAAAAGAACGAATTAAAACACAATTGTTTGTATTATGGGTTCGGCCATGATTTATTTATCAACAATAATCAATCTAACAAGTTAATGGATAATTTACTTTATAAATTACCAATCGGTCAATATAATTGAGGACAGGAGTGAATATGTTCCAAATGTACCAGACCTAAAAGTCCAAGATTTCAGAATTAAACAATCTGGTGTTAATGGTTATTTAACGCCACTTTCAAAAATATTTCAGATATATTGTTACTTGTTCTGTTCTGGGATACAATTTAAAAACTGGATTAATAGTGAACTCTCTGTCCCAATGCATTAAAAATATTATAATTTGGTTTTCATTCATATCATTTTATCAAGGACAAGTTCAGAGATACCAATTAAGGCAGTATACATGGTAACCATACCTCTGCCTCGACATCAATGTGGTTCTGGTATCCTTTGTATAATTGCCATGATCACCAACAGCTGTTTATCAAGTATGAATCTTATCACCTGTCTTAATTGTTTTTACATTACTGAATTAATTATGTGTAAACTTGCAATATAATCTCATGTATCTAAAATTATATTATATTATACAACACTTTTCTACTTTTGTTTTGCAAAAAAATGTTTTTTTAAGAATTAGAAAATATCTAAACTGGAACAAAAATATTGGTCTTGAACATTTTTCGCCTACATGTATGTTAAAAGATCAAATTGTTAAGACAGGTGTCATTAATATAATATTTCATAATAAATATATAATATCTATATATGTATTTATATATACTGTCAATTAAAATTAATAAGATAATAAGTATTTGATATCTTCATACACTTTCGCTAACATTTAATACATTTGTTCTAATTCATCCATATTTCTTTTCTGTCTGTCTGTAATATATCCTAATGACTATCTTATAGCACTTGAAGGTCAAGGTTATGCAGATCTGTAATTATAAAAATACAATACTAAGAACCCTTGGCTTTTTAATCACTTAATTCTTACTAATATATTCATTTCAATAATCCCTACCAGAAATGATTGTTATTGTTGTTTAACGCCAACTCAGCAATTTTTCAGCTATATCATGACGAGAACAAGTTAATTTTCAATGAAATGATGATGAGGTCCACTTTGTACTAGACCAACACCCTTAGCTGGATTTTTATAGTGCTAGCTCACTGAAACAACAGTCCGTGGATAGACATATCGACACACTCGGACACATTATCCTGATTCCGAGACAACCAGTCTTTGCTCTTTCTCCTTAATGCTGCGTGCTTAGCAGAGAAGCAACAAATGCCAATTTTTATAGTCTTTGGTTTGATCCGATCGGGGCTCGAACCCACAATCTACGGTACTCGAGGCAGATCGCATGATGATACTTTTAACACATAATAAATAGAATAGAAAAAAAAGAAGCTATATAGAACTGTTAACAAGATAAACAAACTAATTAAAATTAGATGTTTGTTAAATAATTATCTTTAGACATACCCAGGGATGCACTAATGTTAGTGTTTCGACGAAGGAAAAACAAATAAAACGGATCTCACAAATATATGTCAAAATAACCAACCGTAACTGAAACAAAAGTTGATGAGTCATGCCTGGGCGTAACGTTTAAGGGATGAAACCAGCTAATAGAATCTAAGTCATGGCGTGGGCGAAACGTTTATATGGTGAAACCAGTTAATGGGATCAAAATCCTCGACAATTGATTTTGATTTTTGATGTTTAAACGCCACTTCCAGCAATATTTCAGCTATATCATGGCAACCAGTTTTAGTGGTGGAAGAAGCCGGAGTACCCGGAGAGAACCACCGACCATGGGCAAGCAACTGGTAAACGTTATCACTTGCGGCTGCGAGTAGAGTCTGAGTGCACCCTTTTTTGTAATTTACAAAGCCGGGCGCGAACCCACGCTGTATTGGTGATAGGCTTGTATTAGTTGTTAGGTAATCCAACTACCTAACTCATTGAGCCATCCGGGCCCTCTCGAGTATTGATATCTCCCCCTCGAATATTGACAATACATAGTACTGACGTATGAACTGAATACACCCGAGGAAAAGACAAGTTTCGTGTGTCAGTAAATTACGAATCATTTACCTACAAGACGAAACATTAAAGGTAAATGTATATATAATATGTATAATTATCTCAATGGCGGCTATTGATTTGTTAGATTCAGAGGACATCGTATTTCAGCAAAAAGTCAAATTAGAAACATGTGGCTATTAATTATACTGCTTGAACCAAATAACAATTACACTAAAGACTGAAGACATACAATAATGGATGACGATGATGATGGCGTTATGTGTATAAATGTTTCTTTCTATTGATGTAAAGACGATGAAATGGTAGTTATAATGTCAAATTGTGTCGACTACATCTTTCTAGATATACATGTAATTCAAAAAAGGCGAGAGCAATTCGATGGGGGAGGTATAAACTAAAAAGACGGTAATGTGGACGGGTGCTAGGCAGGGCAGGTCTTAGGAGGTACAGGGCCCAATGCTGTTCTCTGTAAAACATGCAGCGTGTTGTTGTCTCAAGGCCGGCCCTGGTACTAGGATATACTCTAAAGAGTGAGCGTATATATCATTTAACGCATATTTGTTTTATTTACATCTAAATTTATTTACATATATGACAATATTATTGGTACCTACATGTACCCGACCAGAATCTATAATGCTAACCATCAGAGGTAAATAGGCCTCCTTAATGGTGCGTGCTAAGCGGAGGATCAAGTATCACTTTACAAAGAATATCTAATAAGCACTCCACTGATGTGAGCATGATAATAATCATTATTAATTAACCTTGATTTATTAGCCTTCATATTGTCAATTCTGTCAATACAATATAAAAACCAGTCCTATACGGATATTTTCCGTATTGGCCCGATTCCGGTCCGTCCAATAACAGCTAGATCGGAATCCACTAGACGTTTCGACAATCGCAAGGAAAAGTCCCGAGAGATGTCAGTCGTCTGCTGAATTTGAAAATGGAGAGACGCAGACCAAACAGAGAGTTGAAAAACTCTGAAGATGTGCAGGATGCACTTATTGAAGATTATTTTAGATACAACGATCTGTCAAGAATGGAAACAGATGATATATATTAATGAATATATCTGAAATTGAAAGCCCAAATAAATTTGCCTGATATTTATAGGATAATTAATTAGGCATTGTGAATATTGAAAATAATATCATGAGTGTCGAACAACACAGTGTGTTTCAGAACTTAATAATTAGGGCCCCGCCAAGTTTTGGCGGATACCCGCCCTATAGTAATCACTCTGTCCGTCCATACTTTCTGTCGTACAATAACTCATGATCCTATGATCTTTCAATTTTTTTTTTTACAAATACATTGTAATTCATCAATCAATCATATATCATTTTACTTGTGTTATCTTGAAACAGTTTATACTACATTATAGTACCAGTTGCAACATGTAAAAATGAAAAAGTAATTAACAAATATGACTATAGATAGTAAATTTATTTTTTATATTTCATTTTCAGACAACCCAGAAGCTTTAATTAACGCAGTCTCTAAACAATGGTGCATACTTTGGGTTAAGAGGAAGACAAGACCATGTAAATATGACATGGGATGATATACAGCTGAAAAGTACTTCTGGAGGACAAACATGACAATCCATTGGCCCTCTTTTATGGGGCAACTGTTTCGGGTGGTGTAATTAACATTAATGTATACTCTGGAGATAGAAAGAGCACAATTTAAACTGTAGTCAGTAACTGTAACGTGGACTCTTAAGTCATTTCTAACAATATTTGACTCTTAATATTTCTAATTCAGATATTCTGCAGTTTGTTTGATTCAGTAATGTTGTTTTATTGTTTTTCTTGAATTTGCTTTGAATGAGTCATGCAATGCCTAAAAAACTTGTCATTTGATGGAAATCACATGTCTTCATATTGGCCTATATAGTTAACATCATATTGGACTGGTTAATTAATAACGGTATCATTACGCGATGTTTTTCATATTGGCCTAATTATAGGTCAATATGAAAAACATCGCGTAATAATACTATATTATATTTGTTTTATTTATATCTAAATTTATTTACATATATGACAATATTATTGGTATATTTGTTTTATTTATTTTATTTATACAC
The DNA here is from genome assembly GCA_963680875.1 of Bathymodiolus brooksi. Taxonomy (NCBI): domain Eukaryota; kingdom Metazoa; phylum Mollusca; class Bivalvia; order Mytilida; family Modiolidae; genus Bathymodiolus; species Bathymodiolus brooksi. The sequence goes on from OY804576.1 coordinate 148,643,085, forward strand.
TAATTTCAACCTACGAGAATCTTTAACCTTCCCTTTTATGCCTGTATAAATACAATCTCTTGAAACGTAAAATCATAACGAGTGAAAACATCTACCGGAAGAATAAAAAATAATATAGTGATCTGTCTTAGGATAAAAAAAAAAGTGAAATCTAATTCAACTAGCAATAATACAACAAACAGAAAAACGACAGGTAATAATAATAATATTACATCACCATTTTGTTTTACATGAACAAGGTGACCTTATTAACATGTTATATAGTAGTCAGTGTGATTGTCATATGTCAATCATCTTCCCCTTAAAGATCAATCTAAATCTAGTTATACACACCAATCATCTAAGATGTTAATAAAACGTTAACTTTCAATTATTTATCATCTCCACTAAATTTTACACAATGAATTTACATTCAACATATAAATACAAACCATGGAATAGCTATCTGAAAGCTCATAAATCACGGAAGTTTTCTGAGAATAAAATCAAGATGGAAGGTTATAAAATTGTATTTGTTTTTGTCAGATGATCCATGTATAAAAATCAGTGTCCATATAACATTGGAAGCGGACTTTACATAAGATATATATTTGATGTTGTTGGTTGGTTGCTTAACCTTCAGCGGTAAATATATGTCAATTATATTCAGGACGCGAAAAAGTTCAACAATACAGCTCCTACTCTTCTTCGAAATCTACAAAAGAGATCTTTAACGTGCAGCACTCTCAAAACATGTTACCCACTATGGTTCCCGGTTGGGATTTGCTTTATAACCCCATACTCCCGAATCGACAGAACACACTCTATCCGCCACACAGTGGTGCATTTAACAGCTCTGTGGGTTGAGCCATAGGAACCACCAACAATACCCAGTAGAGGAACCGTCAACAATACCCAGTAGAGGAACCGTCAACAATACCCAGTAGAGGAACCATCAACAATACCCAGTTGAGGAACCATCAACAATACCCAGTAGAGGAACCGTCGACAATACCCAGTAGAGGAACCATCAACAATACCAAGTAGAGGAACCGTCGACAATACCCAGTAGAGGAACCGTCAACAATAACCAGTAGAGGAACCGTCAACAATACCCAGTAGAGGAACCATCAACAATACCCAGTAGAGGAACCGTCAACAATACCCAGTAGAGGAACCATCAATAATACCCAGTAGAGGAACGTCAACAATACCCAATAGAGGAACCGTCAACAATACCCAGTAGAGGAACCATCAACAATACCCAGTAGAGGAACCGTCAACAATACCCAGTAGAGGAACCATCAATGATACCCAATAGAGAAACCGTCAACGATACCCAGTAGAGGAACCGTCAACGATACCCAGTAGAGGAACCGTCAACGATACCCAGTAGAGGAACCGTCAGCAATACCAAATAGAGGAACCGTCAACAATACCCAGTAGAGGAACCATCAACAATACCCAGTAGAGGAACCGTCAACAATAACCAGTAGAGGAACCGTCAACAATACCCAGTAGAGGAACCATCAACAATACCCAGTAGAGGAACCGTCAACAATACCCAGTAGAGGAACCATCAATAATACCCAGTAGAGGAACCGTCAACAATACCCAGTAGAGGAACCGTCAACAATACCCAGTAGAGGAACCATCAACAATACCCAGTAGAGGAACCGTCAACAATACCCAGTAGAGGAACCATCAATGATACCCAGTAGAGGAACCGTCGACAATACCCAGTAGAGGAACCATCAACAATTCTCAGTAGAGGAATCGAATCGTCAACGATACCCAGTAGAGGAACCGTCAACAATACCCAGTAGAGGAACCGTCAACAATACCCAGTAGAGGAACCGTCAATAATACCCAGTAGAGGGACCGTCGACGATACCCAGTAGAGGAACCGTCGACAATACCCAGTAGAGGAACCATCAACAATACCCAGTAGAGGAACCGTCGACAATACCCAGTAGAGGAACCATCAACAATACCCAGTAGAGGAACCATCAACAATACCCAGTAGAGGAACCGTCAACAATACCCAGTAGAGGAACCGTCGACAATACCCAGTAGAGGAACCGTCAACAATACCCAGTAGAGGAACCATCAACAATACCCAGTAGAGGAACCATCAACAATACCCAGTAGAGGAACCATCAGCAATACCCAGTAGAGAAACCATCAACAATACCCAATAGAGGAACCATCAACAATACCCAGTAGAGGAACCATCAACAATACCAAGTAGAGGAACCGTCGACAATACCCAGAAGAGGAACCGTCAACAATACCCAGTAGAGGAACCATCAACAATACCCAGTAGAGGAACCGTCGACAATACCAAGTAGGGGAACCGTCAACAATACCAAGTAGAGGAACCATCAGCAATACCAAATAGAGGAACCATCAGCAATACCAAATAGAGGAACCATCAACAATACCAAGTAGAGGAACCGTCAGCAATACCCAGTAGAGAAACCGTCAACGATACCCAGTAGAGGAACCATCAACAATACCCAGTAGAGGAACCGTCGACAATACCCAGTAGAGGAACCGTCGACAATACCCAGTAGAGGAACCATCAACAATACCCAGTAGAGGAACCATCAACAATACCCAGTAGAGGAACCGTCAACAATACCCAGTAGAGGAACCATCAATAATACCCAGTAGAGGAACCGTCAACAATACCCAGTAGAGGAACCGTCAACAATACCCAGTAGAGGAACCATCAACAATACCCAGTAGAGGAACCATCAATGATACCCAGTAGAGGAACCGTCGACAATACCCAGTAGAGGAACCATCAACAATTCTCAGTAGAGGAATCGTCAACGATACCCAGTAGAGGAACCGTCAACAATACCCAGTAGAGGAACCGTCAATGATACCCAGTAGAGGGACCGTCGACGATACCCAGTAGAGGAACCGTCGACAATACCCAGTAGAGGAACCATCAACAATACCCAGTAGAGGAACCGTCAACAATACCTAGTAGAGGAACCGTCGACAATACCCAGTAGAGGAACCATCAACAATACCAAGTAGAGGAACCATCAACAATACCCAGTAGAGGAACCGTCAACAATACCCAGTAGAGGAACCGTCGACAATACCCAGTAGAGGAACCGTCAACAATACCCAGTAGAGGAACCATCAACAATACCCAGTAGAGGAACCATCAACAATACCCAGTAGAGGAACCATCAGCAATACCCAGTAGAGGAACCATCAACAATACACAGTAGAGGAACCATCAACAATACCCAGTAGAGGAACCATCAACAATACCAAGTAGAGGAACCGTCGACAATACCCAGAAGAGGAACCGTCAACAATACCCAGTAGAGGAACCATCAACAATACCCAGTAGAGGAACCGTCGACAATACCCAGTAGAGGAACCGTCAACGATACCAAGTAGAGGAACCATCAGCAATACCAAGTAGAGGAACCGTCAACAATACCCAGTAGAGGAACCATCAACAATACCCAGTAGAGGAACCATCAGCAATACCCAGTAGGGGAACCATCAACAATACCCAGTAGAGGAACCATCAACAATACCCAGTAGAGGAACCGTCAACAATACCCAGTAGAGGAACCGTCAACAATACCCAGTAGAGGAACCATCAACAATACCCAGTAGAGGAACCATCAGCAATACCCAGTAGGGGAACCATCAACAATACCTAGTAGAGGAACCATCAACAATACCCAGTAGAGGAACCATCAACAATACCCAGTAGAGGAACCGTCAACAATACCCAGTAGAGGAACCGTCAACGATACCCAGTAGAGGAACCATCAACAATACCCAGTAGAGGAACCGTCGATAATACCCAGTAGAGGAACCGTCGACAATACCCAGTAGAGGAACCGTCAACAATACAAGTAGAGGAACCATCAACAATACCCAGTAGAGGAACCATCAGCAATACCAAATAGAGGAACCATCAACAATACCAAGTAGAGGAACCGTCAGCAATACCCAGTAGAGGAACCGTCAACAATACCCAGTAGAGGAACCATCAACAATACCCAGTAGAGGAACCATCAGCAATACCCAGTAGGGGAACCATCAACAATACCCAGTAGAGGAACCATCAACAATACCCAGTAGAGGAACCATCAACAATACCCAGTAGAGGAACCGTCAACAATACCCAGTAGAGGAACCGTCAACGATACCCAGTAGAGGAACCATCAACAATACCCAGTAGAGGAACCGTCGATAATACCCAGTAGAGGAACCGTCGACAATACCCAGTAGAGGAACCATCAACAATACCCAGTAGAGGAACCATCAACAATACCCAGTAGAGGAACCGTCAACAATACCCAGTAGAGGAACCGTCGACAATACCCAGTAGAGGAACCATCAATAATACCCAGTAGAGGAACCATCAACAATACCCAGTAGAGGAACCATCAACAATACCCAGTAGAGGAACCATCAACAATACCCAGTAGAGGAACCATCAACAATACCCAGTAGAGGAACCATCAGCAATACCCAGTAGAGGAACCATCAATAATACCTAGTAGAGGAACCGTCAGCAATACCCAGTAGAGGAACCATCAACAATACCCAGTAGAGGAACCGTCAACAATACCAAGTACAGGAACCATCAACAATACCCAGTAGAGGAACCATCAACAATACCCAGTAGAGGAACCATCAACAATACCAAGTAGAGGAACCATCAACAATACACAGTAGAGGAACCATCAGCAATACCAAGTAGAGGAACCATCAACAATACCCAGTAGAGGAACCATCAACAATACCCAGTAGAGGAACCATCAACAATACTCAGTAGAGGAACCATCAACAATACCCAGTAGAGGAACCATCAGCAATACCAAGTAGAGGAACCATCAACGATACCCAGTAGAGGAACCATCAACAATACCCAGTAGAGGAACCGTCGACAATACCCAGTAGAGGAACCATCAGCAATACCAAGTAGAGGAACCATCAACAATACCCAGTAGAGGAACCATCAACAATACCAAGTAGAGGAACCATCAACAATACCCAGTAGAGGAACCATCAGCAATACCAAGTAGAGGAACCATCAACAATACCCAGTAGAGGAACCGTCAACAATACCCAGTAGAGGAACCGTCAACAATACCCAGTAGAGGAACCGTCAACAATACCCAGTAGAGGAATCGTCGACAATACCCAGTAGAGGAACCATCAACAATACCCAGTAGAGGAACCATCAACAATACACAGTAGAGGAACCGTCAACGATACCCAGTAGAGGAACCATCAACAATACCCAGTAGAGGAACCATCAACAATACACAGTAGAGGAACCGTCAACAATACCCAGTAGAGGAACCGTCAACAATACCCAGTAGAGGAACCGTCAACAATACCCAGTAGAGGAATCGTCGACAATACCCAGTAGAGGAACCATCAACAATACCCAGTAGAGGAACCATCAACAATACACAGTAGAGGAACCGTCAACGATACCCAGTAGAGGAACCATCAACAATACCCAGTAGAGGAACCGTCGACAATAACCAGTAGAGGAACCGTCAACGATACCCAGTAGAGGAACCATCAACAATACCCAGTAGAGGAACCGTCGACAATACCCAGTAGAGGAACCGTCAACGATACCCAGTAGAGGAACCGTCAACAATACCCAGTAGAGGAACCATCAACAATACCCAGTAGAGGAACCATCAACAATACCCAGTAGAGGAACCGTCAACGATACCCAGTAGAGGAACCGTCAACGATACCCAGTAGAGGAACCATCAACAATACCCAGTAGAGGAACCATCAACAATACCCAGTAGAGGAACCGTCAACGATACCCAGTAGAGGAACCATCAACAATACCCAGTAGAGGAACCGTCGACAATAACCAGTAGAGGAACCATCAACAATATCCAGTAAAGGAACCATCAACAATACCCAGTAGAGGAACCATCAACAATACACAGTAGAGGAACCGTCAACAATACCCAGTAGAGGAACCGTCAACAATACCCAGTAGAGGAACCGTCAACAATACCCAGTAGAGGAATCGTCGACAATACCCAGTAGAGGAACCATCAACAATACCCAGTAGAGGAACCATCAACAATACCCAGTAGAGGAACCGTCAACGATACCCAGTAGAGGAACCATCAACAATACCCAGTAGAGGAACCGTCGACAATAACCAGTAGAGGAACCGTCAACGATACCCAGTAGAGGAACCATCAACAATACCCAGTAGAGGAACCGTCGACAATACCCAGTAGAGGAACCGTCAACGATACCAAGTAGAGGAACCATCAGCAATACCAAGTAGAGGAACCGTCAACAATACCCAGTAGAGGAACCATCAACAATACCCAGTAGAGGAACCATCAGCAATACCCAGTAGGGGAACCATCAACAATACCCAGTAGAGGAACCATCAACAATACCCAGTAGAGGAACCGTCAACAATACCCAGTAGAGGAACCGTCAACAATACCCAGTAGAGGAACCATCAACAATACCCAGTAGAGGAACCATCAGCAATACCCAGTAGGGGAACCATCAACAATACCTAGTAGAGGAACCATCAACAATACCCAGTAGAGGAACCATCAACAATACCCAGTAGAGGAACCGTCAACAATACCCAGTAGAGGAACCGTCAACGATACCCAGTAGAGGAACCATCAACAATACCCAGTAGAGGAACCGTCGATAATACCCAGTAGAGGAACCGTCGACAATACCCAGTAGAGGAACCGTCAACAATACAAGTAGAGGAACCATCAACAATACCCAGTAGAGGAACCATCAGCAATACCAAATAGAGGAACCATCAACAATACCAAGTAGAGGAACCGTCAGCAATACCCAGTAGAGGAACCGTCAACAATACCCAGTAGAGGAACCATCAACAATACCCAGTAGAGGAACCATCAGCAATACCCAGTAGGGGAACCATCAACAATACCCAGTAGAGGAACCATCAACAATACCCAGTAGAGGAACCATCAACAATACCCAGTAGAGGAACCGTCAACAATACCCAGTAGAGGAACCGTCAACGATACCCAGTAGAGGAACCATCAACAATACCCAGTAGAGGAACCGTCGATAATACCCAGTAGAGGAACCGTCGACAATACCCAGTAGAGGAACCATCAACAATACCCAGTAGAGGAACCATCAACAATACCCAGTAGAGGAACCGTCAACAATACCCAGTAGAGGAACCGTCGACAATACCCAGTAGAGGAACCATCAATAATACCCAGTAGAGGAACCATCAACAATACCCAGTAGAGGAACCATCAACAATACCCAGTAGAGGAACCATCAACAATACCCAGTAGAGGAACCATCAACAATACCCAGTAGAGGAACCATCAGCAATACCCAGTAGAGGAACCATCAATAATACCTAGTAGAGGAACCGTCAGCAATACCCAGTAGAGGAACCATCAACAATACCCAGTAGAGGAACCGTCAACAATACCAAGTACAGGAACCATCAACAATACCCAGTAGAGGAACCATCAACAATACCCAGTAGAGGAACCATCAACAATACCAAGTAGAGGAACCATCAACAATACACAGTAGAGGAACCATCAGCAATACCAAGTAGAGGAACCATCAACAATACCCAGTAGAGGAACCATCAACAATACCCAGTAGAGGAACCATCAGCAATACCAAGTAGAGGAACCATCAACGATACCCAGTAGAGGAACCATCAACAATACCCAGTAGAGGAACCGTCGACAATACCCAGTAGAGGAACCATCAGCAATACCAAGTAGAGGAACCATCAACAATACCCAGTAGAGGAACCATCAACAATACCAAGTAGAGGAACCATCAACAATACCCAGTAGAGGAACCATCAGCAATACCAAGTAGAGGAACCATCAACAATACCCAGTAGAGGAACCGTCAACAATACCCAGTAGAGGAACCATCAACAATACCCAGTAGAGGAACCGTCAACAATACCCAGTAGAGGAACCATCAACAATACCCAGTAGAGGAACCGTCGACAATACCCAGTAGAGGAACCGTCGACAATACCCAGTAGAGGAACCATCAACAATATCCAGTAGAGGAACCATCAACAATACCCAGTAGAGGAACCATCAACAATACACAGTAGAGGAACCGTCAACAATACCCAGTAGAGGAACCGTCAACAATACCCAGTAGAGGAACCGTCGACAATACCCAGTAGAGGAACCGTCGACAATACCCAGTAGAGGAACCATCAACAATATCCAGTAGAGGAACCATCAACAATACCCAGTAGAGGAACCATCAACAATACACAGTAGAGGAACCGTCAACAATACCCAGTAGAGGAACCGTCAACAATACCCAGTAGAGGAACCGTCAACAATACCCAGTAGAGGAATCGTCGACAATACCCAGTAGAGGAACCATCAACAATACCCAGTAGAGGAACCATCAACAATACACAGTAGAGGAACCGTCAACGATACCCAGTAGAGGAACCATCAACAATACCCAGTAGAGGAACCGTCGACAATAACCAGTAGAGGAACCGTCAACGATACCCAGTAGAGGAACCATCAACAATACCCAGTAGAGGAACCGTCGACAATACCCAGTAGAGGAACCGTCAACGATACCCAGTAGAGGAACCGTCAACAATACCCAGTAGAGGAACCATCAACAATACCCAGTAGAGGAACCATCAACAATACCCAGTAGAGGAACCGTCAACGATACCCAGTAGAGGAACCGTCAACGATACCCAGTAGAGGAACCATCAACAATACCCAGTAGAGGAACCATCAACAATACCCAGTAGAGGAACCGTCAACGATACCCAGTAGAGGAACCATCAACAATACCCAGTAGAGGAACCGTCGACAATAACCAGTAGAGGAACCATCAACAATATCCAGTAAAGGAACCATCAACAATACCCAGTAGAGGAACCATCAACAATACACAGTAGAGGAACCGTCAACAATACCCAGTAGAGGAACCGTCAACAATACCCAGTAGAGGAACCGTCAACAATACCCAGTAGAGGAATCGTCGACAATACCCAGTAGAGGAACCGTCAACAATACCAAGTACAGGAACCATCAACAATACCCAGTAGAGGAACCATCAACAATACCCAGTAGAGGAACCATCAACAATACCAAGTAGAGGAACCATCAACAATACACAGTAGAGGAACCATCAGCAATACCAAGTAGAGGAACCATCAACAATACCCAGTAGAGGAACCATCAACAATACCCAGTAGAGGAACCATCAGCAATACCAAGTAGAGGAACCATCAACGATACCCAGTAGAGGAACCATCAACAATACCCAGTAGAGGAACCGTCGACAATACCCAGTAGAGGAACCATCAGCAATACCAAGTAGAGGAACCATCAACAATACCCAGTAGAGGAACCATCAACAATACCAAGTAGAGGAACCATCAACAATACCCAGTAGAGGAACCATCAGCAATACCAAGTAGAGGAACCATCAACAATACCCAGTAGAGGAACCGTCAACAATACCCAGTAGAGGAACCATCAACAATACCCAGTAGAGGAACCGTCAACAATACCCAGTAGAGGAACCATCAACAATACCCAGTAGAGGAACCGTCGACAATACCCAGTAGAGGAACCGTCGACAATACCCAGTAGAGGAACCATCAACAATATCCAGTAGAGGAACCATCAACAATACCCAGTAGAGGAACCATCAACAATACACAGTAGAGGAACCGTCAACAATACCCAGTAGAGGAACCGTCAACAATACCCAGTAGAGGAACCGTCGACAATACCCAGTAGAGGAACCGTCGACAATACCCAGTAGAGGAACCATCAACAATATCCAGTAGAGGAACCATCAACAATACCCAGTAGAGGAACCATCAACAATACACAGTAGAGGAACCGTCAACAATACCCAGTAGAGGAACCGTCAACAATACCCAGTAGAGGAACCGTCAACAATACCCAGTAGAGGAATCGTCGACAATACCCAGTAGAGGAACCATCAACAATACCCAGTAGAGGAACCATCAACAATACACAGTAGAGGAACCGTCAACGATACCCAGTAGAGGAACCATCAACAATACCCAGTAGAGGAACCGTCGACAATAACCAGTAGAGGAACCGTCAACGATACCCAGTAGAGGAACCATCAACAATACCCAGTAGAGGAACCGTCGACAATACCCAGTAGAGGAACCGTCAACGATACCCAGTAGAGGAACCGTCAACAATACCCAGTAGAGGAACCATCAACAATACCCAGTAGAGGAACCATCAACAATACCCAGTAGAGGAACCGTCAACGATACCCAGTAGAGGAACCGTCAACGATACCCAGTAGAGGAACCATCAACAATACCCAGTAGAGGAACCATCAACAATACCCAGTAGAGGAACCGTCAACGATACCCAGTAGAGGAACCATCAACAATACCCAGTAGAGGAACCGTCGACAATAACCAGTAGAGGAACCATCAACAATATCCAGTAAAGGAACCATCAACAATACCCAGTAGAGGAACCATCAACAATACACAGTAGAGGAACCGTCAACAATACCCAGTAGAGGAACCGTCAACAATACCCAGTAGAGGAACCGTCAACAATACCCAGTAGAGGAATCGTCGACAATACCCAGTAGAGGAACCATCAACAATACCCAGTAGAGGAACCATCAACAATACCCAGTAGAGGAACCGTCAACGATACCCAGTAGAGGAACCATCAACAATACCCAGTAGAGGAACCGTCGACAATAACCAGTAGAGGAACCGTCAACGATACCCAGTAGAGGAACCATCAACAATACCCAGTAGAGGAACCGTCGACAATACCCAGTAGAGGAACCGTCAACGATACCCAGTAGAGGAACCGTCAACAATACCCAGTAGAGGAACCATCAACAATACCCAGTAGAGGAACCATCAACAATACCCAGTAGAGGAACCGTCAACGATACCCAGTAGAGGAACCGTCAACGATACCCAGTAGAGGAACCATCAACAATACCCAGTAGAGGAACCATCAACAATACCCAGTAGAGGAACCGTCAACGATACCCAGTAGAGGAACCGTCAACGATACCCAGTAGAGGAACCGTCAAAGATACCCAGTAGAGGAACCGTCAACAATACCCAGTAGAGGAACCATCAACAATACCCAGTAGAGGAACCGTCGACAATACCCAGTAGAGGAACCGTCAATGATACCCAGTAGAGGAACCGTCAAAGATACCCAGTAGAGGAACCGTCAACAATACCCAGTAGAGGAACCATCAACAATACCCAGTAGAGGAACCGTCGACAATACCCAGTAGAGGAACCGTCAATGATACCCAGTAGAGGAACCGTCAACGATACCCAGTAGAGGAACCATCAACAATACCCAGTAGAGGAACCGTCAACGATACCCAGTAGAGGAACCGTCAACGATACCCAATAGAGGAACCATCAACAATACCCAGTAGAGGAACCATCAACAATACCCAGTAGAGGAACCGTCAACGATACCCAGTAGAGGAACCGTCAACGATACCCAGTAGAGGAACCGTCAACAATACCCAGTAGAGGAACCGTCAACGATACCCAGTAGAGGAACCATCAACAATACCCAGTAGAGGAACCATCAACAATACCCAGTAGAGGAACCGTCAACGATACCCAGTAGAGGAACCGTCAACGATACCCAGTAGTAATATAAAAAGAAAACATATTGAGGTTGCACTCATTACATATTATGGCTTAAATATACTAAAGATCAGCAGGTTTATGCATTGTGGACTGATATGATATACAATGTTTAGAGAAGACTCTTAAGCAGAACAATCAAACTTGCTTTTATAAATGTACTGTCTTTATTTCACGGTGCTGACTAATGTTTTACTTTCAAACTGTTATCTAACAGCCTATGTACATGCATCGTCTGTTTATCGTTTTTTTTCTGTAATATTGTTTTTGAAGCTCCCTGTATCTAAAGTTTTTGTAATATATTATATAATGTACTGACCTTAAAGTAAACTTTTTGACCCAACAAGACTACATTGTCCTCAAATGTGACAATATGAAGACAAGCAATTATAACATTAACGTTGGTTAGCACACTCTATTATAACAATACCATGTACCAACGAGTAATTAGAAACTACAGCACGAACTCGTCTGAATAATTAACGAACTACAATTAAAATTAATTTCTTGAAGAAACGATTATTATATCTCACTTTATTGTCTTATTTCTATTTATTTTGTAATTGAACCTTTACTTGTTCTGTCTATGTTAAATTTGGATCTCATAATCACTTCTCTAATATCTCCATATGTCAATGACACACAATGTTAAACATTATTACAGTGAACACTTCTCTAATATCTACATACGTCAATGACATACCAAGTCAAACATTATTACAGTGAACACTTCTCTAATATCTCCATATGTCAATGACATACCAAATCAAATATTATTACAGTGAACACTTCTCTAATATCTCCATATGTCAATGACATACCAAGTCAAATATTATTACAGTGAACACTTCTCTAATATCTCCATATGTCAATGACATACCAAGTCAAACATTATTACAGTGAACACTTCTCTAATATCTACATACGTCAATGACATACCAAGTCAAACATTATTACAGTGAACATTTCTCTAATATCTATATATGTCAATGACATACCAAATCAAATATTATTACAGTGAACACTTCTCTAATATCTACATATGTCAATGACATACCAAATCAAGTATTATTACAGTGAACACTTCTCTAATATCTACATACGTCAATGACATACCAAATCAAATATTATTACATTTTTTACCCTGTTTGAATATCTCCATACAACAATGACACACCATGTTTAACATTTTAACCCTTCACTAAATAGCAAACAGTTCATGGCACTGAGGGTCATATGGCAGTATATGGACCGGTCCGTCACCAAAAACATATTATATGGATCGAAGCTTCTGATGACCCGAAGTGACATGAACTATTTGCTATATTATACTTTTTATTTAAAATAATGCAGGTACCTGGCCGGTCTATATACTACCGGTCCATATACGAAAATAGTGACCGGCTGCGCTAACAAAGACAAATAGGGGAAATAAAAACGTAAAGTGTAATATTATCTGAGAGTGTAACATAGCAGTGTTAAAAGTTTGATATTATAGCTGTCAATTTATGTATTTTTGTTCAGCCACAGGAAATAAATATATTACGACTGTCTCAAGCATGTGACAACCATACAATGTATCTACCATCGCCACACACAGTGAGCACAAGCCTCATGACAGCCATAAGTTTACCTTACGTGACAAGGTAGCACCTCGGTTAATGAAGCTATATTTTTATACTCTGGATTTGGTCCAGGGGGTTAAATGGTTCGTCGATATGCTTTGTGATTATAAACTACAGTGTACCTACGGTGTGTGATCAAATACTGATGTCAGAAGAACACAAATATAACATCATTATAGTTTACTGGTACACGAACAAAAGCTGGTGTCCTTAAAGTACACTGAACAGTGATGACTTGCCAGTGTTGTATGAACAGTGATGATTTGCCAGTGTTGTACTGAACAGTGATAACTTGGCAGTGTTGTACTGAACAGTGATGACTTGGCAGTGTTGTACTGAACAGTGATGACTTGGCAGTGTTGTACTGAACAGTGATGACTTGGCAGTGTTGTACTGAACAGTGATGACTTGGCAGTGTTGTACTGAACAGTGATGACTTGCCAGTGTTGTATGAACAGTTTATGACTTGGCAGTGTTGTACTGAACAGTGATGACTTGGCAGTGTTGTACTGAACAGTGATGACTTGCCAGTGTTGTACTGAACAATGATGACTTGCCAGTGTTGTACTGAACAGTGATGACTTGCCAGTGTTGTACTGAACAGTGATGACTTGCCAGTGTTGTACTGAACAGTGATGACTTGCCAGTGTTGTACTGAACAGTGATGACTTGGCAGTGTTGTACTGAACAGTGATGACTTGGCAGTGTTGTACTGAACAGTGATGACTTGGCAGTATTGTACTGAACAGTGATGACTTGCCAGTGTTGTACTGAACAGTGATGACTTGCCAGTGTTGTACTGAACAGTGATGACTTGTCCTTAAAGTACACTGAACAGTGATGTCGTGTCCTTAAAGTACACTGAACAGTGATGACTTGTCCTTAAAGTACACTGAACAGTGATGACTTGTCCTTAAAGTACACTGAACAGTGATGACTTGTCCTGTCCTTAAAGTACACTGAACAGTGATGACTTGTCCTTAAAGTACACTGAACAGTGATGACTTGTCCTTAAAGTACACTGAACAGTGATGACTTGCCAGTGTTGTTTGTTTCACTTCTTTACCACACCTCTTTCTTTGTGTAGTTTGGGTCAAAAGGAGTATATTTTTTATATTGTTTGTCTGGATATATGTAAAAATAGCGGCTATTGTATTCAGTGGATTGGGTTTTTGGTATTTATTGTAATTTTCATCTTTTTTAAAGCTATAGTGACTATCAGACCTACTGAGTGGGCACCCCGGGTATATGATACCTCCCACAAATTCCGATGGTCAGTCATGAAAGAGGCACGGGGGACTGCATAGTTACTACGACAAACTGAACGCGGCAATAAGGAGAACGAGCGAAGAATGATTGGCTCGCAATCATGATAATGTGTCCAAGTGAAGCAACATGTCTACCAGTGAACTGTTGTTTCAATGAGCTAACAATATAAAAATCTAACTAAGGGTGTTGGTCTAATACAAAACTGACATTGTTATTCTCTCATCGAATTTAACTCGCCGTGACATAGCTGTAAAGTACTTACTTGGCGTTAAACAACAATCAATCACCCACTCATAACAACAATCACTCACCCACTCATATGCTGGTACTGTTACTACACAAATTAAATATTGTAATGCATACTATTCTGCCTAAGACTACAATATACATGTACTCTACAGAATCATTCGTGAAGGAACAATACAATGATTATTCTAGTTCTATCTTGTCCAAATATGAATTTTATAGTCATTTAAACTGTATAATATACGTTTTGTAAGATAAATAATAGTTCGATTAAAATAAATGTAAACTATTTAATCTAATCGAGATACAAAAATGTACCAGTCGGTGAAATAGTTGTAAAATCTGAACTTATTCACTCGTGAACATTACTAGTACATTGTACTAACTTTGATATGAAATACATGTACCAGTTTATTAAAACTAAGTGGTATATTAACTAAATGTTAACACATGTGTATCAGTGACAAAACCGTAACTTGGGATGCGAGTTGTTCAAATATAAGATGAACATAGTGAACATCGAGTTGCATTCAATTACTGTCGATTCTAATAAACGTTAGAGAAAACCGAAGGGACAATCAAGAATGGACAATCCAGAGACACTGGCAACATTGGGCAGAGGACAGAAACAATGGCAACATTGGGTACAGGACAGACACTGGCAACATTGGGTACAGGACAGAGACACTGGAAACATTGGGTACTGGACAGAGACACTGGAAACATTGGGTACAGGACAGAGACACTGGCAACATTGGGTACAGGACAGAGACACTGGCAACATTGGGTACAGGACAGAGACACTGGCAACATTGGGTACAGGACAGAGACACTGGCAACATTGGGTACAGGACAGAGACACTGGCAACATTGGGCACAGGACAGAAACAATGGCAACATTGGGTACAGGACAGACACTGGCAACATTGGGTACAGGACAGAGACACTGGCAACATTGGGTACAGGACAGAGACACTGGCAACATTGGGCAGAGGACAGAAACAATGGCAACATTGGGTACAGGACAGAAACAATGGCAACATTGGGTACAGGACAGACACTGGCAACATTGGGTACTGGACAGAGACACTGGCAACATTGGGTACAGGACAGAGACACTGGAAACATTGGGTACTGGACAGAGACACTGGCAACATTGGGTACAGGACAGAGACACTGGCAACATTGGGTACTGGACAGAGACACTGGAAACATTGGGTACTGGACAGAGACACTGGCAACATTGGGTACAGGACAGAGACACTGGCAACATTGGGTACAGGACAGAGACACTGGCAACATTGGGTACAGGACAGAGACACTGGAAACATTGGGTACTGGACAGAGACACTGGCAACATTGGGTACAGGACAGAGACACTGGCAACATTGGGTACAGGACAGAGACACTGGCAACATTGGGTACTGGACAGAGACACTGGCAACATTGGGCAGAGGACAGAAACAATGGCAACATTGGGTACAGGACAGAGACACTGGCAACATTGGGTACAGGACAGAGACACTGGAAACATTGGGTACTGGACAGAGACACTGGCAACATTGGGTACAGGACACAGACACTGGCAACATTGGGTACAGGACAGAGACACTGGCAACATTGGGTACAGGACAGAGACACTGGCAACATTGGGTACAGGACAGAGACACTGGCAACATTGGGTACTGGACAGAGACACTGGCAACATTGGGTACAGGACAGAGACACTGGCAACATTGGGTACAGGACAGAGACACTGGCAACATTGGGTACAGGACAGAGACACTGGCAACAATGGGTACAGGACAGAGACACTGGCAACATTGGGTACAGGACAGAGACACTGGCAACATTGGGCAGAGGACAGAAACAATGGCAACATTGGGCAGAGGACAGAAACAATGGCAACATTGGGTACAGGACAGAGACACTGGCAACATTGGGTACAGGACAGAGACACTGGCAACATTGGGTACTGGACAGAGACACTGGCAACATTGGGTACAGGACAGAGACACTGGCAACATTGGGTACAGGACAGAAACAATGGCAACATTGGGTACAGGACAGAAACAATGGCAACATTGGGTACAGGACAGAGACACTGGCAACATTGGGTACTGGACAGAGACACTGGCAACATTGGGTACAGGACAGAGGCACTGGCAACATTGGGTACAGGACAGAGACACTGGCAACATTGGGTACAGGACAGAGACACTGGCAACATTGGGTACTGGACAGAGACACTGGCAACATTGGGTACAGGACAGAGACACTGGCAACATTGGGTACTGGACAGAGACACTGGCAACATTGGGTACAGGACAGAGACACTGGCAACATTGGGTACAGGACAGAGACACTGGCAACATTGGGTACTGGACAGAGACACTGGCAACATTGGGTACAGGACAGAGACACTGGCAACATTGGGTACAGGACAGAGACACTGGCAACATTGGGTACTGGACAGAGACACTGGCAACATTGGGTACAGGACAGAGACACTGGCAACATTGGGTACAGGACAGAGACACTGGCAACATTGGGTACTGGACAGAGACACTGGCAACATTGGGTACAGGACAGAGACACTGGCAACATTGGGTACAGGACAGAGACACTGGCAACATTGGGTACTGGACAGAGACACTGGCAACATTGGGTACAGGACAGAGACACTGGCAACATTGGGTACTGGACAGAGACACTGGCAACATTGGGTACAGGACAGAGACACTGGCAACATTGGGTACAGGACAGAGACACTGGCAACATTGGGTACTGGACAGAGACACTGGCAACATTGGGTACAGGACAGAGACACTGGCAACATTGGGTACAGGACAGAGACACTGGCAACATTGGGTACTGGACAGAGACACTGGCAACATTGGGTACAGGACAGAGACACTGGCAACATTGGGTACAGGACAGAGACACTGGCAACATTGGGTACAGGACAGAGACACTGGCAACATTGGGTACTGGACAGAGACACTGGCAACATTGGGTACAGGACAGAGACACTGGCAACATTGGGTACTGGACAGAGACACTGGCAACATTGGGTACAGGACAGAGAGACTGGCAACATTGGGTACAGGACAGAGACACTGGCAACATTGGGCACAGGACAGAGACACTGGCAACATTGGGTACAGGACAGAGACACTGGCAACATTGGGTACTGGACAGAGACACTGGCAACATTGGGTACAGGACAGAGACACTGGCAACATTGGGTACAGGACAGAGACACTGGCAACATTGGGCACAGGACAGAGACACTGGCAACATTGGGTACAGGACAGAGACACTGGCAACATTGGGTACAGGACAGAGACACTGGCAACATTGGGTACAGGACAGAGACACTGGAAACATTGGGTACAGGAGAGACACTGGAAACATTGGGTACTGGACAGAGACACTGGCAACATTGGGTACAGGACAGAGACACTGGCAACATTGGGTACAGGACAGAGACACTGGCAACATTGGGCACAGGACAGAGACACTGGCAACATTGGGTACTGGACAGACACTGGCAACATTGGGTACAGGACAGAGACACTGGCAACATTGGGTACAGGACAGACACTGGCAACATTGGGTACAGGACAGAGACACTGGAAACATTGGGTACTGGACAGAGACACTGGCAACATTGGGTACAGGACAGAGACACTGGCAACATTGGGTACAGGACAGAGACACTGGCAACATTGGGCACAGGACAGAGACACTGGCAACATTGGGTACAGGACAGAGAAACTGGCAACATTGGGCACAGGACAGACACACTGGCAACATTAGGTACAGGACAGAGACACTGGCAACATTGGGTACAGGAGAGACACTGGCAACATTGGGTACAGGACAGAGACACTGGCAACATTGGGTACAGGACAGAGACACTGGCAACATTGGGCACAGGACAGAAACACTGGCAACATTAGGTACAGGACAGAGACACTGGCAACATTGGGTACAGGACAGACACTGGCAACATTGGGTACAGGACAGAGACACTGGCAACATTGGGTACAGGATAGAGACACTGGTGGGTACAGGACAGAGACACTGGCAACATTGGGTACAGGACAGAGACACTGGCAACATTGGGTACAGGACAGAGACACTGGCAACATTGGGTACAGGATAGAGACACTGGCAACATTGGGCACAGGACAGAAACACTGGCAACATTAGGTACAGGACAGAGACACTGGCAACATTGGGTACAGGAGAGACACTGGCAACATTGGGTACAGGGCAGAGACACTGGCAACATTGGGTACAGGATAGAGACACTGGCAACATTGGGTACAGGACAGAGACACTGGCATCATTGGGTACAGGACAGAGACACTGGCAATATTGGGTACAGGACAGAGACATTGGCAACATTGGGTACAGGACAAAAACTATGGCAACATTGGGTACAGGACAGAAACACTGGCAACATTGGGTACAGGACAGACACTGGCAACATTGGGTACAGGACAGAGACACTGGCAACATTGGGTACAGGAAAGAGACACTGGCAACATTGGGTACAGGACAGAGATACTGACAACATTAGGTACAGGACAGAGACACTGGCAACATTGGATACAAGACAGACACTGACTACATTGGGTACGACAGAGACACTGGCAACATTGGGTACAGGACAGAGACACTGGCAACATTGGGTACAGGACAGACACTGGCAACATTGGGTACAGGACAGAAACAATGGCAACATTGGGTACAGGACAGAGATACTGGCAACATTGGGTACAGGACAGAGACACTGGCAACATTGGGTACAGGGCAGCCACTGGAACATTGGGTACAGGACAGACACTGGCATCATTGGGTACAGGGTAGACACTGGCAACATTGGGTACAGGGCAGACACTGGCAACATTGGGTACAGGACAGACACTGGCAACATTGGGTACAGGACAGAAACAATGGCAACATTGGGTACAGGACAGATACTGGCAACATTGGGTACAGGACAGAAACAATGGCAACATTGGGTACAGGACAGACACTGGCAACATTGGGTACAGGACAGATATAATGGCAACATTGGGTACAGGACAGACAATGGCAACATTGGGCACAGGACAGAAACAATGGCAACATTGGGTACAGGACAGAAACAATGGCAACATTGGGTACAGGACAGAAACAATGGCAACATTGGGTACAGGAGACACTGGCAACATTGGGTACAGGACAGAAACAATGGCAACATTGGGTACAGGACAGACACTGGCAACATTGGGTACAGGACAGACACTGGCAACATTGGGTACAGGACAGACACTGGCAACATTGGGTACAGGACAGACACTGGCAACATTGGGTACAGGACAGAGACACTGGTAACATTGGGTACAGGGAAGACACTGGCAACATTGGGTACAGGACAGAAACAATGGCAACATTGGGTACAGGACAGACACTGGCAACATTGGGTACAGGACCGAAACAATGGCAACATTGGGTACAGGACAGACAATGGCAACATTGGGTACAGGACAGAAACAATGGCAACATTGGGTACAGGACAGAAACAATGGCAACATTGGGTACAGGACAGACACTGGCAACATTGGGTACAGGACAGAAACACTGGCAACATTGGGTACAGGACAGACACTGGCAACATTGGGTACAGGACAGACACTGGTAACATTGGGTACAGGACAGAGACACTGGCAACATTGGGTACAGGACAGACACTGGCAACATTGGGTACATGACAGACACTGGCAACATTGGGTACAGGAAGAAGACAAACCAAAAAAAATAATCACAACACAGAAAACTAAAATGATGAGCAACACAGACCCCACCAAAAACAACACGGACCCCACCAATAACATATCATATAAAATTATGAGCAACACGGACCCCACCAATAACATATTATATAAATCATTGATATGTGTTTGATAATGTCGGCCTATAGAATAATAAAGTTGTACATATAAAATAAAACCATAAGATTTTGCGTAAAATTACATATAGTGATGGGAATAAGTTTATTTGTAAATTTGTCAATTAACATCAAAAGCGACAAATTTAATTTCCTGTTGGTAGGAAATAAAACAGATCGGTTGTTTGTAAAGAGTAGGAAATGTGTTTTAAGATATGTTTAACTATGACATAGACCAAATAAAAGTTTACACTAAAGTTAGTTGACATACCAGGTGTGTATTTCCACGATCTAAGACATCTTTTATCTAACAAACAGAACACTCACGTTACAACTGCGTTATTACTGTTTACCGTCACTTTCAGCTATTTTCTTTAGCCATATCGCTACTGCAAACTTTTTAGGTAAAGGAAAATCCAGACAGTTATATACCGAACGCACGGGTAAAACTACATGGCCTTGGGAAAGTGCATGGTCTGATTTACAGTGAATGTGGGTATCGCAAGGTAGAAGAGATTAATATTTTGGAGCGGACCGTCTAGGTTGAGTGAGCGTTTGTTGTTTAACGCCAAGCAAGCACTTTTCAGCTATGTCATGGCCAGAACAAGTTGGATTCGCGGAGATGATAATGATGTCCGCTTTGTACCAGCCCAACTCGTTAAGTTTTTATAGTGCTAGCACACTGAAACAACAGTCCGCAGGTAGAAATGTTGACCCCACACAGACACATAATATATACTCTGACCCACACAGACACATAATATATACTCTGACCCAACCAATCTTTGTTCTTACTCTTTAATGTTGCTAGTGATCGTAGAAGCATCCAATAACAAATCTTTGTTTTGATCCGACCGTAGCTCAAACCCACGATCTACCGCGCTCCAGACGAGCACGCTAAACCATTACACCACCGAGGTGATAACATAATACATGGAATATTTGATGTTTTCCTTCCACAATATTGTAAACAATGTTGATCGAGTTTTAAACTTTTATCCTCTACTGAACGTTTACCACCTTAAAATCTTTTATACTCTATTTAATCACCCACTGGAAAATATGATCTAAATTTAAAAAGTTGGAAACATTTCAAAAATGACAAGGGATTAAAATTAATTAATATCAAATATAAACTTGTATTGCAAACATACTGTTCCGGGACCTTCACTTGAAGTATAGCCCATTCTATCATATTTGTCAACAATCTCCTTGAAAGCTATGTATTTACTTATGGTTTTGTGTTATATAAAGAAAAACTGATATGAAACTATTACATATAGGAATGTATGTAAGGAATGTTTAAATGGATACGACAAAGATCTAGTACGTAATACTGACGGGTAATGGTGCCACAGGGAAGTTTACAGAGCTACAGGAAACAAGACGATACAATGGACAGGTTACTTCTAGCCGGTCACTAACGGCTACTCCTAACAAACTGTTGTTTATTGTTCAGGATCACGCTATTCTCCATAAATGATGCAACTATTTACGTCCCATATTAAGCGTGAGTTGTGTATTTGACTCGTTCTGTCACCCTCGCAACTAGCGAAAGACAAATTTCGGAGGAGTTGTATCCCGTACAGGAGAAACTGTGTCCTCCGGGTTCTACCAGATTCGTATTTTGATGAACATTTTTGTCAACCATGTCATAAAGTTTTTCAATGTTCACCGGAAAAAAATACTGTATTATAAAATATAACAGTTTTTAAATTTAAGTTTACCATTGTTGAATTTTATTCTACGATGTGTAGTTTCCGATTTAATAATCCTTTTCATTCGTCTTATGCATGCCTAAAACGACATATTAAAATGATGAAATTCGCCATCTTGGCAGCACTCCACTATGAGAAAGTTTCTATGTCAAGTCTAAATAACATCGTCATTCGTCATCAACTTGGTTTACTTGTTCTGATGAAATGAACACAAGAAACGTCGAGACCTAGTTACAAGTTGAAGATGCAGACAACAGACATTGTTTAAAATAGCTTGACACTTTTATGACACCTAGCTGTTTTTGAGTTGTGGCTATTAAAGTTACTGACACATTGCCGTTCATAAATTATATTAATATATACTAAGATCGTAATGTTATTTGAAAATTATCTCAAACGTTCTAATGGATCCATATTATGTTTCTAAAGGAAATTGTTTGAACACAATTCACAATTTAAATTTTACCTCAATAATGTCACCCAATTACAATGAAATCCATTTGGATGGATTTTCATTAAGCTGGATATGAGGTCAACTCTAGTATATTTTGATCAATGAACTTTAATTTCCCCTATTGAAAGTGCACCAGGTTAAGATTAACATGGACATATCCGACAGCGTTTGAAGAAACTTCAACTCATTGGTAGTTCTCGATCGAGTCAGATAAGTGCCAATGGTAAATTGTAAATTGATTACTTTAATGTTAAATTTCAAATCACAGGTCCATTTATTCCTTAATTGAACCTATTGAATAAAGCCCCCGGTGCCACGAACAAATGTCCTTGATTGTTAAAGGACGTCCTTGGGAAAAGCATGGACATAAGTACATTTAAGCATGATACTTAGCTGGGTTTAGGAATGGGAAAATATTATTGAATAAAGTATAAGTATGTATAATAAAAATCGTGAAACAAATTTAAAAAAGTGCTTTGTCAACAAGAAGTTGTTTTCAATTATAGCAGAAATGTAATTATAGTTAATTACTATACTTTTGTCATGTAAAGGACTGAGTATATGAAAAGGCATAAGACGTCGGCGAGTCGACACACATCAGTATGTACATAGTTAGAGGATTACATGGTCCCAATGCCTGTACATAGTTAGAGCTTTAAATGGGTCTAATGCCTGCACATAGCTAGAGGCTTGTAATGGGACTAATGCCTGTACATTGTTAGAGGTTTATAAGGGCCCAATTCCTATATCTAGCTAATGGTTTAAATAGACCCTAAGACATTATCTGCCTACAGGCTTAAATGTGCCAATGTCTGTACATAGCTAGAGACTTAGATGATCCAAATGTCTGTATCTGTATCTAGTTATAACTCTTTCTTTTACATATAATACCCCAAACAAACAGTCAGACATATACATGTTACCTCTCTAACGCACCTTATAACTCTTTCTTTTACATATAATACCCCAAACAAACAGTCAGACATATACATGGTACCTCTCTAACACCCCTTATAACTCTTCCTTTTACATATAATACCCCAAACAAACAGTCAGACATATACATGGTACCTCTCTAACGCACCTTATAACTCTTTCTTTTACATATAATACCCCAAACAAACAGTCAGACATATACATGGTACCTCTCTAACGCACCTTATAACTCTTTCTTTTACATATAATACCCCACACAAACAGTCAGACATATACATGGTACCTCTCTAACGCCCCTTATAACTCTTTCTTTTACATATAATACCCCAAACAAACAGTCAGACATATACATGGTACCTCTCTAACGCTCCTGATAACTCTTCCTTTTACATATAATACCCCAAACAAACAGTCAGACATATACATGGTACCTCTCTAACGCCCCTTATAACTCTTTCTTTTACATATAGTACCCCAAACAAACACTCAGACATATACATGATACCCCTCTAATGCCCCTTATAACTCCTCCTTTTACAAATAGTACCCCCAAACAAACAGTCAGACATATACATGATACCCCTCTAACGCCCCTTATAACTCCTCCTTTTACATATAGTACCCCACACAAACAGTCAGACATATACATGGTACCCTCTAACGCCCCTTATAACTCCTCCTTTTACATATAATACCCCAAACAAACAGTCAGACATATACATGATACCCCTCTAACGCCCCTTATAACTCCTCCTTTTACATATAGTACCCCAAACAAACAGTCAGATATATACATGGTACCCCTCTAACGCCCCTTATAACTCTTCCTTTTACATATAATACCCCAAACAAACAGTCAGACATATACATGGTACCTCTCTAACGCCCCTTATAACTCTTCCTTTTACATATAGTACCCCAAACAAACAGTCAGACATATACATGGTACCTCTCTAACGCCCCTTATAACTCTTCCTTTTACATATAGTACCCCAAACAAACAGTCAGACATATACATGGTACCTCTCTAACACCCCATATAACTCTTCCTTTTACATATAGTACCCCAAACAAACAGTCAGACATATACATGGTACCTCTCTAACGCCCCTTATAACTCTTCCGTTTACATATAATACCCCAAACAAACAGTCAGACATATACATGGTACCTCTCTAACACCCCTTATAACTCTTCCTTTTACATATAATACCCCAAACAAACAGTCAGACATATACATGGTACCCCTCTAACGCCCCATATAACTCTTCCTTTTACATATAATACCCCAAACAAACAGTCAGACATATACATGGTACCTCTCTAATGCCCCTTATATAACTCCTCCTTTTACATATAGTACCCCAAACAAACAGTCAGACATATACATGATACCCCTCTAACGCCCCTTATAACTCCTCCCTTTACATATAGTACCCCAAACAAACAGTCAGACATATACATGGTACCCCTCTAACGCCCCTTATAACTCTTCCTTTTACATATAATACCCCAAACAAACAGTCAGACATATACATGGTACCTCTCTAACGCCCCTTATAACTCTTCCTTTTACATATAATACCCCAAACAAACAGTCAGACATATACATGATACCCCTCTAATGCCCCTTATAACTCCTCCTTTTACATATAATACCCCAAACAAACAGTCAGACATATACATGGTACCTCTCTAACGCCCCTTATAACTCTTCCTTTTACATATAGTACCCCAAACAAACAGTCAGACATATACATGGTACCTCTCTAACACCCCTTATAACTCTTCCTTTTACATATAGTACCCCAAACAAACAGTTAGACATATACATGGTACCTCTCTAACACCCCTGATAACTCTTCCTTTTACATATAATACCCCAAACAAACAGTCAGACATATACATGGTACCCCTCTAACGCCCCTTATAACTCTTTCTTTTACATATAATACCCCAAACAAACAGTCAGACATATACATGGTACCCCTCTAACGCCCCTTATAACTCTTTCTTTTACATATAATACCCCAAACAAACGGTCAGACATATACATGGTACCTCTCTAACGCACCTTATAACTCCTCCTTTTACATATAATTCCCAAACAAACAGTCAGACATATACATGATACCTCTCTAACGCTCCTGATAACTCTTCCTTTTACATATAGTAACCTAAACAAACAGTCAGACATATACATGGTACCTCTCTAACGCCCCTTATAACTCTTCCTTTTACATATAGTACCCCAAACAAACAGTCAGACATATACATGGTACCTCTCTAACGCCCCTTATAACTCTTTCGTTTACATATAATACCCCAAACAAACAGTCAGACATATACATGGTACCTCTCTAACGCCCCTTATAACTCTTTCTTTTACATATAGTACCCCAAACAAACAGTCAGACATATACATGGTACCTCTCTAACGCCCCTTATAACTCTTCCTTTTACATATAATACCCCAAACAAACAGTCAGACATATACATGGTACCTCTCTAACGCCCCTTATAACTCTTCCTTTTACATATAGTACCCCAAACAAACAGTCAGACATATACATGGTACCTCTCTAACGCCCCTTATAACTCTTCCGTTTACATATAATACCCCAAACAAACAATCAGACATATACATGGTACCTCTCTAACGCCCCTTATAACTCTTCCGTTTACATATAGTACCCCAAACAAACAGTCAGACATATACATGGTACCTCTCTAACGCCCCTTATAACTCTTCCGTTTACATATAATACCCCAAACAAACAATCAGACATATACATGGTACCTCTCTAACGCCCCTTATAACTCTTCCGTTTACATATAATACCCCAAACAAACAATCAGACATATACATGGTACCTCTCTAACGCCCCTTATAACTCTTCCTTTTACATATAGTACCCCAAACAAACAATCAGACATATACATGGTACCTCTCTAACGCCCCTTATAACTCTTCCTTTTACATATAGTACCCCAAACAAACAGTCAGACATATACATGGTACCTCTCTAACGCCCCTTATAACTCTTCCGTTTACATATAATACCCCAAACAAACAGTCAGACATATACATGGTACCTCTCTAACACCCCTTATAACTCTTCCTTTTACATATAGTACCCCAAACAAACAGTCAGACATATACATGGTACCTCTCTAACGCCCCTTATAACTCTTCCGTTTACATATAATACCCCAAACAAACAGTCAGACATATACATGGTACCTCTCTAACGCCCCTTATAACTCTTCCTTTTACATATAGTACCCCAAACAAACAATCAGACATATACATGGTACCTCTCTAACGCCCCTTATAACTCTTCCTTTTACATATAGTACCCCAAACAAACAGTCAGACATATACATGGTACCTCTCTAACGCCCCTTATAACTCTTCCGTTTACATATAATACCCCAAACAAACAGTCAGACATATACATGGTACCTCTCTAACGCCCCTTATAACTCTTCCTTTTACATATAGTACCCCAAACAAACAGTCAGACATATACATGGTACCTCTCTAACGCCCCTTATAACTCTTCCGTTTACATATAATACCCCAAACAAACAGTCAGACATATACATGGTACCTCTCTAACGCCCCTTATAACTCTTCCGTTTACATATAATACCCCAAACAAACAATCAGACATATACATGGTACCTCTCTAACGCCCCTTATAACTCTTCCTTTTACATATAGTACCCCAAACAAACAATCAGACATATACATGGTACCTCTCTAACGCCCCTTATAACTCTTCCGTTTACATATAATACCCCAAACAAACAATCAGACATATACATGGTACCTCTCTAACGCCCCTTATAACTCTTCCTTTTACATATAGTACCCCAAACAAACAATCAGACATATACATGGTACCTCTCTAACGCCCCTTATAACTCTTCCTTTTACATATAATACCCCAAACAAACAATCAGACATATACATGGTACCTCTCTAACGCCCCTTATAACTCTTCCTTTTACATATAATACCCCAAACAAACAGTCAGACATATACATGGTACCTCTCTAACGCCCCTTATAACTCTTCCTTTTACATATAGTACCCCAAACAAACAGTCAGACATATACATGGTACCTCTCTAACGCCCCTTATAACTCTTCCGTTTACATATAATACCCCAAACAAACAATCAGACATATACATGGTACCTCTCTAACGCCCCTTATAACTCTTCCTTTTACATATAGTACCCCAAACAAACAATCAGACATATACATGTAATATTTAAAACAACGTCCTAAGGCACATTGTTTAACATAACGCCGGTTTTATTAGTATATTCAATCGGGTGACAAGATAAAAATCGCTACAGGTAAAACTTGTTTGTTTAAAAAGAACATATTTTCTCGGGTAATTTTTTGTTTTATACTTTTAACAACAAGAATACCCAAAGCCAGTCTACTTGTATAACATGTCAATTAACATGTCATTTTACCTTCCCATTTTCATCTTTGTTCCACATTTCTATCTCATTTTCTTCTCAATCACGCTTTATTGAAGGTGACTTTGCCTTAGGTCCGTCTAAAATTTGGGTCGTTTTAAATAAGTGATAGGTAAAAACTCACAATTATAAAGTAGATTTTATATCAAATTTAAAATATTATCATTTGATATGCTAGACGTATAATATTTATTTTAATTTAGGAACAAAATGTTATCTCAATTCTAGGAAAACTTGTTAAAATATTTTCTTTGCTAAAATATCTCTTTACTATTTTTTAACAAATGACATTAAACCAGGTTTAAATAATAGACAAAGTGTATTTACATTCTTATCATCACATGCTGCCATGCGGGGGGTCCCCTGACTGGTTTGTCCTAATGTAAAAAATAGTGCATCGTAGCGAATATGTTGTCATTCATTATTGTAGAAAATAGTGCGTACCTCGTAACGAATATGTTGTCATTCATTATTGTAGAAAATAGTGCTTACATCGTAACGAATATGTTGTCATTCATTATTGTAGAAAATAGTGCTTACATCGTAACGGATATGTTGTCATTCATTATTGTAGAAAATAATGCGTACCTCGTAACGAATATGTTGTCATTCATTATTGTAGAAAATAGTGCTTACATCGTAACGAATATGTTGTCATTCATTATTGTAGAAAATAGTGCTTACATCGTAACGAATATGTTGTCATTCATTATTGTAGAAAATAGTGCTTACATCGTAACGAATATGTTGTCATTCATTATTGTAGAAAATAGTGCTTACATCGTAACGATTATGTTGTCATTCATTATTGTAGAAAATAGTGCTTACATCGTAACGAATATGTTGTCATTCATTATTGTAGAAAATAGTGCTGACATCCTATTTACTGCTTTCACCTTGTCACATTTTTGTGCCTTTTGCCTGTCCTAAACCAGGACCTGGATTTCCAAAGTCATATATCGTGGTCTTTTTTGTTCAGTAAGTAAAGATGAGAGGTGATTGTTCAGTAAGTTAAGATGAGAGATGAATGTTCAGTAAGTTAAGATGAGAGGTGATTGTTCAGTAAGTTAAGATGAGAGGTGATTGTTCAGTAAAGATGAGAGGTGATTGTTCAGTAAGTTAAGATGAGAGGTGATTGTTCAGTAAGTAAAGATGAGAGATGATTGTTCAGTAAGTAAAGATGAGAGATGATTGTTCAGTAAGTAAAGATGAGAGGTGATTGTTCAGTAAGTTAAGATGAGAGGTGATTGTTCAGTAAGTAAAGATGAGAGATGATTGTTCAGTAAGTAAAGATGAGAGGTGATTGTTCAGTAAGTAAAGATGAGAGGTGATTGTTCAGTAAAGATGAGAGGTGATTGTTCAGTAAGTTAAGATGAGAGGTGAATGTTCAGTAAGTTAAGATGAGAGGTGATTGTTCATTAAGTTAAGATGAGAGGTGATTGTTCAGTAAGTTAAGATGAGAGGTGATTGTTCAGTAAGTTAAGATGAGAGGTGATTGTTCAGTAAGTAAAGATGAGAGGAGATTGTTCAGTAAGTTAAGATGAGAGGTGATTGTTCAGTAAGTAAAGATGAGAGGTGATTGTTCAGTAAGTAAAGATGAGAGGTGATTGTTCAGTAAGTAAAGATGAGAGGTGATTGTTCAGTAAGTAAAGAGGAGAGGTGATTGTTCAGTAAGTAAAGAGGAGAGGTGATTGTTCAGTAAGTAAAGATGAGAGGTGATTGTTCAGTAAGTAAAGATGAAAGGTGATTGTTCAGTAAGTAAAGATGAGAGGTGATTGTTCAGTAAGTTAAGATGAGAGGTGATTGTTCAGTAAGTAAAGATGAGAGGTGATTGTTCAGTAGGTTAAGATGAGAGGTGATTGTTCAGTAAGTAAAGATGAGAGGTGATTGTTCAGTAAGTAAAGATGAGAGGTGAATGTTCAGTAAGTTAAGATGAGAGGTGATTGTTCAGTAAGTAAAGATGAGAGGTGATTGTTCAGTAGGTTAAGATAAGAGGTGATTGTTCAGTAAGTTAAGATGAGAGGTGATTGTACAGTAAGTTAAGATGAGAGGTGATTGTTCAGTAAGTAAAGATGAGAGGTGATTGTTCAGTAGGTTAAGATGAGAGGTGATTGTTCAGTAAGTTAAGATGAGAGGTGATTGTTCAGTAAGTAAAGATGAGAGGTGATTGTTCAGTAAGTTAAGATGAGAGGTGATTGTTCAGTAAGTAAAGATGAGAGGTGATTGTTCAGTAGGTTAAGATGAGAGGTGATTGTTCAGTAAGTTAAGATGAGAGGTAAATGTTCAGTAAGTTAAGATGAGAGGTGATTGTTCAGTAAGTTAAGATGAGAGGTGATTGTTCAGTAAGTTAAGATGAGAGGTGATTGTTCAGTAAGTAAAGACGAGAGGTGATTGTTCAGTAAGTTAAGATGAGAGGTGATTGTTCAGTAAGTTAAGATGAGAGGTGATTGTTCAGTAAGTAAAGATGAGATGTGATTGTTTAGTAAAGATGAGAGGTGATTGTTCAGTAAGTTAAGATGAGAGGTGATTGTTCAGTAAGTAAAGATGAGCGGTGATTGTTCAGTAAGTTAAGATAAGAGGTGATTGTTCAATAAGTTAAGATGAGAGGTGATTGTTCAGTAAGTAAAGATGAGAGGTGATTGTTCAGTAAGTTAAGATGAGAGGTGATTGTTCAGTAAGTAAAGATGAGAGGTGATTGTTCAGTAAGTAAAGATGAGAGGTGATTGTTCAGTAAGTAAAGATGAGAGGTGATTGTTCAGTAAGTAAAGATGAGAAGTGATTGTTCAGTAGGTTAAGATGAGAGGTGATTGTTCAGTAAGTAAAGATGAGAGGTGATTGTTCAGTAAGTTAAGATGAGAGGTGATTGTTCAGTAAGCTAAGATGAGAGGTGATTGTTCAGTAAGTAAAGATGAGAGGTGATTGTTCAGTAAGTTAAGATGAGAGTTGATCATCACTGTTTATTCTTTCTTTTCAGAATTAACGTTTAGATAAACAACATATAAACATGACTAGTTTGGCATGATGTAGACTAGTATTAAAAATAGGAACTTAACGTTAAAAAGCAGATGATATCCATTTAACTGGTTTCTACTGATGTAACTCAGTAATATGGTTGAAGTATTTGTAATTAACTTTTGATGTTCTAACTCATCATCTTCTTATAAATAATATATTTCTTTATCAGATACTGGGAATTCTAGAAATTCATTTATAAGAAACTTAGAAAAGAAGAGCCAATACTTTAGCTTGCAATCAATTTATTGGGAAAATTGTGAGATTAACATTTCTATTTAGACGTCACTGGGCATAGGGCTTCAGTATACATTATTTCATGGACTTGTTTTTAGAATCTTGTATTATTGACTATATCTTAATTATAGAATAATGTCATTTTGGTGCGTTTAAAGGGTATATGCATGCGTTAGTTTTTGTTTCAATTAGTTGGTGATTTTTAAAAGGGCATAAGTTTATATATACCTGTTTTTGGCTTCAATCGTTTCTAAGTTTATCAATTTCGCGTTGCCATTTTATTGAAATTGATATATACAAATGTAAACAGTAAACAATATCATCAAACACAACACAAACAGTAATGATCGACAATATCATCAAACACAACACAAACAGTAATGGTTGACAATATCATCAAACATAATACAAACAGTAATGGTTGACAATATCATCAAACATAATACAAACAGTAATGGTAGACAATATCATGAAACACAACACAAACAGTTATGGTTGACAATATCATCATACACAATACAAACAGTAATGGTTGACAATATCATCAAACATAATACAAACAGTAATGGTTGACAATATCATCAAACACAATACAAACAGTAATGGTTGACAATATCATCAAACACAATACAAACAGTAATGGTTGACAATATCATCAAACATAATACAAACAGTAATGGTTGACAATATCATCAAACACAATACAAACAGTAATGGTTGACAATATCATCAAACACAACACAAACAGTAATGGTTGACAATATCATCATACACAATACAAACAGTAATGATTGACAGTATCATCAAACATAATACAAACAGTAATGGTTGACAATATCATCAAACACAATACAAACAGTAATGGTTGACAATATCATCAAACATAATACAAACAGTAATGGTTGACAATATCATCAAACACAATACAAACAGTAATGGTTGACAATATCATCAAACACAACACAAACAGTAATGGTTGACAATATCATCATACACAATACAAACAGTAATGATTGACAGTATCATCAAACATAATACAAACAGTAATGGTTGACAATATCATCAAACACAATACAAACAGTAATGGTTGACAATATCATCATACACAATACAAACAGTAATGGTTGACAATATCATCAAACACATTACAAACAGTAATGGTTGACATTATCATCAAGCATAATACAAACAGTAATGGTTGACAATATCATCAAACACAACACAAACAGTAATGGTTGACAATATCATGAAACACAATACAAACAGTAATGGTTGACAATATCATCAAACACAACACAAACAGTAATAGTTGACAATATCATCAAACACAACACAAACAGTAATGGTTGACAATATCATGAAACACAGCACAAACAGTAATGGTTGACAATATCATGAAACACAACACAAACAGTAATGGTTGACAATATCATGAAACACAATACAAACAGTAATAGTTGACAATATCATCAAACACAACACAAACAGTAATGGTTGACAATATCATCAAACACAACACAAACAGTAATGGTTGACAATATCATCAAACACAACACAAACAGTAATGGTTGACAATATCATGAAACACAACACAAACAGTAATGGTTGACAATATCATCAAACACAACACAAACAGTAATGGTTGACAATATCATCAAACACAACACAAACAGTAATGGTTGACAATATCATCAAACACAACACAAACAGTAATGGTTGACAATATCATCATACACAATACAAACAGTAATGGTTGACAATATCATCAAACACAACACAAACAGTAATGGTAGACAATATCATCATACACAACACAAACAGTAATGGTTGACAATATCATCAAACACAATACAAACAGTAATGGTTGACAATATCATCTTACACAATACAAACAGTAATGGTTGACAATATCATCAAACACAACACAAACAGTAATGGTTGACAATATCATCAAACACAATACAAACAGTAAGGGTTGACAATATCATCAAACACAACACAAACAGTAATGGTTGACAATATCATCAAACACAATACAAAAAGTAATGGTAGACAATATCATGAAACACAACACAAACAGTAATGGTTGACAATATCATCAAACACAACACAAACAGTAATGGTTGACAATATCATCATACACAATACAAACAGTAATGGTTGACAATATCATCAAACATAATACAAACAGTAATGGTTGACAATATCATCAAACACAACACAAACAGTAATGGTTGACAATATCATCATACACAATACAAACAGTAATGGTTGACAATATCATCAAACATAATACAAACAGTAATGGTTGACAATATCATCAAACACAACACAAACAGTAATGGTAGACAATATCATGAAACACAACACAAACAGTAATGGTTGACAATATCATCAAACATAATACAAACAGTAATGGTTGACAATATCATCAAACATAATACAAACAGTAATGGTTGACAATATCATCAAACACAACACAAACAGTAATGGTTGACAATATCATCAATCACAACACAAACAGTAATGATTGACAATATCATCAAACATAATACAAACAGTAATGGTTGACAATATCATCAAACATAATACAAACAGTAATGATTGACAATATCATCAAACACAACACAAACAGTAATGATTGACAATATCATCAAACACAACACAAACAGTAATGGTTGACAATATCATCAAACATAATACAAACAGTAATGGTTGACAATATCATCAAACACAATACAAACATTAATGATTGACAATATCATCAAACACAATACAAACAGTAATGGTTGACAATATCATCAAACATAATACAAACAGTAATGATTGACAATATCATCAAACACAATACAAACAGTATTGGTTGACAATATCATCAAACACAATGCAAACAGTAATGGTTGACAATATCATCAAACAAAACACAAATAGTAATGGTTGACAATATCATCAAACACAACACAAACAGTAATGGCTGACAATATCATCAAACACAATACAAACAGTTATGGTTGACAATA
This sequence comes from Bathymodiolus brooksi, assembly GCA_963680875.1. NCBI lineage: Eukaryota > Metazoa > Mollusca > Bivalvia > Mytilida > Modiolidae > Bathymodiolus > Bathymodiolus brooksi. The sequence continues at coordinate 148,677,743 of OY804576.1, forward strand.
TCATCAAACATAATACAAACAGTAATGGTTGACAATATCATCAAACACAACACAAACAGTAATGGTTGACAATATCATCAAACATAATACAAACAGTAATGATTGACAATATCATCAAACATAATACAAACAGTAATGGTTGACAATATCATCAAACACAACACAAACAGTAATGGTTGACAATATCATCATACACAATACAAACAGTAATGGTAGACAATATCATGAAACACAACACAAATAGTAATGGTTGACAATATCATCAAACACAACACAAACAGTAATGATTGACAATATCATCAAACACAACACAAACAGTAATGGTTGACAATATCATGAAACACAACACAAACAGTAATGGTTGACAATATCATCAAACACAATACAAACAGTTATGGTTGACAATATCATCAAACACAATACAAACAGTAATGATTGACAATATCCTCAAACACAATACAAACAGTAATGGTTGACAATATCATCAAACATAATACAAACAGTAATGATTGACAATATCATCAAACACAATACAAACAGTATTGGTTGACAATATCATCAAACACAATGCAAACAGTAATGGTAGACAATATCATCAAACACAATACAAACAGTATTGGTTGACAATATCATCAAACAAAACACAAATAGTAATGGTTGACAATATCATCAAACACAACACAAACAGTAATGGTTGACAATATCATCAAACACAATACAAACAGTAATGGTTGACAATATCATCAAACATAATACAAACAGTAATGATTGACAATATCATCAAACATAATACAAACAGTAATGGTTGACAATATCATGAAACACAACACAAACAGTAATGGTTGACAATATCATCATACACAATACAAACAGTAATGGTTGACAATATCATCAAACATAATACAAACAGTAATGATTGACAATATCATTAAACACAACACAAACAGTAATGATTGACAATATCATCAAACACAACACAAACAGTAATGGTTGACAATATCATGAAACACAACACAAACAGTAATGGTCGACAATATCATCAAACACAACACAAACAGTAATGGTTGACAATATCATCAAACATAATACAAACAGTAATGGTTGACAATATCATCAAACACAATACAAACAGTAATGGTTGACAATATCATCAAACAGAACACAAACAGTAATGGTTGACAATATCATCAAACACAACACAAACAGTAATGGTTGACAATATCATCAAACACAACACAAACAGTAATGGTTGACAATATCATCAAACACAACACAAACAGTAATGGTCGACAATATCATCAAACACAACACAAACAGTAATGGTTGACAATATCATCAAACATAATACAAACAGTAATGGTTGACAATATCATCAAACACAATACAAACAGTAATGGTTGACAATATCATCAAACACAACACAAACAGTAATGATTGACAATATCATCAAACACAACACAAACAGTAATGGTTGACAATATCATCAAACACAACACAAACAGTAATGGTAGACAATATCATGAAACACAACACAAACAGTAATGGTTGATAATATCATGAAACACAATACAAACAGTAATGGTTGACAATATCATGAAACACAACACAAACAGTAATGGTCGACAATATCATCAAACATAATACAAACAGTAATGGTTGACAATATCATCAAACACAATACAAACAGTAATGGTTGACAATATCATCAAACACAACACAAACAGTAATGGTTGACAATATCATCAAACACAACACAAACAGTAATGGTTGACAATATCATCAAACACAACACATACAGTAATGGTTGACAATATCATGAAACACAATACAAACAGTAATGGTAGACAATATCATGAAACACAACACAAACAGTAATGGTAGACAATATCATGAAACACAACACAAACAGTAATGGTTGACAATATCATCAAACACAACACAAACAGTAATGGTTGACAATATCATCAAACATAATACAAACAGTAATGATTGACAATATCATCAAACATAATACAAACAGTAATGGTTGACAATATCATGAAACACAACACAAACAGTAATGGTTGACAATATCATCATACACAATACAAACAGTAATGGTAGACAATATCATGAAACACAACACAAACAGTAATGGTTGACAATATCATTAAACACAACACAAACAGTAATGATTGACAATATCATCAAACACAACACAAACAGTAATGGTTGACAATATCATGAAACACAACACAAACAGTAATGGTCGACAATATCATCAAACACAACACAAACAGTAATGGTTGACAATATCATCAAACATAATACAAACAGTAATGGTTGACAATATCATCAAACACAATACAAACAGTAATGGTTGACAATATCATCAAACAGAACACAAACAGTAATGGTTGACAATATCATCAAACACAACACAAACAGTAATGGTTGACAATATCATCAAACACAACACAAACAGTAATGGTTGACAATATCATCAAACACAACACAAACAGTAATGGTCGACAATATCATCAAACACAACACAAACAGTAATGGTTGACAATATCATCAAACATAATACAAACAGTAATGGTTGACAATATCATCAAACACAATACAAACAGTAATGGTTGACAATATCATCAAACACAACACAAACAGTAATGATTGACAATATCATCAAACACAACACAAACAGTAATGGTTGACAATATCATCAAACACAACACAAACAGTAATGGTTGATAATATCATGAAACACAATACAAACAGTAATGGTTGACAATATCATGAAACACAACACAAACAGTAATGGTCGACAATATCATCAAACATAATACAAACAGTAATGGTTGACAATATCATCAAACACAATACAAACAGTAATGGTTGACAATATCATCAAACACAACACAAACAGTAATGGTTGACAATATCATCAAACACAACACAAACAGTAATGGTTGACAATATCATCAAACACAACACATACAGTAATGGTTGACAATATCATGAAACACAATACAAACAGTAATGGTAGACAATATCATGAAACACAACACAAACAGTAATGGTAGACAATATCATGAAACACAACACAAACAGTAATGGTTGACAATATCATGAAACACAATACAAACAGTAATGGTTGACAATATCATGAAACACAACACAAACAGTAATGGTTGACAATATCATCAAACATAATACAAACAGTAATGGTTGACAATATCATCAAACACAATACAAACAGTAATGGTTGACAATATCATCAAACACAACACAAACAGTAATGGTTGACAATATCATCAAACACAACACAAACAGTAATGGTTGACAATATCATCAAACACAACACAAACAGTAATGGTTGACAATATCATGAAACACAATACAAACAGTAATGGTAGACAATATCATGAAACACAACACAAACAGTAATGATTGACAATATCATCAAACATAATACAAACAGTAATGGTCGACAATATCATCAAACACAATACAAACAGTAATGGTTGACAATATCATCATACACAATACAAACAGTAATGGTTGACAATATCATCAAACACAACACAAACAGTAATGGTTGACAATATCATCATACACAATACAAACAGTAATGGTAGACAATATCATGAAACACAACACAAACAGTAATGGTTGACAATATCATCAAACACAACACAAACAGTAATGATTGACAATATCATCAAACACAACACAAACAGTAATGGTTGACAATATCATCAAACATAATACAAACAGTAATGGTTGACAATATCATCAAACACAATACAAACAGTAATGGTTGACAATATCATCAAACACAACACAAACAGTAATAGTCGACAATATCATCAAACATAATACAAACAGTAATAATTGACAATATCATCAAACATAATACAAACAGTAATGGTTGACAATATCATCAAACACAATACAAAAGTAATGGTCGACAATATCATCAAACACAACACAAACAGTAATGGTTGACAATATCATCATACACAATACAAACAGTAATGGTTGACAATATCATCAAACACAATACAAACAGTAATGGTTGACAATATCATCAAACACAATACAAACAGTAATGGTTGACAATATCATCAAACACAATACAAACAGTAATGGTTGACAATATCATCAAACACAACACAAACAGTAATGGTTGACAATATCATGAAACACAATACAAACAGTAATGGTCGACAATATGATCAAACATAATACAAACAGTTATGGTTGACAATATCATCAAACACAATACAAACAGTAATGGTTGACAATATCATCAAACACAATACAAACAGTAATGGTTGACAATATCATCATACACAATACAAACAGTAATGGTTGACAATATCATCAAACACAATACAAACAGTAATGGTTGACAATATCATCAAACACAATACAAACAGTAATGGTTGACAATATCATCAAACACAACACAAACAGTAATGGTAGACAATATCATGAAACACAACACAAACAGTAATGGTTGACAATATCATCAAACACAACACAAACAGTAATGGTTGACAATATCATCAAACATAATACAAACAGTAATAATTGACAATATCATCAAACATAATACAAACAGTAATGGTTGACAATATCATCAAACACAATACAAACAGTAATGGTTGACAATATCATCAAACACAACACAAACAGTAATGATTGACAATATCATCAAACACAATACAAACAGTAATGGTTGACAATATCATAAACATAATACAAACAGTAATGATTGACAATATCATCAAACACAACACAAACAGTAATGGTTGACAATATCATCACACACAATACAAACAGTAATGATCGACAATATCACCAGACACAATACAAACAGTAATGGTTGACAATATCATCAAACACAACACAAACAGTAATGGTCCACAATATCATCAAACATAATACAAACAGTAATGGTTGACAATATCATCAAACATAATACAAACAGTAATGGTTGACAATATCATCAAACATAATACAAACAGTAATGGTTGACAATATCATCAAACACAACACAAACAGTAATGGTCCACAATATCATCAAACATAATACAAACAGTAATGGTTGACAATATCATCAAACATAATACAAACAGTAATGGATGACAATATCATCAAACACAATACAAACAGTAATGGTTGACAATATCATCAAACACAACATAAACAGTAATGGTCCACAATATCATCAAACATAATAAAAACAGTAATGGTTGACAATATCATCAAACATAATACAAACAGTAATGGTTGACAATATCATCAAACATAATACAAACAGTAATGGTTGACAATATCATCATACACAATACAAACAGTAATGGTTGACAATATCATCAAACACAATACAAACAGTAATGCTCGACAATATAACCAGACACAATACAAACAGTAATGGTTGACAATATCATCAAACATAATACAAACAGTAATGGTTGACAATATCATCAAACACAACACAAACAGTAATGGTCGACAATATCATCATACACAATACAAACAGTAATGATTGACAATATCATCAAACACAATACAAACAGTAATGGTTGACAATATCATCAAACACAATACAAACAGTAATGATCGAAAATATCACCAGACACAATACAAACAGTAATGGTTGACAATATCATCAAACATAATACAAACAGTAATGGTTGACAATATCATCAAACATAATACAAACAGTAATGGTCGACAATATCATCAAACACAACACAAACAGTAATGGTCAACAATATCATCAAACACAATACAAACAGTAATGGTTGACAATATCATCAAACATAATACAAACAGTAATGGCTGACAATATCATCAAACATAATACAAACAGTAATGGTTGACAATATCATCAAACACAATACAAACAGTAATGGTTGACAATATCATCAAACATAATACAAACAGTAATGGTTGACTATATCATCAAACACAATACAAACAGTAATGGTTGAAAATATCATCAAACACAATACAAACAGTAATGGTTGACAATATCATCAAACACAACACAAACAGTAATGGTTGACAATATCATCAAACACAACACAAACAGTAATGGTTGATAATATCATCAAACACAACACAAACAGTAATGGTTGACAATATCATCAAACACAATACAAACAGTAATGGTTGACAATATCATCAAACATAATACAAACAGTAATGGTTGACAATATCATCAAACACAACACAAACAGTAATGGTCGACAATATCATCATACACAATACAAACAGTAATGATTGACAATATCATCAAACACAATACAAACAGTAATGGTTGACAATATCATCAAACACAATACAAACAGTAATGGTTGACAATATCATCAAACATAATACAAACAGTAATGGTTGACAATATCATCAAACACAACACAAACAGTAATGGTCGACAATATCATCAAACACAATACAAACAGTAATGATCGACAATATCATCATATACAATACAAACAGTAATGGTTGACAATATCATCAAACATAATACAAACAGTAATGGTTGACAATATCATCAAACACAATACAAACAGTAAGGGTTGACAATATCATCATACACAATACAAACAGTAATGGTTGACAATATCATCAAACACAACACAAACAGTAATGGTTGACAATATCATGAAACACAATACAAACAGTAATGGTTGACAATATCATCAAACACAATACAAACAGTAAGGGTTGACAATATCATAAAACACAACACAAACAGTAATGGATGACAATATCATCAAACACAATACAAACAGTAATGGTTGACAATATCATCAAACACAATACAAACAGTAATGGTCGACAATATCATGAAACACAACACAAACAGTAATGATTGACAATATCATCAAACACAATACAAACAGTAATGATTGACAATATCATCATACACAATACAAACAGCAATGGTTGACAATATCATGAAACAGAACACAAACAGTAATGATCGACAATATCATCAAACATAATACAAACAGTAATGGTTGACAATATCATCAAATACAACACAAACAGTAATGGCTGACAATATCATCAAACACAATACAAACAGTAATGGTTGACAATATCATCAAACACAATACAAACAGTAATGGTTGACAATATCATCAAACACAATACAAACAGTAATGGTTGACAATATCATCAAACACAACACAAACAGTAATGGTTGACAATATCATGAAACACAATACAAACAGTAATGGTTGACAATATCATCAAACACAATACAAACAGTTATGGTTGAAAATATCATCAAACACAATACAAACAGTAATGGTTGACAATATCATCAAACACAATACAAACAGTAATGGTCGACAATATCATGAAACACAACACAAACAGTAATGGTTGACAATATCATCAAACACAATACAAACAGTAATGGTTGACAATATCATGAAACACAACACAAACAGTAATGGTTGACAATATCATCAAACACAATACAAACAGTAATGGTTGACAATATCATCAAACACAATACAAACAGTAATGATTGACAATAGCATCATACACAATACAAACAGTAATGGTTGACAATATCATCAAACACAATACAAACGGTAATGGTTGACAATATCATCAAACACAATACAAACAGTAATGGTCAACAATATCATCAAACATAATACAAACAGTAATGGTTGACAATATCATCAAACACAACACAAACAGTAATGGTTGACAATATCATCAAACACAATACAAACAGTAATGGTCGACAATATCTTCAAACACAATACAAACAGTAATGATTGACAATATCTTCAAACATAATACAAACAGTAATGGTTGACAATATCATCAAACACAATACAAACAGTAATGGTTGACAATATCTTCAAACATAATACAAACAGTAATGGTTGACAATATCTTCAAACACAATACAAACAGTAATGGTCGACAATATCATGAAACACAACACAAACAGTAATGGTTGACAATATCATCAAACACAATACAAACATTAATGATTGACAATATCATCATACACAATACAAACAGTAATGGTTGACAATATCATCAAACACAATACAAACAGTAATGGTTAACAATATCATCAAACATAATACTAACAGTAATGGTTGACAGTATCATCAAACACAACACAAACAGTAATGGCTGATAATATCATCAAACACAATACAAACAGTAATGGTTGACAATATCATCAAACACAATACAAAGAGTAATGGTCGACAATATCATCAAACACAATACAAACAGTAATGGTTGACAATATCATCAAACACAACACAAACAGTAATGGTTGACAATATCATCAAACACAATACAAACAGTAATGGTTGACAATATCATCAAACACAACACAAACAGTAATGGTTGACAATATCATCAAACACAACACAAACAGTAATGGTTGACAATATCATCAAACACAATACAAACAGTAATGGTTGACAATATCATCAAACACAATACAAACAGTAATGGTTGACAATATCATCAAACACAATACAAACAGTAATGGTAGACAATATCATGAAACACAACACAAACAGTAATGGTTGACAATATCATCAAACACAATACAAACAGTAAGGGTTGACAATATCATCAAACACAATACAAACAGTAATGGTAGACAATATCATCAAACACAACACAAACAGTAATGGTTGACAATATCATGAAACACAATACAAACAGTAATGGTTGATAATATCATCAAACACAACACAAACAGTAATGATTGACAATATCATCAAACATAATACAAACAGTAATGGTTGACAATATCATCAAACACAACACAAACAGTAATGATTGACAATATCATCAAACACAAGACAAACAGTAATAATTGACAATATCATCAAACATAATACAAACAGTAATGGTTGACAATATCATCAAACATAATACAAACAGTAATGATCGACAATATCACCAGACACAATACAAACAGTAATGGTTGACAATATCATCAAACATAATACAATGATCGACAATATCATCAAACACAATACAAACAGTAATGGTTGACAATATCATCAAACACAATACAAACAGTAATGGTTGACAATATCATCAAACATAATACAAACAGTAATGGTTGACAATATCATCAAACATAATACAAACAGTAATGGTTGACAATATCATCAAACATAATACAAACAGTAATGGTTGACAATATCATCAAACACAACACAAACAGTAATGGTTGACAATATCACCAGACACAATACAAACAGTAATGGTTGACAATATCATCAAACATAATACAATGATCGACAATATCATCAAACACAATACAAACAGTAATGGTCGACAATATCATCACACACAATACAAACAGTAATGGTTGACAATATCATCATACACAATACAAACAGTAATGGTCGACAATATCATGAAACACAATACAAACAGTAATGGTTGACAATATCATCAAACACAACACAAACAGTAATGGTCGACAATATCATCAAACACAATACAAACAGTAATGGTTGACAATATCATCAAACACAATACAAACAGTAATGGTTGACAATATCATCAAACACAACACAAACAGTAATGGTCGACAATATCATCAAACACAATACAAACAGTAATGGTTGACAATATCATCAAACACAACACAAACAGTAATGGTCGACAATATCATCAAACACAATACAAACAGTAATGGTTGACAATATCATCAAACATAATACAAACAGTAATGGTTGACAATATCATCAAAGACAACACAAACAGTAATGGTTGACAATATCATCAAACACAATACAAACAGTAATGGTCGACAATATCATCAAACATAATACAAACAGTAATGGTTGACAATATCATCAAAGGCAACACAAACAGTAATGGTTGACAATATCATCAAACACAATACAAACAGTAATGGTTGACAATATCATGAAACACAACACAAACAGTAATGGTTGACAATATCATCAAACACAACACAAACAGTAATGGTTGACAATATCATCAAACACAACACAAACAGTAATGGTTGACAATATCATGAAACAAAACACAAACAGTAATGGTCGACAATATCATCAAACACAATACAAACAGCAATGGTCGACAATATCATCAAACACAACACAAACAATAATGGTTGACAATATCATCAAACACAACACAAAAGTAATGGTTGACAATATCATCAAACACAACACAAACAGTAATGGTTGACAATATCATGAAATACAACACAAAAGTAATGGTTGACAATATCATCAAACACAATACAAACAGTAATGGTTGACAATATCATGAAACACAATACAAACAGTAATGATTGACAATATCATCAAACACAATACAAACAGTAATGGTTGACAATATCATCAAACACAACACAAACAGTAATGGTTGACAATATCATCAAACACAACACAAACAGTAATGTTTGACAATATCATCAAACACAATACAAACAGTAATGATTGACAATATCATCAAACACAATACAAACAGTAATGGTTGACAATATCATCAAACACAACACAAACAGTAATGGTTGACAATATCATCAAACACAACACAAACAGTAATGGTTGACAATATCATCAAACACAACACAAAAGTAATGGTTGACAATATCATGAAACACAATACAAACAGTAATGGTTGACAATATCATGAAACACAACACAAAAGTAATGGTCGACAATATCACCAGACACAATACAAACAGTAATGGTTGACAATATCATCAAACACAACACAAACAGTAATGGTCGACAATATCATGAAACACAATATAAACAGTAATGGTTGACAATATCACCAAACACAATACAAACAGTAATGGTTGACAATATCATCAAACACAACACAAACAGTAATGGTTGACAATATCACCAGACACAAGAAACAATAATATTAGCATGGGATATTAAAATATAAATGTTACAGGGATAGAAGTACACTATTGTAAAAATCAATGGTTGATCCAATATCTGGGTCATGTACAAACTGGATAAGTAGAAATATATACTTGTGAAAATGGCATTGTTTTTTTATATAATTATCTGTTATAATTGTTTGTGTGATAACACATTAGGTTCCTGTAAGGAGAATCTAGGTTACTTTATCTTATTCAGAAACACCTCCTTTTAGGGAGGTACTCGAGCACCTGTACATTTACTACAGGCAGGAGACCTTCATACCTTTACCTTGGCTTTATAACTGGATAACTAGTATACATCAGACAGAGTTATTATATATTTTGGATGAGTAATCGACGTCACCCAAGTACATTTGTATCTATAGAAGGAAATTCGAAAATGAAGAGTAAATATAACTGCGTAATGATTCACAGACCAAATGATAACTTGGTTTGACCTTATGACACAGGAATCTAGGACATTACACTGCCTATCTTAATGTCTGAAACTTTCTCCAGGGCAAACATAAACACGCGACATACATACCGAACGCCTTCAAAAAAGGATGTGTATTGTTCGGCGAAATACATGTACAAAAATAAGATTATATAATTAAGATAATAAATTGTTGTGTGACATGAGACCATACAAGTCTGCATTTTAATGAATGAATAATATAAATGTTATTTGTTTACAATTAATGGGCAACTCAAGCAATTCTTCTTGTTGAATAATTCATTATAAATCGAAACAAGTAAATTTATGAATAACTTCAACTACTTGAATTATTAGGGGCTTTCTTAAATGAGGTGTTTTTTGTACAAAAAAACAACAACACTTACACAATGTTATACTTATATAATTGGTAATGGACATAAAAAGAGTGGATTGGGGAAAATTGTCCACAGTGGCAACGAATTAACTTTTTAATGAAGAGGGCGCAGTGATCTAATGGTTAAGATGATCGACTTTTTAACTACTATTTATTTCTAAAGATCAACAAAAATATTTTGATAATATTTTTTTTACAACATGTACACCATTGTCTATAAATCTACCATATATGAAGGACTTTTAATACGTATGTATTTTATTGTATCTCAATAAATAAACTGACTCTTTTTTAATGCTTTAAGAAGTAGTTTTATAGATGTATATAAAACACTTACGAAAACAAGGATCAAAGTATTGTACATTCGGGGATAATCGGGATTTATTGATGTACGTGTATTGTAAGGGACTTCCAAGTAAATAAACCCCCTCAAGGTAGTCTGGCCTGCTTCCCATATTTATATTATTAGGGTAACATATATATTATACAGTGTCATTTGCTCTCTGAATATAATGATCGAAATAGTAATAAATCAGTCTATTACTTATTAGAAGACGGGCTATAATGAAGAAATACGACGATTGTAGCAAAACAACGTTTTTTCATTAGATCGTTTAACCATATACAACTGAAATAAGTCAGTAAATTTCTGTAAAAACGAAAAGTAAATTATTAAAAATATGTATGAAGGTAAACCTTTTTCACCATAAAGAAATGTCTTACAAATATCCATGATATTGTATGAGGGGTGTGTGTGTGGTTTATTGGGGAGGGGGGGGGTGGAGGGGTCGAGGTGACAACCAAAGGTTGTGTGATCGTCACATTCTATACCATGTCGGAAACGGATGGTACCAATGATTGCGTCAGTTAGTACATTCTACAGAGAGAGAGAGAGAGAGAGAGAGATTTACACTGTACCGAAACGAGGTTTAATTTACTGTGGTTATTAATTTAACATTTTTATTGGAAATCCACATGTGGTCGTTGTGAATGCAATATATTTTTTCCTTATTGTACAATCACGTTGCTTTATAATCTCTGAAACTCTCTGAATCTCATCATTGTATAAGACATGATTTTGGCAAAGACGTTAAACGTGTAATGACTTCTGTGATCAGAATTTGAGCACATCACTGACAAACTAATATGAGACGAAATCAAACACACCCATGCACTCGAGTCGAACAACAAAATGATGATAGGAACTGATTGTCAAGGAATATAATACGACCATAGTCATCAAGACCACTATTTTATAATACTTCCTAAACATCTACTTCAGTGTAAAGGTCGGTAATGTTTCTATGACATTTATTATTTCATAAGGCTGAATCAACTTGGGACCGGAACGACTTGGGGCCACTCTAGGACGGTTTGACATAGACGAACATTTACTACCTACAAATAATCGACATATCTACGCGATATTCTAGACGACAGATAAATACATACCAAAAAGTGCCCATTTTCATTTCTGATCTTTTAAAAAACATAAAACTTATAAAAAAAATATGATTAGATGGAACCAATCTAATAAAAACTAGATATCCTCACCTGTCCCCCCCTCCCCCCCCCCCCCCTTTCCCAAACAGTAACAGAGAAAAGGGGGTGGGAAAGTAAATGAGGAGATTTGATTTTAATTAGATTTAGATGGACTATCTCTCCACCATTATGATTACCTTTATTATCAGGATTTATTAACATGTGATGTGACTATAGCATGGCTCTTTCCTATTTTTATGTATTGACAATATAAGAAACTTAGATATAAAGCAGGACTAGGGGGCTTACCTTGTCATTACCTGTCATTTGTCAACCATTATAAACATGTCACTTCTGAATGTTCTTCTCCTGACGGACTTTCCCATACTTCAACTTCTAAACTAGTATCATCTGTCGTGCTTACACTGTCTTTCACACCTTCTTGATCTTGCTCATGAAATCCAGATTCTGAACTCTCGTCGTCAGAATCCCCATTTGCAAGACAGTATTGAACATCGCTGTCCCTTTTAAATTCGTCTATATTGTTTCCAATTTCCAAGTCTATCACGCGATCACTTAAAGAATCAACATCAATACAATTAGCCCCACCATGTATTGGTAAATCTAAGGCCATTACAGTTGGTGATTGTGGTTCTTCATCTAACATATCATCATCTTCCTCGTCAATTTCAGCAAGTTCCTCGTCAATAGGATCTTCCCATATATCACACAGTTTTGGGGCAGTATTTGATTTTGAAATCGGAGGTTTGAACTTTTGACCTGTGCTAAGAAATTGAGTTCTCTTAGGTAAAATTTCACCCGACTGAGGTAGCGAATTTGTCCTTTGTAACACTAATCGCGAGTTTTGCTTCCGCGTTTTTTCTCGACAAAATTCCTTCAATGCGAATTTCAATTTCTCATGTAACTGAACTGCAAGTGCTTTTGCCTTCGCTTCGGTTTTACACAAAACCGCATGACAACGAAGTTCTACTTTCATTTTCTTACCTTCGTGTCTATATACCCATACAAATAATCTGGGGTATTTAGGATGAGCAATACAATACGAAATTCGATGAGCACGATATTCGGTTATCTGTTGCTCTTTAGTAAAAGCAGTAAGGCCCGAACTGGTGATGGTTAGTTTCATGTCTAAACCAGGATGTGTACTTCTTGTATAATTATTCCATATAATTGTGACGGGTTTGTCAACACAACCCTCTCCTTTCATCATTGCCGTTTGAACATTTCCTAAATATCGAACTTTGTAAGTCGGTTCCTTTTCACTGATTGTCAAACTCTTTTTCCAATTAAAGAGACTCATTTTGGTAAATTAATATTCCACAGAAATACACAAATTAGATAAAAAATACACACGAAAATCAGAATACATTTTGTAACTTTCTAGATCACATTTTAATTATTGTCTTTGATCGATAGACTACCGGTGAACATAAGTAAAAATAGGTATGAATACTGCTCACGTCACTGACCCAATATTTGCGCTTCAGTCCACCTATGTAATTTACCTGTAAAAGGATCAACATGCATTTATTATCTAAATTTACCAACCACTCTACTTCCTGGTTACTACAGGAAAAATTTGTATTTATTCCTTAGATTAATAAGTTCCTTCTACCCAAACATGTTTCAAATCAACTGTCATTTATGTGTAATACATAGTTTTCACACACCTTTACAGGTGTTACAGTTATTTACAAAGCAATGTCACGTGACAATTTCACCAGGTAAATCAATTTGGTTTCGTAAATTACCACAAATATCAATATATACTAGTAGATAAACCAACAAAAGCTACCCAAAATCACCTGTCAAATATTTTTTTTTATTTGTTTACGAATAAAAAAGAAAAGCCTTGAATAATTAAAAACAATTTACATGGCATGATATATTATTTAATTTTAAGCTTATTTCATTAGGGACTTTTAAGCCTGTAAGAAGTTTTTTCCCTGTAAAGAACACACCCAAAAACCAAATTAAAAAATGGCGACATAGAATAGGATTCAAAAAAAGTAATTAACATATATTGTAGGTAAAGATCTAAATATAGTATACTAATATATAGATCAGAAAATGATGAGTACAATAATAACGTAGATATCTAATTTAGTGCGCACGACGCTTTTCTGGAATAACCTTCATCAGTACAACACATTTCCGAACCTGAAGACATTTCCATGCTGGATTTATCAAATGAAGAATTCATACTTGGAACTCACTTTAGCTCATTTTCTGTCTTTGTTCACATTAACTCATAAAGAGGACAGGTCAGTGGTTTTCTCCGGTTCCTCCGGTGTCCTCCACCAATAAAACTGACCGCCGAGATATAACTGAAATATTGTTGAAAGTGGCATCAAACACCACCAAACAAACATAATTTGTCATAATACTGTTCTATAAAAGAGAATGGATGTCGTTTGTTATCATTTAAATGTTAGATAGTACACAAAGTCATCAGAAGACATAATAGGGAAACAATGGTCAAATTGGAACCACGATCTAATTGCCATTACCAAAGTATACATACAAGTTCCCCGGAAGGGTAGGTAGTTCAAGTTCCACCAGTGACACCTGATCGAGTTACTCTTGTTACAAACCCGGTGATTCGAACTCACAACCTTAGTATTGATAGGCACTGATGGCTAAGGTAGTTATGCTAGGCAATAAATTATAGTTTATGCTATGTACATAATAAAACATATCACGAATAAAAAAATATTTAAGACGGGTGCGGACAAGTTAGAGGGTGACTCCGTCTGAAAGGGCCACAAAAGTCATAATCCGGTCTTGTGATCCCCCCGATGGTACCTTCAAACATTTCTTATACATGTAGTGGTACGTTATATGCTGTTCTTTATCCCAAGTTTACAGTTATGTAAGATATTTTTACTTTAAATATACTTTGCCTCAGGATATACTGGGAGCCTTCGGTGTTCAAATTTTCATATCTACTGATATGAATATAGATAACTTATAAAACACAGGTTGGATTATCAAAAAAATTACACTCTATACTGGTCAAATTTCAATGAGTTACATTATCTCTTAACCTAGCAAGCAAAATATTAAGTAACCTTTGTCCATTGAAATAATTATTTCTTCTTCTTCTTTAGGTATACAATACTCCTTCAAGACGTTGAAGATTACGTACTGTTGCATGCGTGGGTATTTACAAAAATATTTACTACGTACTGTTGCATGCGTGGGTATTTACAAAAATATTTACATAAATTTCATAAAGTGAAATAAAGTGAAATCAAAAGTGTGAATAAAACAAAACAAAAAATTTAAAACTATGTACAATTGTATTTGAAATTTAAATGTTTAGGAGAACAGCGGGTGTTAGCTGTTCTCTGAAAGAGTCTATAGATGGACTTGAGATAATTGTCTGTGGTAAGATGTTCCATTGTACTATAGTGTGTGGAAAAAATGACCATTTGTAAGTATCTTTTTGTGTTGTTATATGCCTAAATGTCTGATTGTGTGATTTTCTAGTTCTGCTGTCAGTTGGGATCAGTATGATGTTTGGGATAGCAATTAAAGCGTGTGTTATTTTAAACAACATGATCAATCTGGTTTTAAGACGGCGCTCAGCTAAAGTTGGCCAACCTAGAGTGTCAATCATTGAAGTGACACTGCTAGTATTATGGTAATTGTTTTGAACATAGCGAGCAGCTCGTCTTTGAACCATTTCTAGTTTGTTTATGTTGTCATGTGTATAAGGGTCCCAGATACTACAGCTATATTCAAGTTTTGGCCTCACTAGTGCTTGATATGCCCGAGATTTTACTTCAGGGTTTGATATCTGTAAATTTCTTTTTAAGTATCCGAGAGATTTATTTCCATTTGAAGTGATATTGTCGATGTGGGTGTTCCATTTAAGGTTAGATTGTAGTGTAACTCCAAGGTATTTTGCTGAAGTTACTGGTTCGAGAATGTGATTGTGAAGTATATAGTCATGTTTGAAGGGTGTTTTCTTTTGAGTGATGGTGAGTACTGTATATTTATCTGGGTGGAAAGCCATAAGCCAATCGGCTTCTTACCTTGCAGCTGCATCAAGGTCAGATTGTAGTTTCTTGCAGTCGTCCTGACATGTTATTTCTTTATAAATGATACTGTCATCTGCAAAGAGTCTTAGTTTGCTGTGTGTAAGATATTCCGGAAAGTCATTGATATAAATTAGAAAAAGAATTGGACCGAGTACTGTACCCTGTGGAACGCCTGATGTTACTGGCACTGTGTTAGATGTTACTCCATCGATTACTACTGTTTGTGTTCTATCTGATAAAAATGCCTGAATCCAGTTTAGATTATGGGTTTGTATTTCGTAATATTCCAGTTTGTATAATAATCTACGGTGGGAAACTTTATCGAAGGCTTTGGCAAAATCCATAATAATCAAGTCTGTTTGTATGTTTTTGTTATTGCTGGCATTTAATTCTTGTATGAAAGGAAGGAGTTGCGACTCATATGATCTTGCTTTTCTGAAACCATGTTGTAAATCATATAAAATATTGTTTGAGTCGAGGTGTTTCATAATGTTGCTGGTTATTATATGTTCCATCAGTTTACAGCAGATGCATGTTAGTGATATTGGTCTGTAATTTTCTGCTTTGTATCTTTCGCCCTTTTTGAATGCTGGTGTAACATTTGCGTGTTTCCAGTCTTTGGGTATGGTGCCAGTTTCTATTGATTTTGTATATATTTTGGTCAGGATTGGAGCAACTTGATCTTTTAGGTCTTTCATCACTCTACTGTTTATGTTGTCTGGACCGCATGCTTTGTGAGGGTTAAGGTTGTTTAAGAGGTTCAGTACACCTTTATCGTTTATGTGGATTTGTTCCATTATAGGATGAAGACTAGGTCCTTTGTCAGGTATGTCATGTGGTGGATCGTGTGTAAATACTGATTGGAACTGTTGGTTAAGAATGTTCGTTTTTTCTACTGTATCAGTATAGAGTATACCATCTTTTTTCAGTGGGCTTATGCCCGAGTTGTCCTTTCTAATGCTTTTGAAGTAGCTAAAAAGCTTTTTTGGTTTAAAATCCGAGTACTGATGTTGATCGGAGTCTTTAATGGGTAGGTCAAATATGATGTTCTCAATATATTTCCGGTAAGCTTTGCGTTGTTCTTTTTGTACTGTGTGTTTCAGTTTTTTATACATTGAAGGATTTTGGTTTTTCTTCCTGTGGTATTTGTTCTTTTTATTTATAAGTTTGCGTAAATTGTTGTTTATCCAGGGAAGTCTTTGTTTGTAAGTAAATAGTTTATGTGGGATGTTTGATTCTATAGAATTAATTATGTCATTTTTGAATGTGTTCCAGAGTATGTTTGTATCACTCTTTTCATATATGTTATTTATGGTTGTTAAAGTATTTTCCAGATCTTTTTTAATTTGATCCCAATTTGCTTCCTTGTATTTCATTACTTTTCTTGGTGTTTCTCTGACTCTTTTTAACCATGTGTCAATTTCAGCATAGACGATGTCATGGTCTGCTAGCCCAATTGGAGGAAAGAGTGCATAATTTATTAAGGTTTGATGGATTGTTCATAAGTAGAAGATCTAATGTTCTCTCATTTCGTGTTGGTTTGTCAGTTACTTGATGTAAGTTATGGTCTGCAATTATATCAAGCAGTTGGTGGTGTTGTTTTGCATCTGGTTTTCCAGCTATGAATGAAGGAATTGACCAGTCTATGTTACCTAGATTAAAGTCTCCTCCAACCCATATGTTTGAAGAATTTGTTTTCTCTAATCTACTTAATGAGATATTGAGCTGATCAAGTACTGTGCCATCATCTGATGGTGGGCGGTAATAACTGGCTACACAGATCTTTTTTGTACCAGTGATGTTGATTTCAGCCCATACTATTTCACAGTTTGTTTTTAGCTCCGTTATTTCGGAGCTAATGCAATCTTTTGTGATGGCTAATAATATGCCACCATGGCTTTTATCTTTTGTGTTTGGTGCTCTGTCATTTCTATAGATGTTGTACATGTTATTTGGAAAGTAGTCAAGCGTCCGGTACCACTGCTATCTGTTTTAGCATGTATTTGAAAATTATGATATTTGGAGATTTCTTTTTTTAGAAAGTGTGAAGATACCAAAGGATAACCAGAGCCGAAAACCGAAGACGGACAGACAATGCAATAACCAAATGAAAAAGGACAAACAATGAACCACAAAACACAATACAGAAAACCAACGATTGTGTAACACGAACCCCGCAAAATATCCGGGATGCCCTCGGGTGCTACGGAAGTGTGAACATTTCCTACGCCACTATTGCCACCCGTCGTGTTATCCTTGTTAATAATTGTCCGCTGATAAGTCATGGAAAACAAAAGAAAGACGGGACTGTGACTACGACAAATGGAAAATATCCGTGATCATATGTGACATAGATATTCCGTAACGATTGACCAAGTCATGATGGCGACCATCAAACTTTCGATGACACTTAACCACCAGGAACCTTTGATTCAGCAGCTTGAGAGAAGTAACTCTCTATCAAGGAAATCCTGATCGGAACCACAAGTTCTGGAATATCGTATCAACTGAAAGATATATACTCGATATGTAGATGTGCTACATATAACAGGAATGTTCACTATGGCAAAATTGAAATAATCTCTTTTGTCATAAAGTTTTGTCAGCAAATGTGTGTGCCGTTGCTTGAAAGGCGAAAAAGAAGATGTAAAATACCTATATTTTGTATGGCATGGACATGAATTGAATGATTTTACAAAAAAATATGAATAAAATTAACTATGAGAAAATACATATTATTTATGTGGGAATTAAACTATACATAATGTACTTATATACGTATGTGGACATAGAAATTAATACTATTTCTAATCTTTTTCCATATATCACATTAGACAAGCAGGCATAATAAGGAATTTTATTACAACACAAATTACCACAAACATGAAAACAATGCATTGGTACAGGGCGTGTCAAGAGCTGAAATCTTTAATCAGTGAAAATTAATAAACAGATGTAAATCAGATAAGACTGAAAGCATCTTACAGATAGAAGATAAAAGCTTTCATATCCCCCGGCATGAAACTTAAGTAATTTGTTTCTCACTATTAACATCACATTACGTGTCCGATTTTCTCTCGAATAATAATGACGTTTTTTCTTCATCAAATAAATAATAAAATTAAAAATTGAATAGTCATAATCGACAATACCGTTTAATGATCATAACCTTCTTCATTGTTTGATCCACAATACGGTAGTAGCTTTCATAACCAATATACAATCTCCGAGTCACAGCCCTTCATAACAATACACCTTGGATACACAATACGCCACAGCAATCAAAACAGTCCATATTCTCCAAGCCACAATGCAGTACACCGATCACAACAGTCCATATTCTCCGACCCACAATATAGGGTAGCTTTCATGACAATCTACCTACGAGACACGATCTAAACCATCCACCTTCTGTCCGACCTTATCCGAGCCACAATCTGATGTACCGATCATATTAATACACGTTCGAACCACAATGCGGTGTACCAGTCGTGACAACCCACATACGAACCACAATACGATGTGCCAATCGTAACAACCCACCTCCGAATCACAATACGGTGTACAAATCGTAACAACTCATATCCGAACCACAATACGGAGTACCAATCGCAACAACCCACCTCCGAACCATGATGCGATGTACCAATCGCAACAACCCACCTTCGAACCACAATACGGAGTACCAATCGTAACAACCCACCTCCGAATCACAATATGGTGAACCAATCGGAACAATTCACCTCCGAAAAACAATGCGATGTACCAATCGTAACAACCCACCTCCGAATCACAATACGGTGGACCAATCGGAACAACCCACCTTCGAACCACAATGCGATGTACCAATCGTAACAACCCACCTCCGAACCCCAATATGGTGTATCAATGGCAACAACCCACCTTCGAACCACAATACAGAGTACCAATCGTAACAACCCACCTCCGAATCTCAATACGGTGTACCAATCGTAACAACCCACCTCCGAACCACAAGACGGTGTACAAATCGTCACAACCCACCTTCGAATCACAATACGATGTACCAATCGTAACAACCCACCTCCATACCACAATACGGTGTACCGATCGGAACAACCCACATCCGTACCACAATACGGTGTACCAATCGTAACAACCCACCTCCGTACCACAATACGATGTACCAATCGGAACAATCCACCTCCAAAACACAATACGGTGTACCAATCGTAACAACCCACCTCCCAACCACAATACGGTGGACCAATCGTAATAACCCACCTCAGAATCACAATACGATGTACCAATCGTAACAACCGACTTCCATACCACAATACGGTGTACCAATCGTAACAACCCACCTCCGAACCACAATACGGTGTACCAATCATAACAACCCACCTCCGAACCACAATACGATGTACCAATCGGAACAACCCACCTCCGAACCACAATACGGTGTACCAATCGCAACAACCCACCTCCGTACCACAATACGATATACCAATCGGAACAACCCATCTCCAAATCACAATACGGTGTACCAATCGCAATAACCCACCTCCGTACCACAATACGGTGTACCAATAGCAACAACCCACCTCCGTACCACAATACGGTGTACCAATCGTAACAACCCACCTCTGAATCACAATACGGTGTACCAATCGTAACAACCCACCTCTGAACCACAATACGGTGTACCAATTTCAACAACCCACCTCCGTACCACAATACGATGTAGCGATCATAAAAGACCACCTTCTCTTAGACACCGTAAACTCTAAAATCAGATTCCAAGATCTGCAATAGGAAACGTCGTCTTTTACGGTTTAAAACTCTCAAAGAGCTTTAAATTACATTGTTGAATGCCTATGGTAAAACTAGAATTTGAGACTTGTTTTGATATTTATTATGATTAAAATATTCTGATAGCATTAAAATTTAGAACAATATGTCATAAGATTATCTATCAAATGTTACCAGTGAATCGATACAGCCCGGGAAGATAGAATATTCACTTTATGTAGAACTACATGTATAGAAATTTGAGACGAATATTATATTTTCATTTTGGAATATTAAAAAACAACAACAGCGAAATGCATTCTTAAAATCACATTTTAAAGACGAACAAACATTTCACTTTTTATAAAATGTAGGTCTTGATTTAAACTGGAAAACAGACAACCAATAATAATGTGTTATATTTACTGCATACATTCGATATATATTTCTGTTTCACACCGTATATTGTAATATTGGTTTATGTGTATGGGTTAGGGTTATGGTGTTTAACGCCACTTTCAACAATATTTCAGCTATATCATGGCGGTAAGCTTTATTGGTGGAGGAAACCGGAGTAATCGGAGAAAACTACCGACCTGCCGCAAGTCACTGACAAACTTTATCAGATAATGTTGTATCGAGTACACCTCGCCTGAACGGGATTCGAAATCACATCGTTAGTGATGATAGGCGCTCATTGCATAGATAGTTGTAATTCCAACTACATGTACCATACGATCACGACCACGACGGCCCTTATTGGTATATGAGAAAAGACAAGAACACATATTTAACAAGGCAAGCGATCCTTTACTATTGTAAAATAAAGGTACACCTAGTTCAAAGGCAAACTATCCTTTACCATACACAAACTGTAGCAACGAGCGGATACACCTAGATAATAAGGCAATCCATCATTTACTATAGCAACGACCCGATACACCTAGTTAATAAGACAAGTGTATCTGTACCTTAAAAAGCTGATACACCCAGATAACAAGGCAAACCATCTTTAACCATTTCAAAGATCTGAGACATGGGGTTAAGAAAGCAAACCGCCATTTCCCATAGCAAAGATCTGGTAAACCTAGTTACTAGTAAAAAGGCAAAGCAGTTTTTAAAACAGACATGACCTGATACACCTATTTAATAAGGCAGGTCATTTTTACCGTAATGAGCTGATACACCAAGAAAACGAGGCAAACCATCTTTTACCTAAACATCTCTCCATACCTTTCGCCACTAAACATCACTCCATATATACCTTTCGCCCTAAACATCTCTCTATACCTTTCGCCCTAAACATCTCTCCATACCTTTCGCCCCTAAACATCTCTCCATACCTTTCGCCCCTAAACATCTCTCCATACCTTTCGCCCCTAGACATCTCTCTATACCTTTCGCCCCTAAACATCTCTCCATACCTTTCGCCCCTAAACATCTCTCTATACCTTTCGCCCCTAAACATCTCTCCATACCTTTCACCCCTAAACATCTCTCCATACCTTTCGCCCCTAAACATCTCTCTACAGGGGCGGCGCACCCCCCCTAAAATTTGAAAAAATATGATTTTTCTGGCGTAAAATCGTGATTTTTCACACGAAATACCCCAAAAATTTTCGCGCCTCCCTCCGCAATTGGAAAAAATATAATTTTTTGGCGTAAAATCGTAATTTTTCACACGAAATACCCCAAAAATTTTCGCGCCCCCTCCGCTCGGCGCAATTTTTTTAAGTGCGCCCCCCCCCCTAACTTGAAATCCTGGATCCGCCCCTGCTCTATACCTTTCGCCCCTAAACATCTCTCCATACCTTTCGCCCCTAAACATCTCTCCATACCTTTCGCCCCTTAACATCTCTCCATCCATTTCGCCCCTAAACATCTCTCCATACCTTTCGCCCCTAACCATCTCTCTATACCTTTCGCCCCTAAACATCTCTCCATACCTTTCACCCCTAAACATCTCTCCATACCTTTCGCCCCTAAACATCTCTCTACAGGGGCGGCGCACCCGGCGCGCGCCCCCCCTAAAATATGATTTTTTTTGGCGTAAAATCGTGATTTTTCACACGAAATACCCCAAAAATTTTCGCGCCTCCCTCCGCAATTGGAAAAAATATAATTTTTTGGCGTAAAATCGTAATTTTTCACACGAAATACCCCAAATATTTTCGCGCCCCCTCCGCTCGGCGCAATTTTTTTAAGTGCGCCCCCCCCCCCTAACTTGAAATCCTGGATCCGCCCCTGCTCTATACCTTTCGCCCCTAAACATCTCTCCATACCTTTCGCCCCTAAACATCTCTCCATACCTTTCGCCCCTTAACATCTCTCCATCCATTTCGCCCCTAAACATCTCTCCATACCTTTCGCCCCTAACCATCTCTCTATACCTTTTGCCCCTAAATATCTCTCCATACCTTTCGCCCCTAAACATCTCTCCATACCTTTCGCCCCTAAATATATCTCCATACCTTTTCAGCGGCAGTCAAAAGTCGTTGTCCCATCCCTTCCCTCGTTATTATATACATTGTAGCTTTTTATTAAATTTTTCATCCTGAATATAACTGAAATACTACTTGCTGCATGTCGAGCAATAATCAATCAATCAATTATGAAAAATCAATCATGTTCATTTACATCCATATCTGTTGTTGCTATTAATAGACATTCTCATTGATAGACACAAGTGGCTGAAGTTAAACCTCCTAATAGTATATATATACCCCTTCTTTATAATAACACCGCATCGGTGGTGTAATGGTTAGCGTACTCGCTTCGAGTGCGGTAGATCCTGGGTTCGAGTCAAACCAAAGACTATAACATTGGTATTTGTTGCTTCTCCGCTAAGCACGCAGCACCAAGGAGAATGAGCAAAAACTAGTTGGCTAGGAATGTCTATTTGCGGACTGTTGTTTCTGTGAGCCAACCCTATAAAAATCAAACTCAGCGCGTTGGTCTAGTACAAAGCGGACCTCATCATCATCTCACTGAAAATGACTTGTTCTCAGCATGATTTAGCTCATCGTCGGTAACCCACGGTTGATTCCGATACGTTCCTCTCTCTCCATCACCCGTGGGTCAAATCGCTTGTAAACATTCGTACTCATGAATAATTCATAAATCTTCGCATTACAAACTTCAAATGCGATTCAACCAATCAAATCGTTCCTTTCATAATGAGTTTGGTTAAAAGTTAAAAATGTCAACAAGAATCTGTAGACAATTTGCTTGAGGGAAAGGATGTTTATTTGTCAGTGAAAACCGGCGGCGGCAAAAGTCTTTGTTATCAAGCCTTTCACGTGATTTGGACAGAGAGTTTTACTTTCATAAATGTGATTTTAATTGGTTAATTCGAAACTTTGAATATTCATGAAAACGAATGTTTACAAGCGATTTGACCCACGGGTGATGGAGAGAGAGGAACGTATCGGAATCAACCGTGGGTTACCGACGATGGATTTAGCTGAAAAATTGATGAGTTGGCATTAAACAAACAATGAAAATACTTGTACATATTTGTTTCCACATCAATATACCATTATAGGTCTATGATGAGAAAATGTATTTCATGTCTGTGATAAGGGACATAACTCTTCAATTAAAAGAGAGCAAAATAATATGAATTTACAATCTGTGATAGGGGACACAACTTTGTTTGTTTGTTTGTTTGATGATGTTAAACACCACTTTCAACAATATTGTAGTTATATGGTGGTGGTCAGTTTTACTGGTGGAGGAAACTGGAGAAAACCACCCACCTGTCGCAAGTCACTGACAAACTTTATCACAAAATGTTAATGGAAAGAAGATATATATCACTTTCTGGAAATATAGCTCATCATTCAAAACAGAGTGTGGAAAAACACTTACTAGTACTTTAATCTAGAGACTGAAAGTATTATTACAAGATCAAAAGACACATGACCCCCCTTGCCCCCCCCTCGCAGTAGTCAAGTTTAAGCAACACTTTTATTTTGAAATTACAAATTATCACCCATAGCTACATGAAAATCATCAATATATAAACAAACATATTACAAGGGTTTTGGAGATCTGTGACTGAAACTATATAAGTAAGCTGTACCAAATAATTGCCCTTTATATTTTACTGGAAAACAATCTTGTGTTTTGTGAATTATTTTTTTCTGGGGTAATTTATTTATTTTCAAATCAAGCAGAGGCAGATACAATAAGGGAGTGACAATCTAAGTTATAGGGGGAGATATGTCTTTTTTTTTTTTATTGATAACAAATTATGTGGCCAAATTTGATAGAAAAAGCCAAAGATTCTTACTGTGGATGAACTCCAAACACAGATACAACAATCTATCTTTTGTTACTATATAAAAGTATGAAATTCTGTTTCTTTAAAGCCACATCAGAAAAGAAAAGAGTTTTTAGCAATAATTCTATGGGAAAATTCAAACTGAAAATTTTGAAGTTTGGTGTTTCTAGTAGCAATTTTTTTTTTTAAATGGAAAGAATAAATATAACTTTAATCATCTATTTGTACTGCTAATTCCTGGGGATATTTCTTTTGTGACTTAAATGTATTTTATGTTTTTTTAATTAATGTTCATTTTGTTATAGTGTGAGTATGTAAGTGAATCAGGTTTTTATTATTTGTATATAACTGTATTGTTGTTGGAGATTTAATTTTATCTGAGGGGGAGGTTTGAGGTCCCATTAACTGATTTAACTCTGCCACATTTTTGTGCCTTTCCCAAGCCAGGATCTGGATTTCTAACTCTATATATTGTGACCTTTTTTGTGTTTATATAATTGAATGGTTAGAGCTGATTTTATTTGTTTTATTGACATTGGTGGAATTGATGACCATCACTGTTTAAATTTTCTTTTCATAACAAACACAACAGTGCTACAGAGTGAGGGGGTTAGGATTATAGAGTTTAACGTCACTTTCAACTTTATTTCAGTTATATTGTAGCGGTCAGCTTTATTTGTGAAGAAACCGGAGTACCCGGAGGAAACCACCAACCTGCCACATTTCTGCTAAACTTTATCAGATAATGTTGTATCGAGTACACCTGGCACCACCCCTAACTCAAAGGTCTGAGCGGGATTCAAACTCACAATGTTAGTGGTGATATGCACCGATTGCATAGGTAGTTGTAAATCCAACTATCATACGATCATGACCACTACAGCCCCCTACAGAATGAGAAATTAATAATAAGAATAATTGATTTATTATAGATCAAGTTGTGAATCATTATCAATAGAAAAGTTTTCAAGTTCAAGGTCGGCTTCTTGAGTACTAATTAACGGCAGATTAATACCAGATCCAATTTCACTGACCTCTGACATAATGTCAAGGTCAAGATTCAATAAGTTTGGTCTGTCTGAAAATTTTGTGGAATTTTTAAATGGGGATCTGACCTCTGTTTTTTCATCAAGGTCAGTTCTGTAATGATTAATTGATACTGTATCCTGTGTCATGAGGTCAAGGTCAAATCTGTTGTCTGTTTCAGTGTATTTGTCCCGAGTTGTTCCTTTCACATTAAATCTAGATTCGTTAGGACATAACATGTCAATTTCTATTTCTGTCAAGTTATCAATGTTACTATGACTACAGTCAGTTTCTCTACAACTTTGATTACTGTTTTGTTGTTCAGTATTGTCTGTATGATCATACACAGTGTCTATATAACAACAATTTTCTCTATTTGACTCATTCTGCACCTTCATATCTTTCCTCCTACTGTTATTATAATCAGGGTTGTCTCCCTTAGGTCTCCTGGAATTAAATTCTTCACTTATATGATCAACATTTGATTCTGATAAGTTAGATTGTGACATATTAGATACATGTAAATCAGAATATCTGGGCTTAAGATGACTTTTCTCTGTAAAACTGCTATTTGAATGTAACCTTGTGTACCCTGGAGAAAGAGTTTGAGTTGTCATATCCTGATTAGAAAATGAATTCACATTAAATTGCTCCAAAGAACTACTACTATCAGTATGTTTTATAAATTCATCATCAATTGGATCAGACTTGTCATTTTCATTATTTTTGTGATTACATAACACATTAATTGTAGACTTTCTATTATGAATTGCTGGTGAAATACAATGTCTAATCATAACAAGGGGGCACAACTCCTCATTTTCAGTATCTTGGTTATATTTTCTTTGAGCATTTTCATGATTTTTTGCATTAGCAATGGTAGGTAACTCAAGAGGAACAGTGTCATGTTGATTATCTCCCTCTTCCTTTGTGCTGTATTGATTACCAGTAACCAAGGGTAACTGGACACAAGTGTCTTGGTTTTTAAATCTCCTGTCGTTCCTATAATGATCACCAGTACATATAGGTAACTCATCATCATCAGTTTCTTGATTATCTCCCCTGTCATGTATATATTTATTACAAGTCAAGGAAGGTAACTCTTCTGAACTCTCCAACTGTTCATCTTCAACATTATACAATTCTGAAAGTACATATGTTGTCCTAGATACATAAGTTAGCAATTCAAGAGTTTTACAAGCAGAAATTTTGTATAATAATGATTGCCATGGTATAACATCTAACAGAATCAATGTTAGTGTCAATATACAATATAAAACAAAACACAAGGTTTGTTTCGTCTAAATAGTTCAATTAGACAAATTTTATGTGCCACAATTTGATACTTTGTTATATATGCAATTATTATACTTTGTGTAACTAAGTTTCTGTAGTGATATTTGGTACTGGTAATATTTTGGCATATTACCTGGACAATTAGACACTCAGTATAATAATGATATTAATGTGGTCTTGTCCTGGTAATATGCCAAAATATTACCCAGGTCTGAGAGACATATTACCCTCTTCGGTCAGGTAATATGTCTCAGATCAGGGTAATATTTTGACATTATTACCTGGACAAGACCACATTATTATATAAATAATATGATAAATTTTAGGTTTAATTAGTACAGAATGGTGTTTTTTTTCTGGGTCCTATAGAGTGTATACCATTTGTCATTGTGATATTGCTGGTATATGGTGAAGCTGTGCATCTATTCAGCCTATTTATCTGTAGGTGTAGATTATATATGACACACACATCAATATACAGGTAGATAAAGTAACATATGATATACTATAAATGACATACCTGGTAACTTTGTTAATTTGTTGTAAAAGTTTGTCAGGGTACTTTGCTTTGTGTGTGTCTGTAGTTCTGATGGGAGAGGTGAATTATTTGTAAGTAGAACATTTCCAATACTTCTAAGTGGTCTTGATAAACAAGTCTTCTTCCCAGCATTTGTGGTAGTTATCTATACAAAAAGAAATAAGATTACAATGTATCATTCCTGAAGATAATTTGAGTTTTCTTTGGGAGACAGCTCATAGGAAACAAGGTCGTGTGAAGTTGTCTCCCATGGGTAAATGTCCAATCAAATGTACCAATTTGTTCAATGTCACAGATGCAATCAGATATATGTCATGAATGATTTGACATCACATTGGAAATCGTTCCAAAGTTGTGCCTTCAATTCTTTGTGGAGTTTTACTGTTGAAGAAATAGGTTCTTACATCTGGCCAAAATTGAAATTTGGAATATCAGTGTCTTTTACCCTAATTCCGCTGAGCTCCACTCATAAAAAGACGGAATTTCTCTAAATCATGGAAGATATCACTGATCTTCAATATAGACTTATAAGAAACTATAACAGTAACACTGTGTAGTAGATTATTTCTGAAGAATGAGTGGGTTATTATTGTATAATACCAAGTGAGCAAGTTTTCAGCCATATCATGGCGAGAACAGGTTATATTTTGATGAGATGATGATGATGTCCGCTTTGTTCTAGACCAACATGCCGCGTTATATTTTTAAAGTGCTAGCTCACTGAAATAACAGTCCGAGGGTAGACATGTCGCTCCACTCTGACACAATTTTCTGATTCTGAGGCAACCAGTCTTTGCTCTTACTCCTTAGTGAAGCATTCTAAACAGAGAAGCAGCAAATATCAATTTTATAGTCTTTGGTTTGACTTGACTGGGCTTTAACCCAGATCTACTGCACTCTTGGCAGCCATGTTAACCATTACACCATAGATACGGTTTATTTCTGAAGAAATAGATAGAAGATCAGAGCTTCAGATAATTCTTCAAGTGCAAAGGATATTTAAGTCTCATTTTTGAAAGTGAAGAGTACAACTAGTTTTGTGTTACTTTTTGTACTCCTGTCCATAGAAGTGTTTGCAAAAATGTTATTTTTGACACTTTTTTAGGAGTGTTTATTTTGTAATAATTCTTTACAGCACACATTTCTGTTTGATAGGCATTGCATCTTGATGTCATATTTCATCAATAAACATATAATAAGAACTTATTGACAGAGTGCCTATCTTGTCTTCTGACGCCCCCTCAACTATCATGGCTATTTCAACTGCTATATTTTACTATATCACTGATGATTGTCTTTATGTTATTTTCAACAGAAACTGGTGTAACATAGAGAATTTTAGTATTAACTTTATGACGTGTTTACATTTTACAGCGATTGTAATCTTATTTACGACTTGTCTAGTTTCCTGTCAACATCCAATCAAATTGTAATTTACATTACCTGTAACTAGAATTATAAACTTTATCTGTTGTATGATGACATGTTGAGATGTTTGTTAAAGTAAAGTCAGTATCCTAGAACTGAAACATATCCCATCCTACTGATACCACAGGTACAGATAGGTCTGCTTCATACCTTGACCTACACCTCGAAATTGACAGTGAGGGGCAGGTAAGAACGAAACTTTACGACAAAAGAGACGATTTCAATTTTTCTATTGTGAACTTTCCATTTATATGTAGCAACATTCTAGCAGCACCTGCATATGGAGTATATATCTCTCAGATATTCCAGAGCTTGTGGTTCCTATCAGGATTTCCTTGATAGAGGGTTGGTGCTAACAAGGAAGCTACTGAACCAGGGGTTCCTTTTGGTAAAGCTGAAGTCATCACTTCGAAAATTTTACGGTCGTCACCATGACTTGGCTGACCATTGTGGAATATCTGTGTCACAAAATAAAAATGACCATGGATATGTTCCACTTGTCGTAAACACTTCCCGGTCCTTTCCTCATTCACGACTTATTACCGGGTTTGTAACTAGATTAACACGACGGGTGCCACTAGTGGAGCAGGAACTGCTTACCCTTCCGGTGCACCTTAGTTCACCCCCGGTTTTTAGTGGGGTTCGGGTTACTCGATCTTTAGTTTTATATGTATGTTTTGTAGATCATTGTTTGTCCTTTTGTACTTTTCTTTTGGCCATTGTGTTGTCTGTTCTTCAATATACGGATTCTGATTACCCCTTTGGTATCTTCAAACTCTTTTTAGCTTTGTCTCTGGTTACATTCAGGCATCTTAATTATGAAATAGAATTATAGGACTAAAACTAAAATAAAACTGACCTTTCTTTTTGTTCTAGTTGATAACCATTCATCACATTTTTCAATAGTATGTACTGGTTTATGTTTTCCCATTCTAAATATCTACAATATACAAAGCCAATAAACTTAAATGTAGAGTTATAATTCATAACTGAAGATTAAATTCAGAGTTCCACCATATTTACTTCTGTATAATGCACAAAACTTTATGTACACATGTAGGTTTTTTATTTTGCAGGATGGATGCACAAACCTTTATGTAAGTTCTTTATTTTGCAGAAGGGAGACACAATTGTAAACAATAACAATGTGCTTATTTTCTTCTGATAAAATAAAACATGTTTCCGATTGTGTCGTCTATTTTGTTGTAATGTAAAGTTGTAAATTATTTTTTTGTACTTTGTAATGCTTAGATTTTTTCACCAAATAATTTAATGTGAAGAATTAAGCCCTTCTTGTGTAATTGTATTTTTTAATGGTTAGGGTTATTTCATTAAGTATTTTTTATTTGTTTACTGCTATTATGAAAATAAATCCAATAAACCAATATATAAATGTGACTAACCATGAGTAATTCATTAATGTTGACTAAATTCAGTATATTAATTAATTCCTGTATACTAAATATCGAGTCATAAAAACTTTTAGATATTTAATTTAATATGCATGACACATTTCTGACTTATTCCAATATGTGATAAATATAGACTATTTTTAAAGGGCACTTTGCATGTAGAATTTACCAAAAAGGGCACATATACACTATATTATACCATGCCCCTTTTCAGTCCTAGATAAAACACTATATATATATATCTACATGTATTTATTTATTACTGTTATAATTCTGTGCATCTTGTATGGGGAAGGATTTACATAGTCATTGCCTTTTATCAGATTTCCAGTTGATCCGGCCCCAAGTCTTTTTGGCCACAGAAATTCCTGCCCCAGTCAATCTGTCCCCAAGTTGAAAGTTGTTTCGTTTTCATATTACATTAAAAACTAGAAAAGAAGTATGCCCCCGCACTTGATAATTATGGACAAATTAATTTTGTTAGGGAGTGATTTTTTTAAAATGAAGTGTGTCTGTAAGACACAAATGATGCCTCGGCCTGACTAGGAAATTATAAACAAGTCAAAAGTTCTTTAACACTATGTATAATGTTCTATCATACTCAACTTGCATACAGATAGTACCTTTAATTTTTCATTCCTGATATGTAAATATAAAGGTATTACCTGTGGTGAAATGGGTATAATTCCCCATACAAACCATGTTTCCATTATGTAGCTAGTAAGAAGGAAATGAAGTCCAACTACCTGTCATTTTGTGAATATTTGACAAAAATCCCCCCACCCCCCGACTTTTCGTTGCAGGGGCATAAAATAATGACTAAGTCCAACTACCTGTCATTATCAAATATTTGATGAAAATCAAAATCCTGTGGACATGCACACCTCCATTATGTGTATAAACATCATACAAAATATTAAAGCTGTAGCTCCATAACTAATTTTTTCGTCTGATCTTAACTTGACCGATACAATTCAAATATGGTGGTAATTGAGTCGTTAATTAGACCTGTGACGAGTCAAAATAATTTATAAATACATTTCACACTTAATATCATCTATATAATTTATGGTGGCGGAACGACTTGGGCAAGAATGTCTTTAGGCTGGAAAGACTTGGGAGGTAGGATTTGGATTGGGGCCGTAACAACTTGTTGCCTTTCATCCAATCCCTTTGTTTACCAACAATAAAATATTGCTCGATTCTGAGCCTGAGGTCATGCCTTCTCATTTATAAGTGAACGTCGCTCTTAATGGTAGATATGTGGCAAAAAATTAAATGAAATTAAAAAAAAGAATTGAATGTGATGTAAAAAGTCTCTGTTTAAACCGGAGTCAGAAGATAAAAATAGTTTATCTGCTATTTTGGTTATGCGCAAGAAAAATCAAGATTATTTCTGCTTCTAAAAAAGCAATAAAAATAACAGTTTGCACAAATCGATTCTATATTTGAATCGGAAATGTGCATGTGACGTGTATTGCTTTTACTGTGACGTCATGTCTTTACCATTGATGTTTATGTGGTAAAGATAGTGTACATGTATGTAGTTCATAGTTTATGCTTGTTCTAGACCAATCAAGTCATTATCACAATTGAAACAATTATTATTTTTTTAATACTACTGGTCGAGGACCAATTATCGCCAACTTGCATGTTACTTGCTAACGCACTCAAATTTGTGGTCCATTTTTGGCAGACAACAATAATAAATGTTGACAAAGTAGACAGAAAAATCCTACATTTGTATCTTGGCTAATTCAAAAGAAATCAGGTAATACCCCATTAGAAACCATAAGTCTTTATATAAACCTCACAGGGGGTCACGTAAACGGAGTGGAGATGCCAGTCGCTATTATTAACAGAAAAAAAATATAGCAGATTGGTGTTCTAGTGATCTAAAAATACTGGTGACACCTTCATTTATTGTGGTAAGGCCATTTCTTTTAACTTCACCGTTGATTTATATTTATATTTTCCCACATCTAACAAGATGGCGATAATACAAGCATGCGCATAAAAATTATTTATATTTCCGTCCAAGGTAAGTCGATTGGTAACATTCAAAATTATGAGGCGTTGAATGGGTGTATTGGACTACATAGCTGTGGAACTGTCACCTTTATGGTCCTTGGCCAGTTTTCTGATATTTGCAGACCGTCCGCAAATATCAGAAAACTGGCAAAGGACCACAAGAGCTACGGTTCCACAGCTATGGACTACATAGAAATAATCTGACAAAAACAAGAAAAAAATGGCGATAATTGGTCCTCGATCAGTAACAGTTTTTTACGATTCAGTTTTCATATTTTGTCTCAAAAAATGAAAACGGAATTCTTGCAATGCTACATTGTATCAAGGACGTATAATATACATCCTTGATTGTATCTATACTCTCTTCCTATGGTACTGCGGGTTCTATGATACCGCAGTATTTATTTTGTCTGTTCCTATGCACTGCAGCGCCACCCGCCGGTTTTTCTATTTATATATTCATAAACACAGCAGTCACATTTATCGGAACGTCTGGTCATTCTGTCCAAATGTATTGAATTTTTGTAAGTACACGTATTTTTATCTTTTCCTTAGAAATAGCGAACATTTTTATTTTACCCTGATACCATGCTTTGTAAAATGTCCAATAATTAAACCATAGTTGTCATAATTCGTCTGCTATTTTTTTTAGAAATGTCGTCCGTTTGTTTACGTTTCATTTCAACCCGATTTGGGATTTTTGGTGCTATTTTTAGTTACTTTCTAGACCGACAAAGTTGATGGAAAAATTAAGCTATGAAAACATATTAACCAACATAACGTTTCATCAAATTGACTCAACTTCGTTACATTTGTTATTTCAAAGAAACTTTACTTTATTAAATGTGATAAATTATCAAGATTTTCTTTATGGTATAAGTTTGCCAGATATTCACCTTGATTTAGTATTTATAAATGATGTCTTGATTTGTCAAACATTGTGTCCCATATCATTAATTTTGCAATTACCGCGATATCATAGGAAACCATTTCTGGGAGGTACAAAGGCGTTGTCATAGGGAAAAGTGGCGACGTACTTTTAAACAAATTCAAAGAATAAAATGAATTGTGGGGGAAAATAGGTTTCTATACCGGGGAATAAAATATAACATTTTTGGATTAAATCCGAAAACTAAGTTACATATGTACGTTACACAGACGTTAAACATTAAGTACCGCGGTACCATAGAACCCCGGGCTAATGCTTTTTTTTTACAGAAATTTTAGAAACAAAAACATTTACATGATAATGTTCCTTTCTGTGGCTATAGTCTATACGTAGAAAATATTATATTTCGGTATAAACGAAAGTCTTAATATCATGACACTACGACTAGCCTATAAAATATCGCTCGCTTCCCCGGTCGCACCTGCTCTGAATTAATGAGTAAAACAGCCGGAGACTTGAATGTTTATGCTACGCAGTACAGTACCGTCAGTACGCCATTTGATTTTAAATAAGACATTTTTTACCTTTTTAAAAAATTGTGGTAAATTTATTGTGGTAAATTTTTTAATCAATGTCAAAATTAAGCATATTTTTTTATTGTAATTATCAAGCTCATCAAACACAGCAAAAACTGAGAATATAGACATCGATATTGGTACAGACACGCCAACATTCCGAGGTATGGTTGGGGTCATCTCAGGTTGAACCGACTTGCCTTTGGAATGGGTCGACCTTTTCAGCTTTAATATCTTCCATTTCTATGTATTGATCAGAGGGTGAAGATTCAGTAAAATTTGAAGATACTAAGAGTAGTCAAATGCCGTAAAATAGAAGAAAAACAGAAATTGGCAATAAACACTAGGGCATACAAAAAAATGTATATTATATACAGTATGTGGCCAAAAGTATTGCCACATATAAAAAAAAATCCCTATATAATCAACCAACACCATAATTTTTCAAAAAATTATTGTGAAGTCATTTCTGGATAGATTTTAACAAATTTTACACCAAAACATTCAGAATTATCTATATTTTGCTTGTTGATTTGCTCATTTTGTTTATATGAGTGGTTTTTATTTGTACATAATTTAAACATAACAAATAAAAATTGACTTTGATTTTCCTATATATTTCAACTAAAAATAAATCCTAAAAATTACCAATCCTGTTTAAATTATGTACAAATAAAAACCACTCATATAAACATAATGAGCAAATAAGCAATCAAAATATAGACAATTCTGAATGTTTTGGTGTAGAATTTGTTATAATCTATCCAGAAATGACTTCACAATAATTTTTTGAAAAAATATGGTTTTGGTTGATTATATAGGGATTTTTTTTTTACATGTGGCAATACTTTTGGCCACATGTACTGTATATATCAATATGTATTCCCAATGATGGGAACCGTTTCCCTATCATTTACACTATACAGTGCCGAATTTAGGACAAATGAGGCCCTGTGCTAGTTAAGTTATGATAATGAGGCCCCTTACTTAGGCCCTGGAGGAGATAGACCTGGTAGTCCTACACCGGCAGTCAGGCATAGATGCTCAGGAAATTTAGGAATAGTTAAAATAACAGGGGGTCGAACCTATTTGGTTGCAGAAGGGGTTATTTTGGTTGGAGACCAACAAGATGGCGGAAAAAAACCTCAAATTTTCACACCGGTAAGTGTATTCTCTACTATTGTCGGTGTTTCATTGAAATATGTGTTTTAATACCATAGCGTTTCGGCAACTTGATTATCAGTTATGACAATGTGTGTTTGTTTTAGGATATCGGTTTGCTCTAAAAATAAGCTATTGACATTTTACGGATATAATGTTAGGTTTTTCGTGTCATATATACACCTGTATGTTGGCATGAGATGATGACATAGACACATGCATGTTGGCATGAGGTGATGACATAGGCACATGCATGTTAGCATGAAATACTGACATAGACATATGTATGTTGGCCGGCATGAAATACTGACATAGGCACATGTATGTTGGCATGAAATACTGATATAGACACATGTATGTTGGCATGAAATACTGACATAGGCACATGCATATTGGCATGAAATTCTGACATGGACACATGTATGTTGGCATGGCCGGATAATAACATAGATACATGTATGATGCCATGCGATAAAGACATATATGCACATGTATGGTGGCATGGAATGATGACATAAACACATGTATGATGACATGCGATAAAGACATAGACAAATGTATGTTAGCATGAGATGATGATATAGACAGTCATGTATGCTGGCATGAAATACTGACATAGACACATATGTGTTGGCATGGGATGATGACATAGACACATGTATATTGGCATGAAATACTGACATAGGCACATGTATGTTGGCATGAAATACTGACATAGACACATGTATGTTGGCATGGGATAATAACATAGATACATGTATGATACCATGCGATAAAGACATATACACATGTATGGTGGCATTGGATGATGACATAAACACATGTATGATGAAATGCGATAAAGACGACATAAACACATGTATGATGAAATGCGATAAAGACATAGGCACATGTATGTTAGCATGAGATGATGATATAGACACATGTATGTTGGCATGAAATACTGACATAGACATGTATGTTGGCATGGGATGATGACATAGACTAATGTATGTTGGCATTCGATAAAGACATAAACACATGTATGTTGGCACGAAAGGATGACACAAACGCATGTATGTTGGCATTCGATAAAGACATATGCACATATATGTTGGCATGGGATGATGACATAGACTAATGTATGTTGGCATTCGATAAAGACATTGACACATGTATGTTGGCACAAAAGGATGACACAAACACATGTATGTTGGCATTCAATAAAGACATATGCACATGTATGTTGGCATGAGATGATGACATAGACACATGTATGTTGGCATTCGATAAAGACATAGACACATGTATGTTGGCACGAGAGGATGACATAGACACATGTATGTTTGCATTCGATAAAGACACATGTAAATGTATGTTGGCATGAGATGATGACATAGACACATGTATGTTGGCACGAGAAGACGACATAGACACATGTATGTTGGCACGGGAGGATTACATAGACACATGTATGTTGGCACGAGAGGATTACATAGACACATATATGTTGACATTCGATCAAGACATAGATATAGATGAAAACAAGATTCGTGTAAACCTCGCTATGAGTAACCTATATGCATGACACACGATTAATAAACAAGATTTTCAGTAGATTTTCAAGTTGTTTTACTCAAATACATCTAGTTACATGTCATATCACTTCTAATTGTACATATACTGGCGATGTGTACTTTGGTATTTATCATACATGCTACACATTTCATTAATTCATAGATTGAAGTTCGAGTAAGTCATAGTATTCAGTTTATCATTGTTAGCATAACCAACGGAATATTATGTTAGATAAATATTGAAAATAGTATTCCAATTATTATTTACACATGTATTGAATTTTGTCTTATTTTCTAGGTATAAACAATCGATATATTCTTCAGTATGGAGTGCACATGTATGATGTGGAATTGTTTGCAGAACCAATAGAAACCAGTTTCATTGGAACCACTGGTCTAAGATCTAAAGTAGAGTGTGCGACACGTTGTTCTAACAACGACACGTGTAACGTGTTCACTTTGTCCAAGGACTAGTATCAATACAAACTATATACTTATCTTAAGGTAGTAGGCCTGGGGTATGGGAGATAACTCTATTTTCAGTGTCTTCTCAAATATATGATCATCTGTGCATTTGAAAATTCCCCCTCAATTCCAAGCTTCTTGGTGACAAAGATTGTTTACATTGGATATGGCCAGGGGTGCGTTCAACATCGTAGCAGCTAGGTTGAGCTACGTAGAAAAATCCTATTGAACGGAAAGCTAGCCTAGCCGCTACATAGCTCTAGCTAGCATAAAAAATGTCTGCTAGCTTTTGAATCCAAGATGGCGGCTAAAACTAAATTTAATTTCGTAAGGTAAAAATAGTGGCATTGCAGGAAGTGACAACGCTTTTAATACGGATGATAATTTATTAAGGTAACTAAACAAATACGATTAGCTAAAATGTTCCAAGAAATTATTCTATATGGTTGGCGCCATATTTGTTAGCACTGCTACGTAGCTAACGTAGCTAATCGTTCAATAACGTCATGGCTAGTTTACCTAGCTGCTACGATATTGAACGCATCCCTGTTAAAAAAAATGACTCCTTTTCCTTTTCATAGATGTGCTACTTGCAGGGCTCACCAAACCAGGCGAAGTGGGCGAAATTCTCGCCCTATATAGTCTGAAGTAGCTCTCCCTCGACTACAAAGCGAAATTAAAGTCGCCTCGTTTCTTTTTGCAGGTCACTCTTTTCTTGCAAATAATCTTCGTTTTATGGTAAAGCCGATTGTCAAAACAATTGTAATCAATGGGAAGATACATAAGAATAAGAGGAAAAGGTTTTATTCAAGCAATAAAGAAGGTTTAATTTGTTGATACAAAAGTATCACGGCAAACTTCTGCAAATTTGTACTGACGAAATTCCGAATATTAAATCCCAAATCTTAAAATATACAAACAGACGCTTCCTTTACCAAATTGGCCATTGAATTGTGTTATATTCTAATTATTTTCACAAAACTTGAGTTATTTGTAGCTTTTTAAAAGCTAAACAATCAACATGTCTAAGTTTTAAACACGGCGATCATGGGGACGTATGAAATCGGGGGACGGAAACGAACATTTAGATGTATTAGGAGACCAGGAAATAAACAGGGTACAATCAATTAAGCACCTTGGAATAACTTACCAAGAAAACGGGAAAATAAATATTGAAGAGAGATTGAGTATAGGCAGACGAACAATATATGCCTTACTAGGACCTGGACTGCATGCAAGATCAGGAATGTCCCCAGTGGTTCTACTGAAAATCTGGAATACATACGGTGTCCCACGTTATCTATATGGGCTGGAAATCCAAGCATATACACCATTAGACACGAAGAAATTAGAACAGCTTCAAAGGGCAACCTGCAGACAATTTCAATGCCTTCCAGAGCGAACCGCAGCAGTAGCCATCTACACACTAATAGGTGCAGAACCAATAGAGACAACGCTGGACAAAAATGCAATGATCTTATTTACCACCTTAGCCAGGCTTGACTCATCCATCGAAAAAGACATACTCATATGGGAAATGGAAAACTCAAAAGAAGAAGACAGATTATTCATCTGTAGAATTAGGAAGACGCTCCAGAAATATAATCTGCCATCTCCAGAAGAAATAATAGAAAATCCTCCAAAGAAACAGCAGTGGAAAAATGCAATGAAAAAGGCCATTAACAGCTTTTGGTACGATAAATGGACAAACGAAAAGCAAATAAAATCTACATTAGAATATCTAGAAATTCAACAAAATCCAATAGGAACACCACATAACATATTACGAAGTGTGAAAAATCGAAAGTACGACATACAAAAAGCAGAAATCAAATTACGATTAATTACTGATACTTATATGCTACAATACCACCACGCTAAGTTCAGCCGTAACAAAATATCTCCGATCTGTAAACTATGTGGGGAGGAAGATGAAGATAGAGTGCATTTTTTACTAGAATGTAAAACTCTAGAAGAAAACAGAAAAACACAAATGGTGAAACTAGGTGAAGCTCTAGAAGAGGCAAGGGTGGTGGTGGTACACGGACTATAGAACAAAATGGGCTGCTTATGCAAATCATCTTGGACTGCACCTCATATAAAATAAACCAACTGATTCCATATTCAAACCAGGATTTAGTGCAAATCGAAAGAGCCACGCAACACTATTGCTTTGTGCTACACCAAAAAAGAACTGAAATATTGAAGAACATTATGTAGAAAGGCAGATAGTCAATAGCTGATAGTACTTTTATAGAACTGTTTCCTTTTATAAGTAAGCTAATATAATATTTTTCTTACTGTGTCCAGCACCCGAACCGTTCATTACCTTTTAAAGTCTATGCGCATACTTAAATGATGATTTTACCTTTTATGAGTTAATTTGTTTTAACAACGGAAGAATTGCTGTATTCGGAGAGTGCGTGAAGGAAAGAACATTATATAAATTACGATTGCGCTTTTATCTTTTAGTGCTGTGTGTATATACGTTTTTACTAATATGAATAATTAAACAACAGAATGGACTTTTAACAACGCTATCAATTATAATACTACTGAAACGACTATTTTACAACACACGTTTTATACTTTTTAGTAATGGATGTAAATACGTTTTTATGCCACTAACCAAATTTATACAACATGGAAATGATGAACTTTTAACTACTACGTATATTTGATCATAACTGTAAATACGTATCTTTTTAAGTATGTGCCCGTTAAGTTAGGTTTTATAATTTTATCCTTAATTGGAGTGCTCCGAATTCCGGAGGAATTTTACCTGTACAAAGACAAAGATGTCATTGACAGATTTCAATGCAAAAATGAATAAATCTAAAATCGATAAATATCAGATCAATAATAATAATAAAACAAATACAAAACATGAATTTAATGTTAAATATGAAAGAGATAAACAAGATATTAGCAAAGATAGAAAGCTATGTTTGGGAAAAAAAATTTAATATCTGATCCTCTCTTATACTGCCGCCCCCCTTCTTCTAAGACAACTAAAGAATAACCAGAATCAAACAAATACAACTGGAGCACAGCATTTTAAGGAATTTAACAATACAGCTGGGTGGCTGTCTGTGTTTTTTGTGTTTTTTTTGTGTAATGAATTAATCAAGTAGAGTCACCCTCAAACCACCCCTCCCCTTCCCCAGCCGACTTGAAAATAAAAAAGACAAATGCAGTCATTTGGTAATTTGGACATTCACTTTGTCAATTATAAGAATTGAAAAGCTTTTTGTTATTGGTAACTAGTTATTTTTTATCTCATAAACAAAGAAACTAGTAAAGGATGGGTGTGTGATAACTTTCCTCGACAATTTCATTTTTTTCTGGGTACCTTCCATGAAAAACATAAATTTAAATATTTTAAAAATCTGACGGTAAAAGTTTGTAAAATTTGGTGCAATGATGTCTATATGTCTATTCTTCAGTGTGACATTTTTTGGTGGAAATTAATTGACAGGAATTTTTTTAATCCGATTTTTAATACCAAGGTGGTCCTCAGGGCATCCCCCCTTTTTTGCAGTTTCCACTGTTTTGCACGTGCTTATCTCCAAACAGGATATTCAGATATGCTAGATATTTCATATTTATTCAACAACAACACTCTCAAGTGTATTAAAGCCAAAATATTCCCTTTCAATCAGAAATAAATGTGCATATCTATTAGAATCTTCCGAAACTAGTATTACCATCTGGCGTCAAGAATAAAAGAGTAATTTAAATATTTTAAAAATCCGACGGTGAAAGTTTGTAAAATTTTGTTCATTAATGTCTATATATATTTTCTTTACTGTGACATTTTTTGGTGGAAATTAGATGACAGGATTTTTTTCAATAAGATTTTTAATACCAGGGTGGTACCTCATGGCATCCCCCCTTTTTTCCCAATTTTCACTGTTCGAACGTGATTATCTCCAAACAGGATATTCATATATGCTAGATATTTCATATTTATTGAACAATAACACTGTCAAGTGTATTAAAATCAAAATATTCCCTTTCAACCAGAAATAAATGCATATATCTATTAGAAACTTTCGAAACTAGTATTACCATCTGGCGTCCGGAATACCCCCAAAATTGCTATATTTAGGATGTGCTATGGAGAAAACGGCACGGTGAAATTTTTTGAAACTTTGGCAGATAATGTATTTAGACATAACTATTCCATGATGCAAATTTAAAAAAAATTGAATGATGGGAAGATTTTAGGGTAACCCAGGTCTACTACTACCTTAATACATGCGATGGTTACCAGGGGCGGATTCAGGGGGGGGCGCACACCCGGCGCGCGCCCCCCCTAAAATTGGAAAAATATGATTTTTTGGCGTAAAATCGTGATTTTTCACACGAAATACCTCAAAAATTTTCGCGCCTCCCTCGGCAATTGAAAAAATATGATTTTTTGGCGTAAAATCGTGATTTTTCACACGAAATACCCCAAAAATTTTCGCGCCTCCCTCTGCTCGGCGCAATTTTTTTAAGTGCGCCCCCCCTAACTTGAAATCCTGGATCCGCCCCTGGTTACATATCTAGTCCAAATAGGAATATATTTGTATTATTGTAAGGAAAACCAGGTAACCATTCCATCTACACAGCGATAAACCTGACATATGTATAGAGTGTCACGTTAACTTGGCAGTCTTTATTTTTCTTGGATTAAACATGTTAAACACATTCTTTTAAATTTCCGACCTGCTTTTAGCTTTAATTAGGAACCGTCTCCATACATGAGCAGTTTACACAGGAGTGGCATTCTCTGATACAAAACTCACCAAAAGCGATCAATTATAGATTACTTAAAGACAATTTTGAATTCGAAAATTATTTCAATATTTTGGAAGACAAAGATATATATACACTACTAGTATGTAGATTTCGAACCACAAACCATAAATTACCGATAGAAACTGGACGATTGGTATGATATCGACAGAGAAAATAGACAGTGTTTAAAATGTAACAGAATATCTATTGGTGACGAATTTCAATAGAATGTCATTTTTTTTACTGAAAATAGAACTCAACTAATAAGTAGAAATCTTACTCAAAGGCCAAATATATTAAAATTTAAACAAATTATGTGTATTTCTAAAAATACAAAACTAGAAAAGCTATGTAGATTTATAAGAAAAATCAAAAGATCAGATATTCTCTAGGCTAATACTTCACTCCTCCTGTTGTCAGAGGCGGATTTAGAGGGGGCGTGCGGGGCGTGCGCGCCCCCCCCCCCCCTAAAATTCGCAAAGCATATGTTATACAACGTTAATTAAGCAGATCAACAAACAACTTTTTCATGAATGGTTAACTCGTGACCTGTAGTAAAATATTCCTTCACATGATGTATTGACAATTTCCGCTTTTGTTTGTCTATAAACAAGAACGTTCGAATCATACGTTTTCAATGAATGAATCAAACGACGAAAAGAAAAGCTCCATCCGGACGGCCAGTATTAACTAGAACCACCCGAAAGGACAAGCACCGAAAGTACAGACCAATTGGTGAAATGAGGAATGCGTTAAAACTAAACCAATAGTTCTTTGAAGGGTTAAAATATCGTGATCGATCAGTCATGAGTTGAACAATT
Source organism: Bathymodiolus brooksi (assembly GCA_963680875.1). Taxonomy (NCBI): domain Eukaryota; kingdom Metazoa; phylum Mollusca; class Bivalvia; order Mytilida; family Modiolidae; genus Bathymodiolus; species Bathymodiolus brooksi. The sequence continues at coordinate 148,722,087 of OY804576.1, forward strand.
CGCGTCACGGTTGTTCAAAAAAAGTTTTACTTTAGGCTCTTATAATCTGACAAAAACATACTGTTAACAATTATCCGACAAAATTAAGACTCAAAGTCAAGTTTTTTTAGTCTGATAAAAATGGTGTGGTTAGTTCAAAATTGTCGTTCAATTAAATGCCTGTAATTCCTCAAACTCCCAGAGCTTAGGAGGGGGGGGGGGGGGCTTCGCCCCTTGGCCCCTGCCAGGGCTCTGCCTACGACCCGCTGGGGGACATTAAGCGGTCCCCAGATCCCTCGCCTACTCACGCCCCCCCCCCCCCCCCCCTAACCACAAATCCTGGATCCGCCCCTGGTTGTAATGTAAATATTGTATGTATATGTATTTGTGTATCTGTTATTTATTTGTCATGTATGTGTTGTGTTGTATTTTTATGTTGTAACTTCTCTATACCATTGTAATTTATGGTTTATTTGAGAATAAAGATTCTTGTCTTGTCTTGATATAAGCCATCACGGGATCTCGTTATATACATGTAAGTGGATCGTCAGTCATAATATCCAACAGACATCTAATTCTAATTAAATTGTTAAAAGTGGGGAATACAGAGAGAAAAGTAATACAGAAGATTAAAGAAAACAAAAAAAACTTTTGTGGTTAAATGCATATAATGTATCAAGCAATTCTCTATATATAATCAGAGATTTAGCACATATATCATACTTTCCTTGATAGAGGGTTGCTGTTGACAAGGAAGCTACCGTTAAGTGTCAGACACGACTTGATAAACCGCTTAGGGAAATCTGTATCACAAATCTCCACGAATTTCAGTGTTTCGTTTGTCGTAATCACTACACCGTCCTTTCCTTATTCATAACTTAACATCCGGTTTATAGCAAGAATAACACGACGGGTGCCACATGTAGAGCAGGAACTGCTTACACTTTCGAGGCACCTGAGTTCACCCCCGGTTTGTTTTAATATGGGGTACGTATTGCTCGATGTTTATTTTTGTGTGTAATGTTTTGTAGATTGTTATTTGTCCTTTTGTAGCTTTTCTTTTAACCATTGTATTGTCTGTCCTTACGGATTCTGGTATCTTCAAATATTTTCTTAGACGACAGATTTTTGGATCATTGGCATTAATTAATTTCGTCGAAATTGTATGCATAAATATATTAATAAAAATATTCACCCTCACTTTATTTTAATTAAGTTTAAGTAATAGTTCCTGCCATGAGGATTGTCATGTTGCACGGTTAAACCGAGGACACGTTAACAGCTGGGGGAAGAAAGCCCGGACAGATATATCTAACTGACTGCTGAAACCCACGGTATACGGAAAGTGTCTGGAAAGCGTAACACGTGAGGTTGATAACGCAGCTGGAATACATTGGTGCCGTTAGGTTTGTTGTCAGAAATCAACGACCGTAGCCACTCGTCTACCCAGTACTCTTGCATGTGATTGGACGGTCAAAAAGGTTGCATGACATGACCACAAAATGGAGGTTGTTAGATGAGAGCGGATCGTGGAAAAAAAGATGCACCAAACATTTAAATTGAATTTGAATACATACATTTTGTCGTCACATAAAACGTGCTGCCATTTTTGTTAGTCCTACCCATTTTCAGCACAATAAATGCAATATGATTGTGTTTGATTATATTTATTGAATTAAATCGGATATTATATTAATTTTACCCCGCAGTGTTTGTAGTTGTTCACATGTTAGCAAATTTGATAATTTATTTTTATGATTAATATTTGAAAAAACCTCTGAAACAGTCTAGCCTATGACCAAAATGGTAGAAGTGCCATGCTACAACACCTTTGCTGGCCTACCCTCCAACAAAAAAGAAATCTAGCATCATTCACCATGCTATACAAATTACAACACCAATTAGTTTCCATCTCAAATTTACACTACCTAGTTCCATCAAGAGATCACAAATTCATACAGCCATTCTCTCCCACAAATTATCATTTATACTCATTTTCCCCTAGAACAATCAGGTTGTGGAATTCACTACCAAACCAGGTAGCTAATAGCCCAGTCTTGGATGCTTTCAAGTCTGGTGCCCAATCATTCCTCTATTGTTAATATATTATGTTGTTTTTATCCTATAAAAAAACTGAAAGAAATTTTTTTTTTTATTCATAAATGTATATATGTTATTCAAATTTTAATTTCCCTAGCATGCCTTCTAAAAAGTCTTCAACACATTGAAGTTTAGAAGTATCCTGTAGATGTAGATGTAGATGTTAATTAGTTGGTTTCTATTTGAAGTTTGTAATATTTGTTTAAATAACATGTTGGTTAATATAACCTATTAAAGGCATACAGGCTGTCAGAATTTAATTTTTTATTTTTTATTATAAGTTGCCAATATTCTATGTTTTATACTAATTGCAGTTGAAATTTTTCATAATATCATACGTAAATAGCCTAGAATGAAGGAAATACGTCGCTGTTTGATTTTCTTACATCCCGTAAAGAATTCAACGTTGACCCGTGAATTCATTCGGGAAAGCGTTTGCGCATGTGCGAAATTGTTTGTTGATGAAGAAAATGTCGGATGTGCAAAAAATCGAATCGTGGAAGAAGAAAAACATTGACGGATTCTACACGAAAACGACACAAAAAGGATAATTCAGCAAAATACAACAAAACCAGGGTATGCATAGGTGATGAATATGACAGATGGACTGAACTTAAGGACGTTTTACGGATAAAAACGCAAGCAAAAGTTGCAAAGATTCTGTTGGATAGGTAGGTTCACCTCACGTGTGATTTCTTCTGTTTTGGTCTGTTCGACAAACTTCGGAAATGCAGCCAATTTATAATTAAGTCGTGTTAATGGCGATTCTACCAACAGATGATGCTAAAATTCGAATTCTTTTCACTGATTACGCCATTATAACAGATTTTTTAAACCTGGATTTTTGCTCAGAACATTTTATTAATATAAAACATCGAATATTGGCAACTTTTAATACAAACAAAAAATTTAATTCTGACATATGAAATATGCCTTTAAAGATATATCGAGAACTGACGTTTTATAAGCTCTGAATGAGACGGTTTATGGAATTATAGAATCATTATACCTTATAATAATCATTAATTTGCCTTTTTGTAATTTATTTGATAATTAATATCTGCTCTCTATGAACATAGTAGATGAGAATGAGAAATACATTGAATTATTTTAAATTACAGGAAAATGATTGTTTTATCATAATTTTGGAAATTATTGTTTCTTCGGTGGAATGACGTAATGATCAGCGACATCATCACCAGGTGCAAATACGTCAAGTTGAGATTCTTTTAACAGTGTTCTTTTGAATGGTACTATATATCTATCTGGTACTGGGGCCGGAATATTACCACCTAACACTTCATGAGGTGGATTTACATGAAGATGATGGGGTGGATTATTCCCCAGCATTCTATGAGGTGGATGAGGATGTCGATGAACCGGAACAGGTGGATGTCTGTAAACAGGAGCGTGCTGTGGAGGTGGCTGTCTGTGAACTGGAACGTGCTGTGGAGACGGATGCCTATGGACAGGAGCGAGCTGTGGAGTTGAATGTCTGTGAACGGGAGCGAGCTGTGGAGGTGGATGTCTGTGAACAGGAACGGGCTGTGGAGGTGGCTGTCTGTGAACTGGAACGTGCTGTGGAGACGGATGCCTATGGACAGGAGCGAGCTGTGGAGTTGAATGTCTGTGAACGGGAGCGAGCTGTGGAGGTGGCTGTCTGTGAACAGGAACGTGCTGTGGAGACAGATGCCTATAAACAGGAGCGAGCTGTTGAGTTGAATGTCTGTGAACAGGTGCGAGCTGTGGAGGTGGATGTCTGTGAACAGGACCATGAACTATAACGTGTAACTGTGGCCTTGGGGGCACTTTAGGTCTAGTCATCCAAAAAATGCGACGATGTTTGCACATTGAAGAAATAACATCTCCAACTTTTGTCTTGAATCTAAGGAAGTCAAGAGGTGATCTTATTATTTGTACGGCCTGAAATATAGAGATATACATTTTAAACAATAAGATTTTAATTAACTAAGTAAGAAAAGCCATGTTACTGACACACGAGACAGAGTAGACACCTATGTTAAAACCAAAAGTAAAGTACTTTATCACTTGCATGATCTGTATCTTAGTTTTTATTAACTGGATCATCCATTTACTCCTAAATATCCTTTGAATTTGCATATTCTATATTAATTTGGATGTTTTATTTTAATTTGGATATTCTGTGTTCATTTGGCTATTCTGTGTTATTTTTGATGGTATGAGTTAATTTTGCTTTTTGATTATGTAGCTATATTAAGTGTTAATGTACCTGCTCTGTTATAGAATTTGCGAGTTTGTGTTAATTTTGATCATTTTAATTTGGATATTCAGTATTAATACCATAGGATATTGTTTTATTGTGTTGATCTAGAATTATGTGCTAAATTGGATATTTTGTGTTAATTTGGATACTCTGTTAAGTTCAGTAAAATAAATGTCATGACCAATACACTGTTTTAGCGACCCGACATGTATATTCGATTAAAAGTAAGATATGAGGTGAACGGAAGATCAATGTTTTATGTTCGAACGCACATGCATACATATATTAGAGGTGGATTTCATGACAACAAACCACTACAATGCCACTAGTCGTAGTATACTCGGAAGCTCTCAGAAGTTATCATGGCACTCATAATTTATATAGACAATGAATAAAATAAATCAAACAAGGACGGCCATCTTGAATTTCAGATCAGCGCCACAACCACAACTTTGGTTTATCCTAGTATTATTTGTAGATGAATTGGTTTAAATGTTGGAAATTATACGTAAGAAGCTGTCTTCATGGTGGTAGTAACCTTATATTTCAGATCGCCACTTGGACAGCCATTTTGATTGATCGATCGTGTGTGATTTAGTTTATTTAATTATGTCAAACGGTTTCAGATCTGTTTACATGTATTTCTCACGGAGTCCTATGTTCAACTAAGTCGAAAGAATATCATTTCAATATCACAACTTTTATATATATGTGCTAACAGCATTCATGTTTGATGATCGATGGGGACAATCTGTAACAAATTTGAAAATAGACACGATAAGGATGATTGAGGCGAGCAGACGAACAAATGGGAGGATGGACGGCTGCCAAGTAATGGAAATATATCATGTGAATCTTGGACCAGGGGAGCTAACAAATAAAATAAAATTATACATACAGGTGAACTTGACATTTTTTGTCTTTCAGCATCAGTTAGTTTCCATTCCGGGTCATAATTTGTCAGAAAGCATGCATTTATATTGGAATCTTGTATTGCAGTCATCCTCTGAAAAAACCCATCAATAATATCAAATTCTAATGGCGATCAAAATATAAATACCTAAATATAGTATGTACTATACCAAACAATGTTATATAAACGACAAAGACGGATGCGAAGTTTATAGTGAGTGAGTGAGTGATTGTTGTTTAACGCCAATTCAGCAATTTTTCAGCTATATCATTGCGAGAACAAGTTAATTTTCAATGAGAAGATGATGAGGTCCGCTTTGTACGAGACCAATACGCTGAGTTGGATTTTTTTTTATAGTGCTAGCTCACTGAAACAACAGTCCACGGGTAGACATGTCGCTCCACTCGGACACATTATTCTGATCCCTCGAGCCAACCAGTCTTTGTTCTTTCTCCTTAATGCTGCGTGCTTACCGGAGAAGCGACAACTACCATTTTATAGTCTTTGGTTTGACCCGACCGGCGCTCGAACTCACGATCGACCGCACTCGAGGCGAACACGCTAACAGTGTGGTGCGAAATGTATAGAAAATATAAACAGTGGTTGCCGACAATACCATTTTCTACAATAAAATGATGATCATATACTGTCGACAATATCACAAAAAAGAAAAAGAAAAGAATACATTGTAGCATGACAAGGACCGCTCGTAGATACTTGTGTAGCAGGGACAAATACTGGTCGTGTATACTTGTGTAGCAGGGACAAAGACTGGTCGTGTATACTTGTGTAGCAGGGACAAAGACTGGTCGTGGATACTTGAGTAGCAGGGACAAAGACTGGTCATGCATACTTGAGTAGCAGGGACAAAGACTGGTCATGCATACTTGTGTAGCAGGGACAACGACTGGTCGTGTATACTTGTGTAGCAGGGACAAAAACTGGTCGTGGATACTTGAGTAGCAGGAACACAGACTGGTCGTGGATACTTGTGTATCAGGGACAAAGCCTGGTCGTGTATACTTGTGTAGCAGGGACAAAGACTGGTCGTGTATACTTGTGTAGCAGGGACAAAGACTGGTCGTGTATACTTGTGTAGCAGGGACAAAGACTGGTCGTGTATACTTGAGTAGCAGGGACAAAGACTGGTCATGCATACTTGAGTAGCAGGGACAAAGACTGGTCATGCATACTTGTGTAGCAGGGACAACGACTGGTCGTGTATACTTGTGTAGCAGGGACAAAAACTGGTCGTGGATACTTGAGTAGCAGGAACACAGACTGGTCGTGGATACTTGTGTATCAGGGACAAAGCCTGGTCGTGTATTCTTGTGTAGCAGGGACAAAGACTGGTCGTGTATACTTGTGTAGCAGGGACAAAGACTGGTCGTGTATACTTGTGTAGCAGGGACAAAGACTGGTCATGCATACTTTTGTAGCAGGGACAAAGACTGGTCGTGTATACTTGTGTAGCAGGGACAAAGACTGGTCGTGGATACTTGTGTAGCAGGCACAACGATTGGTCATGCATACTTTTGTAGCAGGGACAAAGACTGGTCGTGTATACTTGTGTAGCAGGGACAAAGACTGGTCGTGGATACTTGTGTAGCAGGGACAAAGACTGGTCGTATATACTTGTGTAGCAGGGACAAAGACTGGTCGTGTATACTTGTGTAGCAGGGACAAAGACTGGTCGTATATACTTGTGTAGCAGGGACAAAGACTGGTCGTAGATACTTGTGTAGCAGGGGCAAAGACTGGTCATGCATACTTTTGTAGCAGGAACAAAGACTGGTGGTGGATACTTGTGTAGCAGGGACAAAGACTGGTCATGTATACTTGTGTAGCAGGGACAAAGACTGGTCGTATATACTTGTGTAGCAGGGACAAAGACTGGTCGTGTATACTTGTGTAGCAGGGACAAAGACTGGTCGTGGATACTTGTGTAGCAGGGACAAAGACTGGTCGTATATACTTGTGTAGCAGGGACAAAGACTGGTCGTAGATACTTGTGTAGCAGGGGCAAAGACTGGTCATGCATACTTTTGTAGCAGGAACAAAGACTGGTGGTGGATACTTGTGTAGCAGGGACAAAGACTGGTCATGTATACTTGTGTAGCAGGGACAAAGACTGGTCGTGTATACTTGTGTAGCAGGGACAAAGACTGGTCGTGTATACTTGTGTAGCAGGGACAAAGACTGGTCGTAGATACTTGTGTAGCAGGGACAAAGACTGGTCGTGGACACTTGTGTAGCAGGGGCAAAGACTGGTCATGTATACTTGTGTAGCAGGGACAAAGACTGGTCGTGGATACTTGTGTAGCAGGGGCAAAGACTGGTCATGTATACTTGTGTAGCAGGGACAAAGACTGGTCGTGTATACTTGTGTAGCAGGGACAAAGACTGGTCGTGTATACTTGTGTAACAAGGACAAAGACTGGTCGTAGATACGTGTGTAGCAGGGACAAAGACTGGCCGTGGATACTTGTGTAGCAGGGGCAAAGACTGGTCATGTATACTTGTGTAGCAGAGACAAAGACTGGTCGTGGATACTTGTGTAGCAGGGACAAAGACTGGTCGTGGATACTTGTGTAGCAGGGGCAAAGACTTGTCGTGTATACTTGCGTAGCAGGGGCAAAGACTGGTCGTGTATACTTGTGTAGCAGGGACAACGACTGGTCGTATATACTTGTGTAGCAGGGACAAATACTGGTCGTGGATACTTGTGTATCAGGGACAGAGATTGGTCGTATATACTTGTGTAGCAGGGACAAAGACTGGTCGTATATACTTGTGTAGCAGGGACAAAGACTGGTCGTGTATACCTGTGTAGCAGGGACAAAGACTGGTCGTATATACTTGTGTAGCAGGGACAAAGACTGGTCGTAGATACTTGTGTAGCAGGGGCAAAGACTGGTCATGCATACTTTTGTAGCAGGAACAAGACTGGTGGTGGATACTTGTGTAGCAGGGACAAAGACTGGTCATGTATACTTGTGTAGCAGGGACAAAGACTGGTCGTGTATACTTGTGTAGCAGGGACAAAGACTGGTCGTAGATACTTGTGTAGCAGGGACAAAGACTGGTCGTGGATACTTGTGTAGCAGGGGCAAAGACCGGTCATGTATACTTGTGTAGCATGGACAAAGACTGGTCGTGGATACTTGTGTAGCAGGGACAAAGACTGGTCGTGTATACTTGTGTAGCAGGGACAAAGACTGGTCGTGTATACTTGTGTAGCAGGGACAAAGACTGGACGTGGATACTTGTGCAGTATAAAACTCGCCTTCATCGTGTGTAATAATGAGTTTTTTTTACCTTCGTGTATAATACCGGTACGTGAATCAGATGTCAAACGAGAAAACTACGACTTACATATTTTTCATCATTATATGTAACAAAGGATTCTGGCTCGATAGGAGCAGCAAGTTCTATTGGCTGTGGTTGGTTCTGGTCTGGTACAATTCGCCATTTTCTTTTGCCTTCAATCTACGTCAAAATAAAAACACATTTCAATGTTTCTTGCACAATATTATCTACATGTACATGTTTGCTTGTAATTACCAAACTCTCAACACTTTTAGAAAAAATAGACTTAATTACTAAGTACTACAATAATTTAAGTACAAGAAATAGTCGCCACTATTTGAAAATGAATCATTTACAATATAGGCACGACCCGTGGCAAGAGATTCGTGGCTGAATTACAATAATGTATTTAACAAATACATATAGATCTTTTGTACATTCACGATTTCATTCTACACGACGGACAAAATGGTTTCCAGTCTACACTACGGACAAAATGGTTTCCAGTCTACACGACGGACAAAATGGTTTCCAGTCTACACGACGGACAAAATGGTCTCCAGTCTACACGACGAACAAAATGGTTTCCAGTCTGGCAAGAGCAATGGAAAGAACAACGATTTTAAGTATAATCTTCTTATATTTGGTAGTTGATTGTACCTTGTAAGAAATCAGAGAACAATTTGTATAGCAAATTAAAACTTCAAAGATTCATTCATTCATTAATATTTTGAGCAGATTATGGAGAAAATATAAATAATTGAACTTTGTATGGAAGAGGACCGTTTTGCCAGCCTTAAAGCTAAAGGTATAATTTTTTCTTTGATATTTCACCAAAATATTTCGATTGTTCAGACTAATACTGAAGTACAGCTTATTTGATATTCACCTTAAATGTATCGTATCGCTATTACAGAACTACATATAAATACATATAAAACTTATTATTTTTACCTCTGAAGAAAAACAGAGAATTAATATCACAAATCCACATATGTATTTCATCGTTAGCGTCAAATGTTTGAAATGGTATCACAATAAATCAAAAATTGGCAATAATTTTACAAAACATGAATATATACCCAATAATTACTATAAATAGCAGCCTTTTATGAATTAAGTTGATTGATTATTGCACGGTATAATAGTAATATTTTGGTAGCTAAACGCTATAAACTATGTTGTATTTAGTTTTCACTTATCACAGATAAGATTTATTATTACTGTTCCACAGTATCTCATAGTTTAACACTCCATCAGGACTTAAGGTGCCGCTCCTATCTAGAACCTTGAATATATCCTAGTTTAGTAATTATATACAGTCACTTACATTGATCAACTACCAAAATAAACACAAATTACCCGTTAACCTACACACTATAAATGACTAATGTTATTTATATATATAATAACGATGTAAATATAGATTCTCCTTCAGTTGCCCGTGGGTTACGATATTTCTCCACTCAAGAGAGTTAAATTAAAAATTTTAACCACAAGCCGTCAGGCGAGTGGTTAAAATTTTAAATTTAACTCTCGAGAGTGGAGAAATATCGTAACCCACATGGGCAACTGAAGGAGAATTTGTTTCTCCCATTATTTAACACGAACTTTATTTCAAAATCCGATTCAATTACCGATTTGACAACATGCAGGGAAAGGGACGAGACATTTTAATCCTCTAGAGGATTACAGACTTTTCTACCACTGGTTCAGCGGGGTTGAAATGCCGTAATAATGGGAAAAATCATGTTTAATACTTCTTATTTAAAATGTCCCTAATAGTTTGATGGCGGTCTGTGTAAAAATGTCCATAATAGTTTGATGGCGGTCTGTGTAAAAATGTCCATAATAGTTTGATGGTGGCCTGTGTAAAAATGTCTCAATAATAGGAAGGCGGTCTTTGTAAAAATGGCCCTAATAGTTTGACGGCCGTCTGTGCAAAAATGCCCCTAATGGCATGATGGTGGTCTGTATTGAAATGTCCGGAATGGTATGGTTCTGCGTTGAAATGTCCATAATGCATGTAGTATGGTGGCTTTCTAAATTAAAAGATCCCAATGGCATCATAGCTTTCCCAGGAACTGTAAATTTCAATAATAAATATATCTAATTTATTGCACAGTATACGTTTTTTTTTAAATAACTTTCATCAGGTACAAAAAAGTCAGAAGATTGGAAAGTCAAACTATTCAATTGTTTTAGGAGCAGGAAGACCAAAGATGAAGGTGCAGGAAGACGATGATAGTCAAAATAGGAAGACCAAAGATGATAGCCAAAATAGGAAGACCAAAGATGATAGTCAAAATAGGAAGAACAAAGATGATACCCAAAATAGGAAGACCAAAGATGATAGTCAAAATAGGAAGACCAAAGATGATAGTCAAAATAGGAAGAACAAAGATGATAGTCAAAATAGGAAGACCAAAGATGATAGTCAAAATAGGAAGACCAAAGATGATAGTCAAAATAGGAAGACCAAAGATGATAGTCAAAATAGGAAGAACAAAGATGATAGTCAAAATAGGAAGACCAAAGATGATAGTCAAAATAGGAAGACCAAAGATGATAGTCAAAATAGGAAGACCAAAGATGATAGCCAAAATAGGAAGACCAAAGATGATAGTCAAAATAGGAAGACCAAAGATGATAGTCAAAATAGGAAGACCAAAGATGATAGTCAAAATAGGAAGACCAAAGATGATACCCAAAATAGGAAGACCAAAGATGATAGTCAAAATAGGAAGACCAAAGATGATAGTCAAAATAGGAAGACCAAAGATGATAGCCAAAATAGGAAGACCAAAGATGATAGTCAAAATAGGAAGACCAAAGATGATAGTCAAAATAGGAAGACCAAAGATGATAGTCAAAATAGGAAGACCAAAGATGATAGCCAAAATAGGAAGACCAAAGATGATAGTCAAAATAGGAAGACCAAAGATGATAGTCAAAATAGGAAGACCAAAGATGATAGTCAAAATAGGAAGACCAAAGATGATACCCAAAATAGGAAGACCAAAGATGATAGTCAAAATAGGAAGACCAAAGATGATAGTCAAAATAGGAAGACCAAAGATGATAGTCAAAATAGGAAGACCAAAGATGATACCCAAATTAGGAAGACCAAAGATGATACCCAAAATAGGAAGACCAAAGATGATAGTCAAAATAGGAAGAACAAAGATGATACCCAAAATAGGAAGACCAAAGATGATAGCCAAAATAGGAAGACCACAGATGATAGCCAAAATAGGAAGAACAAAGATGATACCCAAAATAGGAAGACCAAAGATGATAGTCAAAATAGGAAGAACAAAGATGATAGCCAAAATAGGAAGACCAAAGATGACAGTCAAAATAGGAAGACCAAAGATGATAGTCAAAATAGGAAGACCAAAGATGATAGTCAAAATAGGAAGACCAAAGATGATAGTCAAAATAGGAAGACCAAAGATGATAGTCAAAATAGGAAGACCAAAGATGATACCCAAAATAGGAAGACCAAAGATGATAGCCAAAATAGGAAGACCAAAGATGATAGCCAAAATAGGAAGACCAAAGATGATAGTCAAAATAGGAAGACCAAAGATGATAGTCAAAATAGGAAGACCAAAGATGATAGTCAAAATAGGAAGACCAAAGATGATAGTCAAAATAGGAAGACCAAAGATGATAGTCAAAATAGGAAGACCAAAGATGATAGTCAAAATAGGAAGACCAAAGATGATAGTCAAAATAGGAAGAACAAAGATGATAGTCAAAATAGGAAGACCAAAGATGATAGTCAAAATAGGAAGACCAAAGATGATAGCCAAAATAGGAAGACCAAAGATGATACCCAAAATAGGAAGACCAAAGATGATAGCCAAAATAGGAAGACCAAAGATGATAGCCAAAATAGGAAGACCAAAGATGATAGTCAAAATAGGAAGACCAAAGATGATAGTCAAAATAGGAAGACCAAAGATGATAGCCAAAATAGGAAGACCAAAGATGATAGTCAAAATAGGAAGACCAAAGATGATAGTCAAAATAGGAAGACCAAAGATGATAGTCAAAATAGGAAGACCAAAGATGATAGTCAAAATAGGAAGAACAAAGATGATACCCAAAATAGGAAGACCAAAGATGATAGTCAAAATAGGAAGACCAAAGATGATAGTCAAAATAGGAAGACCAAAGATGATAGTCAAAATAGGAAGACCAAAGATGATAGTCAAAATAGGAAGACCAAAGATGATAGTCAAAATAGGAAGACCAAAGATGATAGTCAAAATAGGAAGAACAAAGATGATAGTCAAAATAGGAAGACCAAAGATGATAGTCAAAATAGGAAGACCAAAGATGATAGTCAAAATAGGAAGACCAAAGATGATAGTCAAAATAGGAAGAACAAAGATGATAGTCAAAATAGGAAGACCTAAGATGATAGTCAAAATAGGAAGACCAAAGATGATAGTCAAAATAGGAAGACCAAAGATGATAGTCAAAATAGGAAGACCAAAGATGATAGCCAAAATAGGAAGACCAAAGATGATTGCCAAAATCAGCTAAGGTTACACATTAGGAGCAGGAAGACCAAAGATGATATTCAAAATCAGCTACGGTTACTCATTAGGAGCAGGAAGACCAAAGATGATAGCCAAAAGTAGCTAAGGTTACACATTAGGAGGAGGAAGACAAAAGATGATAGCCAAAATCAGCTAAGGTTACACATTAGGAGGAGGAAGACCAAAGATAATAGCCAAAATCAGCTAAGGTTACACATTAGGAGCAGGAAGACCAAAGATGATAGTCAAAATCAGCTAAGGTTACACATTAGGAGGAGGAAGACAAAAGATGTGAGCCAAAATCAGCTAAGGTACACATTAGGAGCAGGAAGACCAAAGATGATAGCCAAAATCAGCTAAGGTTACACATTAGGAGCAGGAAGACCAAAGATGTGAGCCAAAATCAGCTAAGGTACACATTAGGAGCAGGAAGACCAAAGATGATAGCCAAAATAGGAAGACCAAAGATGATATTCAAAATCAGCTACGGTTACACATTAGGAGCAGGAAGACCAAAGATGATAGTCAAAATAAGCTACGGTTACACATTAGGAGGAGGAAGACCAAAGATGATAGTCAAAATCAGCTAAGGTTACACATTAGGAGGAGGAAGACCAAAGATGATAGCCAAAATCAGCTAAGGTTACACATTAGGAGAAGGAAGACCAAAGATGATAGCCAAAATCAGCTAAGGTTACACATTAGGAGCAGGAAGACCAAAGATGTGAGCCAAAATCAGCTAAGGTTACACATTAGGAGCAGGAAGACCAAAGATGTGAGCCAAAATCAGCTAAGGTTACACATTAGGAGCAGGAAGACCAAAGATGTGAGCCAAAATCAGCTAAGGTTACACATTAGGAGCAGGAAGACCAAAGATGATAGTCAAAATCAGCTAAGGTTACACATTAGGAGCAGGAAGACCAAAGATGTGAGCCAAAATCAGCTAAGGTTACACATTAGGAGCAGGAAGACCAAAGATGATAGTCAAAATCAGCTAAGGTTACACATTAGGAGCAGGAAGACCAAATATGATAGCCAAAATCAGCTAAGGTTACACATTAGGAGCAGGAAGACCAAAGATGATAGCCAAAATAGGAAGACCAAAGATGATATTCAAAATCAGCTACGGTTACACATTAGGAGCAGGAAGACCAAAGATGATAGTCAAAATCAGCTAAGGTTACACATTAGGAGCAGGAAGACCAAAGATGATAGCCAAAATCAGCTAAGGTTGCACATTAGGAGCAGGAAGACCAAAGATGATAGTCAAAATCAGCTACGGTTGCACATTAGGAGCAGGAAGACCAAAGATGATAGTCAAAATCAGCTACGGTTGCACATTAGGAGCAGGAAGACCAAAGATGATAGTCAAAATCAGCTACGGTTGCACATTAGGAGCAGGAAGACCAAAGATGATAGCCAAAATCAGCTACGGTTGCACATTAGGAGCAGGAAGACCAAAGATGATAGTCAAAATCAGCTACGGTTGCACATTAGGAGCAGGAAGACCAAAGATGATAGCCAAAATCAGCTACGGTTGCACATTAGGAGCAGGAAGACCAAAGATGATAGCCAAAATCAGCTACGGTTACACATTAGGAGCAGGAAGACCAAAGATGATAGCCAAAATCAGCTAAGGTTACACATTAGGAGCAGGAAGACCAAAGATGATAGTCAAAATCAGCTAAGGTTACACATTAGGAGCAGGAAGACCAAAGATGATAGCCAAAATAGGAAGACCAAAGATGATATTCAAAATCAGCTACGGTTACACATTAGGAGCAGGAAGACCAAAGATGATAGCCAAAGTCAGCTAAGGTTACACATTAGGAGCAGGAAGACCAAAGATGATAGCCAAAATCAGCTAAGGTTACACATTAGGAGGAGGAAGACCAAAGATGATAGTCAAAATCAGCTAAGGTTACACATTAGGAGGAGGAAGACAAAAGATGATAGCCAAAATCAGCTAAGGTTACACATTAGGAGCAGGAAGACCAAAGATGATAGTCAAAATCAGCTAAGATTACACATTAGGAGCAGGAAGACCAAAGATGATAGTCAAAATCAGCTAAGGTTACACATTAGGAGCAGGAAGACCAAAGATGATAGCCAAAATCAGCTAAGGTTACACATTAGGAGCAGGAAGACCAAAGATGATAGTCAAAATCAGCTAAGGTTACACATTAGGAGCAGGAAGACCAAAGATGATAGTCAAAATCAGCTAAGGTTACACATTAGGAGCAGGAAGACCAAAGATGATAGCCAAAATCAGCTAAGGTTACACATTAGGAGCAGGAAGACCAAAGATGATAGTCAAAATCAGCTAAGGTTACACATTAGGAGCAGGAAGACCAAAGATGATAGTCAAAATCAGCTAAGGTTACACATTAGGAGCAGGAAGACCAAAGATGATAGCCAAAATCAGCTAAGGTTACACATTAGGAGCAGGAAGACCAAAGATGATAGTCAAAATCAGCTAAGGTTACACATTAGGAGCAGGAAGACCAAAGATGATAGTCAAAATCAGCTAAGGTTACACATTAGGAGCAGGAAGACCAAAGATGATAGCCAAAATCAGCTAAGGTTACACATTAGGAGCAGGAAGACCAAAGATGATAGTCAAAATCAGCTAAGGTTACACATTAGGAGCAGGAAGACCAAAGATGTGAGCCAAAATCAGCTAAGGTTACACATTAGGAGAAGGAAGACCTAAGATAATAGCCAAAATCAGCTAAGGTTACACATTAGGAGGAGGAAGACCAAAGATGATAGTCAAAATCAGCTAAGGTTACACATTAGGAGCAGGAAGACCAAAGATGATAGTCAAAATCAGCTACGGTTACACATTAGGAGCAGGAAGACCAAAGATGATAGTCAAAATCAGCTAAGGTTACACATTAGGAGGAGGAAGACCAAAGATGATAGTCAAAATCAGCTAAGGTTACACATTAGGAGGAGGAAGACCAAAGATGTGAGCCAAAATCAGCTAAGGTTACACATTAGGAGAAGGAAGACCTAAGATAATAGCCAAAATCAGCTAAGGTTACACATTAGGAGCAGGAAGACCAAAAATAATAGCCAAAATCAGCTACGGTTACACATTAGGAGAAGGAAGACCAAAGATGATAGCCAAAATCAGCTAAGGTTACACATTAGGAGCAGGAAGACCAAAGATGATAGTCAAAATCAGCTAAGGTTACACATTAGGAGAAGGAAGACCAAAGATGATAGCCAAAATCAGCTAAGGTTACACATTAGGAGCAGGAAGACCAAAGATGATAGTCAAAATCAGCTACGGTTACACATTAGGAGCAGGAAGACCAAAGATGTGAGCCAAAATCAGCTAAGGTTACACATTAGGAGCAGGAAGACCAAAGATGATAGTCAAAATCAGCTAAGGTTACACATTAGGAGCAGGAAGACCAAAGATGATAGTCAAAATCAGCTACGGTTACACATTAGGAGCAGGAAGACCAAAGATGTGAGCCAAAATCAGCTAAGGTTACACATTAGGAGGAGGAAGACCAAAGATGATAGTCAAAATCAGCTAAGGTTACACATTAGGAGCAGGAAGACCAAAGATGATAGTCAAAATCAGCTACGGTTACACATTAGGAGCAGGAAGACCAAAGATGTGAGCCAAAATCAGCTAAGGTTACACATTAGGAGCAGGAAGACCAAAGATGATAGTCAAAATCAGCTAAGGTTACACATTAGGAGCAGGAAGACCAAAGATGATAGTCAAAATCAGCTACGGTTACACATTAGGAGCAGGAAGACCAAAGATGTGAGCCAAAATCAGCTAAGGTTACACATTAGGAGCAGGAAGACCAAAGATGATAGTCAAAATCAGCTAAGGTTACACATTAGGAGGAGGAAGACCAAAGATGTGAGCCAAAATCAGCTAAGGTTACACATTAGGAGCAGGAAGACCAAAGATGTGAGCCAAAATCAGCTAAGGTTACACATTAGGAGCAGGAAGACCAAAGATGATAGTCAAAATCAGCTAAGGTTACACATTAGGAGGAGGAAGACCAAAGATGATAGTCAAAATCAGCTAAGGTTACACATTAGGAGCAGGAAGACCAAAGATGATAGTCAAAATCAGCTACGGTTACACATTAGGAGCAGGAAGACCAAAGATGTGAGCCAAAATCAGCTAAGGTTACACATTAGGAGCAGGAAGACCAAAGATGATAGTCAAAATCAGCTAAGGTTACACATTAGGAGGAGGAAGACCAAAGATGATAGTCAAAATCAGCTAAGGTTACACATTAGGAGCAGGAAGACCAAAGATGATAGTCAAAATCAGCTAAGGTTACACATTAGGAGCAGGAAGACCAAAGATGATAGTCAAAATCAGCTAAGGTTACACATTAGGAGCAGGAAGACCAAAGATGATAGTCAAAATCAGCTAAGGTTGCATATGCCTGAAGGAAGAACAATTATTTAAATAGGAACTGTAAGCTTTAACACTAAACATATCTAATAAATCATATCAGTGCCGAAACACTGACTACCGGGGTAATGATACCCTCGTGGACGAAGAATATTACGTCTTTACTACTATTCTTTAAGAACATTCGGTAAATTGATAATCTTCTGTTAAATAATAATAAAAATATTGCTAACTGCGTTCCAGTAATATACCTTAAACATCTTCAGATAAATAGACAATATACGTACATCGTCGGAAAATAAGAAATCTAGTTGTACGAGCTTTAGAAACAGATAGAAAAGCGAGCCTTTGGTGAGCAGCGAGTGCAAATTAATTTCTTGCTTGTATATTGTATTTATCTGCCCAAAACAACCGTCTAAAGAGAGCAGAAACAAGCGTCGTTCAAATCGTGTCCTGTAGGCGTCAGCGCTGATGTCATAATTACTTGCAGTCGCTCTACATAAATCAAGTACCAGAAAAACTACATCTTGGTCAGTGACCGTATATAAATAAAAACATCTAGTCAATGTAACTGCTCAAATAGAACAAGTGCATAATAAACAACAGAAACAGCTTCATCAGCCTCATTTCTTGACATTTACCTCAGATCTTACACCAATGGTCAACGTTCTACAAGACTTTATGACGAAAGTGACTACTTCAATTTTGCCATTCTAAATTTTCCACACCTTGATAGTAATACACTCCCGCGTATAGAGTTTATAGTTCACAATTTATTCGCTACGCTCGAGCTTGTAATTTACGTTCAGACAGCTTACAGTGTCATCGTCCTCTGTGTACTACAGCTTACAGTGTCATCGTCCTCTGTGTACTACAGCTTACAGTGTCATCGTCCTCTGTGTACTACACCATTAAAACAAAGACTGTTTAAAAGTCTCATTTTACCTCTCAAACAGTTTTTCGGAAGATATTAACACCTTGTTGAAAAGTAGTCTATAATATCACTTGAGTACATCTGATGGTAGAAGACATTGCCATCATACTGTATGTAGTTCAAAGTTGATTATTGTTTCTCGAGTATCTAAATGGTGATTTTGACCAGCGTATCTGACATAGAATTAATACTGTACACCATGACAACATTTGTCTCGCGAACAAAAATATATTATGTGATCAAGTTTGTCAGTGACTTGTGACAGGTCGGAGGTTTTCTCCGAGCACTCCGGTTTCCGTCAACAGTAAAACCGACCGTCACGATATAACTGAAATATTGTTGAAAGTGGTGTTAAACATCATAACCCAACCCACTATGAAGGGAGGTTTTGTCCCATAAAACAAGTTTAATTCGGCCATTTTTCATTGGAGTACCAAACAAGAAAAGTGATTTGTTAAGTGTATGTACATGTGTGTTCGGGGAATCGATAAAGTGATTTGTTATGTGTATGTACATATGTGTGATTTGTTATGTGTATGTACATGTGTGTGATTTGCTATGTGTATGTACATGTGTGTGATTTGTTATGTGTATGTACATGTGTGTGATTTGTTATGTGTATGTACATGTGTGTGATTTGTTATGTGTATGTACATATGTGTGATTTGTTATGTGTATGTACATGTATGTGATTTGTTATGTGTATGTACATGTGTGTGATTTGTAATGTGTATGTACATGTGTATTCGGGGAATCGATGTTGCCTCTGTTTCTATGGTTTCTCAGTTAGATTAAGGAAATGTTCTGACGGTGATTGCTTTTCAGTTTAGTTGATCTATATTTTTGAAATGCAAGAAAAAATTCCACTTAGAATGCTTCGGAGTTCCTGCTATTATTAAAACATATGATTCGATATATTTATAATTACTTTGCGCTAATTATTCTTTTTAAAATAGTTCAATAAAAAGATGCGTTAGAAGAATAGTTCAATAAAATGATTGCCCATGGTCGGTGGTTCTCTCCGGGTACTCCGGCTTCTTCCACCACTAAAGCTGGTCGCCATGATATAGCTGAAATATTGCTGAAAGTGGCGATAAACACAATAAATCAAATCAAATCAAATCAAATCAATAAAGTGAAAAATGAAAACATTCGGATATAATTCAATGACCCTTTCCCCTTAAACATTGCTTGTCAAAATTATGTACGATATCGTGCGATCAGGAGGAAGCATTCGCCAAAAACATGGTTTGTCTAAATTCTGTAGGAGATCGCGCGATCAGGAGGACGTATTCCCCGTAAATATGGTTTGTCTAAATTCTGTCCGATATCCGGCGTTCAGGAGTAAGCATTCAACGAAAACACGGTTTGTCTAAATTCTGTAGGAGATCGCGCGATCAGGAGAAGCATTCCCCTAAAGAATGGTTTGTCTAGCTTCTGCAGGAGATCGCGCGACTAGGGGGAATCATGTCCCTAAAATATGGTTTGTCTAAATTTTGTAGGAGATCGCGCGACTGGGGAGAATCATGCCCCTAAAGTATGGTTTGTCTAAATTATGTACGAGATCGCGCGACAAGGAGGAAGCATTCGCCCAACGCATAGTTTGTCTAAATTCTGTAGAAGATCGGGCGATTGGGAGGATGCATTCCCCCAAAACATGATTTATCTAAATTCTGTAGAAGATCACACGACCAGTAGGAAGCATTCCCCAACACATGGTTTATCTAAATTCGGTAGGAGATCACGTGATCAGGAGGAAGATTATATAAATACTGTAGGAGATCGCGCGACCGGGAGGATGCATTCCCGCAACACATGGTTTATCTAAATTATGTAGGACATCACGTGATCAGGAGGAAGATTATATAAATACTGTAGGAGATCGTGCGACCAGGAGGATGCATTTCCGCAACACATGGTTTATCTAAATTCTGTAGGAGATCACGTGACGAGGAGGAAGATTATATAAATACTGTAGGAGATCGCGCGACCAGGAGAATGCATTCCCGCAACACATGGTTTATCTAAATAATGAAGGACATCACGTGATCAGGAGGAAGATTATATAAATACTGTAGGAGATCGCGCGACCAGGATGATGCATTCCCGCAACACATGGTTTATCTAAATTTGTAGGAGATCACGTGATCAGGTGGAAGATTATATAAATACTGTTGGAGATCGCGCGACCAGGAGGATGCATTCCCCCAAAACATGGCTTGTCAATATTCTGTAAGAGATCGCGCGACCAGAAGCAGTATTTGGATTGATATGTCACCAGTTTTCTACAGATGAAAGTTCAGACATAGATTATTTCTTATTACATTTAATAATCACTTACAAGACCCAAAATATCTTCTCATAAATGATACATGTCAAAATATTATCAACACGATCACATGGACTTTGCACAGGACATATTATTGCAATGTCCAAGTCATTAATCTATCGATGTGGAATAGACATCAATCCTTGTGTTTAGTCGATCTCCAGGAACTTTTATTTAATTCTTTGTCGATTACGAATTCACATGACATAAAAAGACTTCGATAAGCCCAATGTCCGATTATTGCATGATTAAATCTTAATGTAGAAATATTTATATTAAGGAAGAAACAAAAGCACGGATTATTGCTGTACACCTGTGTTAAACTTAAATTTGTATAATAATCGTCTGCGTTTCCTATAACTGAAAAAAGAGGAAATATCCAATAAAGCCGTACAAGTTGACGATTGGAAACGTACGGAGTCTTATATTGTAGGATTAATGCGGCCGTTGTACAGTCGGGCAATGATTCACCTGTTAGTTAAGACTGTTATCTGATATGTAATTATCGTATTTACGTACAATTTGTTTTACT
Source organism: Bathymodiolus brooksi (assembly GCA_963680875.1). Taxonomy (NCBI): domain Eukaryota; kingdom Metazoa; phylum Mollusca; class Bivalvia; order Mytilida; family Modiolidae; genus Bathymodiolus; species Bathymodiolus brooksi. The sequence goes on from OY804576.1 coordinate 148,743,380, forward strand.
GACATACTGACTTACATATACATACATATACCTATTTGTTTAGATTGTGTTTCAAGTAACATAAGTGTGGTAAACAATATTTGATGTAGTGTACCATTCATTATAACACCTCCAAAGACATGGAACCAGGAATGGAAGCTCCATTAAATACAGGAATGGAAGCTCCATTAAACAAAGGAATGGAAGCTCCATTAAACACAGGAATGGGAGCTCCATTAAACACAGGAATGGAAGCTCCATTAAACAAAGGAATGGAAGCTCCATTAAACACAGGAATGGAAGCTCCATTAAATACAGGAATGAAAGCTCCATTAAACACAGGAATGGAAGCTCCATTAAATACAGGAATGGAAGCTCCATTAAACAAAGGAATGGAAGCTCCATTAAACACAGGAATGGAAGCTCCATTAAACACAGGAATGGAAGCTCCATTAAACACAGGAATGGAAGCTCCATTAAATACAGGAATGGAAGCTCCATTAAACAAAGGAATGGAAGCTCCATTAAACACAGGAATGGAAGCTCCATTAAACAAAGGAATGGAAGCTCCATTAAATACACCAATAGACAGAGGATGGGCCTATATAATACTTCTGGGTAAGTTGACATAGTTTTTTGTTTTATCTTAAATGCAATGTAAAGTATGTAAAGTAATAGGGGTAATCGTATATTAATTATAAGTCAGTTTTCTGAATTATGGTAAATTTCGAGTTGGAATTGTATCTGACCTATCTTGTGGATGTGGTGCTGCCCTTGAAAATTTAAAGCATATATTTTTTTCGGTTCTCCAATATACTTACAAGCTAGAACTACATTGATATGCAATCTCAACAAAGTTAAAACCTACGATAATTTATTAGATATCAATTAAAACCTACGACAATTTATTAGATATCAATTACTTGACATGTGGCATTGTTAACTTAACTTTCATGTTCACATCCATTCCTCTTTGATTTGTTTTAGCTTGCTTCCTGGAAATGTTTTTATTCATTGGTACTGACAAATCGTTTGGCCTGTTGTTGGTGGAATTTTTGAGAGCATATGATACAACAGTCTCTACGATATCTATAGTATTAGCCATAAAAACCTTTGTCTACAGCATAGCAGGTAAGGCTTCTGTACACGAATTTGTCAATATCGTCAGATTTTATAATAATTTAGTTTTTGAATCCATATTTCTCAAGAATAACCTGGGAAATTAAATTCTATAAAACATGTAAAATATAGACGATGTATTGCTCAACTGCAGGGTAGAGACAGTTTCACACTAATTTTCTAATATTAGCTTCGACGTTATGCTCATTCATGAAGACTCTACTGTGACTGTGAAATAAAGGCGTTGCTATTTTACTTTAATATGTGTCAAAGTAACTGGATCATCGTCACTCTACTATCTGCATTCCTAAATTACACAGCCATCATTACATAGATCGTTATACTGCTGGGACTTCCAAATGCTCCACGAAGCTTCTTTTCAAATTATCAACATTTATTCTATGAGCGGCCAAAAGTGTGTTGCAGAGTTACAGTGACACTAGCTACTCAAGGGGTGGTGTGAATCAGATGTGGATTCTGAAAAAGTCTCAAGATCTATTACAGTATAATATAAAATCAAGGTCCCATTCCTGATTTAATAGCATTACAATATTTGACTTTTCTACCCTCTACACAACTATTCCCCACTCATAACTAAATGACAGATTAAAAGAATTAGTCCAACGATGTTTTATAAAAAGAATGGCCTACGTAGAAATAAAAAGCTTGTCATCCCTGGTTTTTAGTGGGATTCGTGTTGCTTGATCTTTATCGTAAGGCGTGGTGGTTTGTTCATTATTGTTTGTCCTTTTGGCCATTGTATTGTGTCATTCGGTTTCGTGATGCGTGGTGGTTTGTTCATTATTGTTTGTCCTTTTGGCCATTGTATTGCGTCATTCGGTATCGTGATGCGTGGTGGTTTGTTCATTATTGTTTGTCCTTTTGGCCATTGTATTGTGTCATTCGGTATCGTGATTGTGTGGTTTGTTCATTATTGTTTGTCCTTTTGGCCATTGTATTGTGTCATTCGGTATCGTGTGGTAGCTGGATTAACAATTACATATGCATTCAGTGCCTATCACCATTAACGTGGTGAGTTCGAATCTCGCTCATGGCGATATGTACTGAATACAACATTATGCGATAAAAGTTTGTCAGAGCCTTGCGGCAGATGGTTTTCTCCGGGCAGTCTGGTTTCATATACCAATAAAATTAACCGCCATGACATAACTGAAAAATTGTTGAAAGTGGCGTTATACACCATAATCCCCCCTTCTTCGATTGACAGTTTCTGATTACCCCTTTGCTATCTATTCCATTTATTCCAACAGCAACTGTATATGGAGTATATATTTCTCAGTTGATACAATATTCTAAAGGTTGTGTTTCCTATGAGGGGTTTCTTGATTGAGGGGTGTTGCTAACAAGAAAGCTACAGAACCAATTCATCACGTCGAATGTTTCACCGTCATCGTCATGAATTGGTCAACAGTTACAGAATAGCTGTGTCACAGATGACCACGAATATGTTCAGTTTGTCGTTGGCACCCCATTCTTTCCTCGTTCATATCTTAATACCGACATTGTAATATTAGTAGCATGAAGGGTGTTACTAGTGAAACAGTAGTTTTTAGTAGGTTTCTTTGCCCATTATATAGTCGACCTCTCTTCGAATTAAAACTTCTGACTTCCCCTTTGTTATCTTCAGACCTTTCTTAACATCCTCACAATTTTGTAACTCTGTTATTTAGACCAATAATTAGTAGTTTAATGATCAGCTTTCTCGCCTAGTGTGCAGTAGATCAACATTACTGATTTGCAATCTAAGATAACTAAAATGTACCTACATGACATACGCTTTATAGTAGGTAAATAAGAAATGTGTTAACAAATATCACAACAAAAAACTGATAAAAAAAACTGATTTAACTTAACATCATTTGACAGGTACTTGTTACTCAGATGATTTTTGTTTTTTTGTCTTATCTTTTTTTGTAATAATTTTAGTCATTTACCAGAGTAACTCAACATATTTCTATATTTTAGCCATTTTGAGTTTGTCACTTAGCTACCAGATGTAACTAAGCATATTTCTATATTTTAGCCATTTTGAGCTTGTCACTTAGCTATCAGATGTAACTAAACATATTTCTATATTTTAGCCATTTTGAGCTTGTCACTTAGCTACCAGATGTAACTAAACATATTTCTATATTTTAGCCATTTTGAGCTTGTCACTTGGTTACCACAGTAACACAACATATTTCTATATTTTAGCCATTTTTAGCTTGTCACTTGGTTACCACAGTAACACAACATATTTCTATATTTCAGTCATTTTGAGTTTGTCACTTGGTTACCACAGTAGCACAACATACTTCTATATTTCAGCCATTTTGAGATTGTCACTTGGTTACCAGATGTAACTAAACATATTTCTATATTTCAGCCATTTTGAGCTTGTCACTTGGTTACCAGATGTTTTCAAGTCGTACTCTAGTAATTACTGGAGCAGTACTTGCTTTCTTAGGCTATTTTCTGAATGCCTATGCTTCCAACATCATATTATTAATATTAACACAAGGATTACTTGTTGGTAAGTGTAACATATTTACTACCTGATATATAATTGTGTGTGCTTTCTTGGAGCAGTGATTCTGTAGTACTAATCACAAGAACGACATTTATACTATAGTATTATTACGTGATGTTTTTCTAGTTGTATTGGCCCAATGAAAGTTGTTATATTGTATTGACAGATTTGATCATATAATGGCTAATAAATCAAAGTTAATTAATAAAAACCATTATTAATTAACTCTATATTATTGTTGTCAATACAATCTAAACTGTCTTTACAATATAAAATCATAAACTCGACCAATATAAAAAAACTAAGCCAATATCGATATTTATGATTTTATAGGGTAGCTGTATTTTTCGTATTGGCCCAATTCCAGTCAGTCCAATAACAGCTAGATTGGAATCCACTAGACGTTTCGACAATTGCAAGGAAAAGTCCCGAGCGATATTGGACTGGTTAATTAATAAAGGTATCATTACGTGGTGTTTTTCATATTGGCCTAGTTATAGGTCCTCGGTCTGCTGTATTGGCGTTCGGTTGCGCCTCAGACCAATACAGCAGGCATTGGACCTATAACTAGGCCAATATGAAAAACATCCCGTAATAATACTATATTATAAGATAACATTTTATGGGTTAATTAATAAATATATCAATTTTATAAATACCCATCAGGCCAATACAGCTACCCTCGTACTAATAACTAGGCCAATACGGAAATCATCACGTAATACTAGGTAAGTATCATTCGGGATAAAGTTGGGTTGATACATTGCATGGTTGTCAATTTTTGAGACGACTGTATATTTATTTTTGGTGACAGTATGATATTAAAATCATCCTATACAACAGTATTATTTAACAGATATTGAGCTAGATTTCTGTCAAATTAATAAAAAATACATGTATTGATTTTGGATCTTTCTCCGATTGTTCTATTAGAAATGATTCGACAGTGGGATATTGTTTACTTTTCATTATATATACATATATCATCGCCACACAAGTATAATGATTCGACAGTGGGATATTGTTTACTTTTCATTATATATACATATATCATCGCCACACAAGTATAATGATTCGACAGTGGGATATTGTTTACTTTTCATTATATATACATATATCATCGCCACACAAGTATAATGATTCGACAGTGGGATATTGTTTACTTTTCATTATATATACATATATCATCGCCACACAAGTATAATGATTCGACAGTGGGATATTGTTTACTTTTCATTATATATACATATATCATCGCCACACAAGTATAATGATTCGACAGTGGGATATTGTTTACTTTTCATTATATATACATATATCATCGCCACACAAGTATAATGATTCGACAGTGGGATATTGTTTACTTTTCATTATATATACATATATCATCGCCACACAAGTATAATGATTCGACAGTGGGATATTGTTTACTTTTCATTATATATACATATATCATCGCCCCACAAGTATAATGATTCGACAGTGGGATATTGTTTACTTTTCATTATATATACATATATCATCGCCCCACAAGTATAATGATTCGACAGTGGGATATTGTTTACTTTTCATTATATATACATATATCATCGCCACACAAGTATAATGATTCGACAGTGGGATATTGTTTACTTTTCATTATATATACATATATCATCGCCACACAAGTATAATGATTCGACAGTGGGATATTGTTTACTTTTCATTATATATACATATATCATCGCCACACAAGTATAATGATTCGACAGTGGGATATTGTTTACTTTTCATTATATATACATATATCATCGCCACACAAGTATAATGATTCGACAGTGGGATATTGTTTACTTTTCATTATATATACATATATCATCGCCACACAAGTATAATGATTCGACAGTGGGATATTGTTTACTTTTCATTATATATACATATATCATCGCCACACAAGTATAATGATTCGACAGTGGGATATTGTTTACTTTTCATTATATATACATATATCATCGCCACACAAGTATAATGATTCGACAGTGGGATATTGTTTACTTTTCATTATATATACATATATCATCGCCACACAAGTATAATGATTCGACAGTGGGATATTGTTTACTTTTCATTATATATACATATATCATCGCCACACAAGTATAATGATTCGACAGTGGGATATTGTTTACTTTTCATTATATATACATATATCATCGCCACACAAGTATAATGATTCGACAGTGGGATATTGTTTACTTTTCATTATATATACATATATCATCGCCACACAAGTATAATGATTCGACAGTGGGATATTGTTTACTTTTCATTATATATACATATATCATCGCCCCACAAGTATAATGATTCGACAGTGGGATATTGTTTACTTTTCATTATATATACATATATCATCGCCACACAAGTATAATGATTCGACAGTGGGATATTGTTTACTTTTCATTATATATACATATATCATCGCCACACAAGTATAATGATTCGACAGTGGGATATTGTTTACTTTTCATTATATATACATATATCATCGCCACACAAGTATAATGATTCGACAGTGGGATATTGTTTACTTTTCATTATATATACATATATCATCGCCACACAAGTATAATGATTCGACAGTGGGATATTGTTTACTTTTCATTATATATACATATATCATCGCCACACAAGTATAATGATTCGACAGTGGGATATTGTTTACTTTTCATTATATATACATATATCATCGCCACACAAGTATAATGATTCGACAGTGGGATATTGTTTACTTTTCATTATATATACATATATCATCGCCACACAAGTATAATGATTCGACAGTGGGATATTGTTTACTTTTCATTATATATACATATATCATCGCCACACAAGTATAATGATTCGACAGTGGGATATTGTTTACTTTTCATTATATATACATATATCATCGCCACACAAGTATAATGATTCGACAGTGGGATATTGTTTACTTTTCATTATATATACATATATCATCGCCACACAAGTATAATGATTCGACAGTGGGATATTGTTTACTTTTCATTATATATACATATATCATCGCCACACAAGTATAATGATTCGACAGTGGGATATTGTTTACTTTTCATTATATATACATATATCATCGCCACACAAGTATAATGATTCGACAGTGGGATATTGTTTACTTTTCATTATATATACATATATCATCGCCACACAAGTATAATGATTCGACAGTGGGATATTGTTTACTTTTCATTATATATACATATATCATCGCCACACAAGTATAATGATTCGACAGTGGGATATTGTTTACTTTTCATTATATATACATATATCATCGCCACACAAGTATAATGATTCGAGAGTGGGATATTGTTTACTTTTCATTATATATACATATATCATCGCCCCACAAGTATAATGATTCGACAGTGGGATATTGTTTACTTTTCATTATATATACATATATCATCGCCACACAAGTATAATGATTCGACAGTGGGATATTGTTTACTTTTCATTATATATACATATATCATCGCCACACAAGTATAATGATTCGACAGTGGGATATTGTTTACTTTTCATTATATATACATATATCATCGCCACACAAGTATAATGATTCGACAGTGGGATATTGTTTACTTTTCATTATATATACATATATCATCGCCACACAAGTATAATGATTCGACAGTGGGATATTGTTTACTTTTCATTATATATACATATATCATCGCCACACAAGTATAATGATTCGACAGTGGGATATTGTTTACTTTTCATTATATATACATATATCATCGCCACACAAGTATAATGATTCGACAGTGGGATATTGTTTACTTTTCATTATATATACATATATCATCGCCACACAAGTATAATGATTCGACAGTGGGATATTGTTTACTTTTCATTATATATACATATATCATCGCCACACAAGTATAATGATTCGACAGTGGGATATTGTTTACTTTTCATTATATATACATATATCATCGCCACACAAGTATAATGATTCGACAGTGGGATATTGTTTACTTTTCATTATATATACATATATCATCGCCACACAAGTATAATGATTCGACAGTGGGATATTGTTTACTTTTCATTATATATACATATATCATCGCCACACAAGTATAATGATTCGACAGTGGGATATTGTTTACTTTTCATTATATATACATATATCATCGCCCCACAAGTATAATGATTCGACAGTGGGATATTGTTTACTTTTCATTATATATACATATATCATCGCCACACAAGTATAATGATTCGACAGTGGGATATTGTTTACTTTTCATTATATATACATATATCATCGCCACACAAGTATAATGATTCGACAGTGGGATATTGTTTACTTTTCATTATATATACATATATCATCGCCACACAAGTATAATGATTCGACAGTGGGATATTGTTTACTTTTCATTATATATACATATATCATCGCCACACAAGTATAATGATTCGACAGTGGGATATTGTTTACTTTTCATTATATATACATATATCATCGCCACACAAGTATAATGATTCGACAGTGGGATATTGTTTACTTTTCATTATATATACATATATCATCGCCACACAAGTATAATGATTCGACAGTGGGATATTGTTTACTTTTCATTATATATACATATATCATCGCCACACAAGTATAATGATTCGACAGTGGGATATTGTTTACTTTTCATTATATATACATATATCATCGCCACACAAGTATAATGATTCGACAGTGGGATATTGTTTACTTTTCATTATATATACATATATCATCGCCACACAAGTATAATGATTCGACAGTGGGATATTGTTTACTTTTCATTATATATACATATATCATCGCCACACAAGTATAATGATTCGACAGTGGGATATTGTTTACTTTTCATTATATATACATATATCATCGCCACACAAGTATAATGATTCGACAGTGGGATATTGTTTACTTTTCATTATATATACATATATCATCGCCACACAAGTATAATGATTCGACAGTGGGATATTGTTTACTTTTCATTATATATACATATATCATCGCCACACAAGTATAATGATTCGACAGTGGGATATTGTTTACTTTTCATTATATATACATATATCATCGCCACACAAGTATAATGATTCGACAGTGGGATATTGTTTACTTTTCATTATATATACATATATCATCGCCACACAAGTATAATGATTCGACAGTGGGATATTGTTTACTTTTCATTATATATACATATATCATCGCCACACAAGTATAATGATTCGACAGTGGGATATTGTTTACTTTTCATTATATATACATATATCATCGCCACACAAGTATAATGATTCGACAGTGGGATATTGTTTACTTTTCATTATATATACATATATCATCGCCACACAAGTATAATGATTCGACAGTGGGATATTGTTTACTTTTCATTATATATACATATATCATCGCCACACAAGTATAATGATTCGACAGTGGGATATTGTTTACTTTTCATTATATATACATATATCATCGCCACACAAGTATAATGATTCGACAGTGGGATATTGTTTACTTTTCATTATATATACATATATCATCGCCACACAAGTATAATGATTCGACAGTGGGATATTGTTTACTTTTCATTATATATACATATATCATCGCCACACAAGTATAATGATTCGACAGTGGGATATTGTTTACTTTTCATTATATATACATATATCATCGCCACACAAGTATAATGATTCGACAGTGGGATATTGTTTACTTTTCATTATATATACATATATCATCGCCACACAAGTATAATGATTCGACAGTGGGATATTGTTTACTTTTCATTATATATACATATATCATCGCCACACAAGTATAATGATTCGACAGTGGGATATTGTTTACTTTTCATTATATATACATATATCATCGCCACACAAGTATAATGATTCGACAGTGGGATATTGTTTACTTTTCATTATATATACATATATCATCGCCACACAAGTATAATGATTCGACAGTGGGATATTGTTTACTTTTCATTATATATACATATATCATCGCCACACAAGTATAATGATTCGACAGTGGGATATTGTTTACTTTTCATTATATATACATATATCATCGCCACACAAGTATAATGATTCGACAGTGGGATATTGTTTACTTTTCATTATATATACATATATCATCGCCACACAAGTATAATGATTCGACAGTGGGATATTGTTTACTTTTCATTATATATACATATATCATCGCCACACAAGTATAATGTTGGCTTTTAGCTCCTATTTAAGTGACATCGTCTCAACTCGGGCAGTGAAAGTATAGTTTTATATTTAGGGGATTTGGACGAGGGGCTAAATGGTTTGTCATTCTGCTAAGCGAATATGTGTTGCAGTGTACCAATGGCACCGAATCGAATATCGCCGAGGGGAGAACAAAAATGCAAAACAGTTGTCAGCCAAAAATGTAACTCTACTTCTGTAAGGTTGAAATTTCAGTCGTATATCATGTGTATATATACATCTTACAACTCAATATCTTTCGGGATCAACTCGGATCGATACATTGTATGGATATAACTTGATTGAGACCCTTATCATATTTATTGTCTGTTCGTTTGGTCATTGTATTATCTGTCCTTCAATTTACGGCTTCTGATTACCCTTTGAAAGACTTTGGTATTTTCAACCTTGTCTTATTGTGTAAGTTTTTTTCGTCATGCATATTGCTTAAATAATGCTCGCCTGACATTAAACAACAATCAATCGATCAATTCAATAGACAATTCATTATGTATATACAGGTTTGAGGACATCAACAGTTCCCTGTTTTATGTAATTTTGAGGTTTGGGGCATGTAATGATCCATTATTGTGTGGTAACAACACTGATTCACTATTATTGTGTTTCATTACAGGTGTGGGTACATCAATGATTCATTGCCTCACATTGGTAATGATTAGTGCGTATTTTGATAAACGGCGAGGATTTGCGAACAGTTTGGCTAATGTAGGTGGTAGCGTTGGTGGTCTTGTATTTCCGGTATTGATAAGAGCGCTTTTGGACAAGTATGATCTTCAAGGGGCACTTATTGTGTTGTCGGGTATAATGTTAAATACGGTGATCGTTGAAGCACTTCTCAGACCTCTTGATTTCTATAAAGACAGAAGAAACAAATGTGAACAGTTAGAACCCAATAGTTCTATACAGTGTGATTCTAATGGGAAATTTATTTCAAAATGCGATATAAGCGAGGGAAAAACTTACACTGAGAGAGAAAGTCATGTGGATGGTGATGATTCTCATGAACAATATTTACAACTGGTTGAACAAAAGCCTAATACAAATGACCGTCTGACAAAAAAGTACATTGAAAGTGACAGAAACCGGTCGATATACTCTTCAAGAAGTTCAATGAGTACTGTAATAAAACTTATGTCTAATAGTAAACTAGATATTTATGGAAGTATGAATAACGGTTTGGCCTCAATACAGAATGTCCAAATATACAGCATGGATGGCGAGGATATAAAACACCCAAGCACAAAAACATGTTCGTGTCAAAAATTAACAAATTTATTCCGCTTCAGCCTCGTAAAAAATCACCTATTTCAAATGTGTTTATTGGTTGGTTATTTAGCCGTGTATGGATGTGTCCTCGTGTTGAACTATTTGCCGGATTTTGCAAAAGACTGGGGTGTGTCTGATGACCAAACAGCTTTGCTACTCTCCATTGCAGCTGTATCAGAGTTTTGTGGACGATTTGCCATTGCTTGGATATCTGACTCTGGATATATAGAAAGAAACCATATCATCAGTATAAGTTTATTTATCAGTGGCGTATCCTGTATGTTTAATACATTTTATACTAATTTTACTTCATTTATTATATTTTCAATCATTAATGGGTGCTTTGCTGGAGTTTACCTGTCTTTATTTCCAGTGTTAGTGATCGATGCAGTTGGTGCTGATAATTTACCCAACGCTTTGGCATTTCTTATACCCATACACGGGTTTTCAATTACTGTAATGGCGTTAGTGTTAGGTAAGTATGATTTATGGCTATAGAAATTATGTCTTCTCCATGACGATCGTAGATCATGGATGAGAAGTTTAAAATCCTACTCGATTGTACACGAGAATCTTCAAATCCATCCCAATTGAGAAACATAAGATATAAACATCAATAGCACAGTAATAATAAAAACTCACCTGCTTCAAGCACCGTAAAATGACGAGACAGCAATAACGACCTTCTTCAATAACACAATAGAAAATATCGATAAACAATACTACAGTATATTGCTGATGCCACAAAAAAAATCATCATTTGCAATATGGCGATTCCTTAGAAAATCACCTCTAATATCGTATCAATATTCGAAAAATACATCTGGAAACGAAACGAAAGATCAAAACACAACATTTACAATGCAATACATTATTTAACCATATTCTTGACGTGTTTGGCTGCTATAATAACATTTACACATTTTTACTGCATAATGATAATGATTTATAACATTTGTAGGATATCTGAGAGATACGACAGGTTCCTATCATAGTACCTATTATTGTATGGGTGCAGGAGAAATAATGGCTGCTGGCTGCCTGCTGTTGAAACCCATCTTTCAAAAATTGGAAGATAAACGTGTAAACGGACATATATGAGACGGACTATATGTGGTAGAATTGTTGTGGTTATTCCTTTTAAGCGTCCGTATGTACGCTGTTTGAGTACTTGTCACTTCCTATCCAACAGAACTAGTTATAGGACAAAGGTAAATTACCAATAGCACAAACTGTGACAAACCGGATGACGTACTTCATCTAAGGATACACAAGATAAAGTATGCCCTAGTTATACGAAATACGAAATACTTTATTAAAGAAAGCTCAATAATTGAACATTAAGGTTGACAAAGATTATGAGATAGTACATGAAAGAATGACATAATAAAATAACAAATAAAATTATATATTATAGTTTGCATTTGGGAGGCAATGAAAGAGAGATAACTGTATTTGGAAAAGATAAAATATAAAACATGCATGCAGAGAACTATGGTGCCATTTGAAAACACGAGTGGATAAATTTTGCGAGTTCTCTGACGCAAGATGGATCTTCGTTGCTCAATATCCAAACAAATTTATCCTCTGCACTTAATATAGCAGCATTATAATTAAGAACATTTGAAAAGAGTTCTCTTCTGAGGTTTTCAAACTTAGGACAATACATTAGAAAATGAATTTCATCCTCTACGCTTTTAGAGTTACAATTGGAACATATACGGTTCTCAACAGGAGTAATTGGACGAGTATATCGACCGGTTTCAATATGGAGCTTGTGGTTACTAGTACGAAAACGTGTAAGAATGTTTCTATGGCTAATATTTCTAATATCAGAAATATAAGTTTCGTATCCAAATATAAACTTAAATTTTCTATATGTCCTAAGTTTCTCACATTTGTTTAAGTTAATTTTCCACAATGTCTCATAATTATTCTGTAATTTTTTCTTTATACTATATATGTGTCTAGATTTGACATTTTCAGGATGAGTCAACATATGATCCATATTTAGATGTTTCAATAAAATATGTATACATCTTAACCAACAAGGTTCATTGTTACCGTACATTAAAAGATTCTCTTCATATGCCTCCCGCAGCAAGGGGTCATGATGAGTGTTTTTGCACAGCCGGACCCAGTATTTGATCATGGAAATAATAGTGTCAATATATAGAGGGTATCTTCCCAGTTCACCATAAATGGCTAAGTTAGTTGTTCTTTTATTAACCCCAAGAACATATTTACCCATGGAAATATTTAGTTTTTCTAAAGGATTCCGGCTGTACAAATTACTAATAAAATGTGAATCATTGTTACTATTAATGCCAACATTTTTATTATTGTTAAACAAACCAACAATTTCAGAAGCATATAAGAGTACAGGTTTAACTGTGTGGTCAAATATATGCATAACATTTGGGGCTGAACAAGGTATATTATTAAATATATTTTTCAATTTGAAAAAGGCTTTTTGACCTCTCCTTGTAAGGTCGAGTAGAGCTTGAGTAAAGCTTCCATTTAAACTTAGCATTATTCCAAGATATTTGTAGTGACGAACTATCTCAAGCTCAGTCTCATCAATATAAAATTTAACATTACTTAGTCTTGAGCCTTTATTGAAAATCATAACTTTAGACTTTGTGTAGTTAATTTCAAGACCCCAACTTTTACAATATCCCCAAGTTTTATTTAAACAGTTCTGTAGACCCTCTTGACTTTCAGATAATAGAACTAAATCATCGGCATAGACGTGACAACTTACATGCTTCTGTCCTAATAATACAGGTGAACATGAATGATCAAAATCATCAATTAACCCATTGATATAGAGATTAAATAAATTTAGACTAAGGTTATCACCTTGAAAAACACCAACATGTGAAGGAAAGGCATTGCTAAGGCTATGAGAGTTAACAATAACTCTGAGACTTATATTTGAATAAAGGGATTTTAATAAAGCCAAAAATTTACCCCCGATTTTAGCACGAAGGAGTTTTAAAAACAGGGCAGAATGAATGACTGAATCGAACGCCTTGCGGAGGTCTATAAAACAGGCATACACTTTTTTAGATTTATTTAAATATTTATCAATAATAGTTTTCAGCTTAAATATGTGGTCGGATGTTCGGCATCCTGCTTTGAAGCCAATTCGTTCATTACGTATAAGTTCATTTTTGAGAATATATTTTTCAAGTCTGGCATTCAAAATACTGTTGAATAGTTTTGATAAACAGCTGGTAATCGCTATACCTCTGTAATTAGATGGGTTCAGAGGGTCACCAGTTTTGTAAATAGGAAATATGAGTCCCTGGACCCATTCCGAAGGGTAAATACCTGATGACAGGATAATGTTAAATAATTTTACCAAGCACGGCTGTAATACAAAATTGCCATACTTGAGCATCTCATTTAAAATGCTATCAGAGCCACTGCTCTTGCCTTTTTTTTAAACTTTTTTGTAGCCTCCGTGACTTCCTTTGCGGAAATGGGAAAATCCAACTCATTCATAAGATCTTTAGACCTGTCAATCTCAAAAAGGCTTTCAAATTTTTCATTAAGCACTGCTTTTTCAGTAGATAGAGTATTCAATTTTTTGAAATAATTTTCCCATGTGGGGGCATCTAAATTAGTACCTTTATCAGACTTGTTTTCATACTTTAACTCATTTACTAGATCCCAAAAAGCTTTGGGATTTGTGTCTGATAAACTATTAAGTTTAAACATCATGTCACTATAATAAGCACACCGCTTTGCCTTTCTTAATTTATTATACTTCTTACTCATAGTAAAACAATGCTGCCTTAATTCCTTATCAAATGGATTGAAAGCCAGTTTGATACTGAGAGTGTCCAAAGTGTTTTTCATATCCAATAAAGATTGGTCATACCACTTTTTACACTTATTGTTATGATTTTTCCTTCTTTGAGGGGTTCTAGCTTTCAGGGAGGTATTGGCAGCAGATATAATAATATCACTAAAATCACTCACTGCTTGATTGATCTTACATGAAGTATAAAATAAGTTATAGGATACCTCAGTTATGACATGAAGTTACATAATACTACAAATAGAAAAAGAAGTTGTAACTCAAGACAGGGGATGAAAATAAAGGGGAAGGAAACATGGTAGTAAAACTGGATAGATATGGTGGATGTGTGATTAAGATTCACTGTGAATTGTTGGTTTGTGAGCAAATGCACTTTATGTATTCTTTACAGAAAATGGCTAAGATAGAATAAGATCATGTATATCTTAATGACATAATAAATGAATCCATTTTAACATCCTAGTATTGATAGCTTATGTTATTAAAAAGATATCCGCGAAATACGGAGGATGATCCACTCGGACGGAAACCAATAATAAAATGAAAAACAAAAACTACCACACTGTCGAAACAGTTCAAAAATACCACACTGTCGAAACAGTTCAAAAATACCACACTGTCGAAACAGTTCAAAAATCAAGCAGAAAAATCGTAGAAACAGACAAAATGGATACTCTAACATACCAATGATCGCCTACCTTCCTGTGGGCTTGGTACAGGCACTTCAATAAAAAGCTAAGTATATTAAAGTAAACATGGATGAACATATCCTTGTGCGGTATTCTACAAAGTCGGCGTTTATCCAAAAATTAAGATGGTTTGTCATAGCAGGACAATGTTTAAGACTCTACAAGAACATGTATATAAAAAAATCTGGAGAAACTACAAATCTGCTTGAAACCAAACTATGAATGAATGATTATTGGTTGTTCCCATAGCAACACGTATACCCATGCATAGTGTTGTGTGAACCAGTATCACTACGAGTCGCGAAAGCCAGTGACCTTTTAAAAGGACTCACGAATTCAATTTTCCTTGTATGGTTTTCTACATATTATGCACCTTTGCGTAGCTCCAAAACACTGAGATTCTCGTCATCGTAAAACAAAATAAAGGGAAAAAATATATTGATAGAAACCCAACTGTAAATGAATTATCCCTCTTTGATCCCTTACACAATTTTCAATTTCATATGTGGGTCGGGAAAACGAACACGGTTGCCTTAATAGTCCAAAAATCTCTGATAAAATGCTTACCTGATTTTAAATGTTGTTTACTAATTTTAATATATACATGTATTTTCTTTTCTTTTTTATTTTGTCATGCACTAATCCAGATTTAGAAAAGATTTCTTAGTGTGCAGGGTTAATAACAAATTAAAATATAGCACGAAATAAGGTGCAATTTACGAATGTGCATACATTGTATATAATACACACAATACCCAACTTCGAAAGTGAGGATCCTGACACAAACCATATGTATTTTCAGACGTATATATATATATATATATATATACGTCTAAAAATTAAACCAAACAGTGTTAGAATTAGATTTTAGAGCTGTCAAATTTTTGTTCTTCCCTCGACTGGATTTGAACCCACACCATTGATACACTGCAGTACCATTCGCTTAGCCTTACGTCCAGTGCCCTAGACCACTCGACCACATCCACAGGGAGAACAAAAATATATATAACAGCAGTACAAACTTGCAGGTAATACAGAACAAAAAACAATTCCTAATGTTACGCACACATCATTTCTGCAATCATAGCCATGAAAGATTTGGTTAACAAGGCACCAATTTACAGCACTAAATTGATATTCGCCTACAAGAGTCGACAAAACAAGAACACAGTCGTCTGCTAAGGTATCAAGATCTCGAATAAGCCATACAGTGATGCTTACATTCAATTGATCAGCTTTCTCTAGTAGTCCAATAGATGTTATTAACTATATCACATATTCAAATACAAACAATTGTATAGCTTTAAGTTCCATTAATTTCAATGCTAAACATGGTGGACCAGAACATATCAAGACAAATATATGAACCATTGACATATCATTCAAAGTGTGTCAGCACCAGTCAATTACTACAATTATATCTTATATAATGAGTGGAGTTCCCAGGGAACCTAGAGTCTTAGCTACTGTGGGTAACCCCCGGACAGGGTGTTCGATGGTTGTACTAGGACGGAACATATGTGAGTGCCTCGTGTATGGGGAATGTTACAGAAGAGTTTGAAGATACCAAAGTGGTAATCAGAATCCGTATATCGAAGAATAGAAAACACAATGGCCAAAAGAAAAAGTACAAAAAGACAAACAACGATCTACAAAACATACACATAAAACTAAAGGTCAAGTAACACGACTCCACTAAAAACCGAGGGTAAACTCAGGTGATCCGGAAGGGTAGGCAGTTCCTGCTTCACTAGTGGCATCCGTCGTGTTAATCTAGTTACAAACCCGGTGATAAGTCGTGAATGAGGAAAGGATCGGGAAGTGTTTACGACAAGTGCAACATATCCATGGTGGCGACCGCAAAATTTTCGAAGTGATGACTTCAACTTTATCAAAAGGAACCCTTGGTTCATTAGCTTCCTTGTTAGCAGCAACCCTCTATCGAGGAAATCCTGATAAGAACCACAAGCTCTGGAATATCGTATCATCTGAGAGAAATACACCTTATGCAGGTGCTGCTGGAAGTTGCTACATATAAATGGAAAGTTCTTAACCGCCCCTCACTGTCAATTTCGAGGTGCAGGTCAAGGTATGAAGCAGACCTATCTGTATCTGTGGTATCCTTTATTTCAAGCACAATGGGATAGATACGATCAACGAAATCACCAAACCTAGAATTATTTAGTGAAAGAACATCATCTATATAGCCTTACGGGAAATTAAAGGATCGGGCTAGCTTCTTTTCGTTTTCCTTGAGAAGCCCCTGTATGAAGTCTGCCTCATACGAATAAAGGAACAAGTCGGCGAGAAGAGGAGCACAGTTTGCGCCCATCGGTATGCCGACTGTCTGTTGAAAAACACGTCCACCATAGAAAACAAATATGTTGTCAATAAAAAAACTCGAGCATGTTGATGATATCAGTTTCAGAGAACTTTTTGGTAGAATCAGAGTGGTTTTCGTACAAAATAAGACCTGTCCCTTCCTAGCACAAGCTATTTGTATCTACGTTGGCCATTCTTTTCTATGAAACACAGTTGGACCAAACTCTCTTTGTCAATGACTTGCGACAGGTCAGTGGTTTTCTCCGGGTATTCCGGTTTTCTCCACCAATAAAACTGACAGCCACGATATAATTGAAATATTGTTGAAAGTGGCGTTAAGCACCATAAACCTAACCCTTAGCACTTATATATTGCACTCACATCTGACCGACCTGCACCAACATGTCGAGCAATACACGTAGAATCCAAATATTTATATTATTAAACACGTGTTTCACAGAAACATAAAAACTGAGAAAAAAACCACTTGTCTTTACCAAACACTCTTAGTTTCAAAAGCAGGTCTAACGCATATATTTATACTGGAAAACATTTATCTAACTCAGGTATATATACCGAAAAACACATATCTCGCCCAGATACTTAAACTAGAAAACACATGTCTACATTGTAACCCAGATATTTATACTAATAAACGATAACAATAATTCCAAATCATTGTAAGATTTGCGTATTTCATTCGTGCTATTCATCTCTAACAGCTATATATCAATTTTATCATGGTCACATTACAAAATAAATATATCACAAAGTTTATCAAGTATACATTACATAAAGTTTATTTAGTACACCTCACATCAAGTTAATCAAGTGCACATCACATCAAGTTTATCAAGTGCACATCACATAAAGTTTATCAAGTGCACATTACATAAAGTTTATCAAGTGCACATTACATAAAGTTTATCAAGTACACCTCACATAAAGTTTATTGTGTACACCTCATATCAAGTTTATTGAGTACACCTCACATTAAGTTAATCAAGTACACCTCACGTAAAGTTTATTGAGTACATATCACATAAAGTTGATTGAGTACATCTCAAATAAGTTTATCAAGTGCACATCACATAAAGTTCATTAGTACACATCACATAAAGTTTATCAAGTACACCTCACATAAAGGTTATCAAGTACACCTCACATAAAGTTTATTGAGTACACCTCACATAAATATTATCAAGTACACCTCGCATAAAGGTTATCAAGTACACCTCACATAAAGTTTATTGAGTACACCTCACATAAGTTATTGAGAGCACCTCACATAAACCTTATTGAATACACCACACATAAACTTTCTTAAGTGAACATCACATAAAGTGTATTGAGTACACCTCACATCAAGTTTATTCAGTACACATCGGAAAGGTTTATCGAATACCCCTCGTATGGTAGTCTAACTCACAAACGATAGTAGTAATGCCATGAGAATATATTGATGACAAATATTTCAGCAAAATGTATGACAAAGAAACAGAAATGAATGATGTTCAAATTGATTAAAATGCTCTTAATTAAAGGGTACATTAAGATAATACCAAAATACAACCAGTGCATTGGAATTAAATTTGAACAGTTGAATGTACGAATAATAACTCTCAATGCCATTAAACCAAGTCGTGCCAAGAAAATATAATAACTTGAGAGTGATTAAATTAAATAATCTGAAATGAAGGTTAGATAAACATAGTTCTAATCAAAGTCATATACAATACATCATTTATTCAAATGTCAATGGTGAACATTGTAGTGTGAAATATGAACTTTGCAAACTGAATATTGAACTTCGGATGTTGAATACTGACAAAACAAAACATGCTGAATATTGAGCTTCGGGTGTTGAACACTGACAAAACAAAACATGCTGAATATTGAGCTTCGGGTGTTGAACGCTGACAAAACAAAACATACTGAATATTGAGCTTCGGATATTGAAGCTTTTCTTTGCGTTGAAAGGTAATATATACATGAGTATAACACGTCGTTTGTCGAGATTGTACCAACAAAACGTGTATTTTTGTTGGTTTTTGTGTGCAGCCTGTCTCTCAGCATCATATGTATTCATGTCCCAATTTACGAACTACATGTGCAATGGCACTGCTGTTTACATGTCATCATGAGTTTGAACTATCAACGCTTTCCTCAATTCCATCCAACGGTAATATTGGTGGCCTATGTTAATTCTTGTTTTATTATAATTCGTCAAAACTTCTTTCCTGTGTCTTTTTCTAGTAGAATCAGCTAAAATTATTGTACGACCGCGTGCAGTTATTCCATCGTCAGACATTTTCCCTTAACAACATATTTTCCGCATGCGTAGTAAAAGGTCATCTAAGGTTAATTGATTAGGGGCGTATATCGTCGTACAGACAGGAATTTATGTTCGAGATGTGTTTTCATGAAAAAAAATAGAATGGATGGACTTTTTACGTTAAAAGTCGATAATAGGAATTAAAATATTGTATTTTATAATCCGTTATCGTTTGTGGGCACAACATCTATTTCCCGGTTATGATTAATTCATGGCCGTTGTCAGACCGACGTATATACTATTTCAATATTGGCTTTGGTTTTTAGTCGTGTTAGCGGCACTAATCACCAAAGTCAACGATATTATACATTTAAGTAAACAAAATTTCAACGAATGTTAAAATCACAATAGGGAATAAAAAGTACGTTTGTATAACCTAATCATTTCTACGTTTGTATAACCTAATCATTTCTACGTTTGTATAACCTAATCATTTCTACGTTTCTATAACTTAATCATTTCTACGTTTGTATAACCTAATCATTTCTACGTTTGTATAACCTAATCATTTCTACGTTTGTATAACCTAATCATTTCTACGTTTGTATAACCTAATCATTTCTATGTTTGTATAACCTAATCATTTCTACGTTTGTGTGACCTAATCATTTCTACGTTGTATAACCTAATCATTTCTACGTTTGTATAACCTAATCATTTCTACTTTTGTATAACCTAATCATTTCTATGTTTGTATAACCTAATCATTTCTATGTTTGTATAACCTAATCATTTCTACGTTTGTGTGACCTAATCATTTCTACTTTTGTATAACCTAATCATTTCTACGTTTGTATAACCTAATCATTTCTACGTTTGTATAACCTAATCATTTCTACCTTTGTATAACCTAATCATTTCTACGTTTGTATAAACTAATCATTTCTACTTTTGTATAACCTAATCATTTCTACGTTTGTATAACCTAATCATTTCTACTTTTGTATAACCTAATCATTTCTACGTTTGTATAAACTAATCATTTCTACGTTTGTATAACCTAATCATTTCTACGTTTGTATAACCTAATCATTTCCTAATGATTGTCCATCCTTCTACTTTTACTATCAAAGTAACAGCATTTAAACATATAAACATTCTCAACCTTATATACCACCATTCCACATACGCTAATAAGATCTAGAATTAAAGGATTGATTCAGCATTGCTTCTCAAAGCTTCTAAACAGGACGAGATCATTCAAATGTTAGATTTTTTAATCCACAACATATTTGTCCTGTCTGGTGGACAGGTGTTTCAACAAATGATGGTTTTCCAATAGGTACGAATTGTGCTCCGCTACTCACCGATTTGTTTCTACATGCTTATGAGGCAGACTTCCTTCAATGGCTTCTCTAGAATAAAGATAGAAAATTATCCCAGACCTTTAATTCCAGCTTCCGCTAAATAGATGCTGTTCTGTCACTGAACAATTCTCCATTCGGTGATTATCTAAGGATACTACTGATACTCAAATGTCTGCTTCTTACCTTGACCTTCACCTTTGACAACGAAAGTGGATTAAAAAACAAAACTCTACGACGAATGCGAGAAATTCACTTTTCCAATAGTCAACTTCCCCTTCATCAGAAGCAATGTTCCAGCATCACCAGCGTATGTAGTTTTCATTTCATAACTCATATGTTTTTCTAGAGTTTCTGCCCAGTACAGTAATTGTCTGGACAGAACTCAGCTGCTGACGCAAAAGCTATCCAAACAAGGCTATGTTGCTTCTAGGTTGAAGTCATCGCTACAAAATTCTATGGTCATCATCAAAATCTGGTTGACCGTTAGGAAATATCAATATCTCAAATATATATATTCCCTTTTACGCAGATTTTTTTCTCTCTTTATCTATATATGAGTTGTCCTATAAGAAGCAAGAACTGTTTACCATTCTCGAGCATATGATTTCACCTCCGGTTTTTGGTGGGGTCCGTGTTGCTCATCTCTTTAGTTTTCTTTGTTGTGTTTTTTTGTTGTCTTGTTTGTCTTCGTTCTTTGTCTTGTGTGTTCAATGTTGCAAAAGACTCTGGATTGTCCATTCTTGAATGTGCCTTCGGTTTTCTCTAACGTTTACTTCATTTGAAGGCTACTATATAATTATGGTATTTTTGAATTTCAAAATTCAAGACTGTGTTTAAATCGTGAAAAGCTGAAAACTATAAATCAATTTTAAGACGAACAACTTTTTGGCAGAGATGACATCTGTTTAATTTGTTGAAAAGATGTGGTTTTACATGAAACATATAGGAAAAATGGCAAGTAACGTACAATTATGTCCAGTTACTGTATCATGAATGTGAGCTTTTTTGTATTTTGAAAAAAACCCATAAAAACATCACTTTTCCTCCGCTTTTCTTGGTATAGTCTATGTTGATAATCTTCTAAGTTTTATTTGTGTTGTCCTATTATGTGTCTTTTTGCTCCGAGTGTCGTGTTGTGATGTTCGTTACGCTTTCCGCATAACAACGATGTTCACTTCGTCTTTACCTCTAGTTGTTTGTTGGAGGGCTCATGCCATATTTATGTTGTTTGTGTTTGTTTGTGTGTAGTGGTGTCCAACACGTATTGTGTGGTGTGTTTGGTTTGTTTATCTTCGTCTTGTGTACACTATGTTGCCAGTGTCTCTGGGTTGTCTTCGTCTTGTGTCTTGTGTACACTATGTTGCCAGTGTCTCTGGGTTGTCTTCGTCTTGTGTCTTGTGTACACTATGTTGCCAGTGTCTCTGGGTTGTCTTCGTCTTGTGTCTTGTGTACACTATGTTGCCAGTGTCTCTGGGTTGTCTTCGTCTTGTGTCTTGTGTACAATATGTTGCCAGTGTCTCTGGGTTGTCTTCGTCTTGTGTCTTGTGTACACTATGTTGCAAGTGTCTCTGGGTTGTCTTCGTCTTGTGTCTTGTGTACACTATGTTGCCAGTGTCTCTGGGTTGTCTTCGTCTTTTGTCTTGTGTACACTATGTTGCCAGTGTCTCTGGGTTGTCTTCGTCTTGTGTCTTGTGCACACTATGTTGCCAGTGTCTGGATGTCAACTTTTCATTGCCCCTTCGTCTTGTGTACACTATGTTGCCAGTGTCTCTGGATTGTCCATTTTGTAATGCCCCTTTCGTATTTTTGAACGTTTATTTACCCGTCTACGAATGATAACTCTAGTTCGCTTTAATGTACGACGTATAAAGCTAGCAACACTACTATCTATCTTTATATATATATATATCTTAATGCAGGTCAAATTAGATATTACTGTAAGGTTTGTAAGAAATAACTGTAATGTTTTTGAATATTTGCCGGCGTCAATTAGGAACTTGACGTCAAAATGCAGTGACACGTCGCCAAATAAAACTATTAAAATATAATACAGTTATTTTTGTTAATTCTATGCCCCTTAATTTGGTCTTAAATAGTCACAAAATCATAAAATCAGTCAGTTCTCAATGATATATTTCCCTTAGTGTCACGTAAGACCTAATAGTTTTGTAACATTACTACATAACACGAAATGCAGCACAAGTCTGATATTCATGGTTGTAGATTTTACATTAATGACTCATCACCGGGTTTGTTTTAGAGTAACAAAACGAGTGTCACTAGTGAAACAAAAACTGCCTACCTTTCCGGAGCTCCTGGGTTCTTCCCGTTTTTAGTGGGGTTCGTGTTGCTCGATACCAGTTTTCTGTGTAGTGTTTTGTAGATCGGTGTCTGTCCTTTTTCTTTTGGCCATTGTGTTGTCTGTCCTTTTTCTTTTGGCCATTGTGTTGTCTGTCCTTTTTCTTTTGACCATTGTGTTGTCTGTCCTTTTTCTTTTGGCCATTGTGTTGTCTGTCCTTTTTCTTTTGACCATTGTGTTGTCTGTCCTTTTTCTTTTGGCCATTGTGTTGTCTGTCCTTTTTCTTTTGGTCATTGTGTTATCTGTCCTTTTTCTTTTGACCATTGTGTTGTCTGTCCTTTTTCTTTTGGCCATTGTGTTGTCTGTCTTTTTTCTTTTGACCATTGTGTTGTCTGTCCTTTTTCTTTTGGCCATTGTGTTGTCTGTCCTTTTTCTTTTGACCATTGTGTTGTCTGTCCTTTTTGTTTTGACCATTGTGTTGTCTGTCCTTTTTGTTTTGGCCATTGTGTTGTCTGTCCTTTTTCTTTTGGCCATTGTGTTGTCTGTCCTTTTTCTTTTGACCATTGTGTTGTATGTCCTTTTTCTTTTGGCCATTGAGTTGTCTGTCCATTTTCTTTTGGTCATTGTGTTATCTGTCCTTTTTCTTTTGGCCATTGTGTTGTCTGTTTTTTTTCTTTGACCATTGTGTTGTCTGTCCTTTTTCTTTTGGCCATTGTGTTGTCTGTCCTTTTTCTTTTGACCATTGTGTTGTCTGTCCTTTTTCTTTTGGCCATTGTGTTGTCTGTCTTTTTTCTTTTGACCATTGTGTTGTCTGTCCTTTTTCTTTTGGCCATTGTGTTGTCTGTCCTTTTTCTTTTGACCATTGTGTTGTCTGTCCTTTTTCTTTTGGCCATTGTGTTGTCTGTCCTTTTTCTTTTGACCATTGTGTTGTCTATCCTTTTTCTTTTGACCATTATGTTGTCTGTCCTTTTTCTTTTGGCCATTATGTTGTCTTTCCTTTTTCTTTTGACCATTGTGTTGTCTGTCCTTTTTCTTTTGGCCATTGTGTTGTCTGTCCTTTTTCTTTTGACAATTGTGTTGTCTGTCCTTTTTCTTTTGGCCATTGTGTTGTCTGTCCTTTTTCTTTTGGTCATTGTGTTATCTGTCCTTTTTCTTTTGACCATTGTGTTGTCTGTCCTTTTTCTTTTGGCTATTGTGTTGTCTGTCCTTTTTCTTTTGACCATTGTGTTGTCTGTCCTTTTTCTTTTGGCCATTGTGTTGTCTGTCCTTTTTCTTTTGACCATTGTGTTGTCTGTCCATTTTCTTTTGACAATTGTGTTGTCTGTCCTTTTTCTTTTGACCATTGTGCTGTCTGTCCTTTTTCTTTTGACCAATGTGCTGTCTGTCCGTTTTCTTTTGGCCATTGTGTTGTCTGTCCTTTTTCTTTTGGCCATTGTGTTGTCTGTCCTTTTTCTTTTGGCCATTGTGTTGTCTGTCCTTTTTCTTTTGGCCATTGTGTTGTCTGTCCTTTTTCTTTTGGCCATTGTGTTGTCTGTCCTTTTTCTTTTGGCCATTGTGTTGTCTGTCCTTTTTCTTTTGACCATTGTGTTGTCTGTCCTTTTTCTTTTGGCCATTGTGCTGTCTGTCCGTTTTCTTTTGGCCATTGTGTTGTCTGTCCTTTTTCTTTTGGCCATTGTGTTGTCTGTCCTTTTTCTTTTGGTCATTGTGTTATCTGTCCTTTTTCTTTTGACCATTGTGTTGTCTGTCCTTTTTCTTTTGGCTATTGTGTTGTCTGTCCTTTTTCTTTTGACCATTGTGTTGTCTGTCCTTTTTCTTTTGGCCATTGTGTTGTCTGTCCTTTTTCTTTTGACCATTGTGTTGTCTGTCCATTTTCTTTTGACAATTGTGTTGTCTGTCCTTTTTCTTTTGACCATTGTGCTGTCTGTCCTTTTTCTTTTGACCAATGTGCTGTCTGTCCGTTTTCTTTTGGCCATTGTGTTGTCTGTCCTTTTTCTTTTGGCCATTGTGTTGTCTGTCCTTTTTCTTTTGGCCATTGTGTTGTCTGTCCTTTTTCTTTTGGCCATTGTGTTGTCTATCCTTTTTCTTTTGGCCATTGTGTTGTCTGTCCTTTTTCTTTTGGCCATTGTGTTGTCTGTCCTTTTTCTTTTGACCATTGTGTTGTCTGTCCTTTTTCTTTTGGCCATTGTGCTGTCTGTCCGTTTTCTTTTGGCCATTGTGTTGTCTGTCCTTTTTCTTTTGGCCATTGTGTTGTCTGTCCTTTTTCTTTTGGCCATTGTGTTGTCTGTCCTTTTTCTTTTGGCCATTGTGTTGTCTGTCCTTTTTCTTTTGGCCATTGCGTTGTCTGTCCTTTTTCTTTTGACCATTGTGTTGTCTGTCCTTTTTCTTTTGGCCATTGTGCTGTCTATCCGTTTTCCTTTGACCATTGTGCTGTCTGTCCGTTTTCTTTTGACCATTGTGTTGTCTGTCCTTTTTCTTTTGGCCATTGTGTTGTCTGTCCGTTTTCTTTTGGCCATTGTGTTGTCTGTCCTTTGATATTACACCTTTGTTATTGTCAAACTCTTATTGTATTCTGATGAAAAGGCTGTGAATGCTGTATCAGCAATGTACAAATAAATAAAGTTTTTTCATCCGATTTTGTAGAAGTTCTTGCTTACACTATTTATTGGTTTGGTTTATGGTGTTTAACGCCACTTTCAATAATATTCAGTTATATTGAGGTGGTCTGTTTTATTGATGGAGGAAACCGGAGTATCCAGAGAAAACCACCGTGAACAATTTCGTGAAGATGATGTTTGTCTTCCGGTTCAAATAGCATTGTTGACATGTGGGATATTAATTGTCATTTACATGTACATTCACCGGGTTTATCGAACGATTTAGATCAAATCACGTCAGTTGTCCACAGGAAGAGCGAAAACATTCCTATTAGAGGTTATTTAAGTGCCATGGATATAAATCTGCCGTTTTAATAACGGTGATATCTCAGGACATGGATGAATGACATTTAAATATATATATCTACTGGTTATAACATTTTGTGAAAGTACAATTCTCTTGTATAAAGGAAGGAATGCAATAGAAACTGTAAGTTCCTTTAATTTTATGTTTTTATTTAGATATTACATGTGTGAATTGTCGCGGTGTATGACATGTTCCACGAAATTGATTTGTTGTGTACGTGTGAATAGTCGCGTTACAAAATACAACTAGTTAATCCATGTTTGATTAATGTTTATGTACACATAATGTGTGCAGGGACATGCTAGTGTTACGATCAGTTGTCCTTTCTATGACCAGATTAACGACCGAATCTTCATTTTTACTGATGTGTTTTATATCCTAAATAGATAATAGAATAATTACAAAACAACATTTAAAAGTTACATGCAGTATATAATAATACAGTTGTACACATATTTTAAGAAGTGTTTCTTATTTCTAATGCGTCCCTAATGAATTTATATAAATAATTACATTCAATAATATTTTTTGGATTTAAAAGCTTAGACAGTAACAAATAAGTATTATGTGAATCTTTTAGATCTAAACCATAAGACTGGAAAAAAGTTTTCTTTATATCTTTATAT
Source organism: Bathymodiolus brooksi (assembly GCA_963680875.1). Lineage (NCBI taxonomy): Eukaryota > Metazoa > Mollusca > Bivalvia > Mytilida > Modiolidae > Bathymodiolus > Bathymodiolus brooksi. Next base: position 148,770,978 of record OY804576.1, read on the forward strand.
TTATGGCATGATATCAAAAAACGTTCTTCTGTCTCTACTTCAGTACAGAATTTACAGAATCGTTCTTCTCTTGGAATTTTAGGTTTATTATATCTACCCCGCTCTATATTTAAACAATGAGCACTGATACGTAGTTGTGTAATTTTACTTTTTATACTTTTGCAAATATACTTTTGCTGTGTTATAACAAAATAATTCAAAATTAAATTGTGATAAAACAGTAGAAAGAAACAATTTTAATTATTACAATTAATTGAGACATGTTTAACAATAATTGCGTAAGTTTCGTAATATTTACATGCACTTTCATTGATTAAAAAAACTACACAACGTTTGTATTGAATTTCTTCATCCCGGATATTTTAACAGATCATTGACACGGCTGGTAATCGGCACAAGCAGAACAGATGGTTCTGCAAAGAAATTCGTGAATTTTGGTTGGAGGAGAGTTCACGAAGACGCTTCGCAAGGTATGTACATGTCAACAATTTAAATTTTCTTTTTTACTGCTCGAATATTGCAAAATCAGAGAATGCTATGCTGTGGCGAATGCTTTCTCGATTATAAACATGTATAGTTTATTCTTGTATATGAAGTGTAACTCTCGCAAAATCAATCGTCCCACGAAAAACATGACGAAAATTGTGACACTCTTACATTTCTAAGTTGTTCTTGACAAATATGTAAGTTAAATTTTCAATATTTTTTCATCATGGGAGTCTAAATGTAATCGGGGATAAATTCCGATTCGTCAAAAGTAAATTGAAGTCTAGATAAATCTACAAACTGTCAATTTTCTCGTTTTCCTGCTTGAGGAGATCGGTTCTGCGAGAAATTCACTTTTCCAATAGTCAACTTCCCCTTCATCAGAAGCAATGTTCCAGCATCACCAGCGTATGTAGTTTTCATTTCATAACTCATATGTTATTCTAGAGTTTCTGCCCAGTACAGTAATTGTCTGGACAGAACTCAGCTGCTGACGCAAAAGCTATCCAAACAAGGCTATGTTGCTTCTAGGTTGAAGTCATCGCTACAAAATTCTATGGTCATCATCAAAATCTGGTTGACCGTTAGGAAATATCAATATCTCAAATATATATATTCCCTTTTACGCAGATTTTTTTCTCTCTTTATCTATATATGAGTTGTCCTATAAGAAGCAAGAACTGTTTACCATTCTCGAGCATATGATTTCACCTCCGGTTTTTGGTGGGGTCCGTGTTGCTCATCTCTTTAGTTTTCTTTGTTGTGTTTTTTTGTTGTCTTGTTTGTCTTCGTTCTTTGTCTTGTGTGTTCAATGTTGCAAAAGACTCTGGATTGTCCATTCTTGAATGTGCCTTCGGTTTTCTCTAACGTTTACTTCATTTGAAGGCTACTATATAATTATGGTATTTTTGAATTTCAAAATTCAAGACTGTGTTTAAATCGTGAAAAGCTGAAAACTATAAATCAATTTTAAGACGAACAACTTTTTGGCAGAGATGACATCTGTTTAATTTGTTGAAAAGATGTGGTTTTACATGAAACATATAGGAAAAATGGCAAGTAACGTACAATTATGTCCAGTTACTGTATCATGAATGTGAGCTTTTTCGTATTTTGAAAAAACCCCATAAAAACATCACTTTTCCTCCGCTTTTCTTGGTATAGTCTATGTTGATAATCTTCTAAGTTTTATTTGTGTTGTCCTATTATGTGTCTTTTTGCTCCGAGTGTCGTGTTGTGATGTTCGTTACGCTTTCCGCATAACAACGATGTTCACTTCGTCTTTACCTCTAGTTGTTTGTTGGAGGGCTCATGCCATATTTATGTTGTTTGTGTTTGTTTGTGTGTAGTGGTGTCCAACACGTATTGTGTGGTGTGTTTGGTTTGTTTATCTTCGTCTTGTGTACACTATGTTGCCAGTGTCTCTGGGTTGTCTTCGTCTTGTGTCTTGTGTACACTATGTTGCCAGTGTCTCTGGGTTGTCTTCGTCTTGTGTCTTGTGTACACTATGTTGCCAGTGTCTCTGGGTTGTCTTCGTGTTGTGTCTTGTGTACACTATGTTGCCAGTGTCTCTGGGTTGTCTTCGTCTTGTGTCTTGTGTACACTATGTTGCCAGTGTCTCTGGGTTGTCTTCGTCTTGTGTCTTGTGCACACTATGTTGCCAGTGTCTGGATGTCAACTTTTCATTGCCCCTTCGTCTTGTGTACACTATGTTGCCAGTGTCTCTGGATTGTCCATTTTGTATTGCCCCTTTCGTATTTTTGAACGTTTATTTACCCGTCTACGAATGATAACTCTAGTTCGCTTTAATGTACGACGTATAAAGCTAGCAACACTACTATCTATCTTTATATATATATATCTCTTAATGCAGGTCAAATTAGACATTACTGTAAGGTTTGTAAGAAATAACTGTAATGTTTTTGAATATTTGCCGGCGTCAATTAGGAACTTGACGTCAAAATGCAGTGACACGTCGCCAAATAAAACTATTAAAATATAATACAGTTATTTTTGTTAATTCTATGCCCCTTAATTTGGTCTTAAATAGTCACAAAATCATAAAATCAGTCGGTTCTCAATGATATATTTCCCTTAGTGTCACGTAAGACCTAATAGTTTTGTAACATTACTACATAACACGAAATGCAGCACAAGTCTGATATTCATGGTTGTAGATTTTACATTAATGACTCATCACCGGGTTTGTTTTAGAGTAACAAAACGAGTGTCACTAGTGAAACAAAAACTGCCTACCTTTCCGGAGCTCCTGGGTTCTTCCCGTTTTTAGTGGGGTTCGTGTTGCTCGATACCAGTTTTCTGTGTAGTGTTTTGTAGATCGGTGTCTGTCCTTTTTCTTTTGGCCATTGTGTTGTCTGTCCTTTTTCTTTTGGCCATTGTGTTGTCTGTCCTTTTTCTTTTGACCATTGTGTTGTCTGTCCTTTTTCTTTTGGCCATTGTGTTGTCTGTCCTTTTTCTTTTGACCATTGTGTTGTCTGTCCTTTTTCTTTTGGCCATTGTGTTGTCTGTCCTTTTTCTTTTGGTCATTGTGTTATCTGTCCTTTTTCTTTTGACCATTGTGTTGTCTGTCCTTTTTCTTTTGGCCATTGTGTTGTCTGTTTTTTTTCTTTTGACCATTGTGTTGTCTGTCCTTTTTCTTTTGGCCATTGTGTTGTCTGTTCTTTTTCTTTTGACCATTGTGTTGTCTGTCCTTTTTCTTTTGGCCATTGTGTTGTCTGTCTTTTTTCTTTTGACCATTGTGTTGTCTGTCCTTTTTCTTTTGGCCATTGTGTTGTCTGTCCTTTTTCTTTTGACCATTGTGTTGTCTGTCCTTTTTCTTTTGACCATTGTGTTGTCTGTCCTTTTTGTTTTGGCCATTGTGTTGTCTGTCCTTTTTCTTTTGGCCATTGTGTTGTCTGTCCTTTTTCTTTTGACCATTGTGTTGTATGTCCTTTTTCTTTTGGCCATTGAGTTGTCTGTCCATTTTCTTTTGGTCATTGTGTTATCTGTCCTTTTTCTTTTGGCCATTGTGTTGTCTGTTTTTTTTCTTTTGACCATTGTGTTGTCTGTCCTTTTTCTTTTGGCCATTGTGTTGTCTGTCCTTTTTCTTTTGACCATTGTGTTGTCTGTCCTTTTTCTTTTGGCCATTGTGTTGTCTGTCTTTTTTCTTTTGACCATTGTGTTGTCTGTCCTTTTTCTTTTGGCCATTGTGTTGTCTGTCCTTTTTCTTTTGACCATTGTGTTGTCTGTCCTTTTTCGTTTGACCATTGTGTTGTCTGTCCTTTTTCTTTTGACCATTGTGTTGTCTGTCCTTTTTCTTTAGACCATTATGTTGTCTGTCCTTTTTCTTTTGGCCATTATGTTGTCTGTCCTTTTTCTTTTGACCATTGTGTTGTCTGTCCTTTTTCTTTTGGCCATTGTGTTGTCTGTCCTTTTTCTTTTGACAATTGTGTTGTCTGTCCTTTTTCTTTTGGCCATTGTGTTGTCTGTCCTTTTTCTTTTGGTCATTGTGTTATCTGTCCTTTTTCTTTTGACCATTGTGTTGTCTGTCCTTTTTCTTTTGGCCATTGTGTTGTCTGTCCTTTTTCTTTTGACCATTGTGTTGTCTGTCCTTTTTCTTTTGGCCATTGTGTTGTCTGTCCTTTTTCTTTTGACCATTGTGTTGTCTGTCCTTTTTCTTTTGACCATTGTGTTGTCTGTCCTTTTTCTTTTGACCATTGTGCTGTCTGTCCTTTTTCTTTTGACCAATGTGCTGTCTGTCCGTTTTCTTTTGGCCATTGTGTTGTCTGTCCGTTTTCTTTTGGCCATTGTGTTGTCTGTCCTTTTTCTTTTGGCCATTGTGTTGTCTGTCCTTTTTCTTTTGGCCATTGTGTTGTCTGTCCTTTTTCTTTTGGCCATTGTGTTGTCTGTCCTTTTTCTTTTGGTCATTGTGTTGTCTGTCCTTTTTCTTTTGGCCATTGTGTTGTCTGTCCTTTTTCTTTTGGCCATTGTGCTGTCTGTCCGTTTTCTTTTGGCCATTGTGTTGTCTGTCCTTTTTCTTTTGGCCATTGTGTTGTCTGTCCTTTTTCTTTTGGCCATTGTGTTGTCTGTCCTTTTTCTTTTGGCCATTGCGTTGTCTGTCCTTTTTCTTTTGACCATTGTGTTGTCTGTCCTTTTTCTTTTGGCCATTGTGCTGTCTGTCCGTTTTCCTTTGACCATTGTGCTGTCTGTCCGTTTTCTTTTGACCATTGTGTTGTCTGTCCTTTTTATTTTGGCCATTGTGTTGTCTGTCCGTTTTCTTTTGGCCATTGTGTTGTCTGTCCTTTGATATTACACCTTTGTTATTGTCAAACTCTTATTGTATTCTGATGAAAAGGCTGTGAATGCTGTATCAGCAATGTACAAATAAATAAAGTTTTTTTCATCCGATTTTGTAGAAGTTCTTGCTTACACTATTTATTGGTTTGGTTTATGGTGTTTAACGCCACTTTCAATAATATTCAGTTATATTGAGGTGGTCTGTTTTATTGATGGAGGAAACCGGAGTATCCAGAGAAAACCACCGTGAACAATTTCGTGAAGATGATGTTTGTCTTCCGGTTCAAATAGCATTGTTGACATGTGGGATATTAATTGTCATTTACATGTACATTCACCGGGTTTATCGAACGATTTAGATCAAATCACGTCAGTTGTCCACAGGAAAAGCGAAAACATTCCTATTAGAGGTTATTTAAGTGCCATGGATATAAATCTGCCGTTTTAATAACGGTGATATCTCAGGACATGGATGAATGACATTTAAATATATATATCTACTGGTTATAACATTTTGTGAAAGTACAATTCTCTTGTATAAAGGAAGGAATGCAATAGAAACTGTAAGTTCCTTTAATTTTATGTTTTTATTTAGATATTACATGTGTGAATTGTCGCGGTGTATGACATGTTCCACGAAATTGATTTGTTGTGTACGTGTGAATAGTCGCGTTACAAAATACATATACAATATTGGTCTGTTGACGGTAAATATAGAATTTATTTGACAAGGCTGAGAAACGGGGTGAAAGACGAGCTTCTAGCGAGTCTTTCTCCCCGTTTCGCGCCGAGTCAAATAAATTCTATATTTACCGTCAACAGACCAATATTGTATTTATCCTGCAATCCACGATGTCCTCAAAAATAATCTTAACTCGTAAAAATGCATTTTTTAATGCAACGGAATCCTCACTATTTGGCGTAATAAAATACCAGATTTTTTTTGCTGACAAAAATTCGCGAACAAATAGTTCTCAAAAGGAAGTGAAATAACTTTATTTAAGTGAAGATTTATTGATTAAGGTGAAAATCTATATAGAAAATTGATAGTTTAGAACCTGAAATATATATATTTAATATGTTTTTCATAGATATGAAAACACATTAATTTAGCGATCATACTTAAATACGCCTGTAGTAGTAACCAGGTAAATATATACGCCTGTGTGAAAAGGTATACGCCTGCAACTATATGGTTCACTTTTATTTTTATTTTTTTATATCAAATAATAAACATCCGATATATTCCTTTTACTAGTTTATATTAAAAATAAATAAATAAAAAAGAACCATATAGTTGCAGGCGTCCACCTTTGTATGACACACAGGCGTATATATTTGCCTGGTTACTACTGCAGGCGTATTTAAGTATGACCCACACAGTTTGTAAACATGTGAAAGCAATACACACATACATGTATAGACGATTCGAGCATGTTTTAAGTAAACTAGGTAGAGTAGAGAAAACAGAAAGATTAATCATTTATCTCAACAAACTGAACTGATTCACGGAAATGTATTTAACAACGATGTCAAACACTCAAATGCTCAGTTATTGGGATATTTAGTCATTTGTGAAAATTGTGTACACATTCACCATTTGTTATGGATGACCACGCCGTAAAACATAGAACTAATTTGACTTGACATATTTGTATTAGAACTGTAAAAAGGAACATCGGGATTGCTTCCACACGAAACATCAGAAGTGCTACTGGCTGTAGAATTTGTGGAGGTTTTACGAGGTAAGTTTGCTGAAAAGCATTTCTGTTAGTTTCACTTTCAGTGTTGCTGAGGATGTTTGCTTTCGAGTTGATCCGGCCTTATGCAAATCCGGCCTTAAACAAATGCGGCCTTAGTTGATTCGGCCTTAATTGATACGGCCTTGGTTAATTAATGCGGCCTCAGATAAGAATGATGTGTATTTATGGATATATATGATACATACAATAAAATGACACATTGTGATGATTTGAGTAAATAATTAAGTGATGGTCCTACTATTACATAGTCTGTGTTGCCACTGGAAACAACTGTCACACTCTAAAGCAAGCTGCTTTGGACGGACGTTCTGCTCACACACAATACAAGGAAACGACATAGTTGATAGTTTTGAAAATAGTAGGACCATCACCAAAATGTGCATATAATTAGTGCGGTTTCATCAAAAGAATTGGAGTACTTTTTGGGTCATTTATAGTATGGCTTCCTTTTACTTTTTGGTAACCCTTATAAACACTACAAGTTCCAATATTTTATTCATCATATCCATGAATATTTAAATAATATTTTAAATTTAAATAGAACTTTTATTTTTTAATTATTCTTTTCCATTTGATATAAGGCCGGATTTGCGTAAGGCCGCATCAACTACGGCCGAATCTGTCATAAGGCCGAAACAACTTGCAAGGAGGATGTTTGATATTTTCTTGTGTCTTTCCTCACTCAATGTTGAGTAATTATTAATAAATGCCACATTGTTATGCCCTGATATTTGCATAATATCTATCCCCTCCACATTGTTTTCTCTTAACTTCTGGACGGGATAAGATATTTTCTGGCACTGATTGATTAATGTCTAATTTGCAACTATCCTTCATTTTTTTCATGAGACTGGAAAGTTTTCTTTCATGCACTTTTCTACCTGTTTCTAAAGCTCGTACAAATAAATTATGTATTTTGCGACAATGCAAGTATATAAAGGAGGAGAAGCTAATACCAATCTTCTGGACTTTACATAGGTTTCAATGGAAAATTGGAATTTATTTTTATAGAATAAAATAAAACTTTCATATATACATGGTAAATTGAAGAAAATCAAAATAGAGATCTGATTTAGTGTCAACAAGCACCAGATATGATTTTAATTACTCTATTTAACTTCTGTTTGTATATCATAATCAAATGAATTAATATGCATTGAAGTCTACATGTATGTAGAATCCCCACCAACTATTTTCTTCATATCAAATTTGCTATTATTAAACCATAATCCATTGATTGGTAAATTACATAATGCGATGTCACTAAGGAACCAAGAATATTATGGACATAGGTGTTGTGACCAGAAAAATATTAGAGTGAAGGATATATTTTTCTGGAATGAACAATATTTACATGATAATGTTGGTTGTTGCGAGTAATGACTAATGTGCGAATATATTTTCTGAGTCGGATCATACAAAAATGCATTATGAAAGCTTGAAGTTTCAAATATTCAAACATTGCTAATTTAGTCTGCATTTTGTTCCTTTTTTCTTGTTATTTTATTAGTAAATATATAATAACATGTATTTTAATTATAATCAATGCTATATTAATGTCTTTCAGATGAATGGCTGGATTAATGGTTTAACAGTGTACAATGTACATGTGATGTTTGAAATAAGTGCAAAGACTATATATGAAAGAATTAATTGCATAAAAACCTATGAACGTTTTATAAAGATCTGATTAAACAAAGGACATTTTTCAAGAACTATCACTCAGTTGTTGCATACAGGCCAGGGGTATGTGAATCAGTTTCAAATGGAATTGCACAAAATAAAAAATGTACTGTAATCCTGATCAACAGTGAGTAGAATTCCAGCAGATAAAACACTAGTTTCAACTGACAAATCATACAACTTTGTTGGAATTTTGCAAAAGAAAAAAATGTTTTAAAAAAAGATGCAAAATGATTGGAGGAAGTGACTGAATACAATTATTCCAAATGGTTAAAACAAATTATATAGATATTTTGTGGTGTCATAAAGAATTCAGAATATAAAAAATTATCTATAATTTTAAAGTGACTTGATGCAATAGCAGGAATATGTGTTATTTTCACCTTGAAGAAATCTACTATCTGATATGTTGAAGTAATTGATGTGAATTAATTGAACATTTAATATGAAGAAATTTTATAATAAAATATATGTAGTACTAGTAATCTTAGAGTTTGATGTTCAAACTGTACTGAGTTATTTAACCATATAAGTGTGTTTAGTAAAGATTGTGGTGTGTGACTGCCCAGAACGTTTCTGTTATAAAGGATGTTAATTTCCTCATCTGTTGGAGGCAAGACTTTGGTTTATTCCCTTTGTCCTGTAGTTTTAGTTGCTTTTGTTTTGTTTTCAAAGCTTCCCTGTCAAGTTATAAATGATTCGGATTTGTTTAATTTATTTTATTTTTATTTTATTTTATATGTCAGTGTCCGTCCACCTATCAAAAGTACAAGTGTGTTGAAGTTACGAGTGTAAATTGTACATGCGCGTAGACGATACCAAAAATTACAAGAGAGACAATCCAGAATACAGAATTTAAGATCTTTGTTTTGATTTTTATTGACTTCTAGGATTTTTTTTATCGTAAAATATGTATAAAAAATATGAAATTTTAGAATTATTAGTTTCATTTTGTCGGTTTGTAAATTTACAAATAGTGAGAACGAAAACATTTATTAGAAAAAGACGACGTCGATTATTGACATTGGTTACGGTTAATATTTTAACTCCTTCACAGGAGAGCAAAAACACAAAAAAGTAGTTCCGGAATCTATGGGCGGGGCTTAAAAATTTATTCGTAGGTTTAAAAGTTTATTCGTAGGCTTCAAAAGTTTATTCGTAGGCTACGAATAAAGCAAAAATTTATTCGTGTGGTATATTTGTACAGCAAATGTACTGATTGCAGGATAAAACTAGTTAATCCATGTTTGATTAATGTTTATGTACACATAATGTGTGCAGGGACATGCTAGTGTTACGATCAGTTGTCCTTTCTATGACCAGATTAACGACCGAATCTTCATTTTTACTGATGTGTTTTATATCCTAAATAGATAATAGAATAATTACAAAACAACATTTAAAAGTTACATGCAGTATATAATAATACAGTTGTACACATATTTTAAGAAGTGTTTCTTATTTCTAATGCGTCCCTAATGAATTTATATAAATAATTACATTCAATAATATTTTTTGGATTTAAAAGCTTAGACAGTAACAAATAAGTATTATGTGAATCTTTTAGATCTAAACCATAAGACTGGAAAAAAGTTTTCTTTATATCTTTATATTTATGGCATGATATCAAAAAACGTTCTTCTGTCTCTACTTCAGTACAGAATTTACAGAATCGTTCTTCTCTTGGAATTTTAGGTTTATTATAGTAAGTAGTGTGAGGGTTTAACGTCCGGCTCACCTGTTAAGGTATTGCAGACATAATTTTCTTTTTCTTGCATGCCTTTCGCATGCTGTTTTTTCCCCGTTGTTGTGTGGGTGTTGGTGGTCTTTCACCAGGGTCTGTTTCAGATGTATAATCAGGGTAGCGATCTAGTAACGTTGGGTCGTCCGGGTCGAATGACGCTGAAAAGGACACCGATCCGTTTCTAAATAGTGTTTTGTATGCGAGTTTGTCTCTGTTGTACGGGCTTCGTACGGCTGTACATGATTTCCATGGCGTCTGGTTTTCTTCCTCATCAATGTATTTTGTAGGCGTTAGTTGCCTGCCAGTGAAATTACTAATTGTCTGGGTCGATCGCTCCCTTACTTGAGTTGTTGGGTTGTGGAGGGCTTGTTCGTCGCTGTGTGTCTCAGTTTGTGTGCTTTCGTCGGTTATTGGAATATTGTCATCTGTTTGTGTTTCAACACAAGTTTTAGTGTCTACAACGGCTTCGTACCTTTTCGCCTTCCACTGGCTGATGCGTAGAGCGTTTCTTTTCCTGGTGGAAGGAGAGAGGTGTTTCTTATTCTGGGCCTGGCTGGTAGCTATCCCTGTTTTGTCAACGGGTTTTCCAGCCTTGATCCATACCAGCTTGACAGATACGGCGGTGGAATTAACTTGTAAGTCCCAAGTTAATTTCTGTCCTTCTATCCCTGCGTGTTGTAGAAGTTGAACCAGTTCGACAGGTAAATCCATTTGTTGATTTGATTTGATTTCTACTCACTGTAAAGATGTATCCGCTAGTCAAGTCTAGATCCGGTTTATTATATCTACCCCGCTCTATATTTAAACAATGAGCACTGATACGTAGTTGTGTAATTTTACTTTTTATACTTTTGCAAATATACTTTTGCTGTGTTATAACAAAATAATTCAAAATTAAATTGTGATAAAACAGTAGAAAGAAACAATTTTAATTATTACAATTAATTGAGACATGTTTAACAATAATTGCGTAAGTTTCGTAATATTTACATGCACTTTCATTGATTAAAAAAACTACACAACGTTTGTATTGAATTTCATCATCCCGGATATTTTAACAGATCATTAACACGGCTGGTAATCGGCACAAGCAGAACAGTTGGTTCTGCAAAGAAATTCGTGAATTTTGGTTGGAGGAGAGTTCACGAAGACGCTTCGCAAGGTATGTACATGTCAACAATTTAAATTTTCTTTTTTACTGCTCGAATATTGCAAAATCAGAGAATGCTATGCTGTGGCGAATGCTTTCTCGATTATAAACATGTATAGTTTATTCTTGTATATGAAGTGTAACTCTCGCAAAATCAATCGTCCCACGAAAAACATGACGAAAATTGTGACACTCTCACATTTCTAAGTTGTTCTTGACAAATATGTAAGTTAAATTTTCAATATTTTTTCATCATGGGAGTCTAAATGTAATCGGGGATAAATTCCGATTCGTCAAAAGTAAATTGAAGTCTAGATAAATCTACAAACTGTCAATTTTCTCGTTTTCCTGCTTGAGGAGATCGGTTCTGATAGAGCACATTGCGAATGCATGAGGAGATTTGCTAGTTTTGGTACGACACATGTATAGTAGTGGTTACAAAATGTAAAGCGCTTTACCGATTTTAAGGATATGTCCACAGCTTAATTGACATCTTGTGTTTAATTTATTCATGACTACTAGCACTAAGTGAACGTTTATTTACGTTAGATCTATGTATGTGCTGAAATTATATAATATTATAACTTGTGTATATCTGCGGTGAAGCTTCCGTCATTTTAGTAAAAAGGTTTTGCCGAATAGATGTGTAAACCCGTTTGAAAGGATATAAATATTTTGAAATTGAAAGATATTTTTTTAATAAACTTGGTGTCCTGATTGATGGGGATTTTAAATTTGGTGTACTGCTACTTGTTTTTGTTCGTTTCCTTGGCGGTGATACAGGCAATGTATATCGAAATGGTTTTTTGTAAAGAGTCAATGTCAGTCCCCTTTTCCTCTTTCCCTTGAATCCTGGCATCTCCTGAAAGTGGACAGAGAATAGTTTATTTTGATTAGAGTATTTATCAGTTTTGTACTTAAAAGTGTCAATTTATCAATTTTGCAGAAAACAATTAACAAAACTAGCAAATCTCCTCATGCATTCGCAATGTGCTCTATCAGAACCGATCTCCTCAAGCAGGAAAACGAGAAAATTGACCGTTTGTAGATTTATCTAGACTTCAATTTACTTCTGACGAATCGGAATTTATCCCCGATTACATTTAGACTCCCATGATGAAAAAATATTGAAAATTTAACATGCATCTTTGTCAAGAACAACCTAGAAATGTAAGAGTGTCACAATATTCGTAATTTTTTTCTTGGTACGATTGATTTTGTGAGAGTTACACGTCTTCATATACAATATTAAACTATACATGTTTCTAATCGTGAAAGCATTCGCCACAGCATAGCATTCTCTGATTTTGCAATATTCGAGCAGTAAAAAAGAAAATTTCAATTTTTGACACGTACATTCCCTGTGAAGCGTCTTCGTGAACTCTCCTCCACCAAAACCGGAAGTTATCCTCACGCATTTCTTTGCTTGTGAACTGTTCTGCTTGTGCCGATTACCAGCCGTGTTGATAACAATTTAGTTGTCAGCTGACTACCACCATGTGATATTTATCTTTCTGTTACACCCTGCCTACTTATTAATTCTTTGGGTTTTTTGTAAATTGAGACAATGGTATATATATAGAAATTTTCTATAAATAGATATTATAATGTACGGATATTGATTTGTAGATAAATCTAATTTTATCACGCTCTTTTGTCTAACCTTGATACAATTACGCCGTGGTTAAAATGAAGACCTATACAACGCTGTATTGGCCAAATATGCGGGTAATATAACACTTTAAGTGAACTAACTGGAGCATATGATCGTCTATTGAAATAGCAAAGGTAAGTGGAAGTTCATTTTGAATGGAAACATCTGTTACCAGATGAAATCGTATGTTTAAGGGGAACGAACTGGAGATTTAAAGACGAAAATATCGGATGTTCACAATTTCCAAAGGTGAATAATGCGTAGAAAACGGTAGAAGTTTCAAAGTGAACGCAAAAATCATTGAGTGTAATTATAGAATTATGAAAAAAACAAATACCAATAGGCAATAGAAATACACAAATGTAATTTATCACACAATTAGGTGTTTCTATTTGCGTGATTTGTATATCAAATAAAAATGAACTATTAAATAATTATTATATCAAGTCAACAAAGATTATTTGAACAGCATACAAATAATTTAAAAAAAAAGAAAATGCAAAATTGATTATTTTCCAGATGTCTTTAACTAAGACATTAAACTACTATAGTGCAGTGACGAATCGAGAAAAGACGCTTATTTTTCGAGTTTAATGTACCGGAATACCACACGGCTGAAATTTTCCCAGATGAAAGAGTATACATCAAAGTACCATTTTAGCCCTGTCGTCGCGTTTTCTCATGGGGCAGTTTTTTAGGAGAGCGTGACATTTGGGGGTAATCGCATTTTCACATTTCTAGGTATGTCTACTTTGCGATACTGTTTTTTTAATATTTGACAAAAATGAAAACTCTTTCCTGATTAAATTGAGACTACTATATCGTATCTTTCATTTGAAATAACAAGGTAAATAAAGAACAGAAAATTAGCAGTTAGAATTAAGATTATTCTCCTAGGGTCAATTTTCGTGACCTTCCACCACCTTTCAATTCCATTTAAAATTGTTCCACGCTATTCACGAGGAAAAGATAATTCGCTATGAATTGAAACTTTATTTGTAATATTATGTGTGTTAAATTTGTCAATCAAAACTTGAAATTAAACGTTTTTTAAACTTTACTAGCATTCTGTAAATTTGATACGTACTGAGCATGGTGTCGCTCCCCTTTTCTAACACACCCCTGATTACATTGAGTGCAATGTGTGTCGTTTAAAATGAAATTACTATCAAATTAACTTGTCTCGCAATGAAATGATTTATGTGCTTATTACAAGAATTCAGTTTAATATCTCATTTTATTGTGATGGTTTTAGTGTAGGAGTTATTAAAAGCAGAATATCAGTTGTTGAAAATAAGCTCCTATAAGACTGACCAAGTCGGAATACTTGTTTAACCCGGAAAATGTGCAGTCCCGTTAAATTTGCCCACTCTTTGCCGAAAAAATGTCGAAACACAAGCAATTGGGAATTATGTGTCATTTGTCAAATAAATACACCCGACAGTTTGTCCTGCGCTACAGAGAAGGGAAGAGATACTCTGTTTGATGCGATCAACAAGCGACAAGATGATGTTTATCGTCGCCTGTATGACGAATTTAATTGTTTGAGCTTGGTTCCTTCAAATGAAATAAAGTATCATAGGTCTTGTTATAAAGCCTATACAAGTAAAATAAATTTACAACGGTTTGTCAGCGATGTTCCAGAATGACGCTTCAGTGTCTACTATGAAGATGCGTTCTAAAACCTTGCCACAAATAAACTGGGACTATTGTAATTTTTGTAGACAAAATGCTATCAAGAAAGATAGAAAACCTAAGCGCATTGAAAGTAGTGAACGCGTCAAATACATTTTAAATGCCGCAAGAGGTAAGTTTGATTATGATTTGTTGAGCCTCTTGACCGTTGACGATGTCCAGGAAAAAGCTCAGTATCATTCTGCATGCATTACAAATTATTTGCTGAAGTGGAAAAAAGAACATAGTGCTGATAATTACTCTACAATTAAAAATGAATCGGAACATGATATTGCATTCAAAACATTCTTAGACATTTTGCACCATGACCTTTTTGAGAACAAGAAAGCATTTACTATGTCTTCCTTGTTAGACAAATTTGTTCCTTGCTTCCAGAGGGTTTATCGACAAAGTATTCTACTGCCAAATTACAGACAAGACTTCAAAATCATTACGGCGATACTATTGTGATCGAAAGTCAAAAGGGACAAGGTCAATCAAATATAGTTTTCAGTAGTTCGATATCAGTTGCTGACGCTATTCGTGCCACAAGTAAGTTGAAAGCAGACCTCATGTTTTCAGAGGTAGAAGCTTCTTTCGTAGATGTCCTGATATGCAGGAAGATCAGATTCTTCATGATGCTGCGAAGGTATTACGTGGCTCTTTACACGCAGTCGTAATTTCCAAAGATTTCTATCCTTCTCCATCTGATCTTTCTCATCATAGATCATTACAATTCATTCCGCCTTCTCTTATGACCTTCCTTTCATGTTTGGCTGATGATAATTATTTTCATATTGAAAGTGACTACAATGCGTCGTCACACGATAAAGCTAGGAAATGTATTGCTGTAGCCGAAATGATATATCGTTGCACAAAAACAACTTCACTCCATTTAATTTGGGATTGGCCCTACAACTTTACCACGGGTACGGATCTAAATATTTAATTGCAACCCTTCATGCATTTGGTATTTGTGCTTCTTACACTGAAGTGAGACAGTTTTTGACCAGTGCCGCAAACCATGAGATAGCAAAAACTGAAGTGTCTTGCATTCCTTACGGGATAAGTCCTAAAACGCTCAGCGGTGACTTTATTCAAGAAGGCGCTGATAACATAGACCTAAATACAGAAACCATAGACGGAAAAAATACTATGCACTCTATGGCTCGAGCAGTTTTTCAGATGGTGCAAGATCATACACCAACTTCAGAAATCAGTTCAACCAAGATTAAACGAGATCAAGACCGATCACTTTCCATGACAGAGGAAACCACATCACTCATGGCATGTTACTTATTCTGTATTGCACTTCATTTTTCGCTACGTTAATGGTTGTTTCACTTCTAAACCCACAATCTATTTCAACTGTCCAATGCATTGTCTGCAAAAAAGGGGGGTTGCGTGTTGTACGATTTCACGTTATGTTTTCTCATTTAATCTTATACATTTTAATCACATTTATCTTGCAAATCTTTAATATACATGATATGTAGTAACAAACTAGTTATTTTCATTTTTTTGTCTTTTCAATACTTAAAATTGAGATATGGACTTTTTTTGGTGTGAAATCTTCTTAGATGCTTGTTCTTGTTGTCGTAATTTTTTCCTTGTTTCTCTATGAATTTGGTTCAAACTTTCCAGAAAAGATATACATATATTGTATTATTTTTATGTATAATTCTAAGAAATTTCAATGACTTGCGGTGAACATATACGTGCGTTAATATCGATTTGTGAATTGTGTCCCCCCCTTTTTAATTAGGTGCATATTTCAGTTATGTTTTTAAAGTCAGACTTTTGTAACCGCAACAATCTCACTTTCAATGCCTGTCTCAACCATATGTATGAAGTACGTTAAGCAGTGGCGAATGCTAGTTAAGATATTTCGGATAATGTATGAAAAAATGAAAATGTCTTCGTTCTTAGATTTGACCTTTGACTCCGGATATAGAAAATCTGCACCATAGTAGAATGCGACGACATGCCTAAATCGATGCAAAATGTCTTTTTCTTCAAAATAATATCCAATGCATCCGTGTGGTATTTCGGTCCATTAAACTTTTTATTTTACCTTGATTGTCACTGCACTACTAGCATTATATGTCATGTATTTAGGCAGGAAATGGGTCAGGACATTGCTCTCTTTGGTCTCTATTTAGGCAGGATATGGGTCAGGGCATTGCTCTCTTTGGTCTCTTTTTAGGCAGGATATGGGTCAGGGCATTGCTCTCTTTGGTCTCTATTTAGACACGGTCTACGTCAGGACATTGGTCTGTTAGGTCTCTATTTAGACGGGATCTACGTCAGGACATTGGTCTGTTAGGTCTCTATTTAGACGGGATCTACGTCAGGACATTGATCTGTTAGGTCTCTATTTAGACAGGATCTACGTCAGGACATTGGTCTGTTAGGTCTCTATTTAGACAGGATCTACGTCAGGACATTGGTCTGTTAGGTCTCTATTTAGAAAGGATCAACGTCAGGACCTTGGTCCGTTAGGTCTCTATTTAGACAGGATCTACGTCAGGACATTGGTCTGTTAGATCTCTATTTAGACAGGATCTACGTCAGGACATTGGTCTGTTAGGTCTCTATTTAGACGGGATCTACGTCAGGACATTGGTCTGTTAGGTCTCTATTTAGACAGGATCTACGTCAGGACATTGGTCTGTTAGGTCTCTATTTAGACAGGATCTACGTCAGGACATTGGTCTGTTAGGTCTCTGTTTACACAGGATCTACGTCAGGACATTGGTCTGTTAGGTCTCTATTTAGACAGGATCTACACCAGGACATTGGTCTGTTAGGTCTCTATTTAGACGGGATCTACGTCAGGACATTGATCTGTTAGGTCTCTATTTAGACAGCATCTACGTCAGGACATTGGTCTGTTAGGTCTCTATTTAGACGGGATCTACGTCAGGACATTGATCTGTTAGGTCTCTATTTAGACAGGATCTACGTCAGGACATTGGTCTGTTAGGTCTCTATTTAGAAAGGATCAACGTCAGGACATTGGTCTGTTAGGTCTCTATTTAGACAGGATCTACGTCAGGACATTGGTCTGTTAGGTCTCTATTTAGACAGGATCTACGTCAGGACATTGGTCTGTTAGGTCTCTATTTACACAGGATCTACGTCAGGACATTGGTCTGTTAGATCTCTATTTAGACAGGATCTACGTCAGGACATTGGTCTGTTAGGTCTCTATTTAGACAGGATCTACGTCAGGTCATTGGTCTGTTAGGTCTCTATTTAGACGGGATCTACGTCAGGACATTGGTCTGTTAGGTCTCTATTTAGACAGGATCTACGTCAGGACATTGGTCTGTTAGGTCTCTATTTAGGCAGGATCTACGTCAGGACATTGGTCTGTTTGGTCTCTATTTAGGCAGGATATGGGTCAGGACATTGCTCTCTTTGGTCTCTATTTAGGCAGGATATGGGTCAGGACATTGCTCTCTTTGGTCTCTATTTAGGCAGGATATGGGTCAGGACATTGCTCTCTTTGGTCTCTATTTAGGCAGGATATGGGTCAGGACATTGCTCTCTTTGGTCTCTATTTAGGCAGGATATGGGTCAGGACATTGCTCTCTTTGGTCTCTTTTTAGGCAGGAAATGGGTCAGGGCATTGCTCTCTTTGGTCTCTATTTAGACACGATCTACGTCAGGACATTGGTCTGTTAGGTCTCTATTTAGACGGGATCTACGTCAGGACATTGGTCTGTTAGGTCTCTATTTAGACAGGATCTACGTCAGGACATTGGTCTGTTAGGTCTCTATTTAGACAGGATCTACGTCAGGACATTGGTCTGTTAGGTCTCTATTTAGACAGGATCAACGTCAGGACATTGGTCTGTTAGGTCTCTATTTAGACAGGATCTACGTCAGGACATTGGTCTCTTAGGTCTCTATTTAGACAGGATCAACGTCAGGACATTGGTCTGTTAGGTCTCTATTTAGACAGGATCTACGTCAGGACATTGGTCTCTTAGGTCTCTATTTAGACATGATTGGTCTGTAAGGTCTCTATTTAGACAGGATCTACGTCAGGACATTGGTCTGTTAGGTCTCTGTTTACACAGGATCTACGTCAGGACATTGGTCTGTTAGGTCTCTATTTAGACAGGATCTACGTCAGGACATTGGTCTGTTAGGTCTCTATTTAGACAGGATCTACGTCAGGGCATTGCTCTCTTTGATCTCTATTTAGGCAGGATATGGGTCAGGGCATTACTCTCTTTGGTCTCTATTTAGACAGGATCTGCGTCAGAACATTGGTCTGTTAGATCTCTATTTAGACAGGATCTACGTCAGGACATTGGTCTGTTAGGTCTCTATTTAGTCAGGATCTACGTCAGGACATTGGTCTGTTAGGTCTCTATTTAGACAGGATTTACGTCAGGACATTGGTCTGTTAGGTGTCTGTTTAGACAGGATCTACGTCAGGACATTGGTCTGTTAGGTCTCTATTTAGGCAGGATCTACGTCAGGACATTGGTCTGTTAGGTCTCTATTTAGACAGGATCTACGTCAGGACATTGGTCTGTTAGGTCTCTATTTAGACAGGATCTACACCAGGACCTTGGTCTGTTAGGTCTCTATTTAGACAGGATCAACGTCAGGACATTGGTCTGTTAGGTCTCTATTTAGACAGGATCTACGTCAGGACATTGGTCTCTTTGGTCTCTATTTAGACAGGATCAACGTCAGGACATTGGTCTGTTAGGTCTCTATTTAGACAGGATCTACGTCAGGACATTGGTCTCTTAGGTCTCTATTTAGACATGATTGGTCTGTAAGGTCTCTATTTAGACAGGATCTACGTCAGGACATTGGTCTGTTAGGTCTCTGTTTACACAGGATCTACGTCAGGACATTGGTCTGTTAGGTCTCTATTTAGACAGGATCTACGTCAGGACATTGGTCTGTTAGGTCTCTATTTAGACAGGATCAACGTCAGGACATTGGTCTGTTAGGTCTCTATTTAGACAGGATCTACGTCAGGACATTGGTCTCTTAGGTCTCTATTTAGACAGGATCAACGTCAGGACATTGGTCTGTTAGGTCTCTATTTAGACAGGATCTACGTCAGGACATTGGTCTCTTAGGTCTCTATTTAGACATGATTGGTCTGTAAGGTCTCTATTTAGACAGGATCTACGTCAGGACATTGGTCTGTTAGGTCTCTGTTTACACAGGATCTACGTCAGGACATTGGTCTGTTAGGTCTCTATTTAGACAGGATCTACGTCAGGACATTGGTCTGTTAGGTCTCTATTTAGACAGGATCTACGTCAGGGCATTGCTCTCTTTGATCTCTATTTAGGCAGGATATGGGTCAGGGCATTACTCTCTTTGGTCTCTATTTAGACAGGATCTGCGTCAGAACATTGGTCTGGTAGATCTCTATTTAGACAGGATCTACGTCAGGACATTGGTCTGTTAGGTCTCTATTTAGTCAGGATCTACGTCAGGACATTGGTCTGTTAGGTCTCTATTTAGACAGGATTTACGTCAGGACATTGGTCTGTTAGGTGTCTGTTTAGACAGGATCTACGTCAGGACATTGGTCTGTTAGGTCTCTATTTAGACAGGATCTACGTCAGGGCATTGCTCTCTTTGATCTCTATTTAGGCAGGATATGGGTCAGGGCATTACTCTCTTTGGTCTCTATTTAGACAGGATCTGCGTCAGAACATTGGTCTGTTAGATCTCTATTTAGACAGGATCTACGTCAGGACATTGGTCTGTTAGGTCTCTATTTAGTCAGGATCTACGTCAGGACATTGGTCTGTTAGGTCTCTATTTAGACAGGATTTACGTCAGGACATTGGTCTGTTAGGTGTCTGTTTAGACAGGATCTACGTCAGGACATTGGTCTGTTAGGTCTCTATTTAGGCAGGATCTACGTCAGGACATTGGTCTGTTAGGTCTCTATTTAGACAGGATCTACGTCAGGACATTGGTCTGTTAGGTCTCTATTTAGACAGGATCTACACCAGGACCTTGGTCTGTTAGGTCTCTATTTAGACAGGATCTACGTCAGGACATTGGTCTGTTAGGTCTCTATTTAGGCAGGATCTATACCAGGACCTTGGTCTGTTAGGTCTCTATTTAGACAGGATCTACGTCAGGACATTGGTCTGTTAGGTCTCTATTTAGACAGGATCAACGTCAGGACATTGGTCTGTTAGGTCTCTATTTAGACAGGATCTACACCAGGACCTTGGTCTGTTAGGTCTCTATTTAGACAGGATCTGCGTCAGAACATTGGTCTGTTAGATCTCTATTTAGACAGGATCTACGTCAGGACATTGGTCTGTTAGGTCTCTATTTAGTCAGGATCTACGTCAGGACATTGGTCTGTTAGGTCTCTATTTAGGCAGGATCTATACCAGAACCTTGGTCTGTTAGGTCTCTATTTAGACAGGATCTACGTCAGGACATTGGTCTGTTAGGTCTCTATTTAGACAGGATCTATACCAGGACCTTGGTCTGTTTGGTCTCTATTTAGGCAGGATCTACGTCAGGACATTGGTCTGTTAGGTCTCTATTTAGGCAGGATCTATACCAGGACCTTGGTCTGTTTGGTCTCTATTTAGACAGGATCTACGTCAGGACATTGGTCTGTTAGGTCTCTATTTAGGCAGGATCTACGTCAGGACATTGGTCTGTTAGGTCTCTATTTAGACAGGATCTATACCAGGACCTTGGTCTGTTAGGTCTCTATTTAGACAGGATCTACACCAGGACCTTGGTCTGTTAGGTCTCTATTTAGACAGGATCTACGTCAGGACATTGGTTTGTTAGTGACGTCAACTTAATTAACGATGCTAATTAAGACAATAATTAGTAAAAACAAACACTGTTAGCTATATGGGTTTCTCTGTAGTTGTGCTTGGCTGAAAGGTTTTTATTTTGTATTAACTGAGGTTAGATGTATGGCTTTTTGATTTACTAAGGTTGGCTAGAGAGCTTTTGACTTTGCTGGATTTGGTTGTAGAAATTAGACTGTAGAGGTTTTGCCATGGAGGGTTTGTTTGTAGAAGTTTTGTCATAGCTGGAATTGACTGTAGGAATTTCGGCTGTTTTGGGGTCGAGTGAAGGGATTTAAATATAGGCTGCAAAGGTTTCCTTTAGCTGTTTTTGGTTGTAGGAGCTTTGCCGTAGCTGCTGTTGGCTGCAGGGATTTGGCCTTTGGTTTTTATGGGTCTATGGGTTTTGGTTTAGCTGGGATTTGCTGTTGGGGTTTTGCCGTTGCTGGATTTAGATGTAAGGATTCTGTCTTAGCTGAGAATAGCTGTAGGGTATTTGTTTGCTGGTATTTGCTGTATGGGATTACCATAGCTCAGCTTAGCTGTAGAAGTTTTGGCTTGGGTTTGTGAAGGTCCAGAGGAAGTGCATGTTGGAATATACCATAGGGTAATCGGAAGCCATACATCGAAGGACAGACATAAAACGGTCAAAAGAAAACAAATAGACACTACACAGAACAAAATATGAGCAACAATACCCTACTAAAAGGAGTGAACCCCTGTGCTCTGGAAGGGTAAGTAGTTCCTGCTGAGGGAGGTAGGCATATATGGACTACTAGATGTATAATATGCTTTGTCACCTGGAACGAGAACATCCTAATATATGTATAAAGGTCCACCCTGATTAACTTTTCAGGTCTACAGATATGTGCTTGTGACGTGAAATCAATTATTAACATCCCAGAACCGAGAGGTGATTGATATCACACACATTAACTATGGCTGAAGAAGATAACACGATGTTAAAACAGACGGGAAAATCTAAATCAAATCTGCCTCTTGACAAAGGATGGGCGTGGATAATCCTGCTGGGTAATATAAGATTTTCTTGGAAGGTATAGTTATCCGTTTAAGGGCAAACATGTTTAGGCTATGATATTTATTGATGGTATATATTAAGGGATACTTTTGCATTTATGCAATTTTACAGTTAACTTTTGAATTGTTGTTTATTTTTCATCACATCCACATGTTAGGACAATTAGCCATATATCTCCACATAAAACCAAGATTTTAATACATCTAAGGTATAGAGGTCTAAATTTATTCACGTCAAGATTTAAAATGTACTTGAACACTCCATAAAATAAAAAGCTTTTTAAATTCTTGCTCTTCATGTACATTTAAATACAATAAATATGGCTTCAATTTTTTGAAATTGGCAGATGTCCACATTAATATGATAATACAATGATTGGCACTGTCTGAGAATCTGGGACGTTATTTATTATGTGATGCAAATGACATAATAATTTGTGTTTTTGTTGTCCCTTTAGTCACCCCACCAAGACAACACATGGTGACAATTGTACTTGTTGACACAAGCGAAAGTGAAATGAAATGCCAACGATCTAATATTGATGATAAACCTATGAATACCAAATGTAACATTCATCAGTGAAAACACACACAAGAACAATATTTGCAGAAACCGATAAAGGAAATGAATATTTAATTAGTATTGGGATTGATACGAATGATGTGAAATGTTAATGTTCAAATAAGGGACAAACTGAGATGACCTTTTTACTTTAATCTATGAAGAAGTTGTACTCGATGTAAGATAAGTTTAAAGATACCAAAGAGATAATCAGAAGCCGTAAATCAAAGAAGGACATACAATACAATGGCCAAATGATACCAAAGAGATAATCAGAAGCCGTAAATCAAAGAAGGACATACAATACAATGGCCAAATGATACCAAAGAGATAATCAGAAGCCGTAGATCACAGGACATACAATACAATGGCCAAATGATACCAAAGGGATAATCAGAAGCCGTAAATCAAAGAAGGACATACAATACAATGGCCAAATGATACCAAAGGGATAATCAGAAGCCGTAAATCAAAGAAGGACATACAATACAATGGCCAAATGATACCAAAGAGATAATCAGAAGCCGTAAATCAAAGAAGGACATACAATACAATGGCCAAATGATACCAAAGAGATAATCAGAAGCCGTAAATCAAAGAAGGACATACAATACAATGGCCAAATGATACCAAAGGGATAATCAGAAGCCGTAAATCAAAGAAGGACATACAATACAATGGCCAAATGATACCAAAGAGATAATCAGAAGCCGTAAATCAAAGAAGGACATACAATACAATGGCCAAATGATACCAAAGAGATAATCAGAAGCCGTAAATCAAAGAAGGACAAACAATACAATGGCCAAATGATACCAAAGAGATAATCAGAAGCCGTAAATCAAAGAAGGACATACAATACAATGGCCAAATGATACCAAAGGGATAATCAGAAGCCGTAAATCAAAGAAGGACATACAATACAATGGCCAAATGATACCAAAGAGATAATCAGAAGCCGTAAATCAAAGAAGGACATACAATACAATGGCCAAATGATACTAAAGAGATAATCAGAAGCCGTAAATCAAAGAAGGACATACAATACAATGGCCAAATGATACAAAAGGGATAATCAGAAGCCGTAAATCAAAGAAGGACATACAATACAATGGCCAAATGATACCAAAGGGATAATCAGAAGCCGTAAATCAAAGAAGGACATACAATACAATGGCCAAATGATACCAAAGGGATAATCAGAAGCGTAAATCAAAGAAGGACATACAATACAATGGCCAAATGATACCAAAGAGATAATCAGAAGCCGTAAATCAAAGAGGGACAGACACTACAATGGCCAAATGTTAGACGATGCCAAAAGGGGTAATCAAAAACCATAAATCAAAGACGGACTGACAATGCAATGGCCAAACAGACAAGCAATAAGAAACAAAACTCTGCACAGAAAACTAAAAAGTGAGCAACACAAACCGCACTAAATTCCGGGGATGAGTTCAAGTACTCCAGACTGGTAAGCAGTAGCGTCCGTCGTTTTACAATTGTCAAATATCTGAAGATAAGTCATGAATACGGAAAGAACTGGATTGCTATCGACAAATGTAACAAATCTATGGTCATTTATAGACACAGATATTCCGTAACGGTTAACCAATTCATGGTGGCGATCATAAAGCTTTCGAATTGAAGACTTCATCTTAACCACTTTGAACCATTGGTTGTCTAGCCCAAGGAAAACATTATTAGGTTTTCTTTAGAATATTCCATAATTAAACATGACCAGGAAAGGTAACTGATTATTAAACAAACTTTATCGATGTTGAAAGGAAATTAGCATACGACATAACATATATATGTATTAACTATTATGATCTTAAATATTTATAATTATACGACGGTTTTAAAACTCCTTACGATAAACTTCGCACAACATGCTGTTATTGTTACTGCGCTGTTATTGTTACTGCGAGATCTATAGTTTATACGATCATCAACATTACTGTGACAATGAGGTCAATAGGATCTGACCTCTTACCTTTAATGTTACTATGAGGTCTATAATTTCTACCATCATCAATTGTATTGTGACAATGATGTCAATAGGATCTGACCTTCTACCTTTATTGTGACAATGAGGTCAATATGATCTCTTACATTTTATGTCACTATGAGGTCTATAGTTTCTACCATCATCAACATTATTGTGCCAATGAGGTCAATATGATCTCTTACATTTTATGTCACTATGAGGTCTACAGTTTCTACCATCATCAACATTATTGTGACAATGAGGTCAATAGGATCTCTTACATTTTATGTCACTATGAGGTCTACAGTTTCTACCATCATCAACATTATTGTGACAATGAGGTCAATAGGATCTCTTACATTTTATGTCACTATGAGGTCTACAGTTTCTACCATCATCAACATTATTGTGACAATGAGGTCAATAGGATCTCTTACATTTTATGTGACTATGAGGTCTACAGTTTCTACCATCATCAACATTATTGTGACAATGAGGTCAATATGATCTCTTACATTTTATGTCACTATGAGGTCTACAGTTTCTACCATCATCAACATTATTGTGACAATGAGGTCAATATGATCTCTTACATTTTATGTCACTATGAGGTCTACAGTTTCTACCATCATCAACATTATTGTGACAATGAGGTCAATATGATCTCTTACATTTTATGTCACTATGAGGTCTACAGTTTCTACCATCATCAACATTATTGTGACAATGAGGTCAATAGGATCTCTTACATTTTATGTCGCTATGAGGTCTAACAGTTTCTACCATCATCAACATTATTGTGACAATGAGGTCAATATGATCTCTTACATTTTATGTCACTATTAGGTCTACAGTTTCTACCATCATCAACATTATTGTGACAATGAGGTCAATATGATCTCTTACATTTTATGTCACTATGAGGTCTACAGTTTCTACCATCATCAACATTATTATGACAATGAGGTCAATAGGATCTCTTACATTTTATGTCACTATTTCTACCATCATCAACATTATTGTGACAATGAGGTCAATATGATCTCTTACATTTTATGTCACTATGAGGTCTACAGTTTCTACCATCATCAACATTATTGTGACAATGAGGTCAATAGGATCTCTTACATTTTATGTCACTATGAGGTCTACAGTTTCTACCATCATCAACATTATTGTGACAATGAGGTCAATATGATCTCTTACATTTTATGTCACTATGAGGTCTACAGTTTCTACCATCATCAACATTATTGTGACAATGAGGTCAATATGATCTCTTACATTTTATGTCACTATGAGGTCTACAGTTTCTACCATCATCAACATTATTGTGACAATGAGGTCAATATGATCTCTTATATTTTATGTCACTATGAGGTCTACAGTTTCTACCATCATCAACATTATTGTGACAAAGAGGTCAATATGATCTCTTACATTTTATGTCACTATGAGGTCTACAGATTCTACCATCATCAACATTATTGTGACAATGAGGTCAATATGATCTCTTACATTTTATGTCACTATGAGGTCTACAGTTTATACCATCATCAACATTATTGTGACAATGAGGTCAATATGATCTCTTACATTTTATGTCACTATGAGGTCTACAGTTTCTACCATCATCAACATTATTGTGACAATGAGGTCAATATGATCTCTTACATTTTATGTCACTATGAGGTCTACAGTTTCTACCATCATCAACATTATTGTGACAATGAGGTCAATATGATCTCTTACATTTTATGTCACTATGAGGTCTATAGTTTCTACCATCATCAACATTATTGTGACAATGAGGTCAATATGATCTCTTACATTTTATGTCACTATGGGGTCTATAGTTTCTACCATCATCAACATTATTGTGCCAATGAGGTCAATATGATCTCTTACATTTTATGTCACTATGAGGTCTACAGTTTCTACCATCATCAACATTATTGTGACAATGAGGTCAATAGGATCTCTTACATTTTATGTCACTATGAGGTCTACAGTTTCTACCATCATCAACATTATTGTGACAATGAGGTCAATAGGATCTCTTACATTTTATGTCACTATGAGGTCTACAGTTTCTACCATCATCAACATTATTGTGACAATGAGGTCAATAGGATCTCTTACATTTTATGTGACTATGAGGTCTACAGTTTCTACCATCATCAACATTATTGTGACAATGAGGTCAATATGATCTCTTACATTTTATGTCACTATGAGGTCTACAGTTTCTACCATCATCAACATTATTGTGACAATGAGGTCAATAGGATCTCTTACATTTTATGTCACTATGAGGTCTACAGTTTCTACCATCATCAACATTATTGTGACAATGAGGTCAATATGATCTCTTACATTTTATGTCACTATGAGGTCTACAGTTTCTACCATCATCAACATTATTGTGACAATGAGGTCAATAGGATCTCTTACATTTTATGTCGCTATGAGGTCTTACAGTTTCTACCATCATCAACATTATTGTGACAATGAGGTCAATATGATCTCTTACATTTTATGTCACTATTAGGTCTACAGTTTCTACCATCATCAACATTATTGTGACAATGAGGTCAATATGATCTCTTACATTTTATGTCACTATGAGGTCTACAGTTTCTACCATCATCAACATTATTATGACAATGAGGTCAATAGGATCTCTTACATTTTATGTCACTATGTGGTCTACAGTTTCTACCATCATCAACATTATTGTGACAATGAGGTCAATATGATCTCTTACATTTTATGTCACTATGAGGTCTACAGTTTCTACCATCATCAACATTATTGTGACAATGAGGTCAATAGGATCTCTTACATTTTATGTCACTATGAGGTCTACAGTTTCTACCATCATCAACATTATTGTGACAATGAGGTCAATATGATCTCTTACATTTTATGTCACTATGAGGTCTACAGTTTCTACCATCATCAACATTATTGTGACAATGAGGTCAATATGATCTCTTACATTTTATGTCACTATGAGGTCTACAGTTTCTACCATCATCAACATTATTGTGACAATGAGGTCAATATGATCTCTTATATTTTATGTCACTATGAGGTCTACAGTTTCTACCATCATCAACATTATTGTGACAATGAGGTCAATATGATCTCTTACATTTTATGTCACTATGAGGTCTACAGATTCTACCATCATCAACATTATTGTGACAATGAGGTCAATATGATCTCTTACATTTTATGTCACTATGAGGTCTACAGTTTATACCATCATCAACATTATTGTGACAATGAGGTCAATAGGATCTCTTACATTTTATGTCACTATGAGGTCTACAGTTTCTACCATCATCAACATTATTGTGACAATGAGGTCAATATGATCTCTTACATTTTATGTCACTATGAGGTCTACAGTTTCTACCATCATCAACATTATTGTGACAATGAGGTCAATATGATCTCTTACATTTTATGTCACTATGAGGTCTATAGTTTCTACCATCATCAACATTATTGTGACAATGAGGTCAAAATGATCTCTTACATTTTATGTCACTATGAGGTCTACAGTTTCTACCATCACCAACATTATTGTGACAATGAGGTCAACAGGATCTCTTACATTTTATGTCACTATGAGGTCTACAGTTTCTACCATCATCAACATTATTGTGACAATGAGGTCAATATGATCTCTTACATTTTATGTCACTATGAGGTCTACAGTTTCTACCATCATCAACATTATTGTGACAATGAGGTCAATATGATCTCTTACATTTTATGTCACTATGAGGTCTACAGTTTCTACCATCATCAACATTATTGTGACAATGATGTCAATATGATCTCTTACATTTTATGTCACTATGAGGTCTACAGTTTCTACCATCATCAACATTATTGTGACAATGAGGTCAATAGGATCTCTTACATTTTATGTCACTATGAGGTCTATAGTTTCTACCATCATCAACATTATTGTGACAATGAGGTCAATATGATCTCTTACATTTTAGGTCACTATGAGGTCTACAGTTTCTACCATCATCAACATTATTGTGACAATGAGGTCAATATGATATCTTACATTTTATGTCACTATGAGGTCTACAGTTTCTACCATCATCAACATTATTGTGACAATGAGGTCAATAGGATCTCTTACATTTTATGTCACTATGAGGTCTACAGTTTCTACCATCATCAACATTATTGTGACAATGAGGTCAATATGATCTCTTACATTTTATGTCACTATGAGGTCTACAGTTTCTACCATCATCAACATTATTGTGACAATGAGGTCAATATGATTTCTTACATTTTATGTCACTATGAGGTCTACAGTTTCTACCATCATCAACATTATTGTGACAATGAGGTCAATATGATCTCTTACATTTTATGTCACTATGATGTCTACAGTTTCTACCATCATCAACATTATTGTGACAATGAGGTCAATATGATCTCTTACATTTTATGTCACTATGAGGTCTACAGTTTCTACCATCATCAACATTATTGTGACAATGAGGTCAATATGATCTCTTACATTTTATGTCACTATGAGGTCTACAGTTTCTACCATCATCAACATTATTGTGACAATGAGGTCAATATGATCTCTTACATTTTATGTCACTATGAGGTCTACAGTTTCTACCATCATCAACATTATTGTGACAATGAGGTCAATATGATCTCTTACATTTTATGTCACCATGAGGTCTATAGTTTCTACCATCATCAACATTATTGTGACAATGAGGTCAATAGGATCTCTTACATTTTATGTCACTATGATGTCTACAGTTTCTACCATCATCAACATTATTGTGACAATGAGGTCAATATGATCTCTTACATTTTATGTCACTATGAGGTCTACAGTTTCTACCATCATCAACATTATTGTGACAATGAGGTCAATATGATCTCTTACATTTTATGTCACTATGAGGTCTACAGTTTCTACCATCATCAACATTATTGTGACAATGAGGTCAATATGATCTCTTACATTTTATGTCACTATGATGTCTACAGTTTCTACCATCATCAACATTATTGTGACAATGAGGTCAATAGGATCTCTTACATTTTATGTCACTATGAGGTCTACAGTTTCTACCATCATCAACATTATTGTGACAATGAGGTCAATAGGATCTCTTACATTTTATGTCACTATGAAGTCTACAGTTTCTACCATCATCAACATTATTGTGACAATGAGGTCAATATGATCTCTTACATTTTATGTCACTATGAGGTCTACAGTTTCTACCATCATCAACATTACTGTGACAATGAGGTCAATAGGATCTGACCTCTTACCTTTTATGTTACTATGAGGTCTATAATTTCTACCATCATCAATTTTATTGTGACAATGAGGTCAATAGCATCTGACCTTCTACCTTTATTGTGACAATGAGGTCAATATGATCTCTTTCATTTTATGTCACTATGAGGTCTATAGTTTCTACCATCATCAACATTATTGTGACAATGAGGTCAATAGGATCTCTTACATTTTATGTCACTATGAGGTCTACAGTTTCTACCATCATCAACATTATTGTGACAATGAGGTCAATAGGATCTCTTACATTTTATGTCACTATGAGGTCTACAGTTTCTACCATCATCAACATTATTGTGACAATGAGGTCAATAGGATCTCTTACATTTTATGTCACTATGAGGTCTACAGTTTCTACCATCATCAACATTATTGTGACAATGAGGTCAATAGGATCTCTTACATTTTATGTCACTATGAGGTCTACAGTTTCTACCATCATCAACATTATTGTGACAATGAGGTCAATAGGATCTCTTACATTTTATGTCACTATGAGGTCTACAGTTTCTACCATCATCAACATTATTGTGACAATGAGGTCAATAGGATCTCTTACATTTTATGTCACTATGAGGTCTACAGTTTCTACCATCATCAACATTATTGTGACAATGAGGTCAATATGATCTCTTACATTTTATGTCACTATGAGGTCTACAGTTTCTACCATCATCAACATTATTGTGACAATGAGGTCAATATGATATCTTACATTTTATGTCACCATGAGGTCTATAGTTTCTACCATCATCAACATTATTGTGACAATGAGGTCAATAGGATCTCTTACATTTTATGTCACTATGATGTCTACAGTTTCTACCATCATCAACATTATTGTGACAATGAGGTCAATATGATCTCTTACATTTTATGTCACTATGAGGTCTACAGTTTCTACCATCATCAACATTATTGTGACAATGAGGTCAATATGATCTCTTACATTTTATGTCACTATGAGGTCTACAGTTTCTACCATCATCAACATTATTGTGACAATGAGGTCAATAGGATCTCTTACATTTTATGTCACTATGATGTCTACAGTTTCTACCATCATCAACATTATTGTGACAATGAGGTCAATAGGATCTCTTACATTTTATGTCACTATGAGGTCTACAGTTTCTACCATCATCAACATTATTGTGACAATGAGGTCAATAGGATCTCTTACATTTTATGTCACTATGAAGTCTACAGTTTCTACCATCATCAACATTATTGTGACAATGAGGTCAATATGATCTCTTACATTTTATGTCACTATGAGGTCTACAGTTTCTACCATCATCAACATTACTGTGACAATGAGGTCAATAGGATCTGACCTCTTACCTTTTATGTTACTATGAGGTCTATAATTTCTACCATCATCAATTTTATTGTGACAATGAGGTCAATAGCATCTGACCTTCTACCTTTATTGTGACAATGAGGTCAATATGATCTCTTTCATTTTATGTCACTATGAGGTCTATAGTTTCTACCATCATCAACATTATTGTGACAATGAGGTCAATAGGATCTCTTACATTTTATGTCACTATGAGGTCTACAGTTTCTACCATCATCAACATTATTGTGACAATGAGGTCAATAGGATCTCTTACATTTTATGTCACTATGAGGTCTACAGTTTCTACCATCATCAACATTATTGTGACAATGAGGTCAATAGGATCTCTTACATTTTATGTCACTATGAGGTCTACAGTTTCTACCATCATCAACATTATTGTGACAATGAGGTCAATAGGATCTCTTACATTTTATGTCACTATGAGGTCTACAGTTTCTACCATCATCAACATTATTGTGACAATGAGGTCAATAGGATCTCTTACATTTTATGTCACTATGAGGTCTACAGTTTCTACCATCATCAACATTATTGTGACAATGAGGTCAATAGGATCTCTTACATTTTATGTCACTATGAGGTCTACAGTTTCTACCATCATCAACATTATTGTGACAATGAGGTCAATATGATATCTTACATTTTATGTCACTATGAGGTCTACAGTTTCTACCATCATCAACATTATTGTGACAATGAGGTCAATAGGATCTCTTACATTTTATGTCACTATGAGGTCTACAGTTTCTACCATCATCAACATTATTGTGACAATGAGGTCAATATGATCTCTTACATTTTATGTCACTATGATGTCTACAGTTTCTACCATCATCAACATTATTGTGACAATGAGGTCAATATGATCTCTTACATTTTATGTCACTATGAGGTCTACAGTTTCTACCATCATCAACATTATTGTGACAATGAGGTCAATATGATCTCTTACATTTTATGTCACTATGAGGTCTACAGTTTCTACCATCATCAACATTATTGTGACAATGAGGTCAATATGATCTCTTACATTTTATGTCACTATGAGGTCTACAGTTTCTACCATCATCAACATTATTGTGACAATGAGGTCAATATGATCTCTTACATTTTATGTCACCATGAGGTCTATAGTTTCTACCATCATCAACATTATTGTGACAATGAGGTCAATAGGATCTCTTACATTTTATGTCACTATGATGTCTACAGTTTCTACCATCATCAACATTATTGTGACAATGAGGTCAATATGATCTCTTACATTTTATGTCACTATGAGGTCTACAGTTTCTACCATCATCAACATTATTGTGACAATGAGGTCAATATGATCTCTTACATTTTATGTCACTATGAGGTCTACAGTTTCTACCATCATCAACATTATTGTGACAATGAGGTCAATAGGATCTCTTACATTTTATGTCACTATGATGTCTACAGTTTCTACCATCATCAACATTATTGTGACAATGAGGTCAATAGGATCTCTTACATTTTATGTCACTATGAGGTCTACAGTTTCTACCATCATCAACATTATTGTGACAATGAGGTCAATAGGATCTCTTACATTTTATGTCACTATGAAGTCTACAGTTTCTACCAT